>OY992768.1:9005021-10255021 GCA_963921325.1 Logfia minima
TTTTTACCGGATAATATTTGAAATTGCTGACTAGGCAACCACTTTATGATGCCACGTGGACTTTTTTGACCACGTCAGTTGCATACCTGGAACATATTGTGATAGTACGTTGCATTTCGCAAGTAATGTGTAGAAGTTCAATATCAACTCAAAATCACGGATCAAATCATGTTTTCACAAAATTATTGAGATTATATACATTTTAACATCATGTGATTGTAAAATTTCCGTTAACCAAACCTAGTAATTATTTATTCACCTATTATTACAATCAAATTATCAGACCAGATTATGGCGGAGAAATAAAAGATGAGAGATGGGACTGCGTTTGAGAAAGATGATATGGATGTTTTGATATATTATATTTTAATTCAATTCAATAATTGAATACATATGTAGAAAATAAAAGTTATTTACCATTTTTTATTTTATTTATTTCAACAAAATTGTCATGTTTTTTGTATCACTTGTAAAAATAGTTAAATAAAAAGGGTATGTTGCATACATGGAACAAATTTTGCAGTGCTTTGCTGATCTGTACAATTTATCCGATTAATATTAACCACGTCACGTTGAAAAAGAAAAAGAAAAATGCTTAAACAATCAAGTTTAACAGATCAACCGGTAACTGGTTACCATATTACCTATCTAGACACGAATTCTTCCGGTTTGTTGCATATCTAAATAATAAAAATGATAACTTACATACATAGAACAATAAGTGACAATACACTATGTATCTATTGCATTTACCCGTTTTTCAATCATAAAATTACTATATTTCATTGTTTTTTTCTTAATTTATTAGTTGCATTTACCTTATTGAATATTCACTAAAACGGTAATTAAATGGTTAAATAATGTTATTATAAATAACGCTGACTGTTTCTATATAACACCCCTTAAATTACCTCAGGGTTAAAATAGTAATTTGACTCGGAAGCGATAGATAAAATAATATTATATTTTATATTACAGAAAAGACCATAAAATTTCGCGAATTTATAACATTTAACTATTTACGAACCAAAACACTTATAATTGTTATACAAAATCCACATACATGTTAATATACGAAACATAAATATATATCAGAGTTAGAGCACGTGTCAAACATTCTTCAAAACCATCTTCCTGCCCAACCCACAAAAGACAAGCATAACCTGCAGGAAGGGAAGTGGTGGGATTAGCACAAAGCTAAGTGAATGAATGTACAACTAACAATTCAACTTAGCCTAATAATCTGTTTACACTAAGCACAGTAAACACATAAACTCAAGAGGATCGGCGGTTACTGAGGAACCCTACAGCCGCGGTGGCCCTCAGTAACACTTACCACAATCTGTAAAGGCCCATACAGAATAGGCCGATAACTTGGCACTACAACACAACAACACACTTTCCAGCGACAACACATGTATCTGGAACGTGTGTTGAACACAGTAGTAGCCAAGTCCAATCGCAATTGACCTCTGAATAACACAGATGCCCGAAGGCCACATATGCATAACAAGCAGATATATTCAATCATAAATCAGACTAAATAGTCAATCCAGGTTTACGTTACTTGTTGTAATCACACCATTACAACTAACTCAAATTATGAGTTGCAGATCCACTCACCTGTCTGCTACCGTTCACTTCTCAGAATTCTTATATTACTGAGTCTTTAACTGATCTGAGAATACAACAGATAACGAGTTAGTAACTCACCTTGAATTCGTGTAACATATCTCAATGTATATTATCCAGATAATAAACAATTTTCAAGTTACAATTTATCTGTTATAACCGCTGTACAACTATCAATTATGTCAATTTATAAAAATTTGCTTATTTAATTATTTACTCAATTAACCAAATTTTCGAATCATTATAATAACATATTTAACCAAACAGGTGACCCCCTGTATTCCAGGAATAATAAAAGTCCGATCCGCAGTTAAAAAGGAATCTTTCAATTTTGGTCGATAAAAGTATAACCTTTTACTTATGCATTTTCAAAATCTGCACCATAGCAACATTGCAATATCGCCTAAGCGACATTACCAATATCGCCATAGCGATATTGGATAGCGATATTACTCGCGATATTGGGTAGCGATATTGGAGGGCGATATTGTCAATATCGCCAAACCAGTTCATGCTGCGAACTGGGCAGAAAACTGGGCTGTTTTTTCACTAAAAAATCTCAAATCGAATTATAACAACGTTTCTACACAAATTAAACGTTCCAACACATTGTAGTAACATAAACAAACACTCGAAATACATCAATTTAACATAAAAACACATAATTAAACCCACCTACTAACTTTTCTCACTTTTTGTAAAAAAACAAAAAAACTAATCAAAACTAACCTTAATCTGATTTAATCCACAGAAACGAGTTGTAAGAATGATCTATAATGAATTTCGAATCTAATGACACAATTTGGAGGTGTTTTGGGCTAGATTTGAGCTTGAATTGCAAATTTGAGTTTAGTGTGTGTTCTTGGTGTTTGTGTGTGTTTTTTGAGATGAAGAATGTAGATGAAATGCCTGATTTCTGGATTCTTGAGTTAATATATATAATTTACGTATACTACGATGTATTATTATCATTAATCTAGCACACGATGGTATTAGTTATAATAGTTAGGCTAATCCGTATTTTAAACTAAAAATACCGTAATTCCCATTTAATTATTCCTAACCATTATACATTCAAACATTTCATATAAATTAACTCAATTAAATAAAGTAAATAAAGTAACATAAGGTAAATTTACCTAAAAATACTAGGCCGTTGGGGAGGATGTTACATTCTAGTACCAACAATAATAACTATAGCTAATATTATGAAGGTAACTTCTGATCTATTTTAACTTTTAAATGTTTTTATATAAACATAAATACAAATACAAATTATAAAGTGATGACCAACATATAAAAAAATATCTAATAAACTTAACTGTTTAATAAGACTATTTTAATCATTGCTCTTATATATTATTTTGTCATTGTTCAAGTATTTTCTATTCACGTATTGTTTGACTTGATCCGGACCGTGTTCAAATTTTTATAAACTTTATAAGATAATTTTAATCACGATAAATATTGAGAAAAGTTCAAATAATAATTAAAAAATCTATTAAAATGAATCACTTAATTTTAACTTATTAATTTTATTAAAATAATAAAACCTTCGCATTTTTAAAAGTGAAATATCATAAAAATGACTAGTTAAAAGTTTATAAAAATGTACGATAAATATCAGTTTTTTTGTCCTCTTCAATTAGACATCTTACTTGGTATATTTTCGATGATTTTTTTCTTTTTAGTGAGTTTTGAAAATGATCATCACATATGATAGTCTCCGGTATCACATGTGATAGTTGACGGTATCACCTGAAATAGTCGTTTTTGAAAACTAAAAAAAAATGAACAAAAAAACTTCGTCGAAAGTATATCATGTGATATGTCTAATCGAAAAGAAAAACGGTGATTTTTATGGTGTAATTTTTATAATTTATTGACTAGTCATTTTTGATATATTTAAATTTTAAAAATGTAAAGAAAAATTAGATTATGTCAAATAAAACTCTCTTATTGATTCTCCAATTTTTATAAGAAAATTATATTCATTTAAACTTCTCCCTTAACCATACGTGACATAAATAGAAATGTGAATATAGTAACACATGATTTATTATGAAAAATGATATCGTAAATAAGCTAATAACTTTACAATGTTAAAGCTTTGAAAGTTCGCAGCGAAACACGGGGCTACTAGCCTTGTTTAAGACATGTCACACTTTATTCATTGGTTCTTTTGTGTGAGTAAAAAATAAAGCCAAAAACACTAACAAAAAGTTTAATAAAATAGTAATAAGAGTGTTTTCACTTTAACGTCTAACTCCTAGTAAAAGGTAAAGCAATCATAATAGGCCCGGGCCAATAAATAAAACTTGAACACTTATTTAGTTACTAGTATTTTGTAATAAATAAAAATTTTGTAATAAATAAAAATAAAGATATATAAAAAGTCGTCAACAAAAGACAAAGAAATTGGCGACGGATTTGTCAACACCATTCCGACACACCAATAGAACACACACTAATTCCAGGGATTCGACAGTCCATTTTAACGACACAATTTCTTAAAAACAAAAACATAAAACGAGAAAAACAAAACCATCCACCTCAAACTCAAACCAAACAACGCGGAAACACCTAAACTACACTACACTCATCATTGGTTCATCAACACCCTTTATTACCTTTCTACCATTTTTATTACTTTAAGTATGGGCTAGAACTTATAAGACCGATTTTTTAATCCAAAATGGAGTAAAAATGTAAATTAGTCGTTCTTTAGTAAAAAATGGGTGTTTAACACTTACCAAAATTAGAAGGACTTATTTGGTATAAGAAAATAAATAAATTTGATACAAATCTTTAAAAACACTTTATCGTCACTTAACAAAGCCGAATAACTCGAACGAAGTTCTTCGGTTGGCTTCGATTGTCCGGTTTTAGATTTGGTTAATTTAATTAGACTAATGCTTATACCGTTCGGATCTCGCTTAAGATCCTAGAGTGCATTTGATATGTAAATAAGGTTGTGAATGACTATAAGTACGATCACAATAAGCTTAATTAAAGAAAAATGAGTGAATCAAAGTATGTGAAAGAAGAATGATTTAGAAAACCCATCAAATATGAATTTTTGCATATTAATGTTTTATGACTTTTGTCAAACCGTTCACCTCAAACAAACACTAACATTTACTTTCAAATTCATTCGACTCTTAATGTTTCGATCAAGTTAAATGATACACAAGCACAACTCCTGACTAATTTTTCCTTAGCTATAAAAAACGAGTTTTTAGTGTTTCTCAACCCAAGTTAAATTTGAGAATGCATATTTTATTGAGACGACAGAAAAAACCTTCATAACTTTTTCTTTTAAACCACCTAAATATCATATTTCTCTGAAATAAATATGTTCAATTTATAAGGTACAATAATTTTAATACATACATGTACATATTTAGAAGAATATATAAAATCGTCTTTTGTTTTTCTTTTTTACCTTCAGATGAAAATATGACAATCTATATCTTACGTCACTATATCATTTTTTGACAGGATCAGATATTATTGTCATTATTGTCATTGTTGCTGTCGATCAGCCAAATACACGGGATGAGCCCGAACTAAAGACCCTAGTTTGCTACATCCGAGTGTTGGGATAGCGACCATCAAATGTGACATCGAGGTCCATGATATAGATCTATTAACTGCCCTCATAAATGTTTTCTTTACAACTGATTCAATAAGCTTATAAAACAACAAACTACTCCACTTTTATACAAATTAACAACATTATACAAAGACCTAACTAAAGTTCCAAACCATTATAATTATTCCTTTATGAGTTGTTTCAAATCATATTTTATGAGAATTTACATCTATCATTTGCATAGGAGTATCTACATCGTTTGACCATGAAAACAAGTGGTCAAACGTTTTGTTGCCCTAATAAGTTAAAATGTTTCACATAGTACAGTCTATAATAATGACAAAATGTGAATTTTGTATCTAGAATTATTTGCAGCATCTATGGCTGTTATCAATACTTATTCAAATATTTCACTCGTGAGTTGGCCCCTACCATTTACAATACACATGTCATGTTAAGAGATTTATGTTTGAGTTTTATTTAAATACTATACCATAAAACAACTTTTTTTGGGGAAATTAATTACGGTAGATATATTAGTTTATAATTATATTATATATATATATATATTAGTCGATAAATATTTTATTGAATATTTTCATACTAGATATCCAGAAAATTAAATATTTATTTATGAATATTTTAAATAAAAATAATTGCTTTTGTTCTTGTCTCCTGAATGTAACCGATATCTCTGTCCAAAATAATAATAATGTTATAGAAAAGGAAATAATACACTAACATTTAAGATTTAAACTTGAAAAGCTCAAGCACAAAAACAGCATCGGTAACATGGATCCAGGAGAAATGAAATAAATTTCACCTGCTTGGACACGTGGCAAACAGACAGCAAGGTTTACCTCATCATAACATATAAATTCTTTCCTTGCAGTAGTTCAAATCTAATTTATTACACGTGCTTCCCTTTCACCTTCCATGCCGGAATTCTCTCTTTCTCTCTCACACACAACACACTGACTGTGTGTATTACTTCTTTCTCTCAAGTTTCAACCCCAATTCTAAATTAAACACCAATCCAACATCAATTTTTCTAAATCTTTCAACCCCTTTTCCTAAATTCACTACCTTGATTTCAATTTCAATATGGGTGGGATGACCTCAACTATGGCGGCGAAATTTACGTTTTTTCCACCGAGTCCGCCGTCGTACAGGGTGGTGGTGGATAACGCCGGCGAGAACAAGCTGGTGATGACTGATGTACCCGAGAGAGGAAACGTCGACGTTTTGAAGCTGAAAACAAAAAGGGGAACGGAGATTGTTTCGGTTTATGTTAAGAATCCAGCAGCAACTTTGACGTTGTTGTATTCTCATGGTAACGCTGCTGACGTGGGTCAGATGTATGAGCTGTTTTGTGAGCTCAGTCTTCATCTTAGAGTTAACTTGATGGGGTTAGTTTTGTTCTTTTCAATCTTCCTTTGTTAAAAATCAAATCTTGAATCTAGGGTTTTTAAAAAGACCTGTTATAGTGTTAATGATTTGAAATTTAATTTTGTCAATTTGAAGGTTATTGGGTTAGTTGAGTGTTTGTAGGTTCAGGCTTATTGTTGTCACTTGGAGTAAAGTTGAGAGACACAAAAAGGTGAAAACTTTAGATGTAATTGTGTATTGATGGATGTTGGTAAATTGTTTGGTCATAACTAGAAGTGTGGGATCTGAATTGGGTAACTTGAAAACGGATTGAATATGTGTAACTGTGTATGGTGATACTGTTTTGTTTGTTTGTTTATAGGAGTATAAGATCCTTAGGTGGTGGAGGGTTGGAAATGAGTTAGTTGGGTGACATTCCTCTAAGATGTTGAAAAGATTGAGAATTTTGAGAGAAGATGAGTGATTTTCGTCTGGAATGTGTTTTTTGGCGTCTATTGGATTTAAGCTATTGTAATGTTGTATACATATATATATGAGCATAAGATCTTGAAGTTGTGAACTGCAGAAAATTTGTTGTTCAAGTGGCATTTCTGATTTTGAAAAGAATTATTCATTAACTGAAAATTTTGAACTCTAATGAAGTGGCATTTTTGTAAGGTGTTGAAAAGATTGATAGTTAGGAAAAGATTCATTTGTTTGATTTCCAGAACTTAATTAGTCTGTGTGAAAGAATTTAAACAATACTAATTAAAGTTCTGTTTAATGATTAGAAAACGTGTATTGTTTTGCTTGTGGCCAGGTATGACTATACTGGGTATGGGCGGTCTTCTGGCAAGGTAATATAATAATCCAAAACATCAATCAATAATTTGCATGATATTGGTAGGGTTTTGTAAATATTAGTCTTTGATTGTTTTTTTAGCCAACTGAGCACAACACTTATGCCGATATAGAAGCTGCATATAGATGTCTCATAGAGACATACGGTGTTAAAGAAGAAGACGTTATATTATATGGTCAATCTATTGGTAGTGGACCAACTCTAGATTTGGCATCACATTTATCAAGATTAAGGGCTGTTGTTCTTCACAGCCCGATCTCGTCTGGACTTAGGGTCATGTATCCTGTGAAACGAACATACTGGTTTGATATATATAAGGTAGGCTCTCTTATTAAAGTTATCATTCTCTAGTTTTTCTTGATTGTATAGTCGTTTGTGAAGATGATATTTTAATGATCGGTTATGTTTTTGTGATGCAGAATATTGACAAGATACCGTTAGTCCAGTGTCCAGTTTTGGTGATTCATGTAAGTGTTTAATATTTAGTTTTAAGATTCTTGTTGTATCTTGCAACATTTGTTGTTTACTTATGAAAAGTTCATGTTGAGCGATTATCACACACAGACAAAATAATAGCAGCAGGATAAGAGAAATTAGACACAATTAGGGGGTGTTTCGGTTTGCTTACTTAAGTGCTTATCTAATTGTTGCTTATTTAACAGCAGATAAACAGAAAACACTCTTCTGAAAACTGTTGATCCGCTTATTATCAAGGAATAAACACTTAAAATAAGCATGCTGATACCTACTTATTTTTAAGCAGATAAGCGCTAGAAATAAGCAAATCCCGTGCACCTCCTTATTACTACATGGTTAAGTAATTTGTTGACATTCACTATCGTTGCTAGGATTTGTTTATAGAAAATTGGCATCAAGGAAATAATTGACTCTATTAATATAAAGAAACCATCTCAAAAGATGCATAAGGCTTAAATGTTTGAGGTGTCGATTCAACACATTTATATGATAATTTTTCATGGTTGTATTCAAAGGGTCAAAGTTGTACCATAAAGTAGTTAATGGTGAAATGGACAAAATTTCAAGCCTGCTAGCTGGCCAAAACACTTATTTATATCCAGAATATATGACATTCCTATGAATGTCTGTATGATGTAGGGAACTGCAGATGATGTTGTAGATTGCTCTCATGGTAAGCAGCTTTGGGAGCTTTGTGTAGAGAAATATGAACCATTATGGGTGAAAGGTGGCAATCACTGTGATTTAGAGCTCTATCCAGAGTACATAAGACATCTTAAGAAGTTCATATCAGCTGTCGAGAAGTCGGGCCGCTTGAAAAACTTATCCGGTTCCCTCACAGATAATTGCGATAAACACCGGGTTAGTACAGATTGTAGAGATAAACCCAGACCTAGCACAGATCGACTAGAGCAGTCAAGGCCGAGCACAGACGTTAGAGAGAAATCAAGGTCCAGCATTGACCGAAGAGAAAAGTCAAAGATGTGTGCGGAAAATGTTGGGAAGTCAACAAAAGCCATTGAGCAACCTGAGAAAGCAAGAAACAGCATTGACCGGTTGGGTTGCGTTTCACTGGTTCTTTTTTTGTTTTTTGCTAACGATATAATTGTATGGTGATTAATGTGATAAATGGTGGCAGGTTTGGAGGTATGATGCGGTCTGCTGTCTTGTGTAATATTGATTGTTTCAGGCCTAATGGAGCAACTGGTCAAGGAAGATCATAATGTCTTGGCAGATACTGGGAATGAGTTAGGAATTCTTTCTCAAGAACAACTGCAACCGGAACGGTGGTATCAGAATTAAAAGTTACCTGGCATACAAGAAAGGGAAAGTTTGGAGATATGATGTAATATCTTGTTGATTAGAGTTAGGTAGATAATGTATCTTATTGATTTGGCCGAACCAAAAATTTATTCATATTCCCAAGCTCTTTATATCAATTGTCATGAATCAAGATTCTGAGTAGTATAATCATCCAGCATGATCACATTGATGAACAAGTAGTTCTAATTTTATAATTTGTACGATGATGTGTTAAAATAACTTGATCAAAATTCCTGCAGTTCACCAGCGTATACTGATGCTAGTGGATATGATGCTTAAATAGTTGAATGGTTTATGTTCTTTCACCGAGAATGAGCGGCCGGATGAACCTCTAGATCAAAGCAATGTTACTGGAGAATGAGTGGCCGGATGAACCTCTAGATCAAAGCAATATTACAGTAACAGTGGGATGCAAATCAACGATGATTTAGTGAAGTGAAGTGCGGCCATCACCTAGTTGACCTAATGCAACAAAGAACAGAAATTAAAAGCAAGCGATATATGACTAGATATGACAAGTAGTTGATACAAAAACAAGCACCACCAGGTTTCTTGAACTGGAGAACAAGGGTATGGCATTGAGCTGAATTTCTGATGTTATAACATGAGCAAACTCGTATGGTTATCATATATGCCACTCTTAAACTTCAAACTATCATAAATGCCCAAATGTGCATAAAAATCATTGTACCTTGTGTCCTTAGGCATTGAAAATTTGACCCTAGGGCATACACGATATTTAGAGGTTTCGAAGTGCATATATGAAATCTACTGCTAAACACAGAAGATAACATCCGAGGCTTACCAACATGAAATAGTTGGATGTTCAAGTACAAGTTTCCGAATATCTACTCGCCCAAACATGTAAGCTGCCTTCTCATACCTACAAATACAACTCAATAAAATCACAGTAAAATTTTTTAAGTAGAGCCAGCATTCTGCATCCTAAGTCACACACATTAACATATATTAAGCATATATTGTATAAATTGAATTCATAATGAGCCATGCCTACAAAAAAAAAGCTCTTGTGTTTTAAATATAGAACACCGAAAATATATGACCTTTCATTTGATAACAAGGGGAAAAGGTAAGGAACTTCAATTTAAGTTATTTTAAGTGCTAAAAATATGTTATAGCTACAATAAAATTACTTTCTTTTCTGAGCATAGAAAATACACATTCCGAACATAAAAATAGAAGAAGTGTATGTCAAATGAATAAAAAATCGAGTTTGAAGTTTTATTCTTTAGAACTAAAACCGAATCCTTTTTTTCTTTGGGAAGAACATAGTAAGAGAAAGTGTTGCTCATCAAACTATGCAAGCCATCTAAGTCAAACAAGCTAGTATTTTGTGGTTAAAGATATTTAGTGAGTAATTTATACGGTAACAAAAAGAACATCTAATTGATAAAATTTCAAGTAGTAAAATTCAGAACAAAAAAAAAAAAATTAATATATAAAGTACAAGTTGGACAAACCTCAGGTGGAGCTGGAAATTATGACTTATCATCCTCATGCATGAAGCAAGCCAGTTCAAATTTCATGTCCAACCAACAATCAATGTAACTTAATTTTGAGAAAATACACTATTTTGAAAATCATCTGAGTGTGTAGACGGGTTGCACTTCTTGCTGTTCTACTACCTCTTCATCGTCAAATATAAAGTCAGTATCATCCCCATACCCTGACCATACCATCTCACATATTAACTTATTAAGCTTCTCATAAATCTCATTGCATCTAGGATGAGCTTTATCCCCAATCGTAAACATATGCAACTCAGATTTCACCTCAATCCAGCTACAGCCCGGTTCTTTCTTCAAACCAATATGCCTCATGCTTTTTCTAATCTTTAACACCTCTTCCCACATTCCAGCATCAGCATAAATATTGGCTAAAAGTACATACGCACTAGAGTCTTGTGGGTCCAACTGAAGAAGCGAACTAGCTGCTGTTTCAGCCACCTCTACATTCCTTTGTAACTTGCAAATACCGAGAAGTGTTCTCCAGATAACATCATCAGCCTCAATTGGCATATCGTTGATAAGATTTAAGGCCTTGTTAAGTTGGCCCGACCGCCCTAATATATCCACCATGCATGAGTAATGTTCTAGTTGAGGCGTTAAGTTGTAATAACTTAGCATTGAGTTAAAGTATTGTAATCCTTTATCTACAAGCCCCATGTGTGCGCATGCACGAAGGACTGACACGAAAGTAGCATGGTTTGGTTTCACATTGTTGAGCTTCATGGTTTCAAAAACACGTAGAGCATCGTTTCCAAGTCCGTGGTTAGCGTATCCACAGATCATGGCATTCCATGTAACAAAATCTTTATTTGGGGATTTTTCAAACATTAGTGTTGATTCTTGCATGTTCCCGCATTTTGAATACATGTCAACGAGAGTGCTACAAATGAACACATCAGATTGCATTTCTTGTTTGATGATTTGACCATGTATTTGGCGTCCTAAACTGATGGTTGCCAGATTCGCACACGTGTCGAGAACAGTGGCAAACGTGAAGTTATCAGGTTTAGCCCCAACTTTTAACATTTGAGAAAAGAATTTTTGAGCTTCTTCACTCTGTTCTTGTAATGAGAATCCAGAAATAATTGCATTCCAAGACACCATTGTTTGTTCCTCCATTCTTTCATGGAGCTTTTCTGCATCTTCAACTTTTGAACACTTGCAGTACATATCTACAAGAGTACTTCCAATGAAAGATTCCAAGCCCATTCCCGATTTTATTATTCTACCATGAACTTCCATTCCATAATTTAGAGCCTGCAGACCAGCACAAGCTTTCAAAGCACTACCAAATGTAAACTCATCAGGTTCCAAACCTGAACTTAGCATCCAAACAAGAATTTTAAGAGTTTCGACTACATTTCCGTTTTGCTCATAAGCAGCAATAATCGCATTCCAAGATACAGCATCTCTTATTTGCATTCCATCAAACACACGACGAGCTTCAGCCAAAGCTCGACATTTCCCATACATATCAAGTATAGCATTTTCAACACAAACGTTGGACTGGAACATACTCTTGATTGTTAACCCGTGTAACTGCACTCCACTTGTATATGATTTGATCACGGCACACGCGCTAAATGCACCTGATAAACTAATATCATCAAAACCAAGATCAGTGTTCATCAAATTATGAAATAGCTGTAACGCTTCAAACCCTTGATCAACACGAGCACAACCTATAATAATGGCGTTGTATGATTGAAGATTATGGATTGATAATTTGCAAAATAGTTTTTTGGCATGACATAACATACCACATTTTGCATACATATCTAAAGTTGCAGTTCCTACTATAGTATCAGAACCGAAATTCATCTTTAGAGAATGACCATGTAATTGAGAACCAAAACTTAATGCAGATAAGCCTGCACATGATCTAAAAAGACTAGCATACGTTGATTGACTAACTCCAAACCCTTCTTTCTGCATATCCTTAAATAGTTCCAAACCACTTAAAAGCTCATCATTTTGAACACAACCTGCAATCAAAGCACTCCACGATACCCAGTTTTTCAAAGGCATTTCATTAAAAAAGTTAATAGATTCCTTCAGTCTCTTGCACTTTGCATACATGTCTACAGTTGCACTCCCTGCCACCACATCATGAACAAACCCCATCCGAACAATAAGTCCATGAATTTGAACACCTGAACCATAATCCTCCAAACACAAACACACCTTCAAAACCACAGCAAGTGTGGTCGCATCCAACCCTACACCCTCTCTTCGAATCCGCATAAAAACCTCAACCGATTTCCAACAACTACCGTTCTGTAAGTACCCTGAAACCAAAGAGTTCCATGAAACCACATCTCTCTCATCCATGGAATCAAACATCAGCTGAGCCATACCCATGTCCCCAATACCAGCATACCCGAAAATCATAGCGTTCCAAGAAATAGTATCTCTTTGAGGCATTTTATCAAACACTTTACAGGCGTAATCCATGTTTGAACATTTAACATACATCTGGATCAAACAATTTGTAACAAAAACAGTAGGTACGAACCCAGATACAATCATGTGAGCATGTGCTTGTTTGCCATGATTGAGGGTCTTTTGATGTGAGCATTGTTGGTAAATGTGGGAGAATGTCTTTTTCACAAAATTGGTTATGGGTTTGGGAATTTGGAAGTTGTGTAGTGTTTGTATGGGAGTAGAGTAATGTCTGTAAAACAATGGAATTAACATATTGATTTAGTTTTTAAATTCGCGCCAACATATGTTGTTTAATTGTGATGAGTTTTCATGTTAAAGATCACACGCAAAATATTAGCTGCAGCAAACGTGATATCACTATTATGGTTAAGCCATTCACGTGATACCTTAAAAGTCGTAATTTACTAATCAAATGAGTAAAATGTAAAGTAGTTAAGTCGAAAGAAGTCGAAGGATGTCAAAAGTAGTCTAATGTGTGTATTTTTCAGATGTTCACGCCATTCTAAATTATTTTACACGAACCCATATTGACACGTTACCTAGCTCGTCTTCTCTAGATATAACAGACATATGCATGTGATTCCGTCAAAAAGGACTGGTAGAAAACTGCAAACCGGCCAAAAAGTTTATTTTCATGCATTTTGTAGCCGTGATATGTTCTTGTAGTAATTCAGAATGCATAGAATGCCTGTCAATATCAATGTGATGTAGGGAACTGCAGATGATGCCTTCAGAAAATAGTTCTAACTATATAATTTGTTTAATTGTTAAGATATTCATAACATACATTGATCAAATACTAAATGCGGAGTCCGGAACAATTCTTGATTGACCTTTTACATCATATATCAGCCATATGTTTCTAGTCAAGAAAACCACTTTTCACTAAAATGCGAGAAAATTGCTTCACATCAGTGATCTTCTCAGTTCTTCAAAGTCATAGATTTCGGTTTCCATAGTGTAAGGATGATTTCGTCTTGAATCGTTAGTACACAGACGCTATTGGTTTTGACTTTTGAGGGTAAATGAGATAATGTGCTTTCACAAGGAAAGATTGGCTGAATGAACTTCTGACTCAAATCAATATTGGAGTAGCAGTAGAACGTATGCACATCAAATGACGAGGGAGTCATCAAATGCCCTCTGTAGTTAGTATCCCAAACGATCATTTAGAGAAGTCCGGCCATCACCTGATTGACCTGATGTAACATAGATCACAAATTAAATGCAAAAAACATATAATAGGATGTGGGAAATGATTGAAGTGCGGCTAGAAATGAGTGGACCAACCCACACGCACATCCTTTAATCATTTTTTCGGATTTTTTTATAAATAGACAATGTGCTAAATATGATAACATTGTTATAAAAAAGTAAAGAAAAGTAAAACCTTTTTACAGTACGGCTATTGAGAACATTTTTATGCAATTGAATACTCTTCGAATTACTTTTAACCCATTTCTTTTTTGGTTAACTCATTTATCTTAACCCGTTTGACCGGTTAGAGATAAACATAACACAAACCCACCATTTTATTAAAATATGCATATAATCCATCATGGACATTAAGTTTTATGCTTCATGCACAGTAAAAAAAGGTATCAAAATATGATTGATCGGACTTGTTTTTACCTTTTGGAGGTACCCAAGACTCGTAATCAGTTTCACCATCCAAAAATGGAGGCTTCTCGGGACCAAGAATCTTTTTCGCCTTTTTCCTTCCTTTATTTCCTTTATTTTTGGCCGTAACAACCTCACCACCATGCATCTCTTCATCATCAGTTGCTTGAATCCCTCTTGTGTGCTTCAACAATAATGCTACAGCATCTTCAGCAGCAATGTCAAGTCCTACAGACGACTTATCCACATCTGAATTTTCAATTTTGACCTTATCCACCTCTTCGACCTGTTTTCTCTTTCTTATTATAAGACCAGGTGCTGCATTTTCGAGTCCCACATCCACATTTACTTGAGCACTATCTTTGTTCTCCAAAACTTCCTTCCTGTCTTTATAGTCTACAAACCCATCTGATTCCTCCACAACTAAAGGAGCTACCTCTTGGGGCTTTTTCGTTTCTTTGGTATCTACAGCCCCAAGCCATTGGGGCTTAGTAACAGTATATACAAGGGCTTTTGACTTCGTAGCATTTGTTACTACGGCCTCAGATGAACCCTCACTCTTGGTTGCTTTGGTAGTGGCATCACCAGTACCTTGTTTTTGGACGGTTTTTAGCTTCTCAACAGATGGTTTTTTCATATTTGGGGGTTCGGGAATATTTAGTTTTCCTTCACTAGCAACGGATGCCCTTTTTCTAGCAGCTTCTCCACCAGGATCGGCTATTTTGAGCAGGTATAGTACTCGTTCCATCTCTGACTGGAGTTCATCCAATTCCTTCTGGAGTGAGTTTGTTTTGTCAATCACTGCAATAGGAAAAAAAAAATACTAAATGTTAGGAGTTCCATTTTGGTGCACAAGCCTTGCTTCCATATAAAGGCATTTTTGTTGCTACAGTCCCATTAAGAAGTTTAAGAAGTGAAGTCAATTACATACCTAACTGAGATGAAAGTCCAGACATGAATGCATCCAATTCATCTCCAGGTTCAGCTGATGGGGCATCAGCAGAAACCACTCTGTTCTCATCAGCAATCAATTTCTTCTTCTCCTCAATTTGTTTATTGAGGGCATCCTTCTTGTCTAAAAGAGAATCAGCAGTTTCAACTGACTGGCCATTTGCACCCTTCTGTTTAGATGGTTTCTTCCTTGTTCGGTCATAGAAGTCATCTTCATCACTGGCACATTGTGTAATGGAACAAAATCATCAGGAAAATTCTGGTGTAACAAGGAATTACATATTTAGATTTTCTTGACAAAATATACCTCATATATTCGTCTTCATCATCTTCGATTGCTCCTTTCTTCTTACCATGCACTCTCCCAACACGTGCACCCAAACTTTCACGAATACTTTCATTAAGAGTTTCCTCCAAGTTTTCAAGCTCTTCAAGAACCTAATCCAATTCATTCAAAAACTGTCCTATAAATACTCATGTATAACAGTACAAAAATACTCGATAACAAACAAACCGAGAACAAGAGTAATAAAACAACATCAAGAAACTACCTGAGCCATTCTCTGTTCATTACGAGCAATCTGAGTCTGTTGGCCTTGTGTTAAACCACCTTGGGATATGTCCTTAGCACGAATAGCATCTATTTCTTTCTTCATATTAGCAATCTGTAATCCATTGATCAAATTTAGTAAAAGAACGCGACAAACTGAATTATGCTAGTGTTCAACATGTTCCCATTAGATCATAAACAATAAAGCAAAAGTTCATCAGCTTTATGTTAAATACATGATAAAATACTTGCCTTTTCAAGCCTCTTCAAGACTTTCTCACGGGTTTTCTCCTGCTTCTCTGTAAGTTGTCCCTTAAATGTTTGCCAAGTTATTTCATCAAGGTCATCCTAAAACGAAATTCCAGTTTAGTTCCTAAGATTCCAAGACAAATCCGCGAACAAAAAAAAGAAAGTGTATCATTTTCTACTGAAATAATATAACTTCAAAGCAAATAACAAGTCATCTAACAAACCTCATTTTCTTCAACAGCATCCTCATCCATGCCCCATGAGATACCATCTGCAAGTGCTGCTTCCCTTTTTGCTCGTTGAAGTGAAGCTTCCATGTCACGCCTCTCTTCTCTCATCTTAACACCCCTAATACTTTTCAAGTCTTTTTCCTTATACATTAAACAACAACCATGGAATGTCTGGATAAGTAAATGTTGAATTATGTGTGTACTTAGATTATCTGCAAGAGTTTTAATTCATTGAACTAACAGGCCAATAAAATAATGGATGTCAAGAGTTTAGATAGGTAGTTGTCAAATTAATTGCATCCTTCAACTCTTACTAATAAGAAATAATGTAAACAACTATACTCGATACAAATATTCAATGCACTTACCGGAGGCATCAAGTCAGATGGTCCTTGGAATATGTATAACCGAGATGAACTGTACGCAAAGAAAGCAAACGCAATAAGTTGTATCAGAATTTGTTATAAATCAAGGATATAACCTAATGAGGAGGCTGATACACAGCGGCACAAACCACTATTAGCTTGTAAAATAACAAACACGCGTAATTACTTACTGTCCAAATCGAAGGACATCTCCAACATGCAGATCTTCATACACCTTTTTCTTCACCTAAATTTAGAATCGATATAACCAATAGAGAGATAACATTTCACATTAATCACTTAGACTAACACTTAGAAGTTACAACAAGCAAATGTATAAACTGCTATGAATTGTAAAGTTGATATAGAAGTACCTGGTTCTTGTTAATGAAAGTCCCATGTGTGCTACTCAGATCATAAATGAAAGCACCACCAGATTTGTTGAACTGAAGAACTAGCATAACATAACAAAATATGATTAAGTTCTAATACGAACTTTAAAGAAAAAGAAAAAAAAACAAGATCCTATTAACTTCCAAGTAAAGAGTTAAAATAACACAGATTGCATGACAAAATAAATACATAACAACATAATATACATAGCATTACGTATAATGCTGCTTAACATATAAGATTAAATCGAAAACTTACCAGCATGAAACCGAGAAATAGTGGGATGCTCAAGGACAAAATCACAAAGATCTACTCTCCCAAACATGTAAGCTCCCTTCTCATACCTAAACAAATACAGGTCAATAAACTTGAACATGAACAATATACATTACATATATGCAATTACTGATACAGTTAACTAATTCAAGGACAAAATAGCAAAATTAGGGATGTTACACGTCAAATTGATCGATGATTGAGCCATCTTTAAGCACTTCAAGGAAAAAATTATGGCACGGAGGTTCACTCCATGACGGAATAGTGTACGGAACAGCATTGCCGGGTGGTTTCTGCTGCTTCTTTTCCTTCTCTGATACATTAGCTTCTTCAGCTGGCGTAGAATTATCGGCCGGAGCGGCGAGACCGTCGTCGTCAGCGAGCGGCGGTTGATTAGGTTGTAGGGAATTATCTGATTTAGGATGTAGGGAATGATCTGGTTGGGTGATTAGGGAAATAGGGGGGTTTAAGGGAGGTGGAGGAGGGGGCATAAGTGTATCGTCTAGGGTTTTGGAAGGAGGAGGTTCTGTTGCCGGGGATTGATCGGTGGTGGTGGTGGTGGTGGTGGTAGGGTTACGGGGAGGCGGAGGGCCCATGTCGGTCGTCATAATTTTGGGGATTCAGGCAACGGGAAAGCGGAAACGATGACGACAATGATCCGTTAAATAGTTATTATCAGTGGGAGCACCCTTTATTTGAGGTAAGGGTGCCCTCATGGTTACCAGCTTTTCACCTTAATGTTTTTGTTTAACATTTAAAAGTTGAGAATTACTTCATTACTCTTAAAAAGAATTCAAAATTTCTTAGAAATGAAATTTTTCAACTTTCTTATAAAAACTTTTAATCATCATAATAAGATATATATATATATAATATATAATATATACATGATCCAGAGGGAATGACAATCTTGGAGGAAGAGAAAACCTAATTTTGACCGTTCATTAACATTCATCACGGTAAATGTTAGTTATTATTCATCACGACGAATCTTAATTTAAAAATATTTTAACGTGATAAATGATAATTAACATTCACGGATGGCCTAGATTAGTTTCCCTCATTCCTCATTGATCAACTCATATTATATATATATATATATATTAATCTTATCTTAAATATAATATAAGAAGCGGATGATGACATCATCAAATTTTTAATTGGCCAATAGAATTCTTTAATTTTTTTAAATTGAATAAAATTAAGAAATTAATGACATCATCATTTAATTAAATTTTTTTTATCAATTAATATACATTATATATTCATTACATTTGTTTTATTGATATATTACATTTTACTTCAAATTGATAATTTAATCTGTGGTTGTGGATCCACTTCTAGGGTTGAAGGGTTGATGTGAGGCATGAAGTTTATTGACTTTGTAAAAGATTAAAAGGATAAAAAAATAATAACTCTTATATTGATATAATAATATGTAAATATGATATGTCAAACAAATCTATCAACTACGTGTTCCACCTGTGTGCCTAAAATGATATCTAAATTTACATATAATCAATTTCAATCAAAATAATTGTAACATCTCATTGTTACTATATTGATTTTTTCAACATATAAACAACATTTTAACTGTGGAACATAAAATATTTGCTCAACTTTACAACATATATACTTATTATGTATCTTTACATTTTTCTTTTTTACAAATATATATTAAAAATTTTCGACTACTTTTACTATAATTTGGTTTATTTAACTGTTGTTTTCCACTTTATAATATTACATATTATTATTATCATCGTATATTTATCATCTCTTTGATTTAATATATGTTATTATACCAATAAAATGATGGTTAATTACAATATTATTGATCGATTTCAAAAAGATTAATCGTCACATAGCGGGCCATCTACTAGTATAGATTAATCGTCTTCGCTAGATTTAATAGAAGTTTAAAAAAATATAAAATGGAAGGATCTTATGTTGGGTCATTGGTTGCTGAACAACTTAATAACTGGAGTACATCGTTATAAATGATAAAGTCAAAACTCCTAAAACTATGAGTTGGGTCATTAATCGCTGGTCAATTTAGTCAGTGTTATAAAGAAAAGTCAAGCTCTCATTACAGAATAAGAAGATCACTGCTAAGTAAATAATCTCAATTATGTGTATTATGGTCTCTTGTGTGCATAAAAGATTTGTTTACTTATGTAATCAATAAACACAACAATTGTTCTTGGAAAATAAAAGGTAGTCACTGGAAGATATCAAGTCAGGTCACTCTACAAGAGCATGTTAGCTCGTAGTGACTGGGAAAACTTCTTTTTCCTCCGGCGACTTTAGAAATAAAAGAATAAACATCGTTCAAGTTACAACTCGATGTGTGTAAGGTCCATGGTCAACATTACAATAGCAACCTTCATGTTTACTACCCTAAAATGTATGACATCACGCTTGATTGTGATTGGTAGAAAATCAACACAAGTAAAAAACATGATCAAAAGAGACCACAAAATATTCCTTCTTAACCGTTTATTGGTTAGAAGGAAGCCAATCACACAGCAATACGTGTCATTTTATTTTTCTAGAATTCATGAGATATTTATGGAAAATATCTTGTCTATAAATAGAGTGACATATTGTACTTAGACGTTTACCGAATTGCATATATCATTCGCTAGTCAATGACAAAGTTTGTCTAGATGCAAATTCGAGTCATCGATTAACAGAACAACTTGTGTATTCAGTTTTCTATTATTGTAGTGAGTGTTATAGTAACTTGTAATTGTATTGAATTAATCTTTTGTCTTTGCTTAGGTTATTCCGCCTTCAATACTTTGATGTAATTTCTGATTAAAAATTCATCACTCAAGTTATTTGTATTGTGTATTCCTTTTATTCAGCTTTCATACTTACAATTTATAATATGTTAATTGAACAAGTATTTATAAACTACTAATAATATGTTAAGAGTTTTTAAAATACCACAATTAAACGATAAATTGTATTCACTCCCCTCTACAATTCAAGCTATTTATTATAACTCAAAACTCACTTAACTCATAAGTAACTATTAGGATCAACATCTTATATGTAATAAAAGATAAAACAAGATGTTAATTATGTAAATCTAAAATTTTATAGCATTGAGAAAGTAAATTGTTTATAGGAAAATATGATTAATAGCATAGTAGTTAGACTCTTACAATGCACGAGTCAAGTGAAAATTTGAAAAACGAGGAGACTCGGATCCCAACTATTAAATGATTTTGACTCTTACGATCTGTTCATTGACTCTTCCAAGTCTTGTGTGACTCTTACAATTCAGAAAATCAGATAAAATTTTAGTGTAATGTAAATACAAAAAATAAAAGGACAAAATAGAAAACTCAATGGACTATAATCTATCTTAAATTAAGTCATTGTGTTGATTATCGGTCAACGACTATTATTAACTCTTACCATGTTTTAGTTCTATATGTGAACAAAAATCTTAAACAATAATAAACATATATATATATATATATAATAGTGACTCTTACGAGTCAGATAGAGTCACGAGTTAAAAAATGAGATTCCGAATCACGAGTCGAGTCACAAGTTAACAACTACGATCGATAGTGTAATTGATCAAATCTTAAGCCTTATTTATTTACAACTTATTGAATTTAATTTGACCGAGAACTAATTAGGTTAGAATTAGTACACTATTCGTGCGATGCAAGGGAATACACATATGATGAATTGTGTGTCATAAGTAAGTATATGTATATGTGTGTGTGTGTGTGAGCAGACTTCAAATTTACAATTTGTTCTTATATTATATCTTGAAGTCAATACTTCTAATTCAAACGAAGTTTTTTTTTTTTTTTTTCAAGTCTTCTGCTTTATCTGGACTTCTTGAAAACAATATATCTGATTGCTCATTGAGGTCTATACCTTCCAGCTCAGCGTGCGAAACCAGCTTTTTCATTATTTTGCATTGTAATAGAGAAGCTGAAATTAAAACAACAAAACTCCTAATAAGATAGGAATCCAGGCAAGCATCAAAGACTTTCTAAATGAGATTGAGTTCTTTCTCTACTTTGAGAAATATGTGAACAAAGAGAGCCCTTGATATTTGATTTTCTTGTTTTCCATGAATCATTCTTCAAGTTTCTTAGATACAAAATACACACAATTAAGTACAATATGTACAAAAATATACATAATTATTAAGGAAACATGTATATTTAATATATAAAACATATACAATTTAACACTCATCACACATAATTGTTTCCATTATTAATATGTACTCCTCCGTCCTATATAATAACAATTTTTTCGATTTAAGATAGATTTACAAAATGTTAGTTTTTCTTTGTATTTAAGATAAATTTGACTGAAAATTATTAAGAATTAAATGATTGATAGTAATTTGAAAATTAAGAATTAAAAATACTAATTACGGACAATTAAAATGTGACTTAGGGAAACACATTCCTAAAATGTTTAAGAAATGTTTTAAATGATATACTAATTTATGTAACTATGTAACTTCTTCTTACATACAGATCTCCATTTTAAATTGATTATCCTTCGAATATTATGTACCGTGAATTCAGATAAAGGTTACTAACAACAATAAGTCAATAACTATATTTATATATTTAATAGAATACTATGCAATACTAAACATGTTATCAATATTTTTCTTTCCACTGGTTTTTTCATACGAAAGTGGTACATTTGCCTTGATATTTGGAAAGAATTTGACATTGAATGTGATTTTATTATCTAGTGAAAGTTGATATAATTGTCTAAATATGTAGTTGCTAAAGTAAATATGATATGATTTGTGATTTATATAGTTGATAAACTAGCCCGCTCAATATTTATAATTGCCATGTTTGTAAAATACACAAGGCTAATTTCGGTAGTTCACATCTTTATATTTGTAAGTTTAAAGGTGGATGCTAAACTAATTATAAGAGTTTAAAATTAAAATATAAATGGCATATTTATTTGTGATTTTGTTGTTTGAGATTTCTACCCATGGTCCTTGGACAATGGTCAAACCTTCTATTTTTAACTATTTATACTCACTTGAATTGGATATGAAGTGTTTATTTTCTTTATTAAAACTTAGTTTCTTTAATTAAAGGTGTAAAGATAATTTATTTATAGAAATGATGAGTTTCAAATTTAAAATATTCTTAAATATCGAAGGTTTAATTATTGCTCTAAAGACTATAATTAGCGATTTTTCTTATTTTTTAACTTCTTTAACCACAAGATAATTTGGTTATTTAAAAAGGATATTTCCTTCTCATTAAAAAAAAATCCATTTCATAAGTACCCCATTCCCATTGAACAAGAACTTCCGATATATTTTCGTCGCAAGAAGTATGGTTTTGATGTTCCTATCGTCATCCTCGTTGTTGGAAGTCGGAGGTAGTCATGTAACGTTGTTTCGTCTTTGCTCTCTTTGGTTGGTAAGGTTAAACTCGATGTCTTCTACTTCAGAATATGATCTTATATATGCCTGTATTTGCATTTCTGGTTTGGATTTGAAAATTTGAAATTGTTTTAATATGGTCGTTTGTTGTTTGTGTTGACCGTGAGTCCGTGACATGTATTTGCATTTCTAGTTTGGATATCAAACTTAAACTAGTTGTATCATCAATTTATCACCCACTTAGACCCATAATTTATAATTGAACCATAATTTATTAACTTAGACCCACACAATATTTTTAATTATGAGATAACGTGACCTTCAATGTTGAAATTGAATGCGAGAAAATTCTAATTGTTTATTCATAATAACTATTATTAATAATTTAATAATTAGACTGAAAACGAATAATTAAACTTCTAGAAACAAAGTAATTCAAGATGGGTTGACAGAAAATAAAATTTTAAAGTAAATATGCATATATTTCAGAAAACAAGAAAAAAATAACGAGAAAAGAAGAAGCAGCAGCACCATTTGTCAAAGAGCGTGCGCCAAGAAGCAAAAACAAGTCTTCCTCGTGAAATTAGGGTTAGGGTTTCAGCAAAATTCAATCATGGCGGATATTTCAAAATCAGCTGATGAAGATACATCATCGCAACAAAATGCACCACTATTACAAACCCTAGATACTCCTTCCAACTGTTCTAATTTAATTGAAGACGATGATAATGATCTTGTAGACGTAGACGATGAACACCTACCTTACACTTTCAATTTCGATCCATTTTCTCCTTTAAATTCATCGTTTTTCGTTCCTTCATCATCGTTTTCTAATCATAATCACCAGCAGGTAAACTCGAATTCATGTTCTTGTTGCTCATCCGAACCGGAATCAGAATCTGATTGTCCAGATTCCTCAACTGTTTATCCTGATTGTTTGTACGGTAATGATGAAGAGTACGATCAAATGGATTTCATTACCGATTTGTTCGATTCTCGTGATGAAATCGAACATGTTTCTGACCGGTTTTCAAGTAGCCCTGTAGGAACTAATGATCATGTTCACGATGATAACGATGATGATGACTATGTTTCTAATAACATTCAGGAGCTAGGGTTAGGGTTAAGAGTTACTGGAATTGAATCGGATTCTGATACAGAAGAATTAGGTCAAGTTGATGATGGAAATGATGATGGAAATCGAACTACTGATTTAAATTTGGAACATTTTTGGGAATGTCCATCTTTTGATACTGATAGGATGGTTGATGAACGAGAAGGAGGATTGAGCTCTGTGATTGACAGGATTGAAGAGATTTCCGTTTCGTCTGAAATTTCATCAGAAGGAGATGCTGCTGTTGGTACTTTGGAATGGGAGATTCTTTTAGCTGTTAATAATTTGGAAAGAGATCTCGAGTTGGAAACTGATGGCAGTGGTGAGGGTTTTGTATACACACCTGAATTTGATACTTTGATTGGGCAATTTGTGGAGACTGTTAGAGCTTTGAGAGGTAGTCCTCCTGCTGCTAAATCTGTCGTTGATAATCTTCCATCAGTAGCATTGAAGAAGGGAGATGTAAAAGAAGATGATGATCTTGTAATCTGTGCAGTTTGTAAAGATGAACTTTTAATGGATGAGAATGTTACACAGCTTCCTTGTAGACACCATTATCATGGTGAGTGCATAGTGCCATGGTTAAGTATTCGTAATACATGTCCCGTTTGTCGGTTTGAGTTGCCTACAGATGATGTTGATTATGAGAGAAGCAAGAATAGGGTGATCGATGATGAGTTGTGAGACGGGTATGGTTTTGAACTTTGACCTTGACACTATAATACTATGTTTATATAAGATACATGTAAATAGTTTGATCTTAGTTTTGTTGTAATGCAAAAGGTTGCATTCTTTCTGGTTGAATTTGGGTTTTCTTATTAAAAAAATACTTGTGTTAAATGTTTATGCTGTTAATGATAAATAAATGGAATTTCATGCATTGTCGAAGCGTTTGCAGCATTGTCTTTCAGTTGATTTGCTTTCTGATTCCAAAGGTTCCACTTTGTAGATCTATTGAATTTATCTGGTAACAATATTGTCTACATTTAGAGATATCTACCATTAAATGTTTTACTTGAATGTTATTTGGCCCTTCGTAGGTGATAAATAATTCAATATCACAGTATATAAATTGTTAATTTACTATGGCAGATTCAAGAGAAAACAATTTATCAACAGGTAAATAACATCAGTTTGCTTGCCGATTCAACATTCTAGATTGGACATAGTTATTTAAGTTGGTCTAAAGGTATGCTATATATGAGAGCTATAAAGGACACTTGGAAGATAAAATATTTGTTGGTGTTGAGCATATGCTAGATATAAACGCTACAAGGAGCACTTGGGAATGTAGTATTTAAGTTGCCCGTAAAGGTATGCTGGATATAAAGGCTATGAAGAACACTCGGAAGTCTTATGGTTTTCATTTCGTAAAATTACACATGAGATGCTTTAAGGAACATTAATGAGCATTCTAGGTTAAACACTTGGTATTTCCCCGTCCCTAGGTGATAATACTTTGGAAGACATGAGCTCACTTTTCCATTCGTGTTTTGCTTGACTAAAGATAAACCAGTTATAAAAAAGCTAAATACCGATCAATCTACTTGCTAGCTATAGATTGTAAGTTTTAGGGTTACACATGTAACTGTAAGATCTACAAATATCTTATGTAATCATCTAGAGAGATCTAGCATTGTTTTGGCTGTTCCTAGCCTCCTAGGTTGTACATGAGCAGTGAAAAGTTCAATTCCTCGTATTTTTCTGGGCTGTTTTAAGAAAGACACTTTGAGAATTTTAAGAATCAATCTTAAAGTAGGCTAGGCGGTTCTTTTATAAACTAGGTGTTTTAACTTGTTGACTGTTTCTTCGATAGAAAAAATTAGGCAGCAGAAGTTGTTTTTCAGAGAACATTACATGTTGCATAGAGTTCTGAAAATGAAAAGGGGTATTTCAAGAGTTTGGGGCAACGTGATACAGACAATGTAATTTTGCTCAAGCTTATAGATCCAGACTGTTAGGATACGAATATGTTTCAGCTATAAGCCAGACCAACATACAGCAGTAAGCCAGTAACAGAGTTAAGAGTTAAGACAGTTAGGTTGATTGTTTTTTATGTTATTATTTTTGTTATTACTATTTCTTTTTTATTAGTGGAAGGAGTATTTTATTTGGTGGAAGGAGGCTAAATATTCAGCAGATGCTCAAGTTTATGGATCCAGCCCTGGTAATTGCTAAACCATGTAAATAGAGAGTCATTTTATTTATTTATTTATATTTATTTTTGTTTGATGCAGGTATTCCTCTAATATTGTGTATGTGTAAATGTAATTATCAATACTAGCACCAATCAAGTTCCCATAGACATCAATATTCATTTTGTGAGTCTTTAGAATCGTATTAAACATTGTTAGTGGCAGCAATATTGTTGTCAATCAAAGTATTCAAATGTGACAGCATACAGTATAGTACATGTATGTTGACTAGCTTGAGCTTCCCCCTCTATTATACTAACAGCTTTTGGCCATACCACAAGTGTCTTTGAGACGTGCAACTATGCAAAGTATTTTGTGATCGTACTCGGTAACCAAAAAATACAGGTAATAAGGGTATGCTGGATTTGAAGGCTATGAAGAACACATACAACTCTTAAATTTTATCATCACACCTTGATCATTTACCGGACTATAGGTTGCACACTTGCTTGTCTGTAGGTGATAAAAATTTCAAGACGTGAGCTTAATTTCCCCACTCCCATTTTGCTTGATTAATGATAAACAAGTTATAGAAACATATTAGATTGATGACCATTTTTTGTAGACATTTAGAGAGATCTACCATAAGTGTTTAATTTCTGGTCGTTCCTAGGTTGTTAGATCTATCACGGTGATCATTTTGGTAACCAAATTACGGGCTTTTGCTATCAGCTAGTATCAGCTTGCTATAATAGGTACACAGAACATCTCTTTTTTACTATAGCTAAAGCTTGACTGTTTTGTTGTGTAATCCTTAGTAGCCCATTGTAGTTCTTGGTCTGATATAGTGTAAAGGCTTTGTGTCTTACCATTCCTCAAAGCTCATACGGTTACCAACTATGTCGTATGTATACGTAGCTCGTTAGTTTTTTGTTTCTTTTTGATAACATTCGAAAGAAGACATAGTATTTTGTTCTTTGTGTATACGTTATAAGAAACATGATACATAGGCATGATAAAATCAACCTAAAGCAACAAAAGGGCTTATAGCCTAGTGGTATGTGAGGAACCATCAACTAAGAGGTTATGGATTCAAGCCTCATAGGAGGCAATATATATGTGTATATATGTGTGGTTTGTATATGTGGGATAGTAGGGTTGTCTTTCTCTAAACAAAATGTTTAAAACATGTTCCAAACGTTGACTAATTAAGTCTGTTAGGCCAGGTATCTCTTGTTAATTTGTTATCATGATGCAGTCGCTCAAATTATGGTCTAACAGATGTCAATAGAATACAATTTGATTAGTCACAAACTACTACCCTGCCGTATATATAAATCATCCAAAAAATGATGTGAATGCATAGGTGATCTGGAATACTATACAATTTAAACTAAAATGTTAACATGTTCACCTGGCTTTTATTGTACCCAAAGAGGAAAATAGAGAAACTTGTTTTTCTTTTCAGTTAGGGATGCAATAAAGAATGGACACACCATCCAAACCTTAACTAACAATTTCTGCATAGGTTTGAAACAGAGTTGGTGTGATATTCAGTAATCAATAAGAAATTATAATAGTTAAAAAGATTAAGAGAAGATCCAGAAGAAAAGCTACACAGTCTTTAGGTTCTTAATTCTTCAAAAGACCTAGTAGATAACTTAGCAACATGTACTTTTTGATGCGAGAACTTGTAGATGTTGTTAGACATGTATAATGGTCATTTTTAGCTTTGTGATACAAATATGTAATTGCCTTTTTAGGCAAGATTTGTTAAGAAGTGTAGTTACTCCCTAGTTTAAGAGCCTGACAATTTCGTGTTAGGCCGACTAGATTGAATTTGGCTATTAAGACTTGAAATGTCGACACAACATTACATGTATCATTGTATTGTCTATACTCGCAATACACCAATTATCAATTTTGTCATTTATTAAAGATATTTGAACAGCCTTATAGTAAAATATGCATAAATTTTACATTATTTGATACATACCATATGCTTTGTCTCCATCTTCTTATTTACACTCGAGTTTGACCACGTGTTTAGACATATCTTTTGACATCGATCCAGTCATTTTAAACAATTTTCTTACTGTATACCAAATTGCCAATGACATTGTAATGAAACTTTAAGTATATATATAGTAAATTCTTTTTTTATTCTAATATGTATCTACAGCTTTGTATTAATGACATATTTTGTTTCTATCTAAATATAGTGAATAGTTTGCAAAGTACATTTAGTGCTTAAAAGTACTTGGAGAGTACAAGTGATGAATGCAGCAGTGAACAGCTCTGTACAACTGCTTGACGATGATGTTAGTTCTTTTTACTCTTTCATACCATAGGCATCCAAAAACAAAACTGCCAACTTTACACTCAGTAATATATTTCATCACAAACCTGTAGCTGATATTTGATGTGTGTAATTAGTATTAGGAAACATGATTTGGTGCAGGAGCCTCCTCATGTTGATGTAATGGTGTTTTGGTTGCAAATAAATAGATCAAATCGACTCCTAAAGTTATTGAGCAAATATCAAAATACTAAAAAGATTACATAAGAGATAATATTGGAAGTTGTAGAATATAAGGGTGCGTTTGTTTCATGAATATTTTTGATGTAATTGGAATTTGATAAAGGAATTGAAATTTGAAGAAATTTTAATTTGAAGGAATCTTACACTTTTATAAAGGGTTTAACCTTTTTCTTCAATAAGTTAAATGTTTAAAGAATGAAAATGACACAAATACCCTATCTTCAATGAAATAGACCAATATACCCTTATCTAATTTTGGAAACGACATAGATATTTAAGATATAATTGTATATTAAATGAAATGCAATATAGTTTATAAATAAACAAGTGTATATTTGAAATACATGTTCATAAAATCACTAAATGGAATAAGTCGACCGCTGGTGGTTAGTGGTGTTGACGGTGGTGTACATAAGAGGGGAGGATTTCCGTCTGCAATTTGGTAGTGTCGACCAGTGGTGTCGACTGGTGCAGCTTGATGAACTTGGCCTGCGGCGGTGATGGTGATGGAGTTTCTGTTCTCCGACAGAAGTAGGATATTAGAGGAGGAAAGGAGAAGATGTGATAGATGCGGAAGAAGGGGAGAGATAAGAAAGGTTGTCTGCTATGGATTTATTTTAGGTAAAAATGTATACGAGCAATGGAAAGTTAAAACTTTCCTTTCGTTATTGGATGGAAGCTTGAATTCCTTTAAACTAAAGGAATCGAAAGGAATTCGACGATTCCAATTCAATTTATTTACTTTAAAAATATAATTAACATGAAATTCAAATTCTGATTTAGTGGAATTTCAGAAAATTTCGCAAAATAAACACGCTCTAGTACTTCTATGTTTTTATCAAAGTTTCAAATTTTCAACTATGCCGGGAAATCATTCACCATCAATAATGTTAACATTATGTAACTCTAAGTTAGAATTTTTAGAAGTTATTGTATTTACATTTATAACCTTCTAAGTTTCACAGTTACACAAAACTACCTTTTGTTTACCTTTAACTGTATACGAGATTGCATTCATTTTCACTACGTTTATATTAAGATGTTTTAACAATTTTATTACACCAAGTACTAAGTCAATATTTGTATCTTCTATGTGACGGATAATTTTGACAAAGGGATTATGACAAAGGATCACTAGTGTTCAAAATCGAGGGTGCATATCTTTATTGATTTGAGAGTAGTCAATCAGATTCGAGTCCTCATGATTCTTCTAAGTTTTAGTGTGGGTACAAAGCATGGGTAAAATGTCACTAGTCAAGTATCATTATCAAGTTGATCAACTAGTTAGAATGAGCATCTCATTTAGATGTCGAAACAGGACAAAACACTCGTCATTATCACTAAGTTTTTACCACACTTGACTCAATTGAATGAGCCAAACTCAGGGTGGCTTTCATCTTCTATATTTAGTCATTTGGGTAATGATTGTAACGATTAAAAGGTGAACAATGGAGGTACATAATCAACTATGAGATCGATCATTTTGAGGAGCCAACTCTTTGTTTAGGGTTCATATATAGCACCAAAAGCTAACTGTTAAGACCTAAGAGCAATGATGGTACACCATAGGATATCATATAAGTGACATAAAACAGTGTAACTGGAAATGCTATCGGTAAATAGTGTCAGCATCAATTTTTGTAAAAGTATTCTCCAATATACGGTGCTATCGAAACAGAATGTTATCAACACTTAATTAAAAAAGACTATCAAAAGCCTAAATATAGTGACACATCTAATGTGTCACTAAACGACACTTTTCTTGTTGGGCATATGCAACAAACTAACTCAGCAATTTATTTGTTTTTCCTTCTCTTTGTAGCCAATCTTTTTCAAGTTTTTACATCTTGATGTATGAAGATTAACCCTTTCAAATTTTAGACAAACTAATTGAAAGTGATTGTTAACAAAACCTGTTTATATATTTATAGGTCATTTAATTTAATGTGATTATATTATAAATGCTAATGCTAATATCCGCATTCAATAAACACGAATAGATACATTCGTTTTAAATGAGACTTAACTTCGCAACTATATGGTTATAATATCATCTCGATTCCGCAAGATGACCATTTGGTTAGTTGAATGTTATATTAGTTTTACAAGTTTGCATATGTTTGTGAAGAGTGTTTTCATGGCTCAATTGTAATGATATGATATGCATATTACCACTTGACATATGTTTACACTTTGATCTAAACCAATACAACGAGTATTATAGAGACATTATATAATCTACAAAAAGATCCACACTAAAAACATAACAAATGATAAATTTGTCATCGTATAATATGTAGTAGGTAGTATCTTTTGGTTTAAATTAATTATCATAATAGAAAACATACAATTTGCTTGAAGCAAACAAAACGGCTTTATTATCCATGATCTTAGTGGAATTAGACTTTATTGTAAGTACGGTACGTAAGCATAATGCCTCTTGAGAAAATCCACCTTAAAACGTCACTTGATATAAATTTGATGCACAACATTAATTAATTAATGAACATAAATGTATATATATCAGCATATAATTTACATACTTCCACAACAATCAAAAGCGACTTCAACTTATCCTCTTTCATCCAATCTCAGAAGCTATCTATGATGAAGACATACAATTTTTAGTTTTATATAATCGCAAATGCATATATGTACATATCCTACTCAACATCTATGATGAGGACCACCAATATAAATTACAACACATAAGCCAACACTGTCATTTTAATTTGGTAGCTCGGGAGATCGTCTTTTTTTTTAACATCAAACTAGTACACCCACCGGCCTATTCTACAATATGTCTCAAATAAGAGTTGAACTCTCGACCAGACAGGGAGAGAGAACTTGAATCACCTAACATACCGCTAAGTTAAAGACATGTACGTTAGTTTTAGTAGATAGCTCACGAATGTATACACTATAAGTCCATAGATCAATTTAACGAAGTATCTTACGTATTTATAAAATATGATCTTTTATTTTCAAGAACGACCAAATAAGAATCGTGTTGGAAGATAAAAGGGAGAGAGAGAGGATGAGGTAATAAAATTGGTTTTGTCTAGTGGGATTTTTAGGTCTTGGAAGCCATGAAACAAAGTATATGCAATGTACTTTGTCCACAAGCTAAAGAGTCCTAATGATAATCATATTGGAAGAGACATCACATAAATCATATCTTTAGCTAATTGAGAACAAGATCAATGCTAACAAAGCAAACTACTTTTACCATATCAAGTAATGGGTGGGCCGGGTACCAAAACTACTAGAGATGAAAGTTTAATAATCTTTCTTGCCTTAGCGCATATGGAGTATATTATAATGCCAATATTTCAAAGGATAAACTTATTAAATATTTTGCACTTTATATTTCAAAAGTTTAAGAAAAAATGCCTTTTCTTTCTTATGCTAATGAACAAAAGAAAGGTACCAAAGGGCCTTTCAAGTCTCATTGTGTACGATGATATGTATATATGTGTGATTTGTATATATTGGGTGGGATATGTTGTAGGATTTCTGTCCTAAAAAAAGTTGGTGTGACGAAGGCAGTAGACAAAGGATAAGAGTCTTGGTTTAGTAGAACATGATTGTCGTGTGCCTTCTCATTTTTATTGAAGAAAAATCTAAAGTCACTCAAGTGGGGTGAGCAAACGGGGTTAAAAGTGACCATATCCACAAGATATTGAAGTAGAATTTCCATCATACTAATTTGAGCACCTGAGACTAATAAAAAGTCTTTCTGAGACCTTTCCTGTTGAATTTGAAAGCTCGAGCAAGAGAAGACAAGTGTTGGTGCTCATTTCACCCATGCGCGCTCGTTTTAGACCCCCTTACACTAGAACTAATCACACAGATTATAAATTATACTTGGTAAAACATGGTGAACCCTATACATGTATAATGTATCATTAAATTTAAGGACATCTTTCAACAAAGAATGCAACTTCCTACTAGTGTAGCAGTACTAGTGGGGTGGTGGGTGTACCAGATGTGCTACTGATGGAGTTAAATCAGGCACCCTGCATGTGGGACGCAGTCCGTAAGTTAAGGGCACTGTCCTTATCATGTCAATATTACTTTCCCTTAATCTCCTTGCCTTTTCTTGAAAGCCTCAATGACATCAAGGGTATGATGGGAAACTCAAGGAGTTAAAATTCTTTGATACACAGAAAACAACAAATCTGATAGCAAAGTGGGATTCTTTTTTAACTCTCAATCATTTATTTCAGACCTTTTACAATCCACACATTGTATTTACAGTGTATTAAGTCAAATATATTAAAGGAGTAGAGACATGGTCATGGCAAGTTGTAACTGTGATGATCGCCTGACTCTTGCATACAGACCCCACTGCGCACGTGCTTGTGTCTTTGTGTATCGACGTCTGCATTATGCTACAATCTCTAATTGAGACTTCCACTTTCACAAACACAAGCTCTTACAAAACTAAGTGCTACTATAATATGCCATATGTAGAGCAACAAGAAAAAATTGGTCCAAATGAAACATTGCAAGAACAATTTAAGGACAAGACAAAGGAGAGCAGTCAATATCTGTCTAATGATAACTTTTATGGTATATATATGTGAATCTCTAGCATTTATGTAATGGTTTTGTGTCATATATTTGAACACTTTTTAATGAATAGATATTGTATGATTAGAATTCATGAGAAACAGTAGTTTACATGGTTTTGGAAACATTTAGAGGTGATATTATCTGGTGATACATCAAATCATAAGTAAAGGTGCTGCTTTTTTTCTTTCTTCCAAAATGGCTTTGAATACTAATCATTTGCTATCGTGGGTTAACTTAATGAAATAATGACTAAGAAACTCCAACTTTTACCATAATGTACCACTCAGTGGGCTAACTGCGTCACAAGGAGCTGTCATTCCTAATATCATGTTGTTCCGTGATAGCCTTTCATCCTCAGCAAAGTGGTCAATGAGTTGCCACTTGCTAGTTTCAGTAATAATCTTAAATTTCCACTTGCAGAAAAGGGGTTTTCATATGAAAATTTTCGTTTTCCCATATATTTCATGAGAGGTGATTGACCCATTTACAAGTAAATGGGTCGGGTATAGTTTGATCTCAAACGGGTCAAATGGGGTCATATAAAAAGTTGCCAAAACTGGGAGCAGGTCCAAAGTGTAAAAAGTCACCCTCACGTGTAATTTTAATCCAAACATCTAAATTATTATTGGAATGGTATTATTTTTATAATAATAATAATAATAATAATAAGGAAAAGAATAATAACATCCCTTAGTGTTGTCAATAAAAATACATTTCATGCATCAAAGTATAAAATGTTAGTACTTTACGGTAGGATATCACTACCATTAATGATTTGAATAAGGGATTTAAGCATGATTTATAAGAAATAGACTTTAAAGTGCTTACCGAAACAAATAACCCGACCCTCCCTGCCTTTACGTGTACTAACACATGACCCATTTCAGCCCATTTACTTGCCCCGCCCATCTTGTCACCTCTACCATGGTTAGTTAAAGACTACGAAACCATCTCAGACTGACTCTGTTTAGCAAACAAAAACTTTAAGATTGAGTTGTTGAACTCCTTTTCTTTATATATATTGTTTTAAATCCACCATAAAATTCCCATTGATTAATTATACCTCCACTGCACTCTCTCTCCACCACCCTCTCTGAGTGATGAAAGCATCTTTTTAAAAACTAACATCCTATCCACAATAAAAACAGTATGCAATGCTATCCTCAGCATTTGCCAAAAAGCAATATTTCTTGGTACAATCATGTACTCAGTTGACCATTTCATGACCATAATGGGCACATTCCATGTAAGTAGTAAAGGTATGAATTACATGTAACAGTACACCTGTATATAATAACAGTACTAACCGTACCTCATACATCCACATGGTCCTATTATGCTACTACTCGATAATGCCGGGCCCACTCAACCTTTTCGAATACTATAAAAAGTCCTTACCTCATGTCCTCCTTCGCTTTCCAATAACGTGTTGTATATAATACTATCCACAACCTAATTCTTTCCAAACTTTACAATTATATAATTATAACCATGCAAGCCAGTGAGGTTACTGATTCCCACTACCTTCATCCTGCAAACCCAAATCCAAACACAACTCACTTGATGCAAAACCCACCAATCATGCAGTTTAATGTTAACGAGCCCACAAACCCGTTCTACCAAATTCATATGAACCCTCAGTATCAAGAAATCAACCTGCAATCGACGTGTTTTCACTCAACGTCTGATGAAGCAGATGGGCAGCATATAAGCATCATTAATGAGAGGAAACAACGGAGAATGATATCTAATAGAGAGTCAGCACGCAGATCACGCATGAGAAAGCAGAAGCATCTAGACGAGCTTTGGTCACAGGTTGTTTGGCTTCGTAATGAAAATCACCAACTTGTTGAAAAAATGAATAAGTTTTCAGGGACTCATAATCAAGTTCTTCAAGAGAATGCTCAGCTTAAAGAAGAAGCTTCTGAACTTCGCCAATTGGTCACCGAGTTGCAGCTTAATGGCACTAATTACCCTACTTTAAGGGAACTAGATGATATTCATAGCCATTCAAGTTAATTAATTACTATGTATCTAAGAGTTCCAATAGAAAGTAGCCCAATAAAATCTTTATTTTTTAAATCATAGACACAATGGTATTACAAGTATCACACATATAAATAAACGATAATCGCTCATAGCAACAATGAGTATTAGTAGAGCATAACATATATTAAAAAACTCAGAAAATGTCTTGGAACTGAGTGTTGGCATCCTGAGTCCTGTGTCTCATCGTTAAGAACTCACCAACCGCAAAAGTCGTACGTTTTGCATAAAGAAAGAGGAAGCTAAACAAGTGAGATTGTAAAAGGTTTGAATATGAATGACAAAAGTTGAGCTGACATAGGTAAAGTTGAGTACATATGGTGAGTCGTAAAGGCAAGTACTTTTATTTAGAACGGTAAACACTCACATACACCCTAGCCTCTATTATATACAACCACACATAATTTACATATTTGTATCAAGTGAGATTGGAACCCACATCCTTTAGGATGATGTGTTACCCTCAACCGATAGGCTAGTGGCCCTTTGGTTTGTAAAGGAGCTAAATTTGGTAATTGTTTATGGATTTGGTTAGCAAATGGCTGAGCTTAGTCGCAAACTACTGTGCAGATTAGAACTATTAAGAAGGCATCAATAATTCATTTACGGATGAAGAGTGGAGAAAGATACTGGAAAGTGATCCAATCAATAATACTCAAAGACACTGGAGATTGACACATCGTCACAAACAAAAGCTAGAAAGCTACATCGATGAGAGCAAAGCACTTAAAAGTGTGGTCTCTACCACAATGTCTTTTAGGCAAAGGTAGCAAATTAAAGAACTGATACTTTTAACACAGTATCAGTATCATGCTACTCAATCATGCCTGTCATGAATCTTAAATCCAAAAGGATTTATCATGTTAAACACGGAAGAAAAAGGCGTCATCTTGTGCCAATCAATTTTTTTGTTTTAAAGAATTTTGGTATGAAGTGCAATGAAGATTTTAGCAAAATCAAAGCTTTTAAGTTCATATGAAACACTGGCTAATTGGTTATCAATAAAAGTTTCTCATAAAGTCATACATTTGTATATTCTTAGATGAAAAAACTAGCCCAGAAGCCGATAGCCCACCTAAATATTTTTATGGGCTTATGATAGGTATTAACTTCTTTTTTTTAATGGATCATGGCTTTCTTATTTAGGTATTCCAAAGTACTTTAACCGAATATTATTTGTTAAGTGCCATTTCTATATATTTTTCGTATTAAACTTGTTATATTCTTGTATCTTTTGTTTTCATTATATATGCATAAAACTGTATATAACCTGGTAATTGGTAAGGCATATAGAAAGGTAGTCCAATTTGACACATCACTTAAGGAGTTGGTGTGGATGAAAGACGGCTAAAGGTGACACCAAATTCAGTAATCTTGAGAAGCGATGAATGAGTTGAAAGACGAAAAGAGGTACAAATCAAAGAAATTTATTTACTTTGATATAGTTCTTCAAGAACTTGGAGGAAAAATTAAATGCTAGAGAGGCAGAAAGAACTCTAACTTTAGCCAAAATCACAGGTAAGACTCTAATTTATCATGCATAATTGTTAATCCTTTGTTATTATATATCTATGCTTTAGCAATCTAACGATCTGTTGGCTCGACTTAGGAAGCAAAGGATGATGAGACAAAAAAGCTTCGGTATAATCTAACTTTAAAAGTAAAACCAATGCTAAGTTTTTATCGGGCGCAAGGGTTACAGTAAACTAAACATATGTGTATCTCTTCCTCCATTCAAAACATTTCAGTAATATCAAGTGCACAAATATGTCAATTTAGAAGTTATGCTTTTTTTACAGGCCGACAAACTGCGTGAAAGGACTTTATACCATATGCATCAGTTACTAACAATCAAACAAACAACACTTGGCACCTGTGTTTGATAGAATGTTTGGATGGATCATTCATGTTTGATTACATAATTATTTATATAAACGTGGTTACACTTTTTTCAATTAGGTTACGGTAAATATGGACTCTTGGATGCTTCTCAATTAATACTAATCCAACCCTTGAGTGATGAAGCTATTGAAGACACTTGAGACAGTATGATGGCTGCTGCATAATATTCTATGTACGTCTAAGACATGCATTGGAACTAATAGAAGCATAAATTGTGTTTGAAAGATTGAAAAGAAGATAGTTTGTAGCAGGAAGTACATTTGCTTGGATTTTAACAAGCATGGCAAGTGGATTTTTCTAATATTTCCAATTCTTGATAGGAAAGAATGTGCTACATCCTTTTTATTTCTTTTATATAATTTCTCACAATTCATTTATTGTAATTTGTATTTGTTGTTAACTGTACTCGGTTCAATGGAAATTAAAACTTGGTAAGTTCAAACCTTTAAGGAGGTTCATACATCAGATGGTTTGTTATGTTTTTGTTTTGTGAGTAGAAATTACATTATAATTTTTTATAGTGCAAAATATTGGAATGTAATCGAACAGGAGGTTTTCGAAAACAGTAACCATAAACACTATAATGAAGGTTTAGCAACACGCAACATTACATGTTTACGGTACAAATATCTTAAACGTACACTAACAAATTAATTTATCGTACCAATTCGGTCGATAACAAATTTTACCAGGTTATTTTTTCTGATAGAAAACCAAAACCAAGACAAGTACATAAATCATACACAACAACATGTGACATTTTATCTATTCAATAAATGCTTCGAAAATTCAAAGTAAAACATTACACCTTTAACTCACGATACATGTTTCTACGTTTCTACATAGATATGTACATCTCTCCCTCCAATCAAAACATTTCTGTAATGTCAACCACACAAATATGTCAACTTAAAAGTTACGTAATAAAATAGGAACAAATCTAAATTTTAGATCAATATTATGTGAAAGTCCCGCGAATCCGTGGGTTATAATTTAGTACTTAATAAATTTAACTAAGGAATTACGAAATTTTAATTAATCCTGATTTTGCAACTTGATAAATACTTTTGTGAAAAATATGGGATTTGGATCTTATATTTCTTGGCATTTTATAACCTAGTTGAATAATTCACATGAACATGGGATTTACTAAGAAGTTACTAAAACGTTCTAACGTTTGGAGTTTTTAAGGAGTCGTGACTTAGTTCTACCATTGGAACTTAGAAAAAGTCGTGTTGACAAATGTCATTCTAGAAATTCAAGCTAGGTAATAATATGAGATTTGACGATTTTCACATTATTATATAAATTGATTAATTAAAATAATATATTATTAGACAAAAGTTCATTCAATTATGCATTTTTTTGAAAGTATGGAGTACAAATCTCAACTGTCCATTTTCATCAAAATAACAAAACCCCAATGTTTGTGCCTAATTAAATACCGAACTTGGTTTTTTAATTGGTATACGATTATTTGTTTCAAGGTATTTAGAGGGGAGAAAGGTGAGCCCCTAGGCGAAGAGGTGAGACCTTTTTGTGTAATTCGCCTTTGTATACCTCAGGCGAGGCGTTTTACAGAGGTAACGCCTACGTTAATTAGGCGGAGAAGGCAAGCGCATTTGTTTAGATTTAGGTTCAATAACCTCACTTTTCTCCTTGATTTGTTTCATTATTCTCAACTTTTTCTTATAGTATAGTACGCTACATATAATTTTTTATTATGTATTATGTTCAATAACCTCACTTACCCTAACGAATTATCAGGTATACTTCTATTCATTCTAAATTGTTTAACAAATAACAAAATGCATAACATAAATTACTTTTCATATATAAATGCAACGTTGATATTCTGTGCAATTTAGTGTACTGCAACATATATAACTACTGCAACATATGTGTATTGCTAAAGTACATCATACTAAATACTTACATTACAGATTAATATATAACTGCATTTTTATAATACATCTTAGTTTACTAGCAATGTACTTCAACTTATACGTTATTATGTCATCTTCAAGCAAAGTTTACATATTCACTGCATTTTTTATATGATGCACGTTATGTTTGAATTTTTTATTTTTTTGGATATGAGATTTTTATTAATTACATGTCTATTATAAATTAAAATCTAAAAACACATAATTCGTACAAATTTGCAGTTACAGATTCAAGGTTTATGGAGAACTTACATTCAGTTTCCGTTTGTGTTGTAGGTGTTTGCTCATTCAACATATTTGAAAATTTTGCTCCAATATCTCCAATCGAACTTGTTACTGTAGGTGTATGTTGAATTAACGGATTTGTAACATTCGTTCCATTATATTCAATCAGATCTGTTAATGTAGATGTTTGAGACGACATATTGTTGAGATTACCTTAAAAAAGCTATTTTTGGTTTGTTGTATATTTTTCGATTTTGATTCTTTTAGCGATCGACGTAATAACAGAGTAAGCAATTTTTTAATTGAATCGTGTGCTTTGAAACGATTATGAAGGTAGATGAGCGTGATTTATATGGAGAATGTATATATATGTATCTGTATATGCGATCGTGATTTTTTGAGAGAATCGCAGAATTGTAGGGGGGAAACGATTATGAAGCATGTCGGTCAGGGGGACTGGGCCGATTTTGTAAAAAGGAAAGTACAAAATTAACCGTAAACGTACCGAAGGTTTTGTGACAGGTGTCGCGTTGTGGTTGGTTCCGAAGCTGCCCTCCCTTTTCTCCCAAACAGGCATGCTCTCCCGAACATGACTCATATATTATTAGACAAAAGTTCATTCAGTTATGCATTTTTTTTTAAAGTATGAAGTACAAATCTCAACCGTTCATTTTCATCAAAATAACAAAACCCCACATTTTAAAAAATTGAATATCTCAAAAACGGTTAGTCAAAAAATTATAAAAATTGCACCATAAAAATCAGCGTTTTTTACTTTTCGATTAGACATCTCAAATGACATACTTTCGACAAAACTTGTTTTTTTCTCCATTTTTTGGTGGGTTTTGAAAACTGGTAACACATGTGTTATCAAATAACACATAACACATGTGTTACCACCAACTATCGCTTGTAACACATGTGGTAGTTGTTGGTAACACATGTGATAGTCGCCGGTAACACATTTGAGATACCTAATCGAAGAGAAAAAAATGCTTGTTTTTATAGTGTAATTTTTATAATTTTTTAACTTTTTATTTTTCAGATATTTAATTTTAAAAAACGTGAAGGGAAAATGAGTTTTGTTATCTTGATGAAAATTAATAGTTGAGATTTATTCTCCTATTTATTCAGAAAAAATTGTATTCAAATGAACTCACCTCTAAATTATTAAAGATGAGATTATCATATATAGAAAAAAATAGATGAATAACTAAAAAATATTAACCGTACATAACTTTAGATCTTGTGTTTGTCTATTGATAACTTTTGAAAAAATGAACCCTGTTCGATGGACCAGGTTGCTCTTGCCTTAGAGCGGGCCTAACATTGTTTGTTTTGTAAACAAAAGGTACCAAATCCAGGCATTTTTGAAGGGCCATTATTAGATACTTTATAAACTTATAAGGACGAAAACGAATCCCTAATCCTTAACTTTAATAAGTCGGTTGGCGTGGTAATATAAATCTGAATCTCATCATCTATTTCTCTTTTATCATTCAAGCCGCGATTTTCCTATTTAGCAATCAATCGCTGAAGCCGCATCCTATTTATTTATCGGTAATTAACCTTCTTTTCATCTCGTCGATTATTATTGGCTGATGATATAATTTTTTTTTTAGAAAAAGGCAAATAATTTATTAATATTAACTCAAAGATTACATGCATAGATACATAACCATCTCTATCCATGCTTTGTCCCAGCCTCAATACAATTTAGTTTAAAACTACTCATCAATTCAAACCGTACAAAGCTCAACTATTATATACCATCTCATAGATACTACAGAAAGTGCCCAATCTCAGTTCACTTCGCTTGCTTCTGATCTCTATGTGTAACCTTCTGATCTCTTGATTACAACCTGGAGCTACTCAAAGACATTGGCTCATTCACCCAGCCAACTCTAGCTTTTATCCACTCGAAACTTCGCACCTGTACTTCTTGAAACATCCCGCATACCTTAATACTTTTTTCCCGAATACCTTAGCGTTTCTGTGTTCGGAAAAAAAGTATTAAGGTGTGCGGGATGTTTCAAGAAGTACAGGTGCGAAGTTTCGAGTGGATGAAAGCTAGAGTGGATGATATAATAGATAGATGCTTTAGGAGAAGAAGAAAAAAACCCCAATTTTTCCCTCAATTATTTTTTTCCAAATAAATTCTAGTTAATAAACTAACTAACGAATAAATCAATTATTTATTGATGAAATTAAGTATTATACACTATATGATTAATTGTTTTTTATGATGATGTTATTAGATGTTATTCGTTTTGGTTGATTATATAGGGTTCGGTGCTTTCAATTGGCATTGAAAAGTCAGAGGGTATTATTTTGTTATTATGATTATGTTTATGATATATAAGGTTTATGATGATCTTATTCTTATAAAGTCATAGGGTATAAATTATATTGTTGAGTAATATATGTATTATAAATTATGAAAATAAGAAATTAGTAATACTTGAAACATATTATTATTTTGGTAAAAGTTCTCATCGAGAATGGTTTTTGGTAGTTTGTTTCTGTGTCATAATATTGTGGACATTCTACATCCAATGGATGATGTTTGTAAGAGATGGAGCTTTCAAGAAGAAATTTTCAAGCTATGTAATGCCTCACTCAGAGAGAGTTTCCCTGATTTAGAAGAAGAGGCTTCGGTTCATACCAGCAGGACAGGGGAGCCTGGTGATTACATTTGGTATATGTTGTTTCTGCATTTTTGCTATGCTTGGCAAACGGGTCGGGTTGGGTCACAGGTCAAATCGGGTTTTGGTAAAAATGGGTCACAGGTCATTTTCCGAATTGGGTCAAACGGGTTGGGTCGGGTTGGGTCTACCCACTCATTGTTGCCTTTGCTTTGTGACTTTTTCACTGTCGTAAAAAAAACAGAATTATAAATAATTGTTAAATACTATATACAGATTCTTTATAAATTGAGTTTTATTAATTACTACTTTTAAATTATGATATTATTTATGAACTCATCATTAAAACTTAATATTATTTTTATAATTTGATCTTATGAAGCTTAGTACGTACTAATCGATAGTTCGACAGACTCAATTTCTAAGTTCTATATGCATCACAATAATCAGACTATATCTTGTATACTAATTTTGACTTTTACAAGTCAAAGTTAGTGATTTTGATAAAATCATAAACCAAATCATTTGAAAAATTAAGCTTTATTACTCATGACAAGTGCAATTTTTCAAGCTTACAACTGATATGTTTGCAAAATCGTGATGAAGAAGTAAAGAAGAAACCTAAAAACTCTATTCAAAAAATAACTATAAACCGTAGATTCGAATCAAAATTAAAACCCCACTTGTGATGATGAATTGGAAGAATAAGTAGATAATTTTGATCGCTTTTGTCCCCTTGGCTCACTGTACGTTGAATCAATGTTTGTTTTTCTTCACAAACCGCTTGACCCGTTATGTGAACCCTTTGGACCCGTAGAATTTTTACTAGATTTAATAACAGACTTAGTGGACCCTTACTTCATTTCAATTAAGTAATTTAAACAGACCCAACAGGTCCAAGAAAGTTGTCCAATGGACCTGATTAAAAGGAGTTGGGTCCTGATTGCCAGGCCTAGTTTTTACTTCATTTTCTATGTGACATATTTACATTTATTTTTTCTTCTCAATGATGACAGCCAAAATGTGTTGAGAATATGGCCTAAAATAAAAAAAAGCCCTGACTTAGGAAAGAAGTATTCAGAAATTCAAAAACCAATAGATGTTGGAGAGGTAATATTTTATCTGTCAATCATGGTTTTTGAAAAGTCTTCACATTATTTCTAAAATGTAATTATATGTTTCTCTGTGGTATTTTATTATTATTGTAGGCCATCAATAAAAATCTTCAGACATATGGCATTGACATGATAGACAAAGAACACTCGGTACAAGATGATGGTTTCGTACCTATTTCGTTATCACGGAAATGGCTCACTAAGGTTTTTTTTTTCTTTTCTTTTCCAACTCTTTTAAAAACATACTTTACAATTCTCACTTAGATTCTTTTGTTCCTTGTAGAGCATTCATATGATGCTAAAAGATGGTATAGAAACATGGGCACCAAAACTTCCTGTGGAAAGCGTACTAGTAAACTTTCCCAGATTGGTAGATCAAAATCGTGTGGCTGTTTTTCGGCGTGAAGGTATCAAAGTCACACTACATAATATGCTTAAATATTCTATGGTTGGTATCCAACCAGAGCTTAAGGTATATATGCAGTTGATCTAGCTGTTTGAATGTTTGTTATATGAAATCATTTTACATCTATGTATATTATATGAAAATTACATTTTCTGCCTGTTTGACATAAAATAGGCATCTTTTGCAGTATATGAGTTTAATAATTCCATTTATTTCAGATGCCAGATCAGTCAGACTTGTGTTATGAGGATATATTGGATAGTTTGTTTGAGATTAAAAAGAGAGGAACACATGTGGTGATAATGGGTAAACAAACAGTACCTTTTATTCTTACGAAGGACGATTTTGACAAATCTTTTATGGAACTCGATGTTTTGAGGTACTGTACTTGCTTTGTTTATTAAAACATATATATCAATTGGCTAGTAATAGATTAATAGATTTTTCCAGTAAATTTGTTGTCAACAGTGTTGCATTTCACCAATGAGATATGAATATCTTCTGTCATATGTAGGAATGTAACTGAATTGAAAACAGTAGATTGGGTCGTATATGTTGCTCCTGTACGGCAACAAGAGTACATTGAAATGTGCTTCACTGTAAGTAACATTTGCACAGCAGCAAAACTGGTAACATGTTAAAAAGTAAGATGAGAAATTGAATACTATTTTCTTTTTCAGGCTGCTAAACAACAAAAGTGGATCGTAACTGATAGGAACGTGAAGTGGAACCCGTCTCGTAAGTACGAATACCCTGTAGCAACTTATGCAGGATATCGAACTTGTAGTACTGAACATGGAGAGTTGGTTACTTTGTTAAGCACAGTCAGAGATCATTGTAATTTGGTGGTAGAAGGTACACCGGATATTTGTTCAATTTTTCTTTATTTATTTTTGTAGACAGATAAGGTGATTACCCATATTATTATCTTATTACAAAAATAATTCAACTTTGATTGATAAAGTAATCTAATAGCTTTAAACCCGTTTGACCTGTTCGTTTTAGTTGAAAGTATATAATTTTTTAACCCATTAAAGATAAAACATGTCCTAAATTATCAATCCATCAAAATATTATAACAGGATCGATTTTACAATTGCTAAATTTCACATTTTTCTTTTTTATCAGGTAGGGATGCTGAGCATCATAAGTATAGTGCTGATGGCGTTTTTCTTTGTGTTCTTTTGTAAGATTCTCATGCTTTTAACATAATTTTTACCCTCATTGTACTTGTGCTATCAGTATTAATAATACGAGTAGGGTGGTAAATTTAGTTTCCTATGAACTTGCTGTAATAATCAAATTTTTATTTCTAAATGTTTTTATATTGAATTAAACCTTGTTTACACCGAGACATACTCTACTTTTAGGACAAGTTTCGTATTTATTTATATTCAGTGCTTCGCGTTTTGTGTTCCGAACAGGTATACGTGCTTGAAAAACCATAGATTAGCTGATTGTACATTCAATTTTAAGGAGATGGTTGGAAAAGAGGTATTTTAACGATGTCCTTTCATTACTAGTGATGTTATGCCATTGTATATTGAATGTCTCATTGTTTTGAAATCTTTACACTGATATTGTCTTTGATCTGCTCAAATTCAATGATATACAGGGAAATACTTTTGTATATCTACTACATACTCGAGCTCACATTCAGAGGGTTACCAGACGTTTTAGAAAACGCATCAACAAGTTAAAGAAAGTAATAATTTCTTTTCGTTAAGATGTTACAACTTTCTCATCTCGGATGCACAATTTTATTGCTTTCTTGTTCTTGAATATCAAGTTAACAGATATATATATATATATATATATGCTTGCAACAGGCTTCCGATTTAACTTTGGAGACATGTGAAGGATGGGAGGAAAGTGATGAACGTATGTTGGAATTCCATTTACTCAACTTTACTGAGGTAAAACAAATATCTTAATGAAACTTTTACTACTTTGAACATCAAAACCCTAGTTGAAGTTATAAAGCGTAGTTTTTGTAATGGGTTAATTGTTTCGTTATGTAAGGCAAATATTTAAATGATATACTTTAAAAAGTGGTTACTTACATAACGAAACAATTAACCCTTTTGTAATTGAATACTTGGTTACTCTAAAACAATATAGTTTCTTCTAATATGCTCTTAATTGTATGGTTGATTTAAGTTATCTAGTTCCATGCTTAGGGGTAAGCAATAATACATAATACAAAACGATATGTAGCGTACTATACTATAAGAAAAAATTGAGAATAATGAAACAAATCAAGGAGAAAAGTGAGGTTATTAAACCTAAATCTGAACAAATGCGCTCGCCTTCCCCGCCTAATTAACGTAGGCGTTACCTCTGTAAAACGCCTCGCCTCGCCTGAGGTATACAAAGGCGAATTACACAACAAGGTCTCACCTCTTCGCCTAGGGGCTCACCTTTCTCCCCTTTAACTACCTTGAAACAAATAATCGTATACCAATTAAAAAACCTAGTTCGGTATTTAATTAGGCACGGACATTGGGTTGAATATTGAATACTAATCAACTTGCTTAAATAAAGACACAAATTTAGAAAAAAAAATGAAGTTAAAAGTTTGATTTTTATTAATTTTCCTAATTTTATTAAGAGTTAATTCATCAAAAGTGCGACGTACTGTCACCAAATGTTCCATGTATACAAGCTAACTATTTTATGTTCTGGGTATGCAACAAATCAGAAGAAACCGTTTTCATATCTTGACATACTTTGTTTACTTTATATTTACCTGTTACAATATACAATTTCTAGGCAGCCACGTATGTCTTGACATACTTTATTATTGTATTGATAGTCTAACTTCCTTTTTCAGGTTCTCGAAGAGTCGTGTTTATATGTCTTGCCACATAAGATGTGTGAATACCTTTACGAGCTGGCTAAGAAATTTAACGGATTTGCTATCATGCGCAATGTATATTTACTTACATATGTTTTTTCTCGTACAATATTGAATTTAATTTAATTTCCGCTTCTCTTAAACCCAAGTTAATTTTCAAAAAAATTATTTGATTTTAAAAAAAGCAAAATGTGGCATTTTTATTCCTATTTAGTGTAACTTTGAAAGTTTTGCTAGGTTAGGAGAAAGCAGATCATTGGTATATTTACTTACCAATGCCTTTTCTCGTAGAATATTGAATCTAATTTCTGGTTCTCTTAAACCAAGTTAATATTCTAAAAAGTAATTTGATTTTTAAAAGATAGTTCATTTTCTATGTTGGGATTTAGCGTAACTTTGAAAGTTTTGGCAGTTTGGAAATGTTGCTGAGACAACCGTATTATTGCTGTATGAGGCAACTGCAGTGGTAATGGATAAATGCTTTCAACTTTTGGGGATCGATGTGGTATGTATTATCTAGCAGATAGATTTTGTTATTTTGAAATTCTGTTTCTCGGGTCGGGGTTTTTATCCCTGGATTCTGGATTCTCTTATGCGGGGCTATTTTTTGTTTATAAACCATGTATTATTTTTACTCTTTTTCTTTGAAAGGCAGTGTTTGAGATTTATTTAAGTTTTTGGGTTTAAGTTCTTCAATTTAAAATGGTTCGGGTGTATTAAGATAACATTAAAACTACCATACTATTGAATCAGTTCATGTTAAAATAGTTCTCTTTGAAGAAGTAATGAAGTATAAACTAAGTCAAGTCTAAATAACTCCAGTAAAAGTATTACGGTAGCATAAAAAACAAAGTTGGTCACGATTCCAAATTTCATAACCGGTTTTGAACTTTTTTCTTGTGTGTGCAGGGATCGTTACCTGCTCTCCGCCGACGTTGGCAGCATGCTATTGAGAAGGGAGAAGTTGTCAATGAGCCTGAAATGAAAAAACTAAAGATGGTTGAAATACAACAAATGATCAATGTAACACTACAAGAGCTGAAGTTAGAGAAATTGTTCATTACTCCTTCATTTGTTTCTGGTGCTAGGTAACTACCGGTTTCGATATTGAAAATAATGATATTTTCCATGCTAAGTTTATTTCATTCCACGCAATTTAAGTAAAATATAGGGTTGTCTGCATAAAGTATTGTCCGTTTCATTATGCTTTTGAAATTGAGTTACTTACAAAAACGGTCCTTGAGGTTTGCACTTCATTTGTTTTTGGTGCTAGGTAACTACCGGTTTCGATATTGAAAATAATGATATTTTCCATGCTAAGTTTATTTCATTCCACGCAATTTAAGTAAAATATAGGGTTGTCTGCATAAAGTATTGTCCGTTTCATTATGCTTTTGAAATTGAGTTACTTACAAAAACGGTCCCTGAGGTTTGCACACAATTTCACCTTTCGTCCCAAAACTTCAATAAATACACCGTTTGTTCATGTACTTGATATTTTATAACAGACCGGTCCTTTGACCGTTAGCTGTTAATTTAGTGCTAACTTTCTAAATGACCAAACAAACGACATAACTTATAATCTTCGGCATTTATTAACTTTTTCTTGCACAAGTGTTTTTCATGTCTTCTGTATATACATGACAAGGACTTTTCATAATTTAGTGCTATACAACCATAGAAAACGAACCACTTTCTCGGTCCTTTCTCTCTCTCTATTGCAGAATTTTTGTTTACTGCTCAACACAATTTAGTTATCTATAGTTGTAAATTTTTTTGTTTTAATATGTGGTTGTTTTGATTTTCATCAGGGATCCAGCTAGAAATTCCCGGTTTGAGCTGTTTTCGTTTCGTCCCTTAGTTACATCACCAGATGACATGCTTGGAAAGGGTATGCTTTTTGGGACCTTTTCAGTGTCAGATAAATATGGGATTAGGTCAGATGGGCGGGATTACCTATTTGAGCCTGATCTTCCTTATGTTCATTTATTCGACTTTGAGTGGTGTCATGCGAGAGACATACACAACGGTCGGGTTGAGCCCTTTGGCAGTCTCAGTTCTTGTCGGTCAGTTGCATTCTCTACCTCCATTGAGATTTTTGCGCAACTATATGCTAGTACTGTTGAGAAGGATGCGTGCTTTCAACTTATCAATATGAAGACTACTGTTGATTTATCAGATTTTTGGCGTAAGAGTTTAAATGGTATGTGCGAAAGTCGAATTGCTTATGGTAATGATGGGGAAATAGAGTTCTACTACATTGCAATAAAGGATGCAGTAGATACTTCTATAGAGGTAAAATTTAATAAGGGAAATCATAAGTTAGTTTATGGACATATATGTGCGTATTATGGAGGTAGTTTTTCTAGTAATTATCGTGGTCGTCGGATGGATGCCTTCATGGCAGTACTCTTTTCTTCTCAATTCGATGAATTCGAGAATGGCACACTGTCGCTGATGAGATCTGAGCTGGCCGTACCCCGTGATGCCTCCCTCGTGATTAATGCACACTTACTTGATCCTGAGACTGATGAAATGGTTTTGGCCGACACTTACGAATTCGCTCAAGGTTGCTGCCAACATAATATGGTTGGGTTGAGAGAGGCAACTTGTTCATTGGAACTAAATGTCGTGTGGAAAAACTAAGCTCAATAGATATCTATGTGGCAATACGTTTTTGTTAAACACTAAGTTTATATTTTTTACGTTGTGATGATGATGATTGAACATGGTTACAAATAATTTTATGGTCATTTTTGTTTGACGTTAACGAATTTTAGTTGGATAGATTTATTGCTACATGCTATATTATCAACATAATATTGTTTCATATTGTAGCTTGTTACGTGCAATATGATGCGACTAGATACTTGTATTGAAGATCTTACTTTGTTTGTTCAATTTATAACAAACAGGCGGTCTAATCTAAAACATTGATCGACGCTTTCTAGATATAAGTGATAAATGATCTGATAAAAATGTACGAAATTTGTGATGTTGGTACGATTATTGATCTAACAGTTTTTACATTTGGTTCAGCAAAAGATCTAATGCATTTTTTTAAGAACATTAAATGTACATCAAAATGGAAGAAAACAAGAAAACAAGAAAAACAAAGTCCCATTTAGAATTATTTTATCTCTCACTAAAACACTTGTATGACTACGACTCTACTACAACTTACGAGTAATCATCAAGAATTTTACTGGGCTAAACATTTTTTCTTTAATTCACATTTTTTTAATAAAATATATATATATATATACTCCGTATTATTTATTAAAAAAAATCAACTAAAACATTTGACTAAATTACATAAATAGTTTTAAAAGTACTGTGGATTTTAATAAAATTTAATTTAGAATTAAATAGTAAATCAGAATTTTTTGACAACAACTACATGAAATATACTTTCAGGATTAAGATTATTAAAAGATGCTTCAAAGAAAAATACTCCAACGATTCTTTCAAGAACTATAAGTTGCCGATGAAGAAAGAGAAAATGATTTGTCTTCAAGAATGTCTTCGAGAATTAAAAACTAAGATAAAGGCTAAGTCGTGATTACAAAAAATTATCGACATTTAAGCTTAAATGTTATACATTTGAATTGAAGACAGTGCAAACAACGTTTACAATCAGGGGAGATTGTTATAAACAATATTATGGATTGTAAACATTGTTATGGTGGAAATCATGTGAGTAGTACTAAGGATATAAACAGCTAATTAGGGTTTAACATTTGTAAGTTTCACAATGCAATTTGTGCTATGAAATCTAAAGGAAACGCTTTCAAATTCTCATTATTCATATACATTTGTACTAGTTATTGTTACGATTGCTTGCTTGATATAGGACTTACATTATGCTCTATACCGATCCTTTTTGAAAAATATGATAATTTTCTCGCAAAGTCTTCCTCTCCGAGACTAACTAGACTATTTACCACTAGACTATCACTTTAAGGACGAAAATGAGTTCGACAAAAAATGAATGTGGATTAAACTTGTGTCTTTTTTCTTTATTATTATTAAACATTTTAGCTGATATATTTAATAGGTTTTTCTAACATTTAATTTAATTTTAATATTATAGTTAAAAGTCATATACTTCTCTCTTTCAAAATTTTTATTCTATACGACTATTGTTATTCGGGACCGTTATAAAAAATATAGTAAGTTATGGAATACCAAGTTTTTTCCTAACATGTCCTCAATTAATTGCTAATAATTTAAATATAGCAAGTTTTGCAAGTCAAATGTTCCTTAATACAAGTTGTATAGGCCCGTGCGATGCACGGGTTTTGTTAATTGTCAAAAAAATTCACTTATTGTATATATGATCCAATGTTCAGATATACATGTTTTGATATTGGCGGATTAACATGTTTAATTATCTATATCAATTTGAACACGCTCCGAAAATTAAACAGGTTAAAAGTTTCGAGTTAACGACTTGACTTATCCAACCATAACTTGTTTAGTTTCGTGTCAATTTAGCAATTTCGTCATCTTTTTGTTTTTAGTACATTTTTTTCTAGTTTAGATATGCCAATATTTAATTATAAATATTATATATTGTAATATTTAAATAACCAATATCAAGGTTCAACACTATTTATGGAACACGTATATTATTCTAAGTTTAAAAGACATATTAATTAATAATATCATAAATTCATAATTAAATATTACACGAAAAAAAGAATTAAAAATTCTAAATCATGTTTAAGAAACGTATGCGATATAACCGTTGCATTCTTTAATTATTTTTTGGTGAAAATTAAGGTAAGATACAATTGTCTCATTATTAAAAAAAAAAATCGATGGTTACATATTATTTTTTAATATAATAATTGTAATATATTTACAACCTTTACTTTCCCTAAACGAATTGTGGTTCAATTCTATACTTATGAACACTTGAGTTTTAATTAGTTGAGATGAGTCATTTTATTAAGCGGGTTAAACATAATGGGTTAAGATAGATCATGTCAAGTTGATCTATCGATCTCTAATCACTTTAACGATAAAGATATAAACTATTTGATTATTTAATTACTTTAATTGTGGCTGTGTTCAGAGCTTTATTATTGTAACCCGTTATGACCAGATTAAAGGAATGTCATGTTTTCATCTAAGCCCATTTGACGTTTTGCAGATCGATCTTCAACATACTTGATCTACCTTGACTTTTTCAATAGTTTTACTTCGAAACAAATAAAGCTACAAAAGTTAACTATCGTAGATTTTCTAGATATTATAATATTATAAATGAATAAAGTTAAGTTAATTTAACATATGAATACTTTATTAAGTTGATCTCTTTATTTTAAGATGAGTGAATCAACTAATAGGTCAAACATCTTTATTTAAAACTCATTTTTTTATGTAATCAAACATAGTCTAATTAAAATAGGTCGAGAGAAGTTAAGCCGTTAATTTTATTATGTGCTTCGCTAATTAACTTGAAACTTTTAGATACTTTATTATGTCATTTATCATTTATGGAAGACTTAACTTTAAAACGTTTACTATGTACAACTAATATTATTTAAGTATAAGTATATTACATTGTTTAAATAACGTATATAATACTATTACTTATTCATAAACTCGAGTTTTATTAGTTAATAATAGTTATTATATATATACAATGATTACAATTACACAGAAAATATATATTGCTTGAAACATATACTTAAAATTATCAATTTTACAACTATAAAAAATATGAACATAAAATAGGTAATTAGTATTAAATTGTTTTAATAATTTATTAATACTATATCATTTATTATAAAGAGACTTAATTTTATTTATATAGTAAGTCATTAAATACTATTATTTATTACAAAGAGAATACTATTATTTATTACAAGGAGGACTCAATTTTTATAGTATTATTATTATTATAGATACTCAAAAGAACAATTAAGAACGATATACTATTAAATAAAGTTTATCAAATGCATCTATCTAAGAATATGAACTCTTTTTTATGGAAGATAAGATTGAAACTGAAAAAGTACTAGATAAACGACGTTCCATTTATGATTAAGTTCGAATTTATTAAGCCCATTTATTCATAATATATATATATATATATATGTAGGTGTAACTTTTTGTGTTCTACCTATATTTATTTTTATTTTTTTTGCAAAGCACCGATTTATGTTAGAAGGTTCAAAACAAACAATAATTTGCTCAAAAAGAAATAAACAAGCCACAATTACAAAAGAAGAGCCGAGACCTTCAAGGAACAGCTCGAGAACTTTGTACCAAAAACAAAAAAAGATTGAATAGTAAAAGAACATAGTCCCCAAGAATTTTCGAACCGAGTTAATCCAACGATTATCTTTACGAGAACATCTATTTTTCATCAAAAAAGAGACAACTTCTTAATCGAAGGGAAAATATCTTCGTGGTTGATCACATCAATTTTGTTTTTTAGAACATGAATGATTCTATTTCTGTAGTTCTAAACTGCCTAAATAAGCACATAATATACCCCATGAAACAAGGAATTGACTGCAACATAATTGAGGAAACTCACAAAAATCAAAGCTAAATCATCCATTGTCATAGAATTTAAGGAAGGAATAGACCACCAACTTCAAATTTTTAGATACATCGGACAAATTTTTTAGTAGTTAAAGAAACAATGAGCCACGCATTCGATATTAGAGTCACACAATAAAGATAGACTGAATATTAATGAAAATTCACGTCTAGCCAAGTTGCCTTGGGTGGAAAGACAGTCAAAGACTCACTCGTCAAATGCAAATGTTAATTTTACGTGGCAACCATCTATTCCATTTGAATTTTGTAGCAGAATTAGCTTCTCCAACAACTTATCATGAATTAAATTACTTGGATAATTAATCGAGAACTCGCATGGTGAACAAAGAGGTGGCTGGGCGCTGGGGTGTACGACCCCCTAACTAGCCCAACTATTACAGTTCGGCCCATGACATACATGTAGTAAACTGTAAAAGTAAAGTACCAGCCCAACAATTATAGTTCATCCATGACATTCATGTAGTAAAAGTTTTTGTGATTGGACCTCTACCAACCGATTATGATCCACATTCATGATCCGCCAGCTCATAAGTATTTATCCTTCTTTTTTTCCAACTTAACTATATTATAACCCGTGCTTTCGCCGGACCGCCACATTATTAGTTTGTAATGTTAGTAGTTATAGTTGTCTACTTTTCATTTGAAGATCATAAATCTGTGTTGAATGTGTCAATTACAGTTAATTAAATGTTACTGCACGTTTACATATCAAACGACACATATATATATCACTTAAAAAGCTGGATTTTCACTTCAAAATAATGTGTTTGACACCACAACATAGAACGTATTGTTATGCATACCCAAAATTGGTAACCACATTTGAAGAAGACTAATTAGATATTGTGTTACACCCTCTCTTTTTTTTTAACAAAACGACTCAAATATCATGTATACATGTATTTTGATTATTACATTCATATATAACCACCTATAATTGCAAGAAAATGATTTAACCGTATGAAATGCCTATAAGGAGTGTTTGGATGTACAAATCGACAATCAATAAACTAATACATAGATTCTATAATTGCACCACATGCATACACATCAATTTTACAAAGGTGCTAAAACACTCATCAGGGGTAGCTCAAGGGTAAAGCCAGTGAAGCAAACGCTTTAGGCCCCCGATTTCATAAGGCCCTAAATTTTTGATGTCATGTATTAGATACAGAAAAACTACAACGATTTTCAAGATATTTTAGCCTTCAATGCCAAAAATAATTTAATGTCAGAGAGATTAGATCCACTATATGTGAAAAAATGACATTGGAAGCCTCAAAAGAGTTCAAGTCTATGATATTAAGTCAATTTTATGTGAAAAGGTGACTGGTACATAAAATTGTAATCATGAATAGTTATATATATTATATATTATGACCAAAAGATTTTATTTAATTTTCTAAAATATCATGCTGATGGTAAAAGAATTCTGGAAGACTATGCTTGGTCAAATATTATATAAACTCATGAAATAAAAAAGTACCACAGTTTGAAAAAAGACTTTCATATAAAAATGACTACCAATACAAAATCTTTGCCAAGGGACAAAATACAAGGAAATGATACAGACTTTTGCTACATCACTGACGGCTAACTCTTGTATATTTTGTGAACACTAACAACCTAAAATGATAATATCATAGTCTCACATCTCAGAATGCAATGTTGCAAACTGGCTATAGAATAACTAAACTTAACTAATTTAGAGCAGGGGGAAGTAACCCATACCAGTTAGAGATTCAATGTGTCATTCACTTAAAAAGTGTTGATAGTGGCAACTCTTGTTTCCTTGTCTTTTTTTTTTTTTTTTGTTTTTTTTTTTTTTTTGTTTTTTTGCGTTTGTTCTTTGATTGTTGACTGATCTACTTGAACTTCTGCATCTTGATCGAGTCTTTCTTTGGATTGTTGAGCTTCTAATTGACAAGGTAGATTTTCAATTTCTGTTATGGTTTCCATTGTGCTAATAAGTTCCTGCATTGGCGATCGAGACACGCTCGCCTCTTTTGTTTTCTCCATATCGCAATCCTGCAAGTTATAACAATGAGCATTAACTCCTCATTTGATAAATACCAACAAAACGAAAGATTCTTCCTCTCCATGTAGACACAGGATTTCTTCTTTTGGCAAGTTCCAAATATAGAATCATTCATTTAACTTTTTAAGAGCTAAATTGACTGAATGTAAATGAACTTGTCAAGAAAGTTGTAAATGAACTTATCAAGAAAAAAAGGTTAGCTAAAAAGAAAACCAATCCAAAGGATTAAAAATCACCCGATATTCAAAACTTAGATCGTCTTAAAATTTTAAATTTTGTAATCATATTTGATAGTATATATTTTGTTGGGTTGTGTAGTATGAAAATGGAGTGTCTTGTGAACCTACTATTGCCTTCCAATCGCTTAGCAGCCTCCTGAAATGAGAAAAAAAATTCACGGTCATGATTGAACAAATTGAATAAGACTTTGCAACAAAAGTGATTTCATAAGGTTAAACTAATATTACCTATTAATCTACTCTTCGAACGTAATTTAAGAGGCGTTTACGCCCGTTTCACAAAATGACTTTTTCTTTATTCAAAACAGTCCTTTTTAGTCACTTTATCTACTGCTCCGTGATATTTTAAATTATTAAAATTTGTCAAACACTAAGATAATCATTACTTTGATCACTGAAACTTCGAGTAGCAGAAGTGGATCCAATAAAGAATTCTTTAAAGACTGTTTTCAAAGATGATCGAGTAACATAAAACTACTTAGTTGTGAAATTCCCACTTTTAATCCTTCCTTGACATTCTCATCAAGACATTGAGCATGATTCTATACAATCAAACCCAAATGATTAACTTTTTGGTATCATCCACTGTCCAAAATCCCATCATCTATCTTCAAGTCATCATCCATATATTTATTATATATGTTTATAAATCCTCAAGTTACAGAAGCACCATAACCATCATGATCCACCATGTACTACCACAAACACCCAAAAAATATCAAATGGAGCTAAAAATGGTTTTTGAGAGTTTTGGCAATTTTTGAGAGTATTTACAGGTTGATGTATTGCGTTTTTGAGAAAACTGAATTTATCTAATCAAAGTATAGTCAAATGTGTTTAAAATGATATAAGGTTGGTTGAAAACGGTTATGTTTAATTGGTTGAAAATTGGACGTAAAACAGCCTGATATGGTTGATTTGCTAAACTTCCAGCAACCAAAATTGTTTTTTGACAGTTTTTACATGGCTATAAATAGACGTATGTTGCGTTTTATAAAAAGGTAAAAGTTGTAAATTAAAGTATGATTGAATATCTTTGTAACGATATAATATATGTATTTTTTTGAAAGGTTTAGATGGTCCGAAATTGATTATTGAAACAGGTGTTAAGTATTTGGTGCTGAGATGTGTAAGTGTGATTTTCTTAATTTTAGTTGTCCAATTGTTTTTCGTATTAAGAGATGTAGTATGTTAGGTCGATTTATATACGCATGTATTAATCCAAATACATGTATACATGATATTTGAGTTATTTTTTTTTTCAAAAGAAAAATAGCATAGAATGGGGGAAACATAATATTGAGAAAATAACTTAATAAATCAAAGTCGAACCATTAAAAACTTATGATTTACAATTCATAAAAATTTGTAGTAAATAAATAAAGTATCACTGAAATGTCATAATAAATCAAAGTCAAACCATGGTTATGTGAAACATAATACAAATAATAAATCAAAGTCAAACCATGATTAGTAAATAAATGAAATGACTCGTTTTTAATATAAATTGGCCTGTGTTCCATGATGCCTGCATCTACAGTCATAAGATTTAAGATTTACAGGTTATAGGAAAATCAAACTGAGTAAACTTGTGTGGTTTCTATAAGTTAAAAACTAAAAACAGGTTCATCAAATGTACTATAAACCTCAACCCAAACGCCCCATGAGTTCATTACCTTTAACAGCCAGAGGTCCTACAACTATACCATAGCTCTGACATTCTTTACCTGACACTTCAACACGAGCATCATGTGCCAGATATTCCCATTAATATTAGTAGAACCGAACTCACCTCGAGATTTCAATACATTCAATGTAGCCATAACTGCATGTTCAACATTCTCGGGCCCATGTCAAGGGAGTAATGTAACTTTTGGTTACCATAAGAAGGCATCACTACCGCATTATCTGCTACACATTGACAAGTTAATCATCAGTTTGACATTATCATGTAAGTGATCATTGACACCCAACAAATAGAGGTGGTTGTCCAAGGGTGGGTTGGACAGGATAGGTAACAGGTAGAAATGGGTTCATATGTGAACGGGCCAAAATGAGGTGGGTCGGGTTTAAACTTAAAACAATATTTGTTCAGTCTTGTTGATTATTATTAGCATATCAAACATAATTACAGAAATCAAATTATTTCTATAGTAATCGAACAAAACTAAGAATTTTTATGCATTACCCTTATTTAGTTAATGGATCGAAATGGCCAGCTATATTAAGCAATACCTGATGCTTTAGATTTGCCCATTTCTCTCTTGACACGATCAAAACGGGCTCTGTAGCTCGAGGCACACATATTCTTGTACAACAGAGTATCAGAAGATAGATCCTCATCCTCCTTGCACTCTAGATTCTCAACCAGTAACTTCTTTATTTTCTGCTCCAGTTAACAGCAAGACATAAAGAATTCAAATCTAATGTAATCACAAAAAAGAAGCCATCCAACGGAAAGGACAAATATATAATACCTGAGTTAACATAATTGGACCAAAAGGTAAGAAAAGATGCAAAGAAGCATCTGATTCATGGTCAATAACCTATGTGATTGCTAACACCAGTTCATTTAAATGACATATTATTTTTTTGGCTAAAAACATGTATATTAAATTATATCCTTCAAATTCAAAACTAAACCTTACAAAAGTTTGAGCATATTCAAAGTCACAAGCAATTTTAAATATCTGTAATCACTTAAACATGGAATTTAAGCAGCGGATTAAGTAGACTCACAGTGCAGCTAACTTAAATATGTATGTTCCTAATTAAATATGGTGCAATTCTAAGGTAACAAAATAAAATAAAAACAGACAATTAACCATTAAAAATGTTAAATATTAGTAAAACGATAAACAAAAGCCATATAAATCATATTAAGCTAACAAATCAAAGAATCACCAATCCAAAAGCAACAAATCAAAGAATCACCAATCCATGAAAGAAACTATCATCATATAATTATAGGTAAATTAAAATGAAATCCAAGTATTAAAAGAAAATATTTTTAACAAAGATGATGAACATGAAAGACCAAAATAATAGCTTACTGGCTCGGTCAAAGATAGAAACATACTTGGGTATACGTTTACCTTTCTTGGTCTCCCACTTTAATTTAGTCGATTCTAAGTCCTGCGTTAACCTTGCTACATAGAAGCTCTCTGCCCAAAACTAAAGAACTATAAAAGTCAATAAAAGCCTAATGTAGTTAGGCACAAAAGATACAAAAAGGAAACAAAATGGAATGTTACCTTGCCAAAAACCAACTATAGTGTCGTACATGAGCCTAACTTGGTGATGTATATACTACACACAAATGTAACTTTCATTGTACAATTTATGCAATGCATACTGCAAGGAAAAGAAATATAAATAAGTAACGAATTGAGATAAACCACAACCCAAAAATCACAATATATCAAAGAAAATACATGATTTGATTATACATAATCAAAAGAGTTGATAATGATACCAAATTCAATGAAACCTCAGAAAATTCAGTTAAAAGGAGTGGTGGCAATAACGACCCATCTTCCTAAATTCACCCCAAAGTGTTCAAACACTAAAGTAAAACTACTTGCCCAAAATGGCCACACATCAATAACCATATAAATGACTGCATGATTATGGGTAAGTTCTAAGTTAAGACTTACCAGCTTTACATAAGCCATAGAATCAATAACTTTCTTTATCATTCGCAATGGCTGATAATGTCAGGATGTATCTACATGGTTGTCAGTAATATCTTCAGTATAATAAGTCATTTTAGCATAGAGATTGTTCCTTTAACTTATCAAGCCTAATTTGCTTTATTGGCTAAAATAAAAAATTGTGGTTTCTTCAGTCCTATTGACACGTCAAGATGGAAATAAAATGTCAAGAAGATGTTTACAGTTTAATCATACAAGACTGTGATATATAATTTAGGTAAGTAATAGTCATTATCACAAGAAATGTACCAGGTGTAAAAATTATAACAAAATCTCTCTAAAAGAAATATAAATATATGCAAGCATTCGACTATTTGAGTTGTAAATCAATCCTTATAACTCCAAGTTTTCATATTCTGGTTACAAAGCGCTAAAAATATTTTGTCACAAAAAAAAAAACAATAATTTCTTGATTTTTCTAATAAAAGGAAACTCGTATTAGACAAACATCATCAGTAGTCAATAAAATTAACCTAAATTACTAAAAGCTTAAAAACCTAATTATGGAATTAATTAGTTGTATTAAATTAAAGATACCCGATTTAATCTTGTTAATAAGATCACAAAGAATCAATCCATTTCTTAAGCAAGAAATGAATTCTTTTTCTGATGGTTGTTTTGGTATTTGTAATGGACCCACAATACTTTCAAGCCATTCAGTAGCTTGAAACCTCCTTCAAACTTCAAATTTCTTTAAAAACCCAGAATCAATAACACATTGGATTGTTTAATTCTAAAATCAAAACACTATGGTACTATGGTTTCAATTTAGATTTCAGTTTCAATTTCGATTTCAATTCTACCAATCTGATTATAAAAACTTCACTTTAGTCCAGATCCAAACACCCTATATTCTTGTTAGATTCATATAATTCTGCCAGCTTAGAAACTCTTTTAGTTTGATGCATCTAAGTGTAAAGAATGTTGCTTTAAAAAAAAGAGTGTGCCAAATGTTGCTTTAAACATTTATCTGATCATGCCCCAGTATACATATGTATCCAATTTAAAAAAGGAATAAGAATTCAGGAAGCAAAAACCTCAGAGACTGTAAGATTAAGATCTTTACTAATCTCTATTTGTGTAGGTGATGGATAGCCACCCTGCAAAAAATGAAAATTTGTTAATCAATCATAATTGATGAAAATTTCTTAATCAGTCACAATTGATGAAAATTTCTTAACCAATCACAAAACTATATATGTAACTTACCTGATAACCCAAATTGATGATACGAAATCAGCTTGCGATAACCCATATTGAATATATTGGAAAACATAAAAACAAACTGAATATATGTAAAATACCTGATCATAATAAATTGATTAAGGCTGAATCATGATCTATACACCAAAATCAAAGCTTTGTAAGTAGAATTTACTCAAATCATAAAATGAGATTAAATACGGGATCAAGATTTAAATACGAAAATGATGTATATGAAAACTCAGAGATCGTAATCATACCTGCAGAAACTTTATGGTACTCAATTAAAAAGTTAGGGTTTTCAAATGATATTTGCAAAATTAGCTTGTCTGGTACCGAATTGAAAAGTATTTGCATCCAATTTTGACCTTTTGAATTTTGAATTAAGCCGCTTAATTTTCCATACAACCTGGGCTACCTTTTAATTTTGACTATAAGCCGGATAATTAAATGAACGAATTTGTAGGAGATAAATTTAATGAGAAGAAGTGAGAGACAAATATTAAGTAAATATTTTTATCAATTTGATTTAATGGTTAAAATTAACTAGTTTTATGACCCGTGTCAATACGGGTTTAACGAAAAATTAGATTATAAAATTATTTGATAAATTTTATATATATAATGAATAAAGAAATAAGTTTTGTGTAATAATTAAAATTTGCATTATTATGTTTTGTAATCATTTTAGTAATATATTTATATAATCATTAAATTTTATTATAATTACGTTTTGCAGTTGGTTCCCTTAAAACAATGTCTGGTTTAGTAAATAATTGATGGGTATTATCATGTTTTGGTCAAGATTTACAATTACAGTTTCACATACCCATCAACTATTGAAAAAATGAATAATGGTAGATAATTCCAACATGTACGAATGAGAAATTCCAAACTTCATACTTGGTCCGTATGTGATCCATACCCTTGTTACTTGTGAAAAAACATAAAGTCAGGAACCCCACCAATTTACTTTGAAAGTAGCAATTTATGAATCATTTTAGTCTAATAAGTAATAACCCAATAGAGTAACATATTTATATACCCAAATTGCAAACTTAATTTTTGACAAACACATATTTACTTCCAGCAGCAGCTTATGAACCACATTATGAATACACATTTAGGTTTACATAATGCAATTGTTCCAATTTGCATATGAAAGTGATTCATTTGAAGGTATCAGGCTATGAGTTGCATATCCTAATCAAGAATATCATCTTCAACTTCTTTGATGAGGTTGACAAACTTTTTCAAAAGTCCTGCCAAGTTTAAATGTCTATGGTCAACAAATACTTTCATCCAAATAGATAGAAGAACCTAATAAAGAGCAAATCGTTGGTGAGCTTGGGTTCACGATATTTAGTTTTCAAACTGAGGTTGTTATATAAAACCCAATTTATTGGTTCTTCAAGCTAGAGTACGTAGAGGGTGTTAGGATTGGTGCTTCGAAATTGATACTGTCATAAATGTCTAGAATGTTTCAGTAAACAAACTCTACTTCTCGTTAAATAACTAATTAGAGGTCAAAAGTTGGAAGATACATAGCAAAATACTCTACCTGTTTACCCCTTCTTTTAACTTACTTTCTAAGAACCTATACTCACAAGTTGTATCTCATTAATTCACATGTAAATCTGAAACTCACTGCAAAATAAGTAATGAGCTTGAACCTATAGTTGTTTTCAGAATTGGTAAAGGGCCACGGATGTAGAGAACTAACTGATCAAGCATTGTAGTCCACACCCTATCTTGATCCACTTGCAGTAGCTTCATCTAGTCAAACAAAACCAAAAAGTTCATGTTATTCATCATAGTTCACACAAAGTATAAAAAAGAATATGATAGTTTCAAAAATGGTAACTTTAACTTGTGAAAAATAATACTTTTATATATGGACGTGACTTAATCTAAAAACTTAACAGACTACAAACATTTCACCAACCTCAATCAAGTCTGCAATTAGCATATCCAGATTGAGAAAAGGACTACAATTCGAACAAAAGTACCTTTGCATACTACAATGCTCAAAAGCAACCCGAAACCTGTACATACAATAGTTATTAAAATTATATTAGTAACCAATTACAATAGAAACATAATATTGCAAAGGTATAGATGACAATTTCAACCCAGTTAATTATGAGACATCAAAACACTCTATAAAGAAAGCCAAAAATTATGAAACATCACAGCCATCTTCATTCATCCTTATTTTATAACAAAATATAATTAGACTTCGCTAATAGCTTAACTGTTATTGTTTACTAAGTCCAAAAAAATATGATATCTTCAATTTAGATGAAAAGCCTAACAATCCAGTTGAAGCTCTATTAATGGGTCAGTCACATTGAACCATGGCTCCTTAGTTGACTTAACCAAAAGATTAGATTCAGCTGCGAATCAGAAGCGAATAAGCTTGCAAATCAGCAGCGAATCAACTTGCCATTCAGCTACGAATCAGCAGCGATTCAGCTGCAAATCAGCTTGAAATTCAGCTGCGAATCAGCTCGCGATTCAGTACCAAAATTGTTATAGCATATGCACTACGTTCTCATTTCATCAAATACCTTATCTTCATGCCTAGTTAAAAAACATAATACACATAAATGGAACACTAAAACAAAAATTAATGCTTGATCCAACCATTTTCCTATCCACTATCTATAGAACATGTGCTTCCATCCAGAAACAGGTTTGAAAAAAGTAGAAAGAACCACACTAAACTTCAGTTTATCCTCCATTATTAATACAAAGATAACTTCAATAGAACACATAATTATTTATTATTATTCACTTAAATTGTTGTTATTTGGTTGAAATTAAAAATCAATAACTGTTTTGAAACGTAACAGTATTTCAACTGCTTCCCTAGATCTTAAAAGTAGTTATATTGAGTTGTGGCAGACCATTTCTCACCTTCTATGACTGGGCAGCTTCCGTGCAAGTTCAGTGCATCAGTTGTAGCATTAGGATGAAGGCTAAAGAACAACAATGTATCACCCTTCCTTGGTTTCACTGCAAATTCACAAGTCAAACCGTCACCAACTCAAAACTGATTATTACACTTTCAAGTTGCAATAATTAGTCTAAAACAATTATCTATACTCCCTCTCTTAAAAGAAAACTGCTTGCACTTTCTTTCTAGTAAAAGACCCATGCAAATTGAAACCTTTTATTTTCTAATTTAAAAAGAAACCTGGAAGTAATGATCCCATCGTCCAATGTTGAAAAATGGCCATACATATGTTGTACACTTGAAGATTTTTCTGTTAATCAAAGAAACAAACTCAGCCAATTAACACAAACACACAAAACAAACCCACATGCCTAAAATATTACAATGGGTTCACAATTAAGAACTCACCTCATCCTTGTATGCATCAATTAATCATCAATTCGTCTACATAAATTAAAAAGAAAAAAGAAAGAAATATATAAGGAGATGAAGCAAATGAAGGAAGGAGTTGCTTGATATTTAAAATTCATAATAAAAGCCTTACCTTGAGTAAGGAGCAAATCCAATCAAATGAAGGATGGAGTTGCTTTTATATCACAATCTGAGTAAAATGAAAACCCTAAAACACTTGATAAGAAGCCTATTATTGATTTTGCCACGGTTTGCTTAATGCCATGACACTCTCAAACTAATCATCTATTGCTAAGAAGCCTATTATTGATTGTATGACTGTAAATTTCTTTCATCTTATGAAAATTGTTTTCCCTCAATTGATTGTAAGTATTGATATTGTTGTCGCTGCCATTAGAGATGTATTTGTAGCTCATTTTAAGTTTTCGTGTACTTTAAATTTTGGGTATTAATGATGTGACGTGGATATGTAACTATACTGTGTTGTCAAACACATTGGTCATTTTGAAGTAAAAATTACAATTTTTAAGTCATATATCTGTGTCGTTTAAATAGGTTTTTAAAATGTTAAAAATTGTTAAGTTGTGTAAAAAGTTGAAAAACTACTTTTGTCGATTTTTGAGAGGCTTTATAGGTTGATTTATTATGTTTTGGACAAAACTGTAAATATGTAATTAAAGTATGGTCAAATATCTTTAAAATGATATAAGGCTTGTTTAAAACGGATACGTATAAGTGGTTGAAAGTGGACGTAAAACAACCTACTGGGGCTGATTTGCTGAAATTCTAGCAACCAAAATTGATTTTTGACAGTTTTGATAGAGCTCTAAATAGACGTGTATTGCATTTTATAAAAAGGTAACTGTTGTAAATTAAAATTTGTTTGAATATCTTTGTAACGGTATAATATTTTTATGTTTTGTAAAGGTTTAAAGGGTGTGATAGTGATGTTCCAAACGGGGTTTTGATGCTGAGATGTGTAAGTGTTATTTTCGTAATTTTTTCAGTTGTTAAATTCTTTTTCATAGTAAGGGATGTACTATGTTAGGTCGAGTTATATATGCATGTAAGCATCTAAATACATGTATGCATTAAATTTGAGTTGTTTAATTATAAATAATAAGTTAAGACGGGTATAATATACTATAAATAATACTAATGTTTCAATGTTTGTGACGATTCATGAAAATTGGTATTAAATATATGAACTATCACTCAAATCTCATAATAATAAATCAAAGTCAAACCATGGTTATGTGAAACAAAACATTAATAATGAAATACTAATATTTTATGTGTTGTCACGATTTAGCCGCAAATTTCTTGATGCTATGATTCTCTAAAAGTTATCATCTAGTGCTAAGAAGGCTATTGTTGATTTTTTGGCTGTCAATATTTATTTCATCTTATGTAGAGTGTTTTCCCTCAATTGATTGTCAGTCTTGATATTCTTGTGGCTGCCATTAGAGAGGTTTTTAATGCTTATTTTAAATTTTCATGTATTCTCAATTTTGGTTATTAATGATGCACATATGTAACTATCTTGTGTTGCCAAACAAATTGGTCATTTTCAATTCAAAATTTCAATTTTTAAGTCATATATCTGTGTCGTTTAAATAATTATAAAAATGCTTAAGTTTGTTAACTTGTAAAAAGTTGAAAAACTACTTTTGTCGATTTTTGAGAGGCTTTACAAGTTGATGTATTATGTTTAGGAGAAAATTGTAGGTATCTAATGAAAGTATGGTCGAATATTTTTAAAATGATATAAGGTTTGTTGAAAATGGATGTGTATAAGTGGTTGAAAAGTGGAGGTAAAACAGCCTATTGGGGTTGATTTGCTGAAATACTAGCAACAAAATATGGTTTTTGACAGTTTTGATAGGTCTCTAAATAAACGTGTATTGCGTTTTATAAAAAGGTAACTCTTGTAAATTAAAATATGTTTGAATATCTTTGTAATGGTATAATATATGTATTTTTTGTAAAGGTTTTTAGGGTCGGAAAGTCATATTCTAAACAGGGGTTTGATGCTGAAATGTCTAAGTGTTATTTTTGTAATTTTAGTTGTCCAGCTTTTTTTCTTTTTAAGGAATGTACTATGTTAGGTCGAGTTATATATGCATGTATTCATCCAAATACATGTATACATGATATTTGACTTGTTTAATTAAAATAATAAGTTAAAATGAGTGTAATACAATATAGATAATACTAATGTTTTAAGGTTTGTGACGATTCATCAAAATTGGTAGTAAAAAATTGAACTATCATTCAAATCTCATAATAAATCAAAGTGAAACCATGTTTATGTGAAACAAAACATAAATAATGAAATACTAATGTTTTATTTGTTGTGACGTTTTTGCCACAGATTGGTTAATGCCATTATTCTCTTCAAGTTATCATCTATTGCTATGAAGTCTATTGCTGATTTATTGGCTGTCAATACTTATTTCATCTTATATAGAGTGTTTTCCCTCAGTTGGTTGTAAGTATTGATATTGTTGTCGCTGCCATTAGAGAGGTATTTCAAGCTCATTTTTAAGTTTTCATGTACTCTCAATTTTGATTATTAATGATGCACATATGTAACTATCTTGTGTTGTAAAACACATTGGTCATTTTGTAGTAAAATTTTTAATTTTTAAGTCATTTCTTTATGTCGTTTAAATAGGATTTAAAAATGGTTAAGTTTGTTAACTTGTTTAAAATGTTGAAAAACTACTTTTTGCGATTTTTGAGAGGCTTTACATGTTCATGTATTGTGTTTTGGAGAAAACTATAAGTATCTAATAAAAGTATGGTCGAATATCTTTAAATGACCGGAGGCCTGATTTATTTTTTCAAAGGCAATACTTTATCACGAAGTATTACTCAAAAAAGTCCAACTTGACAATGAAAACGCACCTATATACTATCAGTATTACTCAATTTTTTAAATTGTAATGGTTCTCTTGTTTTTTACAGGATTCTGGCAAGTTTGTATTCAGGAACAGTCCTTTTCTATGATGACGCAAAAAAAGCAGATTAGCATTTGGTTGAAAATTTTTAGAGACTCGGATATTAGAAGATGAAGGCTTTGGCGTAGGTCTGGATGTAGTAGTTATTGGTGCTGTTGGAGAACTCACAAGGCTTTGGCGTAGGTGTGGATGTAGTATTTATGATCTCATACTTCTTTCTAAATATATAATCTCTGACTTCATGTATGTGTGCAGGCTCTTTTTGATGTTGCAGCGGTTTCCTGTGCAATCAAAACGCCGACGAAAGAAGTTGCAGGTGGCATATATTTATCTAACCATTTGTCAATTTACTTTTAATGGTCCAATGCCCATATAATTTACGTGATGTGTTAATTGGTACCGGCCGTATGATTCTATCTTATTTTGTTTTTGTTTTTAATGGTTAGATGGCTCTTGAAGATTGCAAGTCTCAGAATTACGACAATCACATTGTTTTTTATGCTTTCCACGATGGTTTTAGGGTCTTCTTTTTTCTTTCAAAATCGTAATAAATTCAATCTTGGAATCAATTTCATGTGTGTCCTTAATGTTACAGGTAAACTTTATTCCATTTCCTAATCGTTTTCCATTCAAATTGTCTTCTTATCTGGTAAGTTTTCCGATTTCCATATATGGAGGACTACTCCAATTTGAAATTGAAAAGCGTATATGGTGCATGATTTATAGATATTGGTTCTTTTCTCTGTCTTTTTCTTCTTCTTGAACAATGGTTCTACGATTTTTTTGTTGTTGTTTCTTTCAAAATCACACTCAACTCAATGTTGTAATTAGTTTCATACGTATCCTTTAAGTGTGTTACACGTGATCCCAAATCGAAATTTCGTAATCGCCTTAGTTTTCACAGGCTAATAATCTCTTATATTATAATGGTGTTGAAATTCCAAGTTATTTTCTAAGTTGTGTTTGTGCTTTGATTGGTTTTGCAGCTAAAAATAAGAACGAAGATAAATCTGCAGGTTAGTTTCGTATTTTTATTTTTTATATTGTTCGATTAACCGATTAAGATGTTAGTTCCCCCTTTAATATAAAATTTTATTATTTGTCATTTCTTATATTAATACTTAAATTGTGTATGATCTATGTACGCATAGCATATATAATTGCATTAGCTACACATCTTGAGGCAAAGCAGAGTATATGCCTAGGGTCATCTTATACACTTTTATAACTTCATTTATAATACTTTTTCATCATTAGCTACATCTACATACTATCTTTTAAAAGCCAATTACAGAAGCTGAAGTATGAATTTGATGCTGTGAAAGAGGAAATTGATGGTAGTTTAGGACTCAAAAGGAAAAGTCTAAATGCTACCGTTGATGGTCGCATGTACATGAAAGTGAGCTCTTTTGCAACATCCATCTTCACTTGACTTTTTTTCATAGATAGTTGACTTTTCATTCCTTGCATCGTAGTCCTATTTTTAAGTAAATGCATTATTTACGCCTGTATATTAAAATCATTTGTAACGCAATAAACCAATTGATCTAAAGCTCACATTATAAAGTTATAAACTTATAATAACATTATCTTTGCCTACCCATATACTTTGTAATAACTTAACTTATTGGGTACCTTGATCAGGGACTAATCGTATGGACACATCCACAGTTGGTGCTGTCCACCTGATCAAATTGATAGAAATCTTTTTTTCTACATACAAATTGTAAAGTCTATTTTTATTACATACGAATTGTTATAATAGAAATCTTTTTTTCATTATAAAAAAATGGATGGAAGTGCTTGTGAGAGTTTTAGTAAAGTGCTGATACTAGCCCAAATGGCCAAAATATATTTTCATCCAAAAAACCTCCTAAATCATCCCATTCAAAAAGTTACATTATGATTATACTATATAAGTTATGCACTATGTTTGACACGCGAATTATATATCAAAAAGTTAATCTTTTTGTACAAACAGGTACGGTATCCAACCGCCCATTTGTCACCTTCAGCCATCATCGCATCGCAGTGGAAGTAACTTTCATCCTATCTATCACCGTACAATCCTATTGAGAATCTATCACCAATGTTCATACCAGAATTCCCACTCTAAGGTTTGACATTTATCATTTGCATTTGTACTGTAAATGGGTTGGGCTAAAAAATTGTGAAATGAAATTTTGTAGTGAAGAAATATGGGTCATGGTCGATCAGATTAGATATATTTGTTAGGTTTTCATGCAATTAACACAATTTAATATGGCAGCGGAAACAAACTATTGTCTAGTTAATTCATGATTAAAACCTAGTCAAGAATCAATAGTTTATTAAACTTGATGTAACTAACTAATCGAATAGAAGACATACCTTGGTTGCTATTGGAGACAATTCTTGTGATCTTGTTCTTGCCACAATGTTGGATGAAAGAGGATCCAAAGGAGAATCCCTCTAATGAAACCATACCCAAAACAACAACCTTTAGATTACCGGGTATAACCTCTAACCTTGATTGATTAAACCAAACCCTAGAGAAGGATGAAATAAATCAAACCAAGAGAGGGGAGGGAGAGACAACGGTCTCAAGGGGAGAAAGGAAAATAATGAATGAGCAATCAGGGTTTTCACGCTAAGTCTCTATTTATATAGAATAATAATTGAATCCTCTTTGGGATATAATTCATATTCTATTATTTCTATATTAACCCCTTGTACTTTGTTCCAATTTAAATTAAACTATTAATTAATGACAAAGTAGTCCCTTAAGTAATCACTAGGTTGTGTTTTAAGGGCAACCCAAAAGGACTCTATTATTATATCAAATATTACCGACTTTTTGATGACTATGGACATTATATCCAATAATATTTTCATATCATTCTATAAACCCTTTTAATATCGAATCAAAAAGTATGTATATTATATAATTCTGATGTTTACAGACGAACCTATTGCGGACAGCAGACAATTATGAGAAATACATACAGTAAGTTATCTGGTGTATTCAGGATGCAATAGTTAGCTCAATAATGTACGAAACTATTGCGGACACCAGTTTCTGATTAACGCTAATTCATTTCTCACCTTTAATTTATCAAAAATGTTATTTTCTCTGGCACTTAAATTCATTGTTGTTTCTTTAGCTGTCAAGTGGTTATTGTGATCACTTTGTTATAATAATTTATCTCGAAAACTTTCAGGGAGTTCTTATGGATGAAAGATAGCTTGCGTTTTGTGTAAGTATAACTAAGTCAGTTTGATTTTGAAGGTTATTTTGAACTTATGATGTGCTTATATATGCAGTTACATAAATATATCCATATTTATCTATATAATATATGTGTATATGCTTGCATGCATACATTCATGTATATGCGTATATACATAGATATGTTTGTATGTTTATTAATTCTTAACAATGCGATTTGGTCTGAATAGGTTTTTGACCAACAACATGCTAACCGGAGATATAACTTACTCAATCTTGATAGAAGGAGCTACCATGTATGTCTTGTTAGTGATATAGTTTGAACTTCAAGGTCTAATGGGTTAACTTTCAGCTTCACCAATCATGTAAATTCAAGAAAAATGTCTGTCACTTGATTCTTACAACAAATACCTACGTGGCAATATCGACTCGTTTACTTAAGATTGTGTCAAGTTGGTTTTTGTTTGATCAAATGTTCTAATAAGAAAAGAATAACTAAAGTTCTACAAAGTTATTTTTAGTGCATACAACCTCCTAAATAGCTTTATTCAGAGATTAGATTAGATAAATAATATTGTTTTTGTGATAGTCTCCTATCTCCTTATCTCCTTATCTCCTTATATTATATGAAAAGAAAAGCAAAATGAGGTTATCATCTTGACTCTTTTTTTATAATTGAATATTGGGCTTTGGATGCAAGTCAACCTATACTAATCTAACCATTGATTCACCTATATGATGGAGGTGATGAGTTCTAGACCCTATTATCGACTGCGTAATTTTTCCTTTTCTATTAAATTGTGTTTTTTTTTTTTTTTTTTTTGGTGCCTTTTTGTTTTGAAATACTAATGTATAAAAGCAGGCAGGTTCGGGAAGCTGATAAAGACAAAAGAAGAATAGAAAAGAAGGTCATCATCTAGAGATCAAGAGAATATCAATAACTTGAAACTGAAATTATTGATAAGTGTTTAATTATTATTTCAGATAAGATTCATTAAACAACATCTTTAGATATCTTAAATTAAACTGTTAAGAAATCAGTATTTTGAAAATTGTTACTTTAATTTGAAGTTGATTAGGTATTGATAGTTATTGACTTTAATTATTGGAAGTAACAGGGTATGTTTTGCCATCAAGGTTGGATATTACAGGTTAGTTATTTGAATGCATACAGTCGTGTATTCTAAGGAAGAGATCATCCTACAATAGTTTTGAGGTATTTTGAATGTCAAATGCAAGACTAGGTGGAGCCAGGGGTGAGTAGTTGTCATGAAAGTCAATGTATATATGTTGTATGTGTTTGTGGGTGAATATAGTTGTGACTGGTATTGTAATACAACAGGCAAACTGATAGTATATAGGTGCGATTTCATTGTCAAGTTGGACTTTTTTGAGTAATACTTCGTGATAAAGTATTGCCTTCAAAATGACCAATGTGTTTATCATCAAAAAGGAAAGCATGGAATGAATTTGAGAGTACACTTGCTTCTGCAATTGTATGCGTATCTACGGGCCAACAGTTCAATTTTTCAAAGTTGATTTTCAATGGAATACTTAGGAATCTTGAGCAACACATGAACAAACTATTTTTAATCTATCCAAGCCCATTTGATCTATACATCAAAAACACTATAAAAACCCAAACGGCCGAACCCAAGTCGTTGTAGAATGTACAAGTGATTTGGGGGTGTACAAGTGAGGAAGGAGTACATGAGGACAAAAACAAAGTGGTGGGGAGAGAAAAATTAATTTAAAGCATGAATTTGTAAGATGATATGAAGTAGTTGGTAGTTGGGTACGTAAACTGTCTGATGTGTATATAAGATTGGGATGTAAAATTATTAGTTTTTTATTATAAATTATAAAATGCGACTATAAATGACCAAATGCACCAACAGAGTTTTTTAGATCCGACTACAACTTTCAATCTCCTGCAATTTCATACCACTTATCTCAAGCATCCATCTCCAAATTCCAACTTCGCTTATGGGTCATGGGTGTGGTTGGTAGCTCGATAATATAAATGAGCGTAGGTTTGGGTTAAGCTATCGAAAAATGATATAGAAGTACAAAGTTGTTACAGAAAGGTTCCTTCTATCTTTTTCATTCTAAAAAACAGCATGTGAAAGACAATATATTATAGTGTAATAATTAATACTAAAATTAGAACTTGCATTCTACCTTTTAGAATATGTGAAAGACAATATATTATAATATAATAATTAATATTAAAATTAGAACTTTCATTCTAAAGAACAGTACGTGAAAGAGAATATATTATAGTGTAATAATTAATATTAAAATTAATAACTAATAATAGTTGTATAAAAAGAAATTGTAATACATCTTGAAACAAATGTATATGTTCTTTTCTACAAATGAAACCAACAAAGTAAAGACTCTTGACTAAAACCCTTTTTAGAGCAAATTTATTAAAAAGAATACATCGTAAATCTATTTGTGACCAACAAAGATTGCGTTGAAACATAAGTTTCCTTAACATCATCGAAACCGCGACAAGAAGCCGCGTCCCACCCAACATTAATGACAACAACTCACAACCAACTCCACAATCGCGAATCGCCGCGTTCATTCTTCACATGATAATCACACCAATATATATATATATATATCATATTATATTATATATATATATATATATATAAAATTACAACTTCAAAGATTTTATAATTGAGAGAACATAAGAAAATTAAAAACACAACTAATCCTCTGATTTTTATCTTAAAAAAAGAAGCTAACATTAAACACCTCTAATTTACACAAAATTCCCGCAAATGAAAAAAAATGAAAAAAATTAAGGACTCGATATTGTGATATACGAAGTATTCACGAAGATACATATCGCATCACTTGACGCCGGCGGGCTTAGCCAGATACGTCGGAAATTTATCTCCGGCCATAATCACAACAACTTTGGGGCTGACGTCAGCTTCATCACAAAACTTTGCGGCTTTACCATTTTCAACATCCTGACTGTCGCCGGCTATTGACCGCCGGTTCCGTTCAGCACAAACTAAGATAACTAATGCAACTATAATCATTGCAAGCATTACAGCTATTCCTCCAAATAAATAAATCAACGGTGAATCGAACTTCCAAAACGACGACGATGATGTCATAACTGTGTGTCTTAGTGTGTAAAATGAAATGAGGGATGGAGGTGGATTGATGAATATATACACCGGGAAATGTACTACATGCATTTGCAGAAAGTACAACCAGCTTTTAATTAATGGTAATTTATTAGCAGAATTAATTGTTAAAAAGTTATTTTCTTTCTTTATTTTTTTTATAATAAATATATAAATATTCATTTCTTATCATTCAAGTTTATTTTCATTTCAAAATTACAAATGTGGTTGAGACGTATTTATAATTGAGAAGAATGCATATGAAGAACCAAGCAAATAAATAAATAAAATGTAGTAATGGAAGAAATTAAAATTGATTTTATGTGTAATAAACAGTTACATTTGGATGAATTTATTAGCTTCTTTTTTTGTCTTTTCTAATGAATTGTTATTATGTGTGTAGTAATTTTGTTACGTGTGATTATCGTATATGAATTTTATTTATCGTTTTTTTGTTATTTTAATCATTTTAATAGGTATATCATTTAACCTTTTAAGAGTATAATATCTATGCAATTAAGTGGATAAATGTTAAACTTTTTTCCAAGTAAAAGTTATAGCTTCAGTCCTCGAAATTTATTAATATTTAAAAGACTGGTCCCTCATTTTAACTTTACTGCACGAATCATTTCCCCAATTTTTAAATTATATTTATGTTTATATTTTTGGCACACTAAATATTTTTGTTTTGTGATACACGAACTATCCATTGAAAATTTAGAGAACACATATCATCGTTTACTTAATTGTTAGAAGTAAGGTTGTTAAGATCTAGATCATGATTATAACACCTTACAATTTTGATTAATGAAAATGATTTTTTTTTTTTTGTATGGGATCTTACACTGCTTAGAATTTCAATTTTTTTAACTAGTATTTTAAAATATAAATATGATATAATCTTACTTGCCTTATTAAATAATGAGCTAGAAAATAAAATATATTGATCTTGTCATATGAAAGTCTGAAGAACTAATCGTTTAAGTGATTTGTAATAATAAATTTAATTAATTCATCAATTTCAATAATTTAATATTCGAAAATCTATATCTTTAATAAGTTAAATCTTTATAAAAGTATTACATTATTGCTATAATGTTTATGGGGTGTTTAGGATTGTATTTTGAAAATAAATTATACATTTTTAATAATTAGAATTAAATAATCAACTATAACAAAATGAGTTATAACAATATAGTGTTTAGATTTGATTATGTTAATTGATGTTGCAATAATAATCAAATAATCATTTTATTAAGTGTTTGCCAATAAAATATCAAAAATTGAGATCATTTATGTCTCTAAATAATGCATAATGAAAATGGAAAAAGAGATACATAAATACATATAAAATAGATAGTATTATATATCTTCACTTATTACAGAGTAATTTGGGCTTCGTAAAAATCAATAAATTGTAAATGAGATCGAATGGCATATAAATTTCAACGAACTGAATTTCCACTTAAACTATAAATATTTAACTAAATTAGGAAAGGAGAGAAACAAATCTCAACCCTTGATTTCATCATAAATAAATTTTAAAAATTACAAATAATTTCAAGATTTAACATTCATCACCAATGAATGTTAAAAACGTTCTTTTATTAAAAAATCAAGGGTTAAGATTTGTTTCCCTCCTTCCCCAAATTTTGAAGCTTCCTTATAGATCCTTCCCCATTAGTATCTTATATATGCATTAAAATATATATGTAAAATACGATACTGATTAACTAGGTCTTAAGATGTCTATTTGATTTTACGATTATGATCTTTTAAATAAAAAACAATATCAATTAAAATTTTGATGTTACCACCTTGGTCAAAAGTATATATGAATTAGAAGTATAAATTTAGTACTGGTACTTGGCACTTTTCTTGAAGTACCGATATGAATTCCTAAATCCTCAAATTAAAAATACGTATGATGCCTTTTACTTTATATCAATGAGTAATGACATGTGGATTACTTTTCTTCTTATCATTTTTATTAAAATAAAAAGGTATCAAATGCACCAATTTCTTACGTCTATTATTAATTTGATTTATTTATACCTATAATTAATTTTCCTCTATTACTCAAAATGTGTTGATAAACATATTTCTTATAGGGTATGATAAAGATAACCATTTTAAGATGGTGTATTATAATTAGATAACATATAAAGAAAACAATATGCGAAGATGTGTAGGTATCGATTTGACCTTTTGTCTCATTCAATTGTAAGTTTGGTCACGTCGCAATTGATATGATAATCTGTAGACAAAGCCATAAAGGTGAGCGCTCCATAAGATCCATATTTTCACACACAAAACATAAGAGTACAATCTCAAAAGTGGTCTCATATCAACAATATTTCGGAAATCAATGTAAACTCATTTTTATTTGTAGTCACGATACTAATAAATCGAGCATTTTTTTCTAAACCCTTGAAAAAAAGAAGAGCTTTTTATTATTTTTTTATCACACGCCGTGGAAAGAATATTCGATATATTGTTGTTCTAGCACTTTTTGACCGCATATGTAGAAAACCCATTAAGTTATTATTTACTACGGAGTATTTATTATTAATCGTACTATTTGGCCCTTGGTTAAGTAATGAACTATACATAAAAGTACTTTCTTTCTATGATATAAAGAGAGCGCTGATGTGCTACAAATATGAATTTGATGAATGTGTTCCCACATACGGTTATGTGCCTACGAAAAGAGATAAAAGAGTAATCACTCAAAGATAAATAGGTGTACATAAGTGGCTCTTGGTCGACCTAGTAGAATTGGAGATCTAACTCAGAACACGTTATATCCGATGAGATTTACCTTCTAAGTTCAAAATCTCTTACATTCACAATCAATGAAATTTGCCTAAAATATTACAAATTAATTAATTTTGCTACTAAAATCAATCATCATCATCACCAAATATTAAAAAACGATAGTTAGTATAATTTTGCCAGGCACCCCTGTTTCCACGTCTCCTTCCCAATTGCTAAACGATTAAGTTGTTAAAAAGACACATATTACAAAGTTTGAGTCCTTATACATATCCAACAAACCTTAACAATCTTTGTTTCATATATATCTACATCTCATAATTAAACCTGTTATCTGATTACTTTTAAACTTTTATTTGTTTTTCTTTTACTCTCCAATACCAAACTTACTAATTATTAATTATTAATTCAAGAACAATAACTACTAAAACTTCTATACAACAAAAACTTGACTAAACAACAATACCTTTCAAAGACTTTCTTTGACGGTTAACCCTTCGAATAGCCTAATTACATAGTTTTTTTATCTATTATTTAATTAACTAAACAATAAAATATAAACATTTTCATTCGTATTACTAGCCAGTATCATTTCGTAAAAGATACAACTCTTTACCTTTAATATTATCTCTCTTTCTTAAGTGACCGCCTTATTCATCGAACTTTTTTATTGAACTCGCAAACTACAAACCTTTACGATCGACAATAAAAACTCCCTCTTTCTAATTGACATACACATTTTTTTTGTGTTTTTTGGTATCCAAAACTCACGTTTTTGGTTATTTTAAGTCAACATACGCAAACCGTTATGGCAGAATGATTTTTCAATGTTTACACAAGAAGATCTTGCAATTTGACTAGTAATTAATCATCTTCCCCAACAAGGTCTGCCAAAAACAATGCAAAAACAAACAACATCTATATTGAGTGATCAATCTTCAACTATCCAATACATCATATTAGGATAGCACATCATATTAGGATAGCCTTTTTTGTCCTCAGCATCTGTCAATAACACAAATACTTGGGGTGGTTCTTTACTTTTTTTACATGGATTTCAACTTATTTCATTTGAAAATATCTTAACAATTAAATGGTAGTATGCAGATTGTTGGCAAATAATTCTGCCTAATTCATCATCACCACTCTACAATATTTATTTACATAATGTGACTTGATCATTTATTTCATTATCGCATAACCTGAATTTCGTCATTGCTTAGTGTGACTTGATCAATCCAAATTGAAATAATATGTAAATACTTTTTTAACTATTTAACCAGACATTGTCACGAATATATTACCGAAATTTATACAAACTTTATATCGCACGGGCAATAACACTAGTTATTTAGTAATTAAGTAGGAAAAAAAAAGGATAAATACTTATGAGCTGGCGGATCATGAATGTGGATCATAATCGGTTGGCAGAGGTCCAATCACAAAAACTTTTACTACATGAATGTCATGGATGAACTGTAATAGTTGGGCTGGTACGTTACTTTAACTACATGTATGTCATGGGCTGAACTGTAATAGTTGGGCTAGTTAGGGGGTCAAACACCCCAGCCCCTTACTGGCCTACGGGCTTCGCTTCTATCGTTATCTGATTTTAGTTCTGTCTGCAGGTTATCAATAACATGTCTCCGAGCTCGGGTGGACAGGACAAATGGGCGTGGTCTCTTTGTTTTCTTGCGAGCTCTCGATTAATTATCGATGTAATTTAATTCATGATAAGTTGTATGAGAAGCTAATTGTGCGACAAAATTCCAATGGAATAGATGGCTGCCACGTAAAATTAACATTTGCATTTGACGAGTGAGTCTTTGACTGTCTTTCCACCCAAGACAACTTGGCTAGATGTGAATTTTCATTAAAATTCAGTGAATGTTTATTGTGTGACTCTAATATCGAATGCGTGGCTCATTGTTTCTTTAACTACTAAAAAATTCGTCCTGTGTATCTAAAAATTTGAAGTTGGTATTCTATTCCTTCCTTAAATTCTATGACAATGGATGATTTAGCTTTGATTTTTGTGAGTTTCTTCAATTATGTTGCAGTCAATTCTTTGTTTCATGGGGTATATTTTGTGCTTATTTAGTCAGTTTAAAACTAGAGAAATATAATCATTCATGTTACAAAAGACAAAATTGATGTGATCAACCACGAAGATATTTTCCCTTCGATTAAGAAGTTGTCTCTTTTTTATGAAACATAGATGTTCTCGTAAAGATATTCTTTGGATTAACTGGGTTCGAAAATTCTTGGGGACTATATTCTTTTACTATTCAATCTTTTTTTTTGGGGGGTTTTTTGGTACTAAGTTCTCGAGCTGATCCTTGAAGCTATCGGCTCTTCTTTTGTAATTGTGGCTTGTTTATTTCTTTTTGAGCAAATTGTTGTTTGTTTTGAACCTTCTACATCAATCGTTGCTTTGCAAAAACTGTTAGATCAACAATCATACAAACATCACAAATTTCGTACATTTTTATCAGATCATTTATCACTTATATCTGAAAGCGTCGATCAATACTTTAGATTAGACCGACTGTTTGTTAAAAATTGTAACAAACAAAGTACGATCTTCAATGTAAGTTTCTAGTCGCATCATATTGCACGTAACAAGCTACAATATGAAACAATATTAATTCGATAATATAGCATATAGCAATAAATCTATCCAACTATAATTCGTCAACGTCAAACAATTAAAACATTAATTTCAACAATGAACACTACATCAAGTACGGGGCGGACGAGACTTTGCGATGTATGAGGGGTTGGTGTTGCCGGGCATGACAACAAGATTAATCTCCGACGATACATTTTGTTGATCGTTAGTAACAGTAGTTGTATTGTGACGATTAGCTTTATTGAAACAACATAAGATGATGAATGCACATGTTACGAGGCTCAACATTAGAAAAATGCCACAAAAAATGTACGGTATCACCGGAGAATTAATCGATTGTAGTAATTTTCCAGTTGAAGCGGTGGTGTTATCGGTTGTCATTTGGTTTATATTCCAAATTGTTTTTACTTTGTTTAAATGCAATGAAATAATAATGTTTGATTAATATTATGGGTGCATTTATTATTATACAACGTATTATAAATTGACCCCTAAGAGAATTTTTGGCTTAAAGTGAAATACCAAATTTGATTTAAATTAATATAATATAATTATATTAATTATATAAAAGAAGGTACATTGATTAAATGTCAATAGTACGTTCAGTTGTCCTAAACAAAGCTAAAATAAGATAGTACATACCATTAAAAGTTACTAATTTTAAGTATGGCTACCGAGAGGAAAAAGAAGCAAAAGTAGTTTAAGATTTACTAAAAAAAGAAATGCTCTGTTTTTGGTACAACTTAATATAAAAGGAATATGGTCATTTATATTCATTGATTAACTACACTCATAATAAATGTGTATCATACTTTCAATCGCCTCAACATGATCATTTTATATTACCAACAATATAAACTACACTCGTTTATTTAGAGCATGCGTAATGCATAATCTTCTAATAAATTCAATAAAATTGACACATCATCTTTTAATTAGTTTATATAACTTTACATTTTACTGTCTGTAATCTCTACAACTTTCTAAAGTTTAATAATTAGGTTCCACTCACTTTTTTAGTCACATAGAATGCCTTCTTGCTGTCACTCAATATAATTAACAATACAACACTTTGAGTAGTGCTGAGGTTGCAGACAACACTTGATGATAAAATGTCTTCTTGCTCTCACTCAATTAACAATGCAACACTTGATGATGATCATGTAATCAATCTCATTCAATCCTACATCGTAATATAATGAGGTTACATACATTCAACGCCACAACAACTATTTCTCGCATCCACCTTGTGTTACAAATGCCCTTATTGAATCATGGGTACATCACACGTGTAGTTTCCACGTTAAGAATGAGTGATTGAGGGCTGAAATAGGGGGAATTTGTGCATATATAATGGCCCCACAAAGCGTGCAACTACGGAACAAAATACTTCTAATTTTCAAACCCACATGCTCACTGTCACATTATATCAATTTCGTTTAGTTTCACAGAATGCTGAAATTGCCAAAGAATCTAGGCATTAGATTCAAACAGAATCTTTTTTGCCTTCATGTTCTTATTTGTCTATTAGCTATTAATTATCAGTATCCCTGTATTTTAAGTTTACATTAACATGTTACAATGCAAAGATAATTACAAATCATTTTGAATGAAATAAATTTTATTCCTTGAAACTTTTTGTTCTGATTTTTCATTAGTTGCTTACTACTTTATATTTAAGTTAAATAAATTGTTTGCTGTTGCTACTTGATAATGTTTTATAAAAACTACAATACATTTATATAACTCATACAAAATTTACTACATTTTGAGAATTTGAACCTTTACAGACCCTATATATAACATCATGAACCATTTTTGAAAAGAAAAAAAAATCTTGGTTTCCCTCTTTCCCCATAATGTCTATTTGAATGCTAACTCATCGAGGACCTGAGAGTTCAATGGCTTGTCCAAGCAACGAATAGTCGTCGGTGAGATCAGAGTATCTCTCAGACGATGAAAGTTCCAGTGTACTGAACTTTGAACTAGACTCAACTCCTTGTGAAGCTTCCCATCTCTCTGCAAGTCCATCGCCTTCTAGCATTCGTACAACTTCTGACATCTTTGGCCTGTGGCCAGGAAGAAACTGTGTGCACAACATTGCCACTTTTACAGTTTCCTCTAACTCGATTCGATCATAATTGCTCTTCAAATCTTTATCGACTAAAATATCAAGTTTCTTTTCTTGATGAATCTTTTTCACCTAAAAATTCACAATAGTTTCAGTTTAACATTGTAAAAAAGAACAGAAAAAATTGCAACAAATGATTATGTACAAAGTTTTATAACTTACAAGTATGTTACCCTTCGTTAAGGCTAAAATGTCATAAAAAAAAGGCTTACCCAATCAAGCATAACTCCTTTCTGGTTAGCAGCTTTGCCGAATTCTATAGCTCGTTGTCCAGTGATGAGTTCAAGGAGAAGGATTCCAAATCCAAAAACATCTGTCTTTTCAGATGACTGGCCAGTGGAGAGATACTCGGGTGCTATATGGCCTACGGTGCCACGAACTGCAGTGGTTACATGAGAATCTTGATGGTCTAGAAGCTTTGCTAAACCAAAGTCACCAACAACCGCCTCACAACAATCATCAAGCAATATATTTGCAGCCTTCACATCTCTATGAATAATTTTTGGGTCGCATTGTTCATGAAGATACAACAATCCTCTTGCTGCCCCTAATGCAATTTTCTTCCTTATGCCCCAATCCAACACTGGTTTTGCTGTCATAATTATGCAAAAATAATAATGAGTAAGCTGGGACATAATGGGAAAACATGTGAAATACAATCTGCTTAACTTTAGCCGTGACTTTACCCCAACTGTTGGGCCCATAGTTCACAGTTGGGCTCAAGTATCATCAGCTGGCCCATGAACTACATTATACATTATTGTCAATGTTTCTATCTAATTTTATTTTCTTTATTTTAGTTTGAAATACAATCTGCTTAACTTTAGCCGTGAGCCCGTGACTTTACCCCAACTGTTGGGCCCATAGACAGTTGGGCTCAAGTATCATCAGCTGGCCCATGAACTACATTATACATTAATGTCAATGTTTCTATCTAATTTTGATTTTCTTTATTTTAGTTCTTATGTAAAGAATGTATGTAACTGGTATTGTGCCAATTAGCTTAATTTTACTAAAATTTGGGGCCAAAAATTATTGTTTTCTGGGAAGTGTTTAGGGTTACAACCCCATATAGGTTCGGTCCTTATTTCAGCTCAAGTCATTTTCAAGATTTCTTGAAATTTAAGTGTGTACATTATGGACGAATAACAAGCTTGATAATGCAATAAAGTTGTTACCTTTAAGCCGAGAAGCAACGCTGCCATTGGACATAAAAGGGTAGACCAAAAGCTTTTCAGTTGGAGTCATACAAAAACCATATAATCTGAGTAGGTGACGGTGTACTGCTAGGCTGATCATTTCAACTTCCGTTTGGAACTGTCTTTCTCCACCCGCAGCACCACCATCTTTAAGGCGTTTCACAGCCACATAAGTCCCATCTTCTAATTGCCCTTTGTAGACGTGCCCGAAACCTCCTTTGCCTAATATATTTTTGTTGCTAAATTTGTGAGTTGCAATTTGAAGTTCCCTGAACTGGAATTTTCTTAGATTTCCTAGTGAAACTTCCTCGTGATGCCTATCTGCATTGGTTTTTTTTTCAAGAATCAGAATCAAGTTTTTAATCAGCAAATCAAACAGATAGGAATAACAGTAGAATAAATATGTGAAATATGAGATTTAAATGCATAATCATAATAATTTCTAACTATTAATCAAATGTGATTTACGAACCTTTGACATCAAAGAAAGGTTCTTGATTATGCCTCCGTCTCCACCATATCAACGCGAGTCCAAAGATGAGCAAAGAGATACACCCGAGGCTTGTACTAATGGCGAGAGCAATTTTGTGACTTTTTGGTTTCGGTAAAGTGCTAGCACCTTCAAAACGGATAAAGAGAATGAAATAAATGTTCTGGAGGATCAGTTAGTTTTATTGCTAAATCAAGAAAATGCGCATGACACTGTACCTTGATCAGTAGTGTTTAAAGTCATCGACATGGGCATAAGCGTCATTCCATAACATTGTTGCTCAGACCCAGTTTGGCATATCATAGGGTTCCCTACAATGCTGCCATTGATAGATAGAGATTCATATTCAAGCATCTGATATACATTCAAGTACAAACATAAAAAGAGGGGGAATGGATGGAGAGCTTACTTGAAGGTTTTAGAAGGAAACCGTGGAACCGGGCCACTTAAGTTATTGAAGGATAAGTCCCTGTCATTGAAGCAAAGACTGTAAGGGAGTGTTTGGATGTGCGTTTTTTATATCTAGTTATTGCGATTTATAGTGTACAATTGAACTCTGTTCTTTGGAAAATGTGAATTTGATTATGGCTATTTTGGGATCACGTAATTAGCTTAGAAGTAACGATAACAATAATGATTATCTATCTACATAATGGCCCTACATGACCTTACTTGTCACAATAAGAGAAATGATGGATAGACCTAACCGTTACGCATAATAATCAGTTTAGAAATATGATTTGGACGCGTGGCAAAACCAATGGTTTATAATCAGCAATGTCCAAATGTCAAACATTGAACGATTATGCCTATCTTTAAGTTGACTCTTTAAGCATGTTCAAGAGAAATGATTGTACTTAACCATGATGTCTCTGTACACTTTGTAGGTATATTTGGTATGTCCTACATGACCAAACTATTATCATATGAAAACTGTACTTAAGGAACTTAGTGGGTCCTAAATGGCCTTTAAGGATATGTCTATCTGCACATAAACTCCTTTGGATCTACCCAACCACCTATTATCGTGAGGGATATTTCAAATACAATCACATTGTATATTTACGAATGTGTGTTTGTATTATGTGTAGTGATGTATAAGCAAAAGTTAGAGAGAAAGATATATGAATTCTTACACGAAGGCAAGTTGGGTCATATTGGCTACTAATTGTGGTATTGGTCCAGATAGACTGTTGTTGTTAAGCCTCCTGAAATACTCGAAATTAGTCGAAGAATAAAAACCAAATTCAGATAATTAAAAAAAAAAAAACATGATCATGAAAGGCTTTAAACTAGTTTAAATTTATTTAAGCAATCTTACATGTATTGGAGGCTTGTTAGGTGACCTAAAGAAGATGGTATTTCACTGGTGAATTGGTTATCAGAAAGATCAATTGTTTGAAGTTTCGTTAGTTTACCAATTTCTGCTGGGATTGGCCCTGTAATGTGATTGTTCTGTAACAATCTGCACAAACAGTAATACCATTAACAGCTGCCCATTTGACCATTTTGAGTGATTTGATTGACACTTACACAATTTGAAGATTGGTTAGGTTGCCAATGCTTGGTGAAAGTGTGCCGGATAGATTTTGGCTAGGTGTTCCCCTGAGAATGATCATATAAAATTTTCAAATTTAGAATCACATACACTAAAACATTAAAAGTGTGTGAGGCTTTATGAATAAACAAACTTACAAGCCAATTACAAGAGATTCTGAAGAGCAAGTAACCATGGTCCAACTACATGGATCAACAGAATCAGCATCCCAATTTTCAAGAACACCATGAGGGTCCAACAATGAAGCTTTTATACCCATTAAAGCTTGCACTGAAATTTCAATAACCACATGAAAAAACTTAATTTTAAGCTTCTAACAACAATATTTCATCAAAAAGATAACAATATACCTTCAAAGTTTACACCTTTAGGAGAAAGCAAGCCATTTGAACAACCCAAAAGCCACAAGAAACATATTAAGAAACATAAATTACAAATCTTTCCTTGTGATCTCATTTCAATGGAAGCTATATTGAAATGCCCCTTCATTAAATGCAATTGCAATTGAGTGCTTTAAATGCATGAATTCTGAAGCTTGATGATACCCATTTTGATTTTTCACAATAAACTGATAGACCCAAGAAAAAGCAGGCTGAGCTCTTTTATGTTGTTTTTTTGTAGTATAAAGAGAAGTAGCATGCCTGTCACTGGTTCAGGGACAACAAAAGAAAATGAAAATAATATTGCTTTTGTCATATGTCCTAACAATTTGAGTAAACTTTAAACTAAAATAAAGCAACTAACAAATAAAGGTAAAATTATTGAGGGGAGAAAAATGATTGTTGATGGTTCCCCCTTAATCTTTTGTTTGCTTAAATTATGCATTTGCCATATAAAAAAGTATAGCAGATGGAGATTATGGGGTTTATTATATCATATCACTCCAAGAATTTAACTTTTGATTAAATTAATTAAACTTATTGTGTACCCACATGATAAAACGTAGTAATCTTTAAATGGATTTTACACATCCATGCGTTGTTGAGTTTGTAGTTTATTGGTGTCCTTTTATATGAAATCTTTCATTTTCAATGTGTACAAGGTAGGGACATTAGGAAAAAACATTCCCTGAGTTTGGCCATTTAATACTCTCACATATGCTATTTTTTTAAAAGAAAAAACTGGTTTAGAATAATGCAACAATTTCAAGGCATGTATGTGCTTGAGATTAGTGATTTGTGTTGAAACGTGACCATCATGGAAGATTGGAATTAAATATCGCATTATTCAAGTTTAATCACAATTAATTATACCCGAAAAAAATTAAGAGGTTAAACATATATCTCATAAACTTTTAAATAATGATATATATAGGGAAATGATCCATATGGAAGCTCTAAATTTTGGAGAAGAAGGGAAACAAATCTTATTTCTTGATTTTTTTTATAAATAAACGTTTTTAACATTCATTTGTGATGAATGTTAAATTTTGAAATTATTTGTGATTTTTAAAATTCATTTACGATGAAATCAAGGGATAAGATTTATTTCTTCTTCCCTAATTTTTTTACTTCTCTCTTGATCCATTTCCTTTACATGAGTGTAAAAGTTGACTTAATTGCTTGATATATATTTTTCTCTCAATTTTATTAATACAAGTTGTCATGTTAATTTCTTGTCACACATAAAATTAAAATGATTTATCATATCCCATTATTTTGTTTTGTTATTATAAAAAAATGAAATGAAATGCAAGAGTTTTTCAATATGGGGAGGGGGTTGTTTTGAAAATTGCTTTATTGCATGATGATTCCATAGTCCACTCATAGAATTCACTTTTTTCACACGCTTCTCTTGGGAAGAATGGTCCTTTTAATAAAGGAGAAGTACCCCATTGCACCCTAGCTAGTGAAAAAACTTCAAAACAAAAACTGAAGTGAGATTCTCTCAAAGTTATAAAGTAACTTGATTGATCCTGTTGTGAAAGAAAGAAAAAGTTTAAATACTTATGGTAGGTTCTTTATTCTCTTTAATATGTTTTTTCTACTCACACAACATTAATATGATTTATCAAATTATTTTATAGCTTGAGAGAAAGAATATGAATTCACAAAAATTGTTGTACAAATGATTATAGAAGTTGTATAAAATTTATCTAAAGAAACCTTTGTAGTAAAAAATGAATGCTTGTGATTACGTGGGGGCAGGTGAGGGTGGGTAAGAAACAAACCACAATCGTCCAAAATTACATGAAATGTGAGAGTACAAATTTTTGGAACAAAAACACACATTGGTCTGTCAAAACTGAATGCTTTGTGATTTGTACATTTTTATTGCACGAGTAGTACTGTAGCTTAAATAGTAGTGCCCAGTTATCCGAGTTAAAATTTGTACCAGCCTTGCAATTATGATACCACTCTGTGTAATGTTACGAAGGATTCACTGACGCATCAACATTATATTAACGTTAGAACTGAAAAACTGAATTAGGACTAAACCTTATTTATAATGATATAAACCTCAATATTATGTCTTCTCTTAATTATTAATACAAATATATTTATATTTTGCTAAAACAATATTTATAATTAAGAAAAATACTTCCCTTAATAATAAAAATTTAAATTTTTTAAAAATTACGTTATATTAATAGTAATAAAAATTATATTAATTAAAAAAAACACGTTACACTAATAATGATGAAAAAGCTATACAATTAATCCTCGTCGATGTCTTCGTTCATTGGTTGACTAGACGTTACATAATCGCATTTAACTTCTTCTCGAATGTTGTAGAGAAATGATTGTTCCTCAGGTGGCAAGTTTGGATTGATGGGGTTGTTGAGAACCTTCAACGCCTTGAATATTATTATTTTTTTAGACGTCTTGGCTAATGTTTTCATCGTTTTTTGTTGAGCTTGTGCGGTTTAAAAAAGTTGGGCGCGGACCTCGTCAACCGAACAACATGAGGAAGTGGCATCCAACAAACCCGAACTTTTCTAACTTTTGCGACTTTGAGCTCGACCAAGTGGACGACTGATCAAGTCATATAAATGGTCAAAGTTTGGGTTAGCATCGGTCGGACGGATCGGAGCTTTGTCTTCGTCTTCAAGATTGATCGGACGAATCGGATCGTCGTCTTCGTCTTGCATGGGTCATTTGTTGTTCATCACACCTTCCAGAAAATAGAACTTCGGGATATCTTTTAAAACACGCAATGCAGACTTGTGCTTAAAGTTCTTTTTTGTTCCATCTTTAAAACCTTTACGGGCCGCCAAAATAATGTCTACATTGTCCGCACCACTTTGCCACTCATCTTTGTACTTTTTTGTAGACGCTTTGAAAAAGCATAACGTCTCGTTGAAGTTTTGACCATTTTCCGGTTAGTTGGTTAATATTACATTTCATATGAACACAACGATTGTAATTTTCTTGAATGACTCTTCATAAATAGTCACCCGTTTGTGAATTCCCTATCGCTCTAGTTTGAGAAGTGTTAACTCACCGTTCCGCCAAAATTTTGCTTTCTTCTGCAGTCCACAAAACTTTTTGGCATTTTTGTCGTTCGCTTGGTTCGGCCACTTTTTACCTTTTTCTTTCTTTTTGCTTTTGGCCAATTTGGCTTCTTCTTCGATAGATGGTGGTATTTCTTTGTTGTGGAATTGATTTTGTGATAGCGATGCTTGTGGGTATCAATCGAATTGTGAGTATTGTTGTTGGTGTTGATAATATGTATTTAAATAGTTGAGATCTTGCTTACGGTGAAGACGGAAAACAGCTACCACTGCAGCTCGAGGACGAATAACGAACCATGAGAGGTTCGATGATTTTATTTATTTATTTATTTATTAATATAGCTATTGCTTTCATCTTTTTCCGGTATGAGATGAAAAGAAAATAGTTTACATAACATTTGGTAACAGTTGGTATAATGCTAAATAGTGGAGTAAAATTAATTAAACCATATAAGATTCCGAAATGGTAAATGTTTAACTAATGCCACGTTGACCGACAGTCAAAAGTAGACAGATATTAGTCCGCATAGACCACTTAATTTGAAAAAGTACCAAGTTATTCCCTCGCTTATTTTCTAGTTTAACCCCGTATTAAACCTTTATTGTTTATCTGGTTCTAAGAGTTAGTTTGTATTAACAATAGGTCCCTCTGTATTCTACAACAACATTATTCAATTCTAACGAGGATACAATATAAGAAGGTAAAATATAAACGTTTATACGTCAACTTTAAAGTAGAGAGATTCTTAAGATCTCCAGCAAGTCTATATGCATAAATACACTCATATGTATACGTGAAAAATAAAGTAATAATTATGATAATAGTAGTAATAGTGAAAACAATAATAATAATGAATCAAAAAATAAATAAATAAATAAATAATATATATATATATATTACTTCATATAGACATATTAATAAATAGATGTATGAATAATATAAATATATATTTATCTATCTAGAATTCTACCTAAAATCCTACTACATATAATGAAGGCCTAAAATGAGAATAAAGTAGAAAGTGAGAATCTAGACCGTTAGATATTTTGATCAATCAATGGATGAAACTAAATATAAATTTTAAAAGTTCACATATGGACATTAATACATGCATATATCAACACTTACTAGATGCAGATTGTATGAACACAACCTAGACAAAATTAATAATAGGTGAACAATTATATGCAAGCCAAACAAAAGCGACATCCATTGATGATGTTAAATTGAATTTGGTTGAACTTCTCATATTGTTGGAAACGAAACTGATGCTCGGAATTTTCGATCGGAAGACGCCATGAGTAACGGACGCAAATAAAGGAGAGATAAATTAATTAGAAAACCCTTATACTAGTATGCCCTTTCTGCATTGAGAATAATCGTTTAATTAAAATAACATGATTGAATTTGATCAATGGTTAGAGTTTAGTTCTTGCAGTTTTCTACATTTTATTAGTTTTTTTTTAACTTGATCATATATATATATACACGAGTATATATATATAATTACCTATCTACTTAGAACATCTTAAATATATAAACATATCCATTTATCTAAAACACCATACTCATTGATTCTAAATCTACAGACATACTCTTATATAAAAAATCTCTACTTACCTAAAATACCATGTTTATCACCATAATTCTGCTTAAAAACACCTTACTTAACTATTTATATATGTATATGGATATATATATATATATAATAAATATATCGGTCAACCTAAAACATTGTACTCAACAATTATAATTCTAGTCCTTCACAAATTTCTATCATTGGTCATGTCATCGGTCAAGATAAACTCTTTTATGTCAACTTTCAGTCTATCATCTCACATACGTCTTGGTCTACCCATTCTCCTCAAGTCGTCTACTGTGAGAGCCTCCACTCTCTTAAATTGCGCGATTTGTGGTCTCTTCTGTACATGTCAAAACCATCTTAGTTTTCTTTTTCTCAACTTGTTGATGATACTTGCGACTTCTAAATCTGCCCTAAAAACTCCACTCGGTATCATATCTAATATGCTTTTACCACATGTACATCTTGACATCTTCAATTCCGCCACTTCCATCCTTCTTTCTTGTGTCTTCGTCACCGGCCGATATTTTGCTCCGTACAACATTGCAAGTCTAATAGCTTCCTTATAAAATTTCCTTTTCAGTTTAAGATGGATTTTATGGTCACACGTAACGCATGTCGCCGCTCTCCACTTCAACCAGCCAACCGTTATACGATGACTCACATCCCCATCAATCATCCCTGATTTGTGTAGCACCGAGCCCATGTATCAAAAAGACTCATGCGGGTTTAGGATCTAGTCCTGAATGCGGATGTTCACTCTATTGTTCCGTTCGTCCTCGTTCATGTCGAAGTTACACTGTATGTATTATGTTTTTCGTTGGCTGATTTGTGATTTTCTAAGACCTCAATTCACTGCTCGAACCTTCTATTTAGTCCATCGTTATTTCTAATACTAAAACAAAATCGTTGAAAAATATCAAACACCACAAAATTCTCTCCTCTCTATTGTATCCTAAAGTATATACACTGTCTATGTTAAAATTACAATCACACAACATAGCCTTCATCGCTAGCTAGAAGTGTTGGTAACAAGTTACCCGCTATGCTTCATATACAACTTTATAAGCTAATATACAACTTTAGTTATTCATTGAATATACATGCGCATCTAGCACAATAATAATATTGATTGGAAGTCAAAATGAGATTGTAATGAGTCACTACAAAATATAATAAAATTATGGTCAACATTTTTATTAAATTATTCTTAGGGTATATATTTTTATTTAGGTTTATGAAAGAATATGATATATTGTCATTGTCAATGCATACAATATAGTTATCCACATCATGTATTGAGATTCTTATAAGCATGTAAAGTTTATTTAATGAATCCCATTTTGACGTGGACATATAGAAAAATAGCATGTGATCCATGTAACTTTATGAAAGATAAAATACAAATTTGCTGTCCAATGCATTCAATATTACTATCCCACATGTATTAATATTGTTATAACCATGATGATTATTATTATACTTTAATGAATTAAAACCCATCTTAAAGTGAACAAATAGAAAAATAGAATGTGAATACATGTTCTAAAATCCTATCACGAATTCGTTTACAGTAAATCGGTTTAATATTTACTACTAGTAAAATAACGTGAAGCTAAGTTTTATCAATTTAAGCACTCGTATTCACGAAGCATTTATGATAACCGTCACGAAGTTTTATCAATTTCATGGTAATCACTTCAATCGAATAAAAATAATAATTTCAATGATAAAAATGATCATATGTTAGGTGTTGAATGATATGTCCTTGAGAGAATGTAGTAGGTTAATGTGGACCCTTATCTGGTCTTTTTAAATGAAATTCTACCAAACACTTGCTATGCGAAAACCATCTTTTCAATTGGTGAAAATATGGTTTGATCCAATTATATAAGAATTGTAATCTAATCCATGATTTAGTTTAAAGTTATGTCATAATCTGATTCAACACTAACACAAAAATGTGTAGGTTTAATTCTATATGAAGGGAAGATAATAATTACACCCATTTCGAGCTATACTTGACTACATGTGTTACCGATACATTAAAAGGTATTTTGTTCATTTACTTATTTAGAGTTTATCGAAGTCATAGATAATAAAGTTTTTACCTTTTTGTATATGATTTCCAAAGTCTTTCCCAAATAATGAAAATTAAGAAGGAAAGGAAAAAAGAAAGCAACTAAAACAAAATTAAATTGACCCAACATGAGAAAGAAAACAAGAAATTTGAAAATGACAAAAATGTCCCTCAAAGGACCTGGCTTATCAAGTGGCAAGAAAAGGTGGGAAAAATTGTCTCATCAATTTTCAGTTTTCAATTTTCAAATGATAAATTTAAGATAGTTTATGGACTACGGTTGGGACCATTTGTTAAATAATGGTGTCGTCACTAGTCATGATGAAGTGGTTAGCCTTCTTTGAACATACATAAAACCATTGAGGGCGAATTTGTATTATGTTAATAGATAAGAGTGATTGGGACCATACAAGATAACCCAAGACTTGCTTAATTTTACTCCCTCCAACCCAAAAAAGTATATCCACGTTATCAACTATATATGTCTTAAAATAATCATCTACTTGCAAAAAGTAATAACTAAAAATCACTAAACTTTACATTTTACTCTTATTTAGTACTCTAAATCCTTTATTTCTAAATAAATTCAATCAAACTTACCTTGAATATAAAAGTAAAATTAACATTTATTCAATTTATTTTAAGGATAAACTAAAAATGTTTAGATTGACAATTTTTTCGAATAGAGGGAATAATTTTTTATGTCAAAATAACTATTTATATCGAGTTTTTTTATTCAATGAATAACTTCTACTATTTCATATTTGGGGTCGAACCATTTGATGTTCAAATCAACATGCGATGTCATGTTAGCAGAAGTCGTCAATAACTCATATTAAGGGTTTATTTCTTTATATTTTCCCCACAGTTACACACATTGTAACATGTTATGTTAATTTGAATGTGAAAGGATTTGATCGTTTGTGTTAATGCATTATTTGGTTTAATATAATTGTAAATGATTATGTGAAAAAACACTCCTTTTATTTTGATGATTGCAAGGTGATTAACAAAGTGATTATGTTAAGTATTATAAATAATATAATTACATTAACATTACGTGAAAGATACGGGTCAAACTGACAAGAGAACGAGTAGAATTGTGGACAGCAGGTCCACGGTCCATGCACGGTCAGATCCTGGGTCGACTGTGGTCCTACTAGATCAAATTCACTTTGTCGAGTCAATGTTCGGGTCAACCAATCGAACATTTGTGTCTTCGATTCATCGTTTGAGTCAATGTTAGTCAACTCTTAGCTGGTTAAATAATATTAGTTTGATCACTATTTTTATAAATACGTAACACGTTATAAAACTTAAATTATTTTTATAAATTTGGTGAAGTGTTTTATAGAAGTGTAGAAAGTATAAAAAGGTTTTTATAAATATAAAATTGGCCGGAGGGAATCTTTTGTGAGTACACTTTTTGAATTAAAGTCAAACAAGAAAACACATAAACATCGGGTAAAGAGATTTGTACCCTGATTGTACTTTTGTTTTTACCCAATGTGTTAAGTATTTTAAGTCTTTGGTAAATCATGATAATGGTTTTGGTAGGGTACTGTGAACTAATTCATAGAGTTTGACTTTGGGAAAATGCGTTTTGAAATGATTTAAAACGGATCTATTTTTCAAACCTTTTTAGACAAGTGGTCTACGGCTCGACCACGATCGAACCTTGGGTCGACTGTGGAGCTAACATATTTATTATGAAATCTTTGAAAATTTGACTATAAATATCCAACTCATTTTTAACCTTAGGTTTATCCTCTTTACCTTGTAAAATACATATTTCTCTCAAAGTAAAAGTGATCTAAACTTGTATTATTTATCACTAAGAGTGTGTGTGAAAGATTAAGGTTTAAAGCAAAAAGTTGATTTATGTTGTGAGGTTATTGAATTATAATGAGTTGTGCCACTATATTATCGTTGTAATTTGTTGTAAGAGAACATCAAATGTTTGTTTGTTAGATGTTCTCATGCTATTACTCTTCTAATTGATTGTGAAAGAAAGATTGAGTATTTAGATCTTTCATTTGTTAAAGAAAAACTCATTGAGTGAGTTATATAGGTACTATTTAATATCATAAATAAATACGTATATTAAAAGTATAGGTACTATTTATTTTAGTAGTGAGGATGTGAGTTTATAATGGGAAGACCTCCAACTCCACCGAAACAAACTTCACATGCTTCTCATTTTCCGTTGGTTCTTTTGAAAAGAAAAACATATTTTGTTATTTATTTTTTGTTTAGGGGTCCATTTGTAACAATCATATGCTTCTTTGCATGGGATCCAAAGTTGTTAGTTCTCATGATCTTGTGTCCCAAAAGAAGGAAAAGGAATGCAAAATTTGCAATGCTTTTCCAAACTTTCTTTTGAAATTGAAATCTTAGATTTCGATTTTATGAAGTAGTCCAACATATACGAACCTGTTTTTAACCCCTTTTTCTTAAGTTTCTGACCGTTAAGAAAAAAAAACATTAGGAGTGTATATGGTTCAATTCGAAGTAAACGACAGAACGTTAACCGTAACATTAAATTAAGGGGAAAGTATAAATACAGTTGACTGCATATTTGATAGGTGCAAAACAAATGGTATATTTTAAACAAAATGTTTAGTCCTTCTAACTTTTTAAAATTTACATCATCAATTCCCCATTTAGTGCTTGATCCATGTAAGTATCTGTACAGTATGTTAATGTAAAGAAAAACATGTACCATGTTTTGTGTTGATATGATGATTACAATTTGATTAAAATGTCGTCTTATCAAGTCTGGCAATATGGTTGTGTTGTTGGTTCTTGTCCGTACTCCCACAAACCTAACATCAAATCAATCTACAAATACATTAAAACTTAAATGTTTGGTCGTTTAGTCGCAGTTTGCTTATCGATATGTCTTTTTCAAACCATCCATCAATCCATCCAATGGTGCACAAATGTCTGTATCACTTTGTATGTTTACCGAGACTTATATTCGATTTCATATGAATATAACTTATAATGCACGAGGTACTAATGTTTAAGGAGAAAGCAGAACGGTGCTAAATGACCGCCTCAATACTGCTTCTCAATATTATTAGAACAAATGTAAGAGCTCACGTACATCCGGATTCTCCTCTCGTTCAAGTGTAATTAAAACTAAAATAAAATACAAAAAAAAAGGTAAAATTCATAAGGAGATGTATTAATTAAATAGATTGTTATGATGGTTGATGAAATGATCCCTGGAGGTTCATTTGTTCATGCCAGTAGCATCTTTGGCTGCATCTGCAGCTCCTTGGGCACTTGCCTTCATCTGCTGTCCAGCCTGCATTGTTATAAAATGACATTTGTTTTGGTTATGATAAAAAGACTGATTTTTACAGAACACCTTTACTAAATCAATGTTATCAGCGAACAATTTATGTCAAAAACTAAAATGTGATGTGAATTTTAAATATTAATCTTGGAAATTTTGACTTTTGACTTTTGGATATCAAATTTGTAAAATATAAGTTTTAAAAATTTGGCACCTGCTGCACTGACTCTTGGGCAGATTGGGCAGCCTGGCTAGCTTTGTCCATCAGCTGTCCACCCTTCTCCTGAAAGTAACAAAACAAATAGCAAAAGTTATATACATATTCGTATACATGTGTGTTTCTTGATCATCCGTATCAATCTCAATAAAAGCTATAGATTTAACATAGGCAAAATATCGTCCCTACAATAGAAAATTCAAAATTTTCAAGATCACATTTTTAAGGAAGAGTGATCTAAACATGAAAACTGATGTGGAACGAATCTATCATGGTGAAACAACCCAAATTTATCATAACACAAAAATGGTATAACGAGTAACAAAACGCGAATATGAAAGTAGAGATATTAAAAGGGACCTCGGCTTGGCCCTTGGCTTGGCCAGCTTGGTAACTTGCACTTTGGTTGTTGTTCATGGCTATTTTTTTGGGAGATTTTAGTGTCGATACAAATGGGGGTTGTTTTGATGAAAATGTATGAAGGGGAGATAGGATTATATATGGCATGTAAATGATAATTTTCATGTATTTGTCCAAGTTTTTCGAGTGTTATGAGAAAGAGGAGGAGGAGTTTCCACTTGTTGTCATCTTATGTGGTTTCTTTAATTATAGAATTGATGAATGAATCTTTCATTTGAATGGTATCCCATATTTAGTGATTTGTTTGAATTGGGTTGCCCATTTAGTGGATCCAAAACTTGAATTATGTTGCTTATTTCTTGCTGCATTAGGGGATCTTTTAACTTCCATTCCATGTTTCAAGTAAACACATAACTATTTCGTGTTAGAAATTTACATAATTCATAATTATTGATAATGATGTGCAACCTTAGTAGGCACTAGGCAAGTACCTTTGTGAATGTTTTGATTTATGCAATGTACAATTTTTTTTACATGGGGCGAAACACCTTTACATGGAGTAGCAAGTGTAATATTACCCAAATCAAAACTGAGAGCCAACATCAAAACCCTCTCACGATTTCAAACGTTCAACTTATGCACAATTGTCAAGTGTCTGTGTTTGTTAGAAATCTTGATCATTTATGCAAAAAGATTGTTATAAGTAGGAGTTAGTTAAACCCATTTGAAGAGATGCAAGATATAATAGATCAGTAAGTTGGAGTATTGAGTTCCCAACCACTACAAATGGCAACATAAATAAGCATACATCAAATCATATTAAACCCACAAGTTTTATTAATGCTGCAAATAAGATCCAAACGATAGAACAGTAATAAAGAAACATAAATAGTAAATAAGGCAAGGTAGCACAAACACCAAGCCCTGATGAAGCAACAACATTATTATGATAGTCTGGTACCAACAAGTAGCTTACTTCTTCGCCGCTTCCTCATCTTCATACTCGCTCCAACAGCTATTAAGAGTGGACCTGGGAGAGCCATAACAGCTACCTCCCTTGGTGAATCCATAATACATCATCAAACCACCTTCACCCAGATCTTCAAAGCTTCTTTCTTTCACGGTGTACGCTTCAATGTTCAGAGTCTGATCCTTCAAGTCATTTCCATGCAACGAAACAGAAAACTCATTCGGCTGGAAGCAAGCCAATACCCTCTCAACCAAATGTGTCAGATCCATAGAATAATCAAAGGAGTAACCCACAGCTTCAAAGCTAGCATAACTGAATCCATCTTCAGGTGTTACATGAATAGTAGAAATGGCATCCTCTTCAATGGCATTCATCAAATACCCACACGGGTCAAAGTCAAAATCGCAAATTTGGGATTCAGGTAGAATCTTTCTGATACCAGAAACTTCGGTCATCACAGCTGCAGACCTTGATTGAGTCTTGAAAAACACTGATGCACTCTTCTTGTCTAAACCTGTCATGCACATCTCAAGGGTGTAAATAGGGCAATAGGTGACTTCAATTGAAGCAGAATAGACGTGCCATTGTTGACTCTGGTCAACACCACCCATGACGCAGGCTTTGCTGCCTGAACCAAGCTTCCCAAAGTAACTATCAAGAACTGCAACTTCTTCGGTGAAGCTACGGTGCGGAAACAGTTGTGCACCAGGGAATATGAATCTTCCATGAGTGTAACTCACAGATTTGACAGTGAGAGAGAGTTGGGCTGATCTATAGGGAAGGGGTAATCTTGGGGGAAGGGGAAGCAAATCTGAGCCCTTCATCGTGATGAATGTTAATCATCCCTCATATATTATATTTATATTTATTTATTTATATAATATGATTAAAGTAATCACATAACTTAATAACTGAATATGAACAAAGACTACACATACTATAACTCTAAATTTTGTAATTTTGTATTATACCAATTTGATTCGATTAACCCATAAGGCCATAAAATGTAGCAAACATGATTAAATACACAGAAACATAAAAACTGAAATCAATTATCAAAATGAATGGAAAAAAATATAATTTGTAATCTATTTGAACTAAACAGCTTAGCACAAGCAGCTAACAGGTACGATTCAAAGCATTCATATATACAGACAAAAAAAATAAAAAATATACAAAAAAGAAAAAGAAAATGAGAGTACATATATACAGGTGGCTTGATGAGAGATCGTAGGAATTGAGGGTTTTGTATACATCTTATGACCCAAACAAAAGCCAAATGTTTCGTATGATTTAGACCCATTAATACCTTGGCCCAAGTCCATTTAACCTTTATTTGTTGTACATTACAATAGGAATCCTGTTTATTCACGTCTTCTTATTTGATAAACCAATCAACAACAATAAATTACGCTTTATACACACATCTAATTGATCGTTTGTACGTTTGTACGTTTGGTGTTTCTGAATTTGTAGATTGTGCCAGATCGTATTGGTACTATGCACTTATTTTTCGTTGGTGGGATTTAGAAGAGGGAACTATACACTTGATATTTCTATAATCCTAAAGTTCTTTTAGTTTATTCCACTGTCTGCTATATTTGTCAGATGATGTTATGTTTTAAAAACTCTAACTAATTGCATTTGTAAGTGTTTTAGAGAACTCTAACTAATTGAATTAAATGCATAGAGTCTCATGGAGCAAGTTCGAAACTAGTCCATATTGTCTCCAACTTGTTATTCAAAGATCACCTTGTTGAGGTGACCATCAATGTGCAGTGTATTTTCCGTAATATCTTTGCCTTTTTAATTGATGCTTAATTGTAAACCAAAAACTAGAACTTTTGGTAAATTGATGCTTAATTAGTTGTTGGAAACTTGTTCATGGTAATATGGTATGGGGTCAACTGATGCAAATCACAATGATGACCCCCCCAACAAACTTCAAGAGTGAGCTCCATTATTGAAACAAGGAAGATCGCCTCTTACGCTGGATTTTGGTCAAACACTGAGACATCAATTTTGATGGTACAAGTGACTTAAGAATGTTCAGAAGCAGTCTGTATCATGTTGATAGTGAAGAAGAAGATGATGATGATGATGACGACGACGACGAAGAGTATCATGCAGTACTCTAAGAACAGAAGACAGAGCCTGGAGTCAACTGATCGTAAGTTGACTGTTCTGCCTTTTTGAACTTCGTCTGAAAAACGCATTCATTAATTGATTTATCAAGCATGAGCGTGATTATTTGAATCATAACTCTTTAGAGATACTTAATTAGAGGATGACAGGTTGACAGAAAATCTACAAAATATTTTTTACGAAATTATTTCTCGTATGAAATGTACCAATGATGTTAATCTCTTTATGTTCTCTCATCATTTTCTCTTCACTATCACATGTTACATGGATCTGTAACAACTTTTTTGTAAAAATCTTGTAATTCTACATTAATTTTCTCACTTAATTATTGCATGTAGTTTTAACTTAAATGTATTATGTGTTCAATTTTCTAGTTTACAACATTATTATACTAGTCTAGCGTCTACCAGAAATCCAAATCAATTCCATTTTTAAAGTGGAATGGAATTAGTTATTCCCTTTTCTTTCTATCCCTCACTCAAAAGTATTCCAAACTTACAGAAACATTGGAATCAAAAACACCCCCATATGATATGAACAAATTTCAAGATTCCAATCTCCAAGCCAAAAAAGAAAGTCATTTAACATTTCTCAAGAACAAAAAAAAGAACCGAAATACGGGTATATACAAAGAATCAGAGTTACAAGCAAATGGCAGCATGCACTTATCTTCGTGCTCGAGATAGCTGCACTTTACTGACTTTTCTGCAATGCTGCTACATTTCTACCGCCTCTCCATGTGTTCTTTCGTACTCCTGCTTAAGTTGTACCAAACACTTCGACACCTAAAGATACGATTTAATTTGTAAATTTTATATTGTAAGAAAAGAAAGTAAGAAACCTGTGACGGAATGGTGAAGAATGAGGATACCTTAATTGAGTAGGCGATTGGTAATAATTTATCAGGATTCAATGCATCATTAGGGAAATTACGCAGAGCGTATAATAGTTTTTCAAATGGTAACTTCAACTACAAACAACACAAAATATGTAATCAACAAGATGCATTATCAGAACTGCAATGACAAATCAAGAAACTCACCAAATCATCATGGCAGTATTTAAGTAGAGCTAGGCCAACTCTGAAAACTATTTTAACACCCTGAACGTAAAAAAATTAATTATGGTATATGCAAGATCATTTAATCTGTTGTTCTTGTATGTGCAGTGTTATCAGAATCACTAACCTCATGGAGAAATACATCCCAAATTCGAAGAGTAAGATGGAAGGGGAAAGAATAGGAGAGAATGGTAATAAACCAATGGCTTGCATACATGCTTGGATTTATCATTTCCCTACTAAAATGTTTTCCCAATTTCGGAAAAGTATCTCTCATAATGCCATCAAATTGAAACAAATATTGTTGTACAAGAGGTAATCCTGCCTGCAAACACTACCACAAAATTAGCATGTATTTGCAAGAACCTTTCATACAATTTGACACTAGTTGCAAAGAAACTGGTAATCAAACAATAGAGTAAAATTACTTATATATATTTATTTTGAGCTAAATTTATCTGTTGCGTTGTTCAATGATCAGAATTTGACAAACACTCAACATTGTCAAAAATGATAAGTACACTTCAAGGGATCATACAAAGAGTAAAGTAACACAAAACTAACCAAATATAATCCTTCAATTGGAGCATGGACTGCTCCCTTTAATAATGCCACTAGTAACCAAAATGTATCTTCTTCACTCATGTAAAGAAGTAAAAGCCCTGCTAAAAACCCCATTCCCTGAAATTGAAACCCAATTTGTTTCATACTGGTCAAATGAGTAAATATGAGTCACTCATGAATGGGTTGATTCACGTTATGCTTATCTCTAACAGGTATAATGGTTCAAATTACAAAAATAGCTCATAAGGTAACGGGTCAAAACTCGCCCAAAATGTAAAAATGTAACACCTCTGAAGTGATTTGATTCAAAAATAGATTATTATTGAAATAATATAGTTTTTGCAACCATGACACAATACTACCTATCTATATAAAAAGTTGGACAAAAGCCAACCCAACCATTTGTTTTGACCCGTACCCATTTTACTATCTCAAAACTAAGTATTCTCTAGATTATATGTGATTCAGTGATTCATGGGATGTACCTGTACATATCCAACATCTCTGTCATATACAGAGTACGCCTTCAAGACGTTATAAAGTGACCTTTGACCGGGTCCATGTCTCTGCTGAAAGTAGATGTGTGAAGGGAAAGTTCGAGAGATGTCACGTACTATATCTTCCTCTGAAGATGAATTCTCGTAGATAACCAGTTGCTGCAACATTAAGTAGTTGTCAGAAGTAAAATCTTGCAACGAACAACTAAATTAGCTGACTCCAATAATGCAGAAATATATACTTCACAGTCTAAAAGTTTCCTGATATCTACACATGTAAAAAGTGCACAACAAACATTAAGGAACTGGAAATACATTATAAATTCCAGGGTTGATTAGCAATAGTTCGCGGCTTCCAGAAATCAACTGCCAAACAAGACCTCTGAAACAATCAGGAATTCCTTTTCTTATACGCCGTTTAACAACATGAGGTTTCTTTTTAACATAATGCTTCCAATCACTACCTCCAATACCGATCATTTTTCTCCATTTTCTAACCCTTCTTTCCTCCCTGTAGATTCCAAATTTATTTAGTTAGAAAACATGTTGTAAGTAGCAATGAATTTGTTGAATACAAGACTGAATGATATAACTGTGAAGACAAGAAAGTTGCAAAAAATGGATTAGTTTCAGCTTCAAAAAGTTGTAGTTAAAACACATATTATATGACTAATGCTATAACAGTGATATGTATCTAAAATCTGTAACAAAATTTCTGGACTTTTGAAGTGAAACAGTATCTCCTTTTTCCAATATTTTGTAGTGTTGATTGCCGTAAAAAAAAGTAAGGTACTTTATGCTTGTTTGTATTCTAAGCCTCATGCCACAAATAAGGGACTATACTTGATTGTTGCTTCTATATAACGGACCATGTTAGTGGTAGTCATATGCTGTAATGTAACGTTCTAGAGACGAACAAGACCTCATCTTGTTATTTGCATTCTTGTTTTTAGCGCTATACTTAATTTTCATTTCTAAATAAGGAACTACCGTCTATTGCTGTCATTTTTCCAGGAAACGCAAATATATCACTAAACTTTATTTATGTTTCCATTCAAGAGACCATATTACTTTGGTGCATGAGTTTTGGGATCATTGGTTTTTGAAAGTAAAAGATATAAAGCAATGAGCATTTTTTTTATCTGCAATCAAAACAGTTTTATAAGAACAGTGTTGTACGGAATCATGAAACAAGTAAATTGACTAAATCCAAATAACATAACATAACAGCTTACCTCATAGGATCCAAATCCAAATTTTTATTAACAAGACATTCGGGAGAGTTAACTTCGGGTTTAAAAAACCCAAATTTATCTACCCTTACTGAAACTGGGACACTTTCATCTACCCTTTTCTTCTCCATCTTTTAGCATAAATAACACCACCAAAACACCACCATTTTATATATGTTTTGCTGACTCAGTTAACACCCCCTGATCACAGCAAAAAAAAAAAGTCTTCTATAAGTAACAACCAGAAAGGTTATATAAATTTAAAAATCCCATGGAATCATCGATATATGCTACTAACCTGATAATAAAAGTTATCATCAACCACATTGATGATGACAGATTAGATAAAAGAAACAAATTATGTATTATATCCAATGATGATAAAATGGCATCAAACAAACATAAGGAAGATATAAACAATGATCTAAAAAAGTTGTGTGGAAATTAAAATTAAAACAAATAACAAATTACTTAGGAGAACAATAATAGACTATTAGATGATGTTGAAGCATTTGGCATACATATATACATACCTGGTTGGATGATACACAGGTTTCACAATCTGACAGTTTCGATGGATTCTATGAAAAGGAATCAAATACTCAAATAACAATGACTATTATTTTATTGGGTTGACTTTTGATGAAACAACTAAATTTGACCGTCTTAATAAAATAGTTTTTGTAAGAGCGATTGAACTTGTTATTTACTTTACTGTATAAATAAACAATAAACAATACTGATTCAAACACCCCTTTTGTATCCAAATCAATGAAAATCTACATGACATTTAGTTCAGTTGCCTTGTTAGTTGTTGAATTAAATAAATAAAGTCCAAATACTTTCTTTTATGTCATTTTTCCCCTCAGTTTTGTAATGAAACATAATTAAAGATCTACAATTCTACAATAATATAGTCTATGATTATTTCTATAATTTTCGGTGCACTAGTAAATTTACAAGTCTTGCCATTTTAATTTAAATACTTGTTCAGTAAAAATAACTATAATTGATCAAAAAAAAGGTAAAATAACTATAAATATAGGGAAGAGTTCTTATGGATCTTTTTATCTGTTGTGATCCTTTATTTTATTATAATATTATATTATATTTTCTCTATAAAAACATAAAATCTATAGTATTAAATAGCATTTTTAAGTAAAACATATAATCTAAGATTACATGTACATAAATGTGATTTCCTTCCATTTGAAATGAGAAACAAAACCTACAAATAGTGTAAAACAACCAAATCGATCATTTTACAATTTAAACAAACATGTTTGTCACACATTAGAAAGTTTATAGGTGGTCAAACTGTCCCGTCTAATAGTACAAGGACTAATATGAAAATTTGACCAATTTAATTTTTCCATATTTCATCGTGGCTTTTTTATAGTCTATGATATTATATTATTTTATTTGTTCAAAAAATTATTTATTTATAAAAGTAAATTATTAAAAATCATTAAGTTCCAGTTTTACATGAATTTACAATCAAATCAAATTTATTTTAATTACAGCAACAAAACTAATAATCAGTCAATGTACTATGAATTCAACAAAATTTATTAGGATAGGGAAGGAGTAAAATTAAAACCCCATTTGGATATTTTTGGTGATTTATGTATTTCCTAAAAAACTGCTACATAAGCTTGTTGAACAACAAAGACTTCATCATCTGAAAACATAATTCAAACTACAATAAACAAGGAATTTACAAGGGCTTAACAACTAACAGCTTCGGTTCACCCTCTCCCAGCTTAAAAATCAGGTAATTTGCTGCAAAGCTGCAATCTCGATTGCTAAATCTGTACTGGGTCTATGTTGATATTTACTATTTCATGGGCAAATTGAACGCTATGTCTGTAAAAATCGCTGCTTTTCCTAATTTATTGAATGATGGATCTTTAAACAGTTATGAAATGTCAAGACTTCATGTTGTGCACACCAAATGTTTGATGAAATGCCAAATTCTATCTTGTTCATTGCCTACTTTATGGCACAGTTCACGCGCGTTTCCTTTAGTTGGTTTGAAGTCGAAAAGTAGGTTGTTATGTATTAGGTCTGTAATTAATGAAAATGGAAAAAAAGGAAATTATTTGGGGAGCAGGGAGAATAATTCTTTGAGGAAGGGATTTAAGCTTAGATTGCAGCCAAGGTTGCGATTACTGTCTTCGAGATTGAAAAGGTTATCGGTTCTTTCAATGTTAAATGACCTTGGAACTTATTTGCGCAAAAACATGAAAAGAGTGACTCTATCTGCTTGTGTTTCTGTTGTATTGGGATTGTGTTATTTATTCTTGAAGTTGACAGCAATGCCAACTCCTAAAATGGTTCCGTATTCGGACTTGATAACAAGTATTCGGAGTGGGTCTGTGATGAAGGTTTTGTTTGAAGAAGGATCACGGCGGATATACTACAATACTGAATCGTTTGGTGTAGAAAACACTCAAATTTTAGAAGATAAGAAGGTCGGAACAATCGATGATGATGAAAATTTGGTTGAGAGTGATATTCTGAAGAGTAGTCAGATTTCAAGTTCGAATGTATTGAGGAAAATGACAAAGACAAAAACTTCGATGCCTGAATGGCAGTATGCTACAAGAAAGATCGATCATGATGAAAGTTTTCTCCTTGGCTTGATGAGAGAAAAAGGAGTTACGTATAGTTCGTCTCCACAGTCGGTGTTAATGTCAATGAGAAGTACTTTGATTACTATACTATCACTTTGGATTCCTTTAACTCCATTGATGTGGCTTCTCTATCGGCAACTAAACGCTGCTAATAGCCCTGCTAAGAAGCGGCGACCTAGCAATCAACTAGTTAATTTTGAAGATGTAGAAGGCGTTGATACTGCAAAAGTAGAGCTTATGGAGGTAAGCACATTTGGATTTATTTTCTTTTTCTGTCATTTTACTCCATGCTAATAAATTTAGAATATACTATACTTGTTTAGTAGTGCAATCTGGATCTGAAAAAACATTATCATATTCGTAGTCATATTTCCATCTTTTGTATAGGATGAACATGTAAATGACCTAATTGGATCCATGGGTAGTAAATTTAAAATAAAAAAAAGTGCAGATTTCATAGCAAACGGCATTCGTCAAAATTGATCAGAAATGACCCTACTCTCTAATTTAGAATTAGAATAAATATTATCAATAATTAAAAGGAAATTATCGTACAGAGAAAAAACATAAGACATTTGTGTTGAAGCAGAGATTGTTTGTGGTTGCCTTTCGGCGTAAAGTAATGGTAATTTCACATAAGTAAAGGTATATATTGCAAGTGATGTTAAATCTGGTATAGAAGAACTTTTAGTACAACTATTTTGTTTGCGCCTTTTCGGTTAAATACATTCAATAGATATTTGCAATTTTAATTATCCTGACATTCTTCAAATTCCAAATGTTGAGAACCTGCTTTTATCACTGATCTAGTTTAATGACGACGTAACCATTCATCCATCTTAAAGGACTGAAAGTCTGAAACGTCCTCTTTTAACTGAATATGGAAGTAAATGCTAGATAGAAGGAAGAGTTTTAGGGAAACTTAGTTAGGTGTGTAATGTTAAGGATAAGCCTAAAGAGTAACATACTCCAGAAATCACATTTAGAATTCAATATATATTTATCTTATCAAGTCATCTTGTTATAACTATAAGCTACTGTATCTCCTGAAATTGTGTAGCTTCTCTTGTATATATGTACATCAACTATATTCAATGAAATCAAGTTTCACGATCATATTCCTTATATTCATCCACAATTTCCTGATCATATTTGTAAGCTTTGAAAGGCGCTATATGGTCTCAAACAAGCACCTCGCGCTTGGTACACCAAATTGAAAACCTGTATGCTTGCCTACAGTTTTCAAAAATCACAAGCTGATGCTTGTTTGTTCATTTAGATCAAAATCGCATTACAACTTACTTTCTCGTATATGTTGATGATATCGTTCTAACCAGAAACAATTCCAAGTTCTTGAATGACTTTGTTAACAAGCTAGGGATTAAGTTCTCAATAAAAGATTTGGGTACTTTACATCAGTTTTTGGGAGTGGAGGTCATTTCTACTCCATCAGGTTTATTTCTCTCTCAACTCCGACATGTAGCTGATTTACTATCTCTGTTTAACATGGTTGGTGCTAAAGAGGTTTCAACACCCCTCGGTTCTTCAGAAACACTATCACTTGATGATGGTTCACCTAACGTTGATTCATCATCTTGCCGAAGTATAGTTGGATCACTACAATACTTGGCTATTACTCGTCCGGATGTTTCTTTTGCGGTCAACAAATTATCTAGTTCATGCATGCTCCTACACAAATCCATTTGCAAGCTTTAAAAAGAGTATTGCGCTACTTAAAAGGCACAATTCACTATGGGCTTTTTCTTAATCGAAAATCTCCCATAACTCTTACTGCTTTCTCTTATTCAGATTGGGGTGGTGTACAGGACAATGGTCACTCTACTACTCCCTACATTTTATATTTGGGTTCTAATATTATCTCTTGGCGGTCAGCCCGACAAAAATCTGTCTCTCGTTCATCAACGGAAGTTGAGTACAAAGCCTTAGCAATGCATCTGCAGAAATATTGTGGATCCAAAATTTACTTCATGAACTCGGAATATCTTTGTGACAAACTCCCACCTTATTTTGTGATAACACTAGTGCTACTTACTTATGTGCGAATCCCGTGTATCACTCACGGATGAAGCATGCCATATTGACTATCACTTTGTTCGCGAACGTGTTTCAGAAGGATCATTACATGTTCTACATATTAGCTCCAAGGACCAATTGGCTGATATGCTAACCAAGCCTTTGGGCCGAAGTCTAATCATGCATTTTCGATCCAAAATTGGAGTCTCCGATGGATCCTCCATCTTGCGGGGCCGTGTTAAGGATAAGCCTAAAGAGTAACGAACTCCATAAATCACATTTAGAATTCAAAATATATTTATCTTATTAAGTCATCTTGTTGCAACTATAAGCTACTTTATCTCTTGAAATTGTGTAGCTTCTCTGGTATATATGTACATCAAATCAATGAAATCATGTTTCAACATCATATTCCTTGTATGTGATTCCCACTGACACGAATGTTGCTAAGCCTTGGGCCTAAAAGAGTCTGAGTGGATGCTTATATTCTCTTTTACCTGTTTATAGATCGTATTGTGCCTCCAAGGTTCTATTAACTACAATAAGCTAGGAGCAAAGTTACCCAGAGGAGTGCTGCTGGTGGGTCCCCCAGGGACTGGGAAAACATTATTAGCCCGTGCAGTGGCCGGAGAAGCTGGGGTACCGTTTTTCACTGTTTCTGCTAGTGAATTCGTGGAGATGTTTGTTGGAAGAGGAGCAGCTCGTATTAGAGACCTTTTCAGTGTTGCAAGAAAGAATTCACCATCAATTATTTTTATTGATGAACTTGATGCTGTTGGGGGGAAGCGTGGTAGAAGCTTTAATGATGAGAGAGACCAAACACTAAACCAGGTAAACTTCATCTCCTACATTTCATAAGTGATTCTGATGAAGAAATTCTAGTTTTTTGTTCTTTATCTAAACATAAGAACATTTTTACTTGATCTGCATATTTACTTGATCTGTACCATTCAATATCAGATGATAATCAATAGGAACTAAAAGATATCTTTACAATTGAAAATTTAACACGAGAATTTTAAAAATACAAAATTGGCATGCGCCCAACATCTCTCCCAAGATGCTTCATTGAACTCTAGAATTTGTATCAAATCAAGCATGTGGTCTATTATCCACTAATTTCTTATATGTAGTGCTAATAAGTTTTGTAATAATATAGTCTTCACTTAATTTTAAGGTGATTACCTTGCTAGGTATAGTAGTATATATCCAGGTAGGTACTGCTTTTCCTTATTATGGAGGTGCTTAAAGTTCCGTTCTGGAACTGGTTATTTGATTATCGTGACATAAGTTCGCAATAACAATTTATATGCTTAGATATACAAATTTTTCTTCTAATTATATTGTTATTTGCGGTCAAGATGTCAAATAATTAGTTTCACACTTGCTGCAGCGAAACTGTTAATACTTATTTACCTATTCTTATAACCTAATTTGGTGAGAGTTTTACTCCCATTTCACAAGAGTTCTATTATTATTCATGAAACTTTCCTTTTTGGTCATTTTGTATTCTAAAAAAAAAAACATAATCAGTAATTGTCAAATACTAAAAAATTTAATTATCTGATTATATCAATTTCATAAAACGTAATCCCATCAAGATTCATAACAATCGAGACTTAGTAACTATTTTAATCACATTGTCTGATCAGCTGTCTTTCATGTGTTGTTTTGGCCACTTAATTACTGACAGAAATGGGCTTTTTCGAGTCAGATGTGAACGTGATACTTATAGCAGCAACTAATAAGTTTTGAATAATATAGGCTTCACTTTTCTTTTACGAGTATATGATTGCCATACTAAATCTATCTAGGTAGGTACTACTTTTCCTTATTATGGTGGTGTTTGAATTTCCATTTTGAAACTGGTTGTTCGATTATTATACGACATTAATTTGCTAGAATCACTGTTCTATGTTTAGATAAACAAATATTGCTTTTGATTATATGAGTATTAGCGGTCACATAATTAGTTTCATACATGCAAAAAAGCTGATTATACCTATTTACCTATTCTTATAACCTAATTTGGTGAGAGTTGTACTCCCATTTCACAAGAGTTCCAGAACGGAAATTCAGTTTTACAATTATTCACGAAACTATTATTTTTGGTCATTCATATATTTAATTCTTTAAATAGTCAGAGATTGTCAAACATTCAAACATCCATCGTCTGATTATATCAACTTCAAACAACTTAATCACGTCATGATTTTTAACAATTGATTACCTGATTCCTTAGTAACATGTTTACCACATTGAAACCAATCATATCTCTTATCAGCTGTTTTTCATGTGTTGTTTTGGCCATTTAGTTACTGACAGAGATGGATGGGTTCGAGTCAGACGTAAATGTGATAGTTATAGCAGCAACTAATAGGCCTGAGGCACTGGACCCCGCTCTTTGCCGTCCTGGTCGGTTTTCAAGGAAAGTGTTTGTGGGAGAACCGGATGAAAATGGAAGAAGAAAGATATTAGCAGTGCATCTCAGAGGAATCCCACTTGAAGAAGACACTGCGGTTATCTGCAGCCTAGTTGCTTCTCTTACTCAAGGCTTTGTAGGTGCTGATTTGGCCAACATTGTCAATGAAGCTGCTTTGCTTGCTGCTCGACGAGGTTTAAATCCTAAATTATGAATCCAGTTTACACGTTGACCTATTTTGTCTGTTACAACTTTACCCCTAGAATTGTAGAGTAGCAAGACTGTTTTGTAGGAATATATTCATGAACTGTTGCTACTTGATATGATGCAATCATAACTACTGTTTTATTGTCCATGGTTTTTTAGGTGGTGAATCTGTGGCAAGAGAAGATATAATGGAAGCAATAGAAAGGGCGAAATTTGGTATAAATGATAGGCAGATGACCCCTTCTAACTTGACCAAAGAAATTGGAAAGATGTTCCCATGGATGCCAACGTTTAAGTCACGATACGATTCCAGGAGTGATGGGTCTCCTCTTGGGGGTTACCAAACTCTAAGCTAATAAGTGCATTTCTCATTCTCTTTCAGCTTCTTTTGAGGGTATTTTCGTCATTTTCTAGAATAGGATATGTTGTTGACTTTGAATGGTCAAACTGTATTTTTGTTGAACTAAAGAAAGCGTTTCCCACTTTTAGTGGTCTCTAGTTACATGTGATGGCTAGAACAACATTTATAGTTGCATCTACTATCACTTACCAATGGTATATGCTCTGTTTTATACGGTACTATCTGAGTTTAATTTATTTACTCACGTCACCTAGACATGTTAGGTTTAGAGTTTGCAGCGTTCATAATTGCTGTCGGTTGAAGAACGTTATCTTTTTTTAAGTTGAGTTTTTGATATGTAATTTGATCATAACCAAGTCATAATATATATATATATATATGATGTTACCATATATATGATGTTACCTTTTGATCTTCATGTTGCAACGTAGATTTCTTTTTTATTGGCAAATAGCGATTGGTACTTTTTCATATGCTCAATCTGATCATCTCTTATTCAACAATTGCCCTAATTTTTGATCTACAACTTCAATAAAAGGTAACTTGAATTGTTATTTTGATGTTTTATTTGTAATAATTGTGATTTTGGTAATTTATTTGTAACCACCAAACCCTAATTGTATAGACTTTAGTAAAATGTTGAGCTTTTCTGAACAAAATTATATGATACCTCACCAAAAAATAGGAATTATTGTTATCTAAAGTTGTAATATTATATATAGTAAAGTTGTCTTTTATTATTCATTTATTTATGCTCGATTTTTGTTATTTTTTTTCATGAAGTAACTCCCTCCTTATATGTTAACATTTAATTTTAATGGTGGGATGTGTTTATTTTTGTCTCATAGCAAGTGTTTTACATACTTGCTTAGTTGCTTTCTGAATTATTCTTTTCAGTGTGTTTTTTAATTTTTATGCTTTGTTAAAAGGTTAATAATACTTGTTTAATTTGATTTAGATATCCAAAATCATCTTCAAGTGATAGTATTGATAAGGAAACTCTAATTATAAACGCGACCACTAATATTTCAAGGTCAACCTTACATCATCAACACCTAAACTAGTTGATTTGGATCATTTACCTTCGGATCCCGCCAAGAGGATATAGATTTTGTATCATCATCCTAATCAAAGAGATGAAATAAGGCGAAAATATTGACTTAAAGGACCTTATCAACAACGTGATAATGACTTCCTATAAAAAATGGTAGGGAATATGGTATAAAAGTGGAGAAAGCTTTTTGCTTGTGTTGTTACTTCTGTAGAGATTATATTGGGGATCAAGGTGGAAATGAAGCATTTGTGATGAAGAATTTTGAAAGTTGGAATGAAACGGAGAGATTTGGTAAGTGTGTTGGTAGTGTCAGTAGTTTTCACAATAGAGCACTTAACAATTGTGAAGATCTAATGAAACAAAAGCAATCAATTGAGATTGCTTTTCGTAAGAAAGGTGATATTAATAAGAAAGATAAAAATCGAATTTGATTGAATCCTACAATTGAAGGTTGTAGATTTTGCTTGAGAAGTGCATTAGCAATCGTGGTCATGATGAAAAGGAGACATCTCTTTTCAAAGGAAATCTTTTGGAATTAATGGACTTGATTATAAGTCAAAATGAAGAACTTCGTAATTTATCAAAAGCTCATGGAAATAATCAAATGTTGGCTCCATGTATTCAAAAAGATATTGCTACTTGCTTTGGAAAGGAAGTACTTAAATCATGTTAAAGAAAATTGGTGATGATGTGTTTGTTTTGTTAGTTGATGAGTCAAGTGATGTATCTAAGAAAGAACAAATGGCCATAGTTTTGCACTATGTTGATTCACATGGACTTGTTAAAGAGAGATTTGTAGGACTTGTTCATGTAATGCATACAACTTCTATATGTTTGAAACGTGTAAGAGGTCAAGTTTATGATGGAGCAAGCAAGATGTGTGGTCAATTTAATGGTTTGAAAGCCAAAATCATGGAAGAAAATAGCTCGGCATATTATATACATTGTTCTGCTCATCAACTTTAGTTAATGGTTGTGGCAGTTGCAAGGAAACATTTAGGAGTTGTGAACTTTTTTGACAAGTTATGCAATTTGATGAGTGTTGGTGGTGCTTCTTGTCAACGGAAAAATATTCTTCAAGAAAACAAGAAAGAGAGGCAAAACGCATTCGTAGTGGTTTAATTGAAACCGGAAGTGGTTTATACCAAGAACTTTCTTTTATTCGACCGGGAGATACACAATGGAATTTTCATTACAAAATACTTTTGTGTTTTGTTGAGTTATTTCCAACTATTATTGTGGTGCTTGAATATGTCAAAAAAGAATTTACTAATGGTTCAAGCAAAATCAAGCAATTGTTCTTAAAAAGTAGCTGACACCGTTTGATTGTGTGTTTCATTTGTATTTGATATTGCATATTTTAGAGTTCGGAGAGATATTGTCACGAGCTCCTCAAAGAAAAGATCAAGACATATTGAAAGCGGTTTCATTGGTGATGGCAAACAAATAAAAGCTTCAAAAGTTTAGGCTAATGTGTTTGTTCCAGTTTAGAGAAAATCACTTCTTTTTGTGATACACATGGTATTAAAATGTTGCAAATGATAGGAATATGTATTAATATAAGAAGACAACGAGACAACATCACCAATCACTATTATTCCGAGTTTAATTGTTTCAACACCGTGGTTGATATGTTATTTTGTGCAAAATCTAATGTATTAAGATGCAATTTTGTGCATAATTTAGTGTAGTAATCTGTAGTTTTGGACACAATACTATAATTAATAGATAATTAATTTTTTCCACAATTAAAAAGTATGAATTTGTTACTGAAGTTAACTATGTGATTTCAAAAATCAAAAGAACATAGTTATTTGATTAAAGTTAATGATGGTTAAGTAGTGTAACATTGATTGGAAAACTGATTTCTTGCAACAATTTATAAGCATTTTCTGTAGACTACACACAAATAGAGAGTGAATGGCAGCTATTTTTTTACACAACCAAAAGTGAATCTTTTTTTGTTAGAAAATAGACAGGTTCCAACTTGGAGCTAGAAATGTATGGTACATGGTCCATAAGAACATTAAAAATAAAGATATATGTATATTGCTCTGATTTGGACCATTAGTTCCACTAGCCTTATACAATAGATACATTAAATGCATTTTAATTATTTGATCTAAAAAGTAAAACCTTTTTCGCCATATAAATTCCGTATACATACGTGCATTTAAGGAAAGAATAATTATACTTTGATTAAGAGTGATTGAAATACAAGTATTTTTCAATTATATGTCTTAATCCGCTTTACTCAAGCTTATCTTGCAACACCGTTTTCATTGGATGGTAAAGTCACACTTTAATTGAGGTCCCCCTCACTACAACTAAGATGATGACAACCACTTGAAAAACTCAAAAGATAATCCATCAAAATCAAATAAAAATTGAGTATCACATGTCAAAACTATAATATTGAAAATCACGAAACAACCTCTTATATCTCTCTTTGAAATTTAGGTATGACTCTAAAACCTAAGGGTGTGTTTGTGTTTGGTTTATGGAAATGTATGATTTCATTTTCATTTAGAGTGTTGGATTATGAAATTGGATTTAAAATTTGGACAACAAACTCATGAGAATAGGTATACTCTAAGATCAAGAGAGACGTGTCAGTAGTGTGTCAGTTGTGACATTTTAGTACCACCTCATTACTTTTCAAACTGACACACCCGTACCAACCGTGGTGTGTCACTTTAACTTTTGGGTCCCACATTTACCAATATACATTTATTTATATACACTAAACAAAAAACTAAAAAACAAAACAAAAAACCGACACATTCTCTCTCTTGCGTCGCCAAACAAACGTGGCCAACCGACTCGCCGATACCAACGGTGTCGATTGACCGACACGCGTCAGTTCTTGCACCGACGTGACCGTTGTATGAGGCCTAAACTCATCTAAAGGAGTGAGTTTACTTTTGATTTTCATTCTTATTGTTATACTCGTACTCAATGTTTCTAAATTAACTACACTTGTCAATTCTAATGAATCAAAATGAAAGTTAGTATTTCTTTCATCCCATAATAAATCTTCGTAACTAAATTATATAAAATTTAAGAAAAAAATATTATTAGTATATTATATAAGAGAAAAATAATAATCTTATATTTATTTTTTGTATAATTTTTGTGGATCAGTATTGTAAAAAAAGTTAATTTATAAGTAATTAATAATATCACTATATTATTTTTTAAAATAAGTATTTATTTTGATACTAAATTAATATAAAAAAGATGCATAAGAGACGAATAGATTTAACACAAAATAATAGAGAAGTCGTTCTTCAATTTAATTAAATAAAGAGTGATAATATAATATCTTTTTCAATGCACGTTTTCTTATACACATAATTGATGTGTTCATTCAAAATCTACCTAAATAAATATCGTGATGCTAGGTTTGACAGTGATCTTGACGTACGATTAGCGACTGACCTACAACTCTCCACCTCAGAAATCACCTAGGCCTACTCATTTACACATCATACTCTCATGCTATGTGCCCCACATTCCTACTTTTTAATAAATTTTTATATAGAAAAAATTACTTCATTACAAGGGATCTTTGCATTACAAAGATGATGTCAGTGTGTTTGTTTAGAAATTTTAAATAAATACTTTTATATTTTTAAATAAATATTCTAATATGTATATGCGTGTATATGTATTAAATATCACTCTCTATGAAGTGTTCAAATAATAAGTCCTTTTATTTTTAGGTAAATGATCACATAGTTCACATTGACCATACGAAGTATGAGTTATCGGCAAAATTTCAAATCACGTGGTATCTTTTTATTGGCCGTTAAAATTTTGCTAGGTACACATTTATTTGGACAAAAGACGTGATCATTTATCTAAAAGAACTCCAACATCATCTATTTGGTGCAAAGAGTACCTTCGATTGTTCAATTAGACGATTTTTTTCTTTTATATATTCTTATTTTGAAATTATTGTTAATTATTAAAATCAATATATGCAGTGTTCAAATTCACGATTGTTGTTCTTAAAAATCTATTTGAAGGATTTGAAGTTTATTTTGAAGTATTTGAAAAATGATGCGACTTTACTGACAATCTAAAATCTACAAGTTTAAATCATATATCTAAGTTTTACTAATTACTAGTATCAACAAAACGTTAATGGACGACTTTGAAAACCTCATCTTTTATAAGTTTAATTATTATTATTTTTTATATTAGTAACATCAAACATTCTCTTACATGTAAATCTGTTACCAGTGTTATATTAAAATAAATATAATATTTATTTATTTTAATTCTATATACGTATGTATGGAGTCCAAAAAGTCTAAAATGTTTATCAACAAAAACTGTAGTATAATATGTTTACGTAGGTGTATGACCCACCAGAAACCTCCATGAATAAATATAGAGAGTTAGTTTAAATAAATATAAAAAATTTAATTTAAAATATTGAAATTAATAAAAAGTTTTATTTATAGAGGTATGAAAATTGTTCTAACAAAACTTATACTTTTTTCCATATTTTAAAAATTTTGGAATGTTGAAAATGATTAGTCAAAAATTATAAAAACTGTATTATAAAAATTAACGTATTTTTCTCTTCAATTAAACAAATCACATGGTATATTATAAAAATTGAACTTTATTCCCCTTAATTAATGGATTTTTAAAACCGCACAGTATAGTATTATATGTAATATTGTTTTTATCTCAATTATTTTAATTGTCAAATGAAACTATTCACATGTGACTATATAGTAATTTAAAGTTAGCATATGATAAAAACTACAGTCACATATGATTAAACACCAAAGCAATTGCATGTACAATTATAGTTTTAATTAATCAACTATAATCACATGTAATAACTATTTGTAGGTTTGAAATTTACATTTGATTATGAATATAAATGAACGTGAATAGAACACCAAAAGTTAACTAAATGTGATTTAACAAAGTAACTTAATATGATTACGCCAATCAATAAAATTTATGATCATACGTGATTATATTTGTTATCACATGTGATATTAGTTTTTGATATTAATTATCACATGATAATAACTATCATATGTAATATCACTTGGTATCACATGTGATATTAATTGCTATCACGCGTGATAAATGTTGTAGTTTTCAAATCCGCATTCGATTACCGATATAACTATAGGTTAATAAAACACAAAAAGTAACTACGCTAATTTGTTATTGTGCGATATTAGTAGTTAATATGTAAAAAAAAAAAAAAAAAAAAAAAAAAAAAAAAAAACTCTCACATTTTTATGCATATAACTATATAAAATAAATTCTTTGTGGAATTTTTATTGTAAATTTTTTTGTTAAAAAAATCATTTTAAGCAACATTTTACTACATACATATGATAATGAATTATATTTGTTTATCATTTTTACTAGACACCATGTGCTTCTCTAGATTTCTATCTCAATGTATATTGTTTACAAGAACTACTATTTGAACATTTTATAAGTGTGATGTGACTAACACATATACACATAATGTTAACGGGATTGATATAGACACACGCATACACATAAAAATGTACATTCAAAATTCTAAGATTGTCCAATTAAAATTCTCTATTATCTACAAATAGACTAGACTGATTGTATCCATTCATTTAGGGTTATGGAGTTTATACACCCTTGATGAGATATATGTGTGTGTGAATGTAATGATTGAGTGTGATAGGGATGTGACTTATGTGTGTGTGAATGCAATCATTAGGGGGTATAAATCCTAAAATTGATGGTATATAAACCCACAACTCCTTCATTTATTGTCAGTGGTGTGATAGGGATATGACTTATGTGTGTATGAATGCAATCATTAGAGGGTATAAATCCTAAAATTGATGGTATATAAACCCACAACTCCTTCATTTATTGTCAGTGTACTGCAGCCTTCCATCTTTCATTAGTTACTACATGTGTGCTTTGTTCCTTTGATCTTTACATATGCTACTAACAACAATAAATAACAGTAAACATAAAATTGAGGAACCTATTTTAATTGATTAAGCTTTATAAAGTTATAACTTGTAATGGTGAAAATATATTTCATGGAGTTATACATTCGGCGATCTTATTGTGCTAGTCGGTACCACCACCTATCTTCCTTCTCCAGTCATAAACTCTTCGCTGGCTCTTCTTCTTCATCTGATATTACTTCTTCCTCCTCTTATGATGTGATATATTCTTCATTCTCGTTTGTTTATAGTCAACTAACATAACTTTGTGTGTATGGTGTGTTGTGGTTAGTAGCTTCAAAATATACCTAGAGTTTACAGAATTTAAAAATAAAAAATAAAATAAAAAAGTGGGACCTAACATGAAATCATTGGTGACAATGATCGAATTACGGAAATCAATGCAAGTTAAAAAAATACAGAAGAGTTTTATAAATCTATTTTTCATTTTCGCAATGATGATTTCATTACGTAGATAACTTCGATTGATCTAAGATCTAGACTAGTGTAATGCTGAAGAATTAGAGATAAGATGTGAGTGTGTATGAACTAATGCTTGGCGGTGTCTTGGTGGAAATGAAAGGTTTTATTCTTTTAGTGTTAATTGACCAAATTATCCTTTTGCCCAAGTTTACTTACAATTACACTTAAAGAAAATGAAATAATGTATTAATTTGGACAATAAATTTGCTACATATAAAGATCTGTATTTGTTTCTCTCTTCTCATAATATTCATGAAAACAAACGCATCGTTAACACATCCCTTTTGATATCATATACGGAGTATTCTAATTTATTGTAACTTAAAATGGCAATCCTACTAAATAAGTAGAAGTAGAATATTGAGTGACAGCTGACAAATACTATGAAGTTTAAGCCATACTAAATATGGATCGTCACGGAAAAAAATAGGTAACTACCAAATCTCGAAAGTGTACGTACAACACTTTGATCATGTGGATAAATAACAACTTTCGCTAATCAATAATCATTCCAATGGCAATAACATGTCTATATTTGTTTATGTTAAAAGTAACATATTTAAAGATGACGACTTTTCGTTACTTTATAGTTTATACTTTGTTTTTATAAATTTATCAAAAACAAAAAATCATATGCAGATACATTCGTTAACATTGATATTGAAATATAAATATAACTAGTTTAGTTTATTTACCTAAGGATTACGTAAGATTACACATAGAATAATTTGCTAATTGAGTTATTCATATAAAAACACTTGAATTTTTGTTATTTATAGGTAATTAATCGTTTTCAAAACTCAACAAAAAATGAATAAAGAATTCGTCAAAAAGTATATCATGTGACATGTCTAATCGAAGAGAAAAAAACACCGATTTTTATATGTAATTTTTATAGTTTTTTTACTAACCGTTTTTGATAAATTTAATTTTAAAGAACGCGAGGGAAATTGATTTTTTACCAAATTGAGTTAACTTATTGATTCTTTTATTCTTAAAAAGCATATTCTTATTTGAACTCTCACTATCCAATGGATTATTCATAACACCATTAATTTAATTAATTATAATCAACGATAAGATCACGATCACGATTAAAAGCATATAAAGAGTTAAAATTAATTGATAAAAATAATTATAATATTATAATAACTTTTTTTTAGATGAAAGAGAAGATGTTTTTAAACTTTTATTATATTATCTTATTAAAGTGGATGGTGATGATGGCCGGCTATCACCCACTTTCCAACTTTCTTGGAGCCCCTTGACACCACTAGTTTTTCTTCTTCCGAATTACGCTATTTTATATGGAGATGTACCCCACGTTACTTGAATACTAATATCATATCATATCATATCATATATACTTAAAATATAAATGTTTAATATGTAATGTCCAATAATTAAGAATATTTGAGAAAATATATGTAATTATTCATTTTAACTTTTGTATATATATAATTGTCCGTTTTTATTGGTATCTTATCGAATAGAGACTACGATGCATATAAGTAACTCTAATTGTAACGATAAGATTTTTCACTTTCATGAGTAACTTTAATTGTACCGACAAGATTATATCTCTATTTTTTTTGTTCTCCTAACCTCTTTTGGATTGTGATTTTATAATTATATCTTTGCTTTGCATGTAAAAAGTAAAAAAAATCAAACAATATGTTGTTAGAGGTCATAATTTGGCAAAAGTAATTCCTTAATCTAACGTCTATTATTTTTAACCAATGAAAAGCGATTGGCCTTATCAAATGTACGTTTGACCTTTGAATCTTAGCACGTTTACTAGTCTTATTTGGACGGTTTGAGGAGATCTAGCTAAATACCATTATTACTTAAAGAATAAGAAAAGGAAAAAGAGTGATATCGTGAGTTTGCTATACTTAATATTACTCCTATAGTTACGTACACATCATTCTTCCTCTCTAGGCTCAACCTTCTATTTTAATTATTCTCAAAATGTATTTTGCACCTTATTACGAAGTATAACTTTAAAAAATTAATAGATAAGTCTACTTACATGTGTATAAAATAGATTTACCTATATGAGAATGAGATGTATCATGTTTAATATATAAAATTATAAATTGGTGTTTTGATTGTATCTACTTGTATTTAAATAAATGTATCTATACTAATATATAAAGTATTTATTTCGTTTTTACTTTCTTACTTTTTAAGATTAAGTAAAGTAAATCTTCATCATTGAATTTATATCACTTTTAATCTCATTCATTCATTTCACTTCAACCCACCTATATAATAATACAACTAACAAATAAACAAACACTTTTGATCAAAAATCTCATACTATAGCTTTATTTGTCTCTCTTACATACCTGTCATCTGAACATAAAAACACATAATAAATACTATAGAAAATACACACATAAAACACTAATAAATATAATTTTATACTATATTATTCGATAAAGCTACTTTACACAATACAAAGCTAGTGATTAATAAATAAGAGATGATTCATTAAATTTACTATTTATAGATGAGAATGTATTTGGACTCGAATAACCAAGTTGTATACACATGACTTGTCTTCGATTTGTACACGATCATGTGGTCATGTACACCCCCGTATTCTTATCAAAAAACACGTATGAAATATATTCAACACGTGTGTGTTATTTTCCAATTGTTTGTCGGACTGGATATGACGATCCGGTCCCTCAAGAAAAGATTTCTAATTTCGAAAAGCGTGTTAGGGATCTGATAGCATGTGGGAAGGTGTAGGGAAGGGAAGAAAGGGCACCGTAAATGTAAGTAAAAAAAGGGATATGTACTCCACATCATGTGGACATCAGATTTTGACTTTGACGATACCTTAAATGTTGGGGGATGACTGTTTGACAGCTTATCAAATAGACCGACAACCTAGAACCTTTAATGCAAACAGCTCACTTCCCCTTGGCCTATCACTAAATCACTCATTTTATACTTTTTATTTCCATTTTTCAAATGTATTATTTTTAAAAGGTGAATAACTAACGATTTATATTAATATTCATTTTTTCCCCTTTCAACGTAAGAGCAACATATAAAAGATTCTGATTAAATTATTGACTGCAGAAATTATTGAAAAGGATGAACAAATATGTAAGCATATAACAAAATTATCTACTAGCTGTAGCTAACTTGTGACTTCGACATTTAGTATGCAATTATGGCAAGACAGCTGCATGTTCTTTGTCGGGTCTTGATTTCTTAGCTAGTTTTCGTTCAATTACTTTTGTGTCGTTTTATCTTGTTTTTTCTGTTTATGAAAATATAATATAACTATCTATTAATGGGTGATTAGAGGTATGTAGATAAGATTTTAATTAACAGGTTGCTAATCCGATTTTCAAAAAACATATGGTCGTATACAACCGGTGAAGTGGAGTGTATTAGTGTTTGTATTTTTAAAATTAAAAAGAAAAAAAAAAAAAGAAGAATTGGTACAATAAAATGAGGTAGGTATATGAAAAGATATTAGTCGTTTAATACCATGTCAAATTATAAAATGTTAAAATATTTATTAATAAGTTATTGACCTAACAACGTAAGAATGACACATCGACTAAGAGATTAAGAATTCGAGGTTTTTCACGAAAAGTAACTCCCACCTAATCTTCTTGTATTGAAAAAGATAGATGTGTATATAGGTCGGTTTGGTTTTTGATTAAAATCTGAAACCGAACTAATAGTTTGTTTTTTAGTAAATCAAAAACCATAATCGTTACGTTCTTTCAGTTTCGATTTTATTTTATTTTGATTCTTAATCGGTTATTTCAGTACGGTTTTTAAGTTAATCCATTCGGATGTGTTTATCAAACAAATTTGGTAATACATATTATATATATGTATGGTATGTTAGAAGTTAACTCGCACTTAGACAAATCTTAGGAAATAAAATACTAGTTTATAAATCAATGTATAACTAATTAAAAGTATACAATAAACGGTATGTGACTATTAGATTTATAAACAAAACAATAAATAAGCATCTCTAATATAACAATAAAACGTTTTGAATTACTTGTACGTATTTTTAAGTTCTGAAATGAATTGATTTGCTGATAAGGTGGTATTTATGGATCAAGATTCTGTGTTATATATTTTGTCTAAGAGAAAATAAACTACGTTCACTATTGTAAATATTATTTAATTAATTTATCATATTTATTATTTGTATAAAAATAATATGCCATCATGTTAGTTAAATGTTACTTGGAAAATTCTAATATGCTATCTTTGTTGTTGAGGTAACCAAAATAAAGAAAATGACAAATTAATTCGTGGGACTAAGCGTGAAAAATCTGGTCCCACAGTCTGCCCGAGTGGTCTACTCTACTTGCAGCAATCAACCGATTCCGGAGCCTTCCCCAACCTTTCATTTTCATTTACTAATTATGTTAATTTAATAAAAAAAATTATTACTTTAAAAATCATAATAATGTACCGAAAACTATATCATAGATAATTGTCTAATAAATTTAATAAAATAATTAATATATTCGACTTAACCCTTTCATTTTTATTAATTATAAATATTATCTTTATATCACGAAAATTCAAATTACATTGATATGGAGTTTTATATGATCAACGTATAATAACATATATGAGTTGATATTTATTATAAATTAATGTTTTAAAAATATTAAATTGAATTTTTGACTAACATTCATCACAAATTAACGATAAATGTCAATTTGAAAGTTTTTTTTATAACATAAAATTATAACAACATTGTTTGATTAAATGATGTATATAATCGATTCATTTATATTTCAAGCTTTAATTTGATGAATCTTGTTTGAAATGATCGATAGAGAAGCTTCAAATTTAGGGGAATGAGAGAAGCAAATCTTAGCCCTTGATTTTTCATAAATAAATGTTTTAATATTTATTTGTGAGACTGTTAAATTTTAAAATTATTTGTGATTTTTAAAATTCATTTATGATGAAATCAAAAGTTAAAATTTACTTTTCTTTTTTCCTAATTTTTGATTTTCCTCTTAATTCTCACCCTATATATATATATATACATATATTCTCATTCTAATAAGTGAATAGGCAAATTTTAGTTTTGTGTATGTTAATTAATTAATTAACCTAATGATCAAGTGACTAGTTTTTAAATAAATAGTCCATACCAGACATAACAGATTATTATCCAAGAGTAAACTAACCTGACCAATTATTTTTCATATACTTCAATGAGATTCTTATTCTTTATCTTTACCCAAAATGTTGTTGTCTCATAAATAAAGATATACTTATTGAATATTTAATATACGATATTATGGTCATCACTACAGCTTGAATTAACATAATCACAATAAGATGGCACATCCTAATCCTAAGTTAAATATATATATATATATAATATAAATGATAATTAAACTCTAAACTCAATTAGATAGCCTCAATCTTTGCCTTTTTATATGCTTTGTAACGCATCCTAGCTGTTTAATGGGTTATTAGTTCATTCTAATTTGGTTTATAACGCATTGTATTGTTAGAAAAACATATATATTCAACATTCCATATTCCATATTCCATATTCCATATTCCATATTCCATATTCCATACTTATAGTAAACGATACAGTGTTCTTAATAAGTTAATTCTTTTTCATTGCTAGTTTAAAACGTGGTTTCATTTTAAAATATTTGTTATACTAATTTTTATTTATATCAAGTCAAAAGTATTCAATCCTTTCATATACAGAACAATACATCAAACTCATTGAATAAAACATGTCCATTAGAATAAGTAGGGGTAACAATTCGGGTTGTATAAAATTGACCCGTTCATATTATCGGGTTGGTAGGTCAAAACTAGTCGATCAAAATCTAACTTGATATTCAAATCATGTTAAGTTCTTCAACCCAACTCAAAACCAGTTAACCCGGACCCGACCCAGGTAATCTATTTATCTAATCAGGTTAACAAGTTTTTAAGTCAATTTCAATTAACAGGTCAATTTCCGGTCAAATATATCACATTGGTTAATCTCTAAATCTATAATTCATCATTAATAAGTATAAAAATGTTTATAAGATCATGAAAATGTCATATTACCTAGTATTTTCATTCAAATTCAATACTAAAACATCATTAAACATTTTGGTCTATTAAATTAAAATACAAATTTTTAACTTTAACTACTTATAAAATTAAATCGAGTTGTTAGATCAACCAAAAAATTTATTGAGTGACCCAAACTTGACCCAAAAGAAATACCAGGTGGGCAAGTTCCAGGTTGACGAGTTCACGGATACAAAATTCCGACTAAAACCTAACTATTTCGAGACGTTTTGAATCAAGCATGAAATTATCAATTTAAATACGTATTAATGTTTTTAATTTTCTTTTATTCACACCTTGTTTAACTATTCAAAATACTTAATTTAATCATCAAACAATTATATATACTCCTCTACAAAATTAATATAAATAAATAATTAAACATATGACGGAGTACTTTTTATAATCGCAATATATAAACAAATTTGGTATTGGCATTCTGTAATTGGTATTGGTATTGGTATTGGTATTTGGTATTTTGGTATACCTATTTAAAAGAAAAAAGAGATTCCTCGGAACTTTTCGGAACAGAATCTTTGAACTTTCATGACAGAATCCCGTCTTTGATTCCAAGAAGAAATCACTCACGTGACTTTAGCACTTCCTTTTTTGTTACAATTTTACCCCTGGTCCACCGCAACTTGCATACTCTCTACCCCACTCGGCCCCACCACTGTTCTATTCCATTTTTACCTCTTTACAATTTTTTTTAACTTTTTACTTAACTAAACCCAAAATCCCACATATCCATCCGGGTCAATTCTCCACCCCACGGTCACACCACTTCCGACCCGAAATGGATGCACTTTTTCGTCTATATATACACCACCCAGTTTAGAGACAATCCTCAAAAAAACAGAAACTAGTTTCCTTACAATTAGCCTATTAATAACTTGCAGTTTCTTTCCACATCAACTTTCAACCACCTATCTCCATCGTCAACACCACCACCACAAACCGTCGATAGTTATTCCATTGATGGCTATGACCACCAATGGCCTTTCTTCAAAAATAATCCGATCATTTGTCCACCGTGTCAACTTAACATCAACCACCCCAAAATTCCGTTCAGCCCAACGAACAACCATCAACACAACCTCCACAACAATCTTCCCACCCCAACCGCCAACCAATATTGTCACGGACCAGTCACGTGACGACAATATATTTGATTTTAACGATACAAAAGGTTTATTTTCATCGGTTACAACCGGGAAACTTTTACGGTCGTCGGCTAACTTGAACCTTGCGGCGGTTGGACCGGTAGTGGATTTGGGTATGTGGGTAATGAGATCGAAAGTAATGGAAATTAGTTTGTTAAGAGAGATTGTGTTGGGTTTGATTAAACATACGTCATACGAACATTTTGTTGCGGGTGCGGATTTGAAAGAAACGGGTCGGACTGTTACCAAGTTATGGGAATCCGGGTTAAGAGGGATGTTGGATTATGGACTTGAACATGCTGTTGATAATCATTCTTGTGATTTAAATTCTCAACAGTTTATTCAAACTGTTGAATCTACACAATCTTTGCCTCCTTCTTCTGTAAGTTTTTCATTTTTACATTCCTTGATTTTTATTTTTGAAAAAAGTTTGATTTTTACTACTCACTTTTTACAGTTTTATCTATTTTGTTTAAAATCAGATTCCTTTTTATTCTTTTTTCTTTTTTGTTTTTAGTAAACCCAAGTACGGATCTGTACTTTCATGGTTGCTCTGTATATGCTTATTCTTCAGTTATTTTTTCACCAATAATATTTCTTTTTGAATCAATATATTACTTAGAAACCCAAATTCTTTCTTATTATTTTTGTAAATTTATTTATGTATCAAAGCTATTTGTTCTTGGATCATTGTCTTGCAGACTTGCAATACTAAAACTTACACAAGTAACTTATAAACCCAAATTCTTTTTTTTTTCTTGAATTTATTTTTATAAAAGTAGTGTATGTATAAGTTTTAGAAGTCCCAGAGTTTGTCCCCTCTTCATTTAAATATTTTATGTTTTCTTGAAATGCTCTGTTTCATATGAAATATATTGCAAAACCAATTAAAATTTATCTTACATGATTTTTTACATATATTCAAAGCCTATATTTGATTCTTGTCATTTTTATCTTTTAGATTTGGAAATATTCGATTGATTTATACATTCATTTCTTTAACCTACTCAAATCTGTTTACATTAACCGACATTTGTTTTGAAAACAGGTCAGCTTTGTGGTTGTGAAGATCACTGCAATAACTCCAGTATCTCTTCTAAAAAGAGTGAGTGATCTTCTTAGATGGGAATACAAAAATCCCACATCTACACACCTTCCCTGGAAGCTTGAAACACTTCCAATCTTTTCAGAATTCAGCCCATTTTACCACACTTTAGAAAAGCCTTCACCTTTAACTGCTGAAGAAGAACATGATCTAGAATTAGCCCACCAAAGACTCATCAACATTTGTAACAAAAGTATTGAATGCAATGTACCAGTAGTTATTGATGCAGAAGACACTTCAATCCAACCGGGCATCGATTACTTTACGTATATGGCTGCTGTCATGTACAATAAAGGCGATAAGCCTTTAGTTTATGGCACAATTCAAGCTTACTTAAAGGATGCTGGCGAAAGATTGTTTGAAACCAAGAAAGCTGCTGACAAAATGGGATTGCCAGTGGGATTTAAGTTAGTGAGAGGTGCTTATATGTGGAGTGAAAGTCAGTTGGCAAATTCGTTAGGCGTAGATTCTCCAATTCATAACAGTATCAATGAAACTCATAAGTGTTACAATGGGTGTGCTTCATTTATGCTTGATGAGGTCTCTAATGCCCCTGGAGGTCTTATTCTTGCTACCCATAATCTTGAATCAGGTAAGAGTTAGAAAATTTTGAGTTTTTGTTACTATGATTTAACGTTGTTCTCTTTAATCAGGTTTCTTTATTAATAAAGATTTCTTTTTTTATTTTTTATTTTTGAGATCATGAAAAGATAAATATAGTGCAACAGATTTGATAAATGTATTTTGGATCAGGGTTGTATTGATTTGGTTACTTGAAAATCGATCGTTGAAAACAATATTTCAAAACAGAGGTATTTCTTGAGACGTAATTCAAGATTTTTGATTGTTTATGGATTTACTCTAACCTTGTTTTTCAATTATTTTCTACAGCCAAACTTGCTGCACAAAAGGCGCGGGAATTGGGGATTGGTAAAGATAGTGAAAAGCTAGAGTTTGCTTCACTGTATGGAATGTCAGAGGCAATGACCTTTGGGCTAAGGAACGCGGGCTTTGGTGTTAGCAAGTATTTGCCTTTCGGGCCCGTTGATCAGATCATGCCTTATCTTTTACGGCGAGCAGAAGAGAATAAGGGGCTATTGTCTTCTTCAAATCTTGATAGACAACTCATGATGTATGTGTTGATACTTTGTACTACTAAAACTTATGGTTGATTAATGTTTTCAGCTTCTTGATGGTTATTTTGATGATGTTTTTGCAGGAAAGAGTTGAAGAGAAGAATGAAAGCTTATGTCGGACAAGGGTTGGTGGATACAGAGAACAGATTTACATCAAAAGCAGGTTCCATTGTGAAGTTAAATTAGGGAGTAAAGAAGATGATTGAATTTGCAGTGCCATTCTGTCCATTGCAGATAACAGGGACTCTGGTGGGACTATGCAAATTGTAAATAGTTTTTAGTTGGAAGTCCTCTTGCTTTTTAGGAAGTATGTTTTTGTTGGTAACTAGGTTATGGTTTCCAATATTTATTGCGATATACTAATCAGTAGGAGCAAGAGGTTCTTTTGGCTGTTTATGGGCACTAAATAAAATGAATGTTTTGTTTTGGAATAAGTTTATTATTCAACTTGTTTTATCTCCTTTCCAAAAGTTGTTCTCTTTTACCAATTTTTTAATAGGTGTTTATATCTTTGATATTAGTCTGTGCAGAACTCCTGTTGTCTATGAACTGGAAGCCAGTTACTAACATTTGGATGATCGAGACAGTTACAAGCACTTAGGAATATTTTGAAAGCAACAGAATAGCCATTTGAATTACACATAACCTACCAAAGGTAATAACTAGGCCCAACTACCCAAAAATTAGAGGAGATCGTAACGGATAAACCGATTAAGCATTAAACCCAAAAATGAGAGGAGTTCGTAACATATCAATGAAACTCATATGTAGGTGAGACTAATTTATTGTTATTGGTTTTTAGTCAAAATAGTTAACTTTTGACTCCCAAAATCAAGCATGAACATCCCCATTGATTTAAAAAGATTTTAAATGTTAATCAGCATGATTTATAAAGAGACGTCAAAATACTATCAACCTACAATGTATCAGAACATGTTTTGGATTAACCAAAAAAGCATACAAGTCGGTCAGCCACAATCGCAAATTCAACCTACATATGTTGATATGAACAGAACAAAGACATCAATATTACAATCTTTTCAAGCTTTTCTTTCTTGCATCAATCTTCTTTTTGTCAGATTGAGCCTTGACCAACCCACATTCCTTTTTATGTGCAGCCATGGGTGGTGGTGGTGGAGAATTTGAACCGCTACTAACTCCAGCCTCAACTATTGGGTTGAGTGTGGCAGCAGTTGTTGGGTGATCCTGACCACTCACTACTTTCATGGTATTCAACGTAGGTGCCAAAGGTATCGGCACAACCACACCTGATACTGTGTTTTTTGGGTCAATGGTACAAGCCGAAGAGGTCTGGTCACTTAAAGCAGCAGTTGACCCGGATATAGCGCCTGCTTTAAATTTTGGCTTTGGCTTCAGAGCATGAATTCCAGTGTATAGCCTGTAAAATAATAGTTCACATGAGCGTTGCATTTTCACGTCAGTTATTCAACAATTCAAGATTTGTTTATACTACTTATTCAACATTTTACAACTGTTTACGCCGTTGTTTTAAGATTCAAGATCTCCTTATGCAATTATCGAGCAGTAAACAAATTTTTTTCAGCCTGTTTGAAATTTCAAGTTTCCTTTAACTTATATCAAAAGAGTTCAAGATTTCTTCTAGCCTGCTACAGGTTTCAAGAATTCTTCAAGATTGTTTGGAATCTCATACATTTCTGAAATCCATAATCCGAGATTTAAAGATATCTTCAAGGATTTTTGAAATTTTCTAAAAGCGCTATTCAAGATTTCTTGAAACCACAGTTAAGACGTGAAAAAATGCCTTTTACGACGTCTATGATATTTGTTAACAACAAACCCGCAAACAGTACAGCTATAACTTCTTACCTGCCAAGTCTAGCATACCCTCATAATATCTCAAAATCTTAAAGCTTCTAAAGGCATTATTCAAGATTTCAAGGATTTTCCGTTAATTAAATATCTTAGAGCCTAACAGTAGACACGTGAAAAATACAAAGCTTTAGGACAATAATCGTAAACAAAAAAACATCAAATAACATCATGGATATAGCTACTGACCTGGCATGTCTCGCGTACTCCTCATAGTTTTCAAGCAGCATTTTGCCAGCCTGCTCATTTAACGCAGATTCTGGAAATGGCTCAATCAGTAAACATCTCACTACCTGCAAAATCCAACATACAGCAATCACAGAGCTTAGCGATTTCCAGCTCCAATTTAAAATCGAAACAAGAATACAAAACTTACAATTAGAACATGGCGTAGCCCAAGACTAGGGTTCCAGTCTCTTTTCAATGTGTTAACACATATTTCACCATTTGTTGCGATATTTGGATGGAAGATCTTGGTCAAAAAATAACCTAATACATTCAAATGAAAACTTTCAGAATGTGGGAGAATCCTAGCATCTAAAAGCGAGGTTAAACCATATTTATCTTCAGGCAAATTGCAAAACATAGATGTATCTTCCCTTCGTTCCAGTCTGGTAACCGTTATGTAATTTAAATCTATCCATCTTTATAAAACTTCTATAAAACCCTTCATCCAAGTCAGAAATTGAGGGGTTTTTGACTCAAAATTATCCAATATAATCAAATTTGCAAACTATGGTGAATCTGGTAACGTTATTTTTTATGTCCAGTGACCATATTATTGTAGGCTTCTAGGAATATTCTTTTTATCTTGGACCTTGATATTTTATAGCATTTGTTAGCTGGCATATTCAACCAATTATATATGGGTTTATTTGCTTACATCTTATATTCTTATCTCTAAGAGGTCAAACGGACCCAACCAGAAAAGTTAGTCAAGAAGAAAACAGGTCAAAACTTGCCCAAAATGTATTCTTAATGAATACAACTCCTAAATCACTTTATGCATTAAACTAGATTTATATCTAATTTAGTTTTTATAATTATATCTAACATGTTAATTATCAATATATAAATTTAAAAATTGGACAGAAAGTGGTTTACGTTGAGACAACCATTTTAACCCGTACCAATACCCAACCTACCCATTTGCCACTTCTATGTATATCCAATACATAATGTGTTTATCTCCAAAGCGCATTAAATCTTAAATAAAATGAGCATAAGTTGAACGTGTCACAAACAGGTTCGATAATTACAGGATACTTGCATATAGTGATCGAACCTTTAGGTGGTGAGTGTGGAAAGTCACGAGACAGAATTAACTTCATGCGAAAGACACCATTCTCATATGGAGTTCCAGCTGCAAGAACATATAAAAACAATAATAGTTAATTTAAGTCGGAATAAAGGACGCAGCGTTCACAAGAATAGTTAGAAACAAAAACACTACCTGGGCCTTCTATATCTGCATATATTGTTGAAAAATCATCATCATTTACTCCTACTTTAATTCCTTCGGGCGGGGTTTCATCAAGATTCTTTAACTCCCTAGCAAGTTGCTTTATTACATTTGGAGGAAGATTTTCATTGGTCGCCTGCAAGAAAACCACGTTGAGAAATGTCTAGCCTTTCAAGAATCCATGAAAAAAGAGGTATGGCAAGCAATATCTGATTCAATATTTACACATAACCTGCTTTACCCATCTACCATATTGTGTGTTTTAACTACTATCGTAACCTGCACTATCTCTCCTAATTATTACTGTATATGTGTGATCCTTTCTAACCTAATGCCAGAAAGAAACCAAGGGGGGATTACATACCATCAACCAAGAAAAAGGCTTGTGATACCCGTATGCAAAGATGAAGAAACGTTGAAAACCAGTATGCTATGCAAATTTTATTAAGAACCTGTAAAACATAATTCATTAAGGTCGTTAGAAATGTTAACAATCTATTAACAAATAATTGTTCAACAATATCTATACCAACCTTAGTTTCAATAACTTACAGAGTATATAAGTTACAACGCACAAACAAGTATAAGTACTAAAAATTCCAATAAATCAATATATACAATGATATGAGATCTACAGCAAAAATAACCTCCTCTCAATATTTTCGGAATACCTAGGAAAGTAATAGATACACATGAAGTTTTCCCTAGGCCCGAAATCCATGAAAGCAAAGCATAATACAAGTTTAACCTACAACTACCCAAAATGGGCCCAATTTCCATGTCTTTTTTCAGTTAAGAAAGACAACACCAGAACGGCAACAAACAGTCTACCATCACTGACAAACAGAGAATCCAAACAGCATTATTGATGAAAAACTATGAAGTTACTATAGAAACAACTAATTGTGACAAAATATCATGAAGAACACTTGAATAAACACATCAAATTTCAAGATTACAGGGTAAGTTACACCGAAATCTAAAAGGAAAACAAAAAAATCAAGTAAACTACCTTAAATTAAGGGCCTTTGGTAGGTAATTACCATCATCATGTCTTGAAATTGATGGTATAAAAAAAGGGATTTCAAGGGTCCACAAATTGGGCATCATCCATGAAAAATCCCCATTTCGAATGATTACTAAACATAAATTCTACAGAGGGAAAGGTGAGACATAAAGAGAGAGCGTTGAGAGTACTGTGGTCCTGATTAGATACAGAAACAGATAGATATATACCAACATCTTTTGAAAAAATCAAGACCTAAAAAAGTTTGCAACTTTACCTATCAAGCCAAAAAAAGATAACAAAATACAAACCCTAATTTGATCAAAAAACAACCCACCACATGACCGAATTGCATTTCCCCACAACAACAACAAAAAAAGGTTCAGGATTTATCAAAAGAAACATATATTTCATCAAAATTAACTGAAAATTATGCAAGTTCGTAGATATCGCATACCCAATTGAAATAAAGCATCATAATTTATGATCATCGAGTATCTAAAACTGAATTTCGATGAATACTAAAGAAAACCCACCTGAAATTATAAACCGGCTTTTAGTGCATATGATGATATCACTGGGGAATTCACATTCAAAATTCGGGGGGCAGACTTCAAACTTTATGATATTGATCGATGATTTCCATTTTGAATGATCGAGGAAAGAGGAAGGATTGTGTATACCTAGACACAGATATATATAAATACAAATATAATAAATAAAATTTATATTTAAAATATAAATAAAAATAAAGATGCACGTACTAAATAAAATGTGAAAATGACAAAATGTGTGAAAGAGTTTACCGTTGAGGGTTGGACACCATACTATTTTTCACACAAGTGTTCCCTCTTTAATATGGATGGTCATCATTTTGCAAATTGCTAGACTATTTTATAAAGGTGTTCAAAATAACCCATAATCGAAAAACTGTTGAACCGTAACTAATTATAGATTAACCAAACTGAAATTTTTAACCGAACAAGTATTTCTCCGGTTTTTTAGATTCCGTTACGATTTACGATTTTGAGACATGAAAAATCGATATTTTAAATTACGAGTTTTAATTGGCTACTCTGTTTACACTTTTCACTACTTCTCTTGAAATTTAAACCATTAGATTTTATCAAAATTGAAGAAACATGAATAATCTCTATGAATAAAACATGGACTTGATCTAGTTCCTTTTTCTTTTTATCAGATACCAATGATGATTGGTTTGGAGAATCAATTATTATTATAATTATAATATGAATATACACTAAAGTAACATTAATATGAATTTCACAATGTTTAGAATCAGATACTTAATTATGTCATATGGTAACAAGAGTGTTCTTGCTAATAAGACTTGCAGTTTCTCGAAACTAGGTATAAAACTATGTCACCAAAAGATAAGAACTACATACGGTATACCCAACATAATTGACTGTTCTCTAAACTCCAAGCAGTTTTATGAAACTTGTTTAAGAATTAGCATACTATGTTCAAACTTGGTACGATAAGTACTATTCAAGATGATGCGGTTTATACAGAAAGATTTGAGTAACAACATATTACTGCGTTCATTCAAAAAGAGTAGCTTTTGGTGGTTTTGGGAGAATCGGCTACTCTGAGAGTTTCTTCGATAAGTTTACGCGCTTTCTTGCTTCGTATTTCAACTCTCATGCTTTCACTCTTCTCAATCTTGTCGTAACTACTCCAAGAACTATCATCGTCAATGACATGTTTCTTCATCTTCAATGATCTTAGTTTTGTCTTCAGTGTTGCCATCAACCTCCCAAAAGCCATTTTTTCTGATAAACACAAATCTATTCAAACAAATAACATGAATAAATATATCTATATGCATATCAAAACCAAGGAAAAACACATAATTATGGAGTTATAAATATGGAAAAGTAAGCTTGAAAGACAAGAGGTTGAAGAACAAATACCTGTGTGTGTGTGTGGAATGAATGAATGTGTTATGTGGATGTCACAAACAATGTATTAAAGAGAGAGAACTCGTGCATTTGTTGAGAGTTTTGACTTTTGACTTTAGTTGAAAAGTTGTACAACTTCATGTTTAATATTCTTGGATGTATTTGGGCATGTGTTTTTAATTGACTATAGCAATAGCAATGTATAAGAAATTAAGAACAAAAAGAAAATGTGATTAAAATTATACATAGTTACATAATTGATATTATTCTTTAAATATGTGCTGTTAGGTTGCACACACATATATATATATATATATATACTCTTAACTTATTTCGCATACTAATAAACTAATCATTTTGTAGGACATTCAAACACAACCATATTTGGAGTGTACTAATTTTTTTAAAAAGTAATGCTCAACGTCTAAAACCTATAACAAATTCATCCATTGCATGATGGGGTGGTCACTTATTTTCTCTTATTTTATTCTAGCAATCATTTTATTATATTACCGATTCAAATCCTTTTAAATACGTAAATCATATTACTTTTTTAAGTGTGACAAAAATCTATTATAATTTGATTATTATTTTATGACTGAGGTTGAAGTAATTCTAATAATTATTGTGAGGACATATAAACAGCCTTATTTTAGTGTTTTACATTATCTTAAATTAAAAGAGTGTACAAGAAGATCATAGAAAATCTACTTATTCCTTTCATTGTATCAAGTCAAAGAACGTAAGACAATAATACCTACTCCGTATTATAATTATAAATATAAATATAGATACTTAATACAAAAAGCATAAATTAGTTGTCACGAAATAAGACCGTAATTGTTAGTATGTCATTTAATCTAACTTCCTTTCTAAGATGGGCCCTCTACAGTACCTTAATTGGTAGCTTAATCATAAAATGGTAGGTATTGCTAATTTGTCTTTATTTGATAATAGTTTTTTTGGTGTTACAAGATACGATATCAATTTAAATAAACATTATTAAGGGGGTATTTAATTAAACTTAATTTTCAAGTTTAGTGTTTATAATCAAAATAAGTTACAAAATAATAACTTATTTTGAGGTCCCTCTAAAATAAGTGAGCAAATTTCCACTATATAATCAACATATAAAATTATTGAATAACAATAGTTGATTAATCAACTAATATCGGCTTTAAGGATAAAAAATAAGACTAGAAATAGATCCTCACTTTACAATAAAAACACTCTACGATTCAACACCACTAGGTGAGAATTACACATTAAAAAAATATACCAGACTTGATCAAGATGATCAATAATAATCATCAAGATTACAAAGAATCAAGAGAGAATGCAACAATAATACAAAAAAATAAAAATAAATATAAATAAATAATAAAATACTTTTGCTTAACGTAAAAAATCAAATTTACAATTTCCAAGTTGATGATTCTGTTACACCGACTTCATAAATAGGCAAACAGTATTCCGGACATAACAAATCATCCCCTGAACTTGTAAAATCTTCATTTAAACAAGCTAAGTTAAAACAAACTCAACTTGAAAAATAAGTTCATCCAAACACCCTTTTAATAACTACTTCAGTTATAGATTTTCCTTTAATATCTTTTAAATCTCTTGACTGAATAAAATAAAAATAAAAAATTTGACAAGTTTACAATGATACAAGTGGTCTTTGGACTAATTAATTAGTTTTTGATACGTTTTTTAGGTTGACTAATGATAGCCATATGGGTTAAGTTGCTCGTGAATTTTGACTTGCTTAATTTGTGAGATTCATATAAATGTTTCATAGAACCAAACAGTTCTTAGAATTTCGGTTCATTGACATGATTCTCAAAACAACTTACCTAACATAATTATAACATCCCATGTAAGTCAAAGAAATATATATTCCATTCCATGACGCTAAATATGAAAAAAAATATTAGTCTATGATAATGGGTGTTAATTGGATGGTTATAAATTTAAGAAGTGGGAAGAGGTAAGGCGAGTGACATGGAAAGAAGGTTTGTTTTGTGGACTAATTAATAAAGTGATAGCAACGACCATAGGTGCTACTACAATATTCCACCCCACTTCTAGCTTTTAGCTATCAATTAACAAGGTACCTCTACTTTTGTCCATGCAAATTTCACTCAATTTTTGTCATTTTCGCCTTGGATTCCGTATCTCGTGGGACCCATGACGAGTGACATAGAATCACAACTCAAATCCACTTCAAATCAAGACCGGTAACTCTTTTCTAATTGGTCTTGTGCTTCATATTCGACTCACGAGTTCAAAACCATAAGTAAATTTTCACTAGTCAAATCAAGGAGCATATTTCTTAGCGTGACAAGCTCACCAATCAACAAATTATAAGTTTACGCTTTGTATCAGGCATATATATACACACGTTCAATGAATATACTACGTGGGTTATATTAGTTTGAAGATATATTTTTTTCACAGAAAAATCATAATCACAACCCAAAATGATCTTATGATAATATAAACATAATATACCCTATAATTAAAAAATGAGTATGTTACAATAGAGGTAGGCAAAATCAGTTTCTTGGCCAAATCGGATGGGTTTGGGTCAATTAAAGTCAAAATCGGTTTGACTCAAACCGGTTCGATTTTAAATCGGTTCGAGCTGGAAAAAGTCTAATCCGGTCCAAACCGGTTTGAAACCAATTTTTTCTCTTGAACTACCTATCTGCCGGATAGGACATTTTTGTTTAATCTTCATATTCAACAAATGAAAAATGTACAAAACACGTTTTTAGGGCAATTTTCTTTGTTTATTGTCACTTAAACTAATATTGGCATATACATAAAACATCTTCAAACATAAAAACGTAAAATAAAGTCTTCGAGTCGTCGTTGTTTGTTTAGTCTTCTTCATAAGTCATTTTGCGTAAATCTTCTTCATAAGCAAGCTCTTGCGCAGTAAGTGATACCGAAAATCTTATTTCTATCTCTTCCTCATGTACTTCTTACTCAACCCTTAACATTTGGTGAAATGTTTTGTGTCGTTCAACGACGTCGAGATAGTCTTTCAAACAAATACATATTTCCACCGATAAATGGGTGAGTTTGGTTCTTCTTGGTGAAATAACCCGACCATTAATCGAAAATGCGGACTCCGAAGCTCCCGTAGAAGTTTGGACGGTTAAGATCATGGACCACGGCGGTTATAATCGAAAAATGAGATTCATGCTCTTTCCACCAAGCGAAAATATTCAAATTATGAAACTCTTCAATACTGATGTATGCCAAAAAGTCAGAACCAATATAACTTCCTAGTTCTCTACTAGGAGTGTTTGATCGAGCTCTTTTGGTATTCTCATTTCCTAAAGTATTATATAATACTCGTTATTAGTGTGTGAACTTGATCCGGATGCCCCCTTTATTTCAAATAACGTCATGAAGGGATGTGGAAGTACCATACTTTGACAAAAAAAATATCAAACAAACCTTCGAAAACTTTGTTAAATTTGGAAAAAATATTTGCCTCGAAATCTGGGTCTTCCTTTAACAAATCCAAATCGTAAGAAATGTTTTGAAGTAAAGTTTCAACCCCCACCAACATTTAAAGTCGTGTTCAAAGCGACGGAAAATGTTATAATGGGAAGCATACTTTTAAATTTTTTTATAAATTTGGCTTTCATTGGTTGTACCATGTTTCAAAAGTATCGCCCCTCATTTCAAACTCGTTTATTTTAGAACACATTAAAAATATTTGGTTTAACACTAAACAACTAGTCGAATAACAAACACCTGAAAAAAAAAGTAGTTGTTTGTTTAAAAATAGCAGTATTTCGGTAATTAGTTGGATATGATGCCAACTCGAGTCCGAAAAAGGTGTAACCTGATTACGTTCCAGAAGATCATCAAACATTTTTAAAGTTAACTTTTTTCTTAAAGCACTTTCAAAATTACTACATGACAAATTCCATCTAGTAGGTACATCCCAATTCGGACATAACCAAAGAGAATTCGAATCGACAAAAAATTTCATATATTTATAATATCTAGCATTACTTGAACTAAAAATATCACGTAACATTTGATTAAGACTTTCTTTTATGTCTCCAATACAACTTGGACAACCAAGTTAATGATATGTGCAACACATTGACTATGAAAAATACACCATCACAAACCGGTTTATATTTTAGTTTTAATGTCTTATGATAACGGTATTATTAGATGCATTATCAAAAGATATAGAAAACACTTTTCATTATAGTTTAAAACTTTTTATCACAAAATCTAAAATTTAATATAAATTTTCGCCAGTATGCCGATATCCAAATAATCCAAATGCAGTCGTACGCTTCATCATTTGCCACATATTGGGATTAACTCAATGAGCGGTAACGCAAATGTACGAATCTGGTGTATCATGTGGAGCCGTCCAAACATCACAAGTTAATTAATACATGTTTGTATATTTTGAAAACCAAAAATCATTTCATTTCTAGCAATTTTTCACATTTTAATAACATCTTGTCTAAGAGTTGAACGACTCACATTTGTATAATGAGGTTGGAGCGTTTCTTGGATGAGTTTTGTCAACCACGAATTGTCGAAGTGGTTAAAAGGTAAGCTTTCTTGAATCATGAACTTCGCCATCCTATCTCGCACCAAACTCGATTCATATTGCCTAAACATAGCATCATTTGTCATTGTCGTTTGATCATGCCCCGAACTAAATTTCACCGCTTTGCAATAGAGGTTTAAATGAATTTTCAAACTACTATTCCCGGTTTCCTTAAAAAACTGCCCCACATTTCTTGCATTGAGCTTTTCTTGCTCGATATTTCACACAAGTCGTAATTGTACCATATATCTGGGATTCTGTTGGGTTTTAGATCCAAATCAAGGTTTCAAAAACAAAGATAATTGCAACGGAAGCTAAAAACAAGTTGATCATTTTTATAAAACCCATCAAGATCCATTTACATGTTCATTAAGATTAACAACCTAGGAGATTTTAAAGATAAACAACCTTTACGGTCTTTGAACCCTTTTGGAAGTAGGGTGTTGATTGAAGATGACAAAAACTCAAGACAAGAGTTCCTCTATAGCAAGTTCACCAAATAGCTTTTGAATCAACACTTGATGCTAGTTTGTAATCCCTTGTATGAACAAGCTCTTAAGCTCTTAATATCAAATCAGATTTGTCTAAGAGAGGGGTAATGCTTCACACTCTTTGAGCACTAACTATTAGCAAAAGATGAAGAATGAATGGAGCAACGAAAGCTCACGGGTTTTGGCACAAAGAGAAGAAGAATAATTGCTTGCTAGTTTTCTAATGCATGGACTCTTACTTAAACACTTTAAGTCTCATACATGAAAGATTGTCAAAGCATGGGCAAAAGGCATGTCACAAAAGATCATCTAGCAAGACCCTCCATCTCAAAGGGGAGCCCCCCTTTGATGGTCGACCATGAATCAAGGGAAAGACATGGATTGTCTTACACTCCATGTACACTTCCATGTTGAGTACAACTTTTAACTCCCAAACCCTTTAGGTTCAATAAGTTATGGATGAAATTTATAATCATACCATATGACTTCTAATGTGTTATAGGCCTTGGAACATTATTATTTTTACAAAATATTAATTTCCAATTATTACAAGGATTATTGATAATTAACAAGAATCAAATTTTTTATAATTTATCAATTAGTGTTTATATGTTATTGGTGTGACCCTATAGTATCATATGTTATTAGTAATATCATTCTAATGATGACTCTTGAGCATATAGATCCAACAATGTCTTCTTGTCGATATGACAGAAACAACAATAGCATTACTAGACAATTTACTAACACTGGGAGAACATTGTGATTGCTCACATGATGATGACATTGCTTTTGAGAGTTGAGAGTACATATTGTGTTTTTTGCGGTTTGAGAGTGTTTTTAGAATTTTTGAGTGTTGTAACTAAACCTCAACATCTAATACGTATATATACTATCAAAATGGACAAAAGACTCTCAAAAACACCAAAAGATAAGGGCGAAAAACTGAGCAAAACCAATTTAACTTAAACCCCGGACTAATATCCAAAACCAATTTCAAATCGATTTTACCCCGGACTGATTTCAACGGCTAGAAAGCTAAACTGATTTAAAATCAAACCAATTTAACTTCGTTAAATACCGATTCAGATACTGATTTATAAACCCATTTAGATACCCACCTATGCTTCACAAGCCACATCCAAACAAAATAGAAGTTATATGACAACTAATCATTAAGGACCGAATGAGTCTATCCAATCCAGATGTAATATAATAAAATCTATTGAATATACTTTAATGAAAATATAACTTTAATATCCACTTATTGGGTCTATCTTGTGGGCGACCCATTAAATAGAAAGGTCTTTTTGTTATTATGTCTACGAGACCTTGTGTTGGCTGGACCTAGGCCCAAAGTGGGTTGTATTTTATTTTTAAATTAGTAAAATCTTATACCAAACACGATTATACATCTTCAGAAGCTTTGATGGCTATATATTGTTATCTTGGTCTCCTGTATAATGTATTTACCGTTTAGCTAAATAGAAAAGGATGCGTTAAATTTGACCCTTTAGTAAGGTAAAACTTTTGAATCCAGTAAGCATTTGTGTTTTTTGAAAAGATATATAACTCTTTATGTAATTTTTTCTTTATTAGATACAAAATTGCTATGCTAGTTACAATTTTTTAAAAGGGAAAACAAAAGGTACAATTGTTACAATGATATATTATTTAACTTATTATTCCTTTGTATTATGTAGACATTGAGAGATTAATATCCAATGTCAAATTTGACATATATATTAATTAAAGAATTTGACATATATATATTAATTAAAGTCTAATTATTAGACGAGGGAGTCTTATCTATCTATACTATATATATAATGTGTTTTGATAATTTAGTATCAAGAATTTTATAAAGTAAGACTTACTATTTTTAAATTTTAAATATTTAACTTTCATACTTTATAACTTTATTTCTTTCATATTTTTTTACTCTTAGTTTCCTATTTTTCAAAATTTTGACTCTACACATCAAGTTATTGTTATCAATTCATCATTGTAGGTAATACATCAGGAAATAATAAACACAATTTATAACCACCGTTAAAAGTTACGAAATAAAGTTATATATTATACTCTGTTGCATAACGCGAATATTATATTAGTAAATAAAAAGGGATGCTAAAAAACTTTATGAAACAGTATATACAAAATGAAGAGACATAATGCATGGATCGGTCAGTCTTTCTCTCTCGTACTTATCTCTATTCACACAATTGGTTCACATCGATCATTTTATACATTTCTTTCTTTGATTATTCTAGCGTTTTTCTAAAAATTAATTTTGTTACATGCTTATGTCAACTCTTTCCCAAATGCCAAAATTCTTATTTTCTCCGTCCCACTTAAAGTGTCCATATTATTATTTTGGATTGTCAAATTATAAGTGTCAACTTTGGTGTTAAACCAATAATAAAAGATTTTAGTGAATAGAGATGACATTTGATTGGTAAAAAGTGTAATTAGTGGAGGTTCTTAAAACTCTGTATATAATCAAAATGAATACTTTATGCATAGTTAAAATGGACACTTTAACCGTGATAGATGAAGTAATATTTTAGCATTAGTATTTAAAAGTGATGCAATTTGGGGAAAAACAAAAAGGAGTGTTTTGATTCCGTTTAGAAGCAAAAGGAGACTGTTAGCTTTGCGTGAGAATTTAGCAATTCTATTGTATTTGCATTTCCACTCCAAATCTTTTAATTGTTTTTGCACCACCCTAAATTTTATTATATTTACAACCCAAACTCATAACGAATATGTTAAACTCACATACTTTAATTTATTGATTTTGATTTTGATTTATATAAGGCAGTTGGTGTTTAAAATATAAAAGTCAAGACTAGAATGAGTCTAAAACAATGGTATCGGATGTTAAACACATGTCAAATACTATCTAAATTGAACAAAATAATAACAGTGGTTAGCCGGCTGGCCCTTGACTTTGATTAACTTTGGATGAGTTACACTTATGGCTCCATAGTTTTATTTATTAAACGTATAACACAAAAAGTGTGACATCTAGTGCGTAATACCTTAGTTGAGAGTTTGAGATGCGAGTCATTCGTTATATGACAATAATTTTCGTGGTAGTTTATAAGTTGATTTCAATATCACTAGAATGACATATTGATTAACAGGTTATGTTTGATGTTAAATAAAGCATGTTACATACACATATAGTTTATTAATTGGTTCCTAAATAAGCTAGCCAGTAAGCTGATAAAACAATCATTCGTATACTCTCGATCAATACGATATGATTCATATAAAATGTTGAAGTGTTTCATCGTTTCAAACGAATTTCTACAAATAACGTGTTCGTTTATCTTGTAGTGAAACAATGAAAAGTTGAGGGTTAGAAATGTAAATTGGATGATATATTTAGTTTACAATAACTATAAACCAAGAGATAGCCATCAACTTTGTTAATGAACTAATTAACCGCAATATACGTAAATGCAACAAAAACTTTCTTTCTTTCTTTTCAACTTCAATTCAAACAACAATTATCCTTAACTTTTAGCACCATAATCATCCATGAAGCTTCATGACATTAATGAAGGCAAAATCCAACTTTTAACACGAAGAAAGACCTCTTCAAAGATAACACATATTGTAGTCCTAACCCTTGTTGTCACAATTGTCCCTATTTACCACCCTTATATTCGTTACATTCTTGAAAAACCAATTTCAATACAAACACCTACGGAAGACAATTTACATGCTCAAACCATCACAACTCTCTCCCACCACCACCCTTTACATCGTAGCCACCTCCTGCCCGCCAGTCAAAAAGAGGAAAATGATCAAAAGGTGGGGGTAACGCCGGAAAAGAAAGAAAAAAGGAAAAGAGGGAAGAAGGGGAAGGGGAGAAAGAGGGGGCCGGAGGTGGCGTTAAAGTCCACAGACGACGACATTGCTGGTGGTGGTGGTAGTAGTAAGTCTTGTGATTTGTTTTCAGGCGAATGGGTGGAGAATCCTGAGGGGCCTTATTACACGAATGAGACATGTTGGGCGATACAAGAGCATCAAAATTGTATGAAATATGGGAGACCGGATCGTGATTTCTTGAACTGGAGATGGAAACCTTATGATTGTGAATTGCCGGTTTTTGATCCGTTGAAGTTCTTGGAGATGATGAGGGGGAAGTCTCTTGCATTTGTTGGTGATTCTGTTGCAAGAAATCATATGCAATCTCTTCTTTGCCTTTTATTAAGGGTATGTTTGTTTTTTTATTCTTTTTAGACCTAAGTATTTATGTTTGTATAAAATATGTGTAGATGTGCATTTATTGCCAGAAATGAAAATATAATTGAATTTAAGAACTTACTTACTATAATTAAGCTAAGGATTCAAAAGGAATAATTTGTTACTTCTGGTGAATGTGACCACCCTTATAAAAAGAACGTGATTAACCACACATTTTTGGGTTAACTAGGAAACTCAGTTAAAGTTATTCGGTTAGTAATAGTAAATAATATCAAAACCACTCGGAAAACCAAACCACTTATGGAAGTTACACTTAAATGGTGTTTCTGGTTTTGGGATGGGTTTCAAAACTCAAATCAAAGATAATGGTTCAGATCCAATGAGCTTCAATATTTGGGCTGAAAATTGTTGATACTACTGGGCTAAAACTAGTGGGCTGTTGCTAATCTATCTTTAGCTGTTAAAACTAAAAAATAAGTACATTAAATTAAAAACACATAAAACTTAAATGACTCAAACAGATAGATAAGCTTATTCAAGTTTAAGGTCGAGCCCAGTTACAGAATTCATTTAACTCATACTAGAATGGTACTCACGTAATGCAACGGTAGAAATAACGATGATGGTAATGAAAAACTAATAATTGTTTAATTGTTTTATGTGTTTTGCATGGATTATTATCTTATTTTATATAACAAAGAGTTGCATTTATACATTATATATTTATATATAATAATAGATAATAGATTATGAATTACGAATAGGGAATACTTTTATTAATGGAAATACTACAAATAAGGTAAGGGTAATTTATATATTTTCTTGTGTTGAGACTAATTTTTAAGATAATGATAAAGATGCATTATATGTAGTTAAAGATAAAGATTAAAGATTAAAGATAGTCGGGTAGCCGCATGCAACGGAAACGTTTATTAAATCCGTAAATGATGATATGATTAACCATTGTAAAGTTGATGTGAATAGAAGTTTTAACATGTATATGGTAGTATAAATATGTAACTAATAATTTACTTTCATTTTACGATAAAAAAAATAAAAATATATTAATATCTCGTCGATACATATTTAATATTTAATTTATTTATGATGTGCAACAGTGTATAATTTATTAAAAAGTGAGTTGATAAATGTAAAGGCGGAAAGTGAATTTTAACTTTTCAAATTATTTGAGTTGACGTATGATTAGAAACTTAGAAATTTGTTTAAATCAATATAAGAATATTAATGTAATACCCATCTTACAAATTTAAGGATTAAACAAGCACTACTATAAACTCTTTATAAGAGTCGTAGATTACTGCCTCCAAACCAAACCAACATTTTAGGGTGGAGCCCAACAACCAAACCATTATGACTGACGTTGATTGTTAGCTAATGATATGAGATTATTAGATAAAAATCATTTATATTGTTCTGTAGCTTGTGTTTATGAAATGTTTTGGCCTTTCAATATTCAGGTTGCGTATCCGAATGATGTTACAAACTCAAGTGATCAGAATTTCAAAAGATACGAGTACCCAGAGTACAACTTCAACATTTCAATTTTTTGGTCACCTTATTTAGTGAACACCGAAAGAACCGATCAACAAGATGTTACTCAACCATTCAAACTCTACCTCGATGAATTCGATGAATCTTGGACATCCAAAATCGAAAATTTCACATATGTCATCATCTCATCGGGTCAATGGTTTTTTCGGCCTACAATATTCTACTCAAAACGTCTTGTTGTTGGTTGTCTCTACTGCTCAGAAAGCACCATCCGCCACCACCCCGCTACATTCAGTTACCGAAGAGCATGGCGGACTGCTTTTCGAGCAATAAATAGCTTAAAGAATTTCAAGGGTGTTGTATTTTTGAGATCTTTTGTACCTTCACATTTTGAAGGTGGACATTGGGATAAAGGTGGGGATTGTGTAAGAACAAAACCCTTTAAGAGTAATGAGAGTGTGATGGCCGATTATAATTTAGAAATGTACAACACTCAATTGCAAGAGTACAAGATTGGAGAGCGTGAAGGGAGAAGAAAAGGGGTTAAATTTAGTTTTATGGACATGACACAAGTTATGCAAATGAGACCTGATGGACACCCTAGTAAATATGGTCATGGGTCACTTCAAAATGTGACCATGGCTAATGACTGTGTTCATTGGTGCTTGCCTGGCCCCATAGATGCTTGGAATGATTTTTGGGCTGAGTTAATAAAAAGAGAGGAGTCTAATAGATAGCTATGTTTGTATCAATGAGTTGTACATTATGCCCTTAAATCTATAATGTAATTCAGAATCATCATGTTCCATTTTACCTTCATATGACATTAAGTTTATATATATAGGGATGATTAAGAGGGAATGGATAATTCTGCCAGACGGGAAAAGTTAAGTTGAATCATCCGTTAACATTGTTCGTGATGAATGTTAAATAATAACTCATGCCACTATTGTAAGCAAATTGTTTTGAAGCACATGATATGAAAAGATTTTGAAAGAACTTAGATGGCGTTTGGTTTGTTAAAAAGAATATGAGTGATAATGTGTATACCTTTAAAAGAAAATGAGGAAAGAGAATGTAGTAGTTTTAAATTATTTATTTATTTTATAACTTAAAACTTGTATTATTTTAAAATAAACGGAGAAGATAGTGATGTAAAAAATGATCCACCTTGATAAAGTAAAAAAGAGATAGAGAGCATATAGAAAGAAGAATGAGTTTCCTTAAACCTTTCAATTTAAATGAGTTTGTATAAATCTTTATCACATGGGTTTTTTCATACTCACTCCTAGAAAACTAACAATAACAACCACTTTCAGACCCATACATTCATTCTTAAACTCTCATAACAAACACTATTATATATTCATTGTTGTTTGGTATGTCATTTCTATCTAACAATAGCATATCGAGTACATGTTATTATGTTACTGTGATTCTATTATATGTGTAGATTAGCCGTAAGCTCCATTTAATTGCTCCTTAATCATAAACTATGAATTGAAGAATTCACATAGTATGTTTTCATAACAGGTAGAAGGTTTAAGTTCTCTTTAGGCTTTTGCTTTATTCAAAAATAAATGTTCTTAGTAAGAAGTCCAGTCTAGATAAGATATCTAGGATAATGCACCGACGGAGCTAAGATGAGACTAAATGGTGCTCGATCCCTCAAAATATGTCACTCTCTAACATATTTTATCATTTGTTCCCCTTGATTACCAATTGATTCATAGATTTTTATCTTTTCTTACAAAGTCCATTGATTCAGAATATTATATATTACGTATAAAACTCTGCGTACCACTAAAAAAGGTGACAACACTTATCAAATATAACTTTCTGTTAGGAATTATTAATCCTCAAAAAAAAATAAAAAAAATTACAAGATTATCCTCACAAAAATAAACAAATCTAACAAAGCAATCAAATACGGAATAAATATTGTACGAGAATTAAATAAACACAACGATATAACGTAGTTATATCCAATCTACTCGATTGGTTTAATTCACGACCAACTAGAAATAATTCTTTAATATTTTTGTAGGTGTTAAGATTTACAAGAGTAGAGGTACATTATATAGGGAAAGAAAACAACTTAAACAAGGAAACCAAAAAACTATAGAGGCCGACCTCCTATCCGCCGGCTAGGCTACGTATACACCGGATAGACCTGCCGACTCACTTATCGACTCGTTTTGAGTTTTCACACTCAATACTTTCTTATTCACTGAACTACCGGCCTCCTTAACTACAAATTCTAGCTTCGCAATTATGTTGATGGTACTTATATTAATATTCCATTGTTTTGTTGGTTTAGAGTTTTATAATTTGCTTATTTATTTATTTTCTTTTACTCTCAGACAAGAATCAATATAACAATTTGTTAATAATTCCGCCAAATAAATTGGGAAGATTATGAAATTAATCAGCTTGTACTACTTTATATACATTGAAATTGAAATTATAAGAAATGATTGAAGAGATTGCTTATCCATCAAGTATGTTAACGTTTCATGGAGATTGGGTCCGATCTTTGATTATGTGTAGTGATTATAACTATTGATTGCTTACTAATTTATCATAAACTCGACAAATATTATTCTTTGATGTTTCGTCACACAGGTAACAGTACTAGACTACTAGCAGGGACGGAACTTAAATAATTTAGTGGAGATCCCATATTAACTTCTTTTATTTTAGGGGACAAAGTCCGGTAAAATAACATCTGTAATGTTAACATTTCTCGTAATTTTGTTGTTCTAAAGTTCTTGTCGGATCAGTGAATTGAAAAAGGGTTACAATCTAAAACGATAAAACATATCACACGAAAAGTGTATTAGAATGTTTGTGTATTAGAATGATGACCCATAGTTATTTGCTGATAATTAAATTTCATTGTTTTATCAGTTGATTTGTGGAGATATTTGATCAATATATTGCATTACGCTGATATGATGTTAAATAAAATATGTTTGCATATTTATGCTTACATACATATGGTTAATCCGTTTCGAATAAGTATGCTAACAAATATACTAGTTCTATGCAAGTAAGCGAATGCGACTATTATCTATATGTTATTTATATGATATTGACTTGGTAGAAAACGTATTAAAACAGTTAAATGAGATATGATATCTTTATTTGGTGGTTTCGAAGGAATTTCTTGAAATGAAATGATCATTTTTCTTAAAAACGAAAAGGACAAAGGTTGCAATGTAAATTCCAAATTCATTTAGTTTACTATAAATTTGAACCAAGAGATTAATCATACAATATTTCAGTTCAACCACAATTACGCTTTCTAACACCATAATCATCCGGCCATGAAGCCTCAAACAAGAAAAACCTCTTCAAATTAAGCAGTTAACACATATTGTAGCCGCAACCCTTCTTGTCATCATTGCTCTACGTATATTCGTAGTCCCCACCTCCCTGGCACTAAAAGAGATGGTGATAAGTGGTGGTGGTGGTAGCAAGTCTTATGATTTGTTTTCAGGCGAATGGGTGGAGAATCCTGAGGGGCCTTATATACAGATGAGACATGTTGGACGATACAAGAGCATCACAATTGTATGAAATATGGGAGACCGGATCGTGATTTCTAGAAATGCAAATGGAAACCTTATGATTGTGAATTGCCGGTGTTTGATTCGTTGAAGTTCTTGAAGATGATGAGGGGAAAGTCTCTTTGCATTTGTTGGTGATTCTGTTTCAAGAAATCATATGCAATCTCTACTTTGCCTCTTACCAAGGGTATGTTTGTCTTTTCACTTTTCTAAATATACTCTAAAATATGTATGTATGCATGGATATGTGTCGATTTGCATATATGGCTTAAATAGGGGGTTAAAGTAAATACTTCCTATTAAAACAATCAATTTAACTAAAAAGGTGACAATGTGATTGGTTTTAATAAGGGCATTGAGTTGTATATCAAAAGTAATCTGTTCATCACAAATGCACTATTTTAATGCACATCGTATGACACCATACATGTACATGTTGGTGATATCAATTTTTATGATGTACATTTAATAAATATCCAAACTACTAGTGGGAAATTGGGAACCACTTAAATAGTACTTCGGGTATCGGGTCAGGTTTCATAAAACCCAAATTCAAGAAAATGCTTCAGATCCCATAGGCTGCTATACTTGGGTCGAAAATTATTGATGGTTTGGGCTACAAATAGTGGCCAGGCTGCTACCAAATTTGTTACAGGATTTGTAGTGGATCATGATCGATTCCGTGCGACCACCACAACAGTCCGTCACTATTACGAATGACGGAACAGTTCAATTGTTGCAATAGTCAGGGTTAGTGGTGCTGACGTCTTACTCAGTAGTTCAAAACTTTCAGTCGTAACTACAAATTCTCTTAACCAACAAATACATTAAATTAAAAAATTTAAAGCATAGAAGAGTCAACAAGTTTATTTGGCTTATGAAATATTTTGGCTTGTTTATATCCAGGTTGCATATCCGAATGATGTTTCCTAAACAGATGACCAAAATTTCAAGCAATATGAGCACCCTGAATACAATTTCAATTTTTTAGTCACCACTTTTGGTGAGCACCAAAAGAGAAGATAATGCCCAACCATTCAATATCTACCTCGATGAATCTTGGACATCAGAAATCAAAAACTTCAACTATGTCATTATCTCCGCGGGCCATTCGTTTTTGCGGACCACAATGTTCTACTCAAATCGTGAAGTAATAAATAGCTTAAATAATTATAAGGAGTTGTTTTTCTTTTTGGAACTTTTGCACCTTCACATTTTGAAGGTGGAATTTGGGATAAAGGTGAGGATTGTGTAAGAACAAAACCTTTTAAGAGTAAGGAGAGTGTGCTGGCTGATTTTAGTTTAGATATGTACAAAACTCAATTGCAAGAGTACAAGATTGGGAGCATGAAGGGAGAAAAAAAGGGGTTAAATTGCGTTTAATGGACATGACACAAGTTATGCAAATGAGACCTGATGGACACCCTAGTAAATATGGTCAGTATAGTTTGTGAATTAGTACGGAATTTTTGGACAGTGAAAATTTTGTCTTTTCCAAAGTGTTTTTAATACCTATACTAGTTAATGTAACAATTGTATACAACACGGGTTTTACAAAGTTTGAGTGAGGTGCATCTTATTAAAATTGAATGAAATTTTAGTCACATATACAACAAATGGTACGTGATCGCTAATTCTGAAATGGAGCTTGCAATTTCACCAACTCTATCCAAGTTATGGAGGTGTTGAGGTTATATTTGGATATTTCAATTATGTTTCTTAAGAACTTAAATAGAACTGATTGTTTTCTCCTAATCGGTTTAGTTTGGAAATGTTCAACCGAATGAACATTAACACCGGCTGCAACCTAAAGCCTCAAGCACTCCAGCCTCAATGAACTATACGAAACTGCCTATTGTATGTTTAAAATTTAGAGCACATATCATGGAAATGATGTAACTTGTCTCAAAAGGTCTATCAATCCAATAGGCAAGAATCTCCAACGGTCACTTGATTCAAACCAAATCCAGGTGCTCAAATTATATAAATTCGTGTTTATTGGTTAAACACGGTTATATGCTCGACCAACTATGCATACGTTTGCATCTTTCTTAGTTAATGAATACAAGAAAAAGACGTGAGCCACATGTTTTTTAATTAATAAAATAAATCAGATTAGATCGAAATGAGAATTTCATTTTAAAATAAACAAATGTTATATCATGGGGCGATCGGCCGCAACGTACGGAAATCACAATAGTTAATGTAAAGTAGTAATAGAATATTAAATCAAAAAGTCGATCCGTGGGTTGAGGACAACAAAGTCGCCAATTAAAATAGCACATGCATGCAATTGGCTCCGAAAATGCGAAGTAAGACAATATAATATATGCCTTTGACTTTGATTAACTTTGGGTGAATTACACTCACGGCATCATAGTTTAGTTTACCTAACACCATAGGGTGCGACATCTAGTACTCTGTTTCTTAACTAGAAATATGAGCTTTAGGTTACGTGTTGCTAAGAAATTTCAATGTAGTTTCTGACTTGAATATAGTTAGAATAACATACTCGTTTACATATTGTTGTTCTTGAGTTTTCGAAGACCCTATGCAACACTTTAAAATGAGGCCTTAAAAATAACGAAACAATATAATCTTGAACTCGTCATCAATTTGTATAATTGAAAGGACATGGTACGAATAACTTTTTTTCTACTTCAAAGTAAAAACAATCTGATATAATGAAACATAGATTCACTTTTGCACAATGTCTTAATTTCATGTTTTGGTTAGTGTCTACGTTTATGTTAGCATTACTTGTATTTACATTATTATTATGAAAATTTTAGTTATCGACATTTTCATTACCTCTCCAAATTTTGATTATCATTCTCTACATTTTGACTATCATCATTTATATTTAATAAAATAGTATTTGATGATATTTATATTTTATTATTGACGACTTATTACTTCTTGAAATATGTCATCAAGTTAAGAGCATAGAAAATGGAGATAATAGTGTAGCAGAATGTATGTGTGACTATTTGTAACGTTTGATATTCCTCATTATTTGTTAATGAGTTGTTTTAAGAAAAATTGTCTTTCGGCCTTATGAGTTACAAAGCTTTATAAATGTATTTTATTTTAACTTTCTGAAAAAAAAAAGTCTAACTAAGTATAAATACATGAGTTAAGGCTAATTTTCTCGACATTTTATTTGAAGACCTCTAAATATATGTATATATATATATTTTTTTTAATATAGTAATAATTAAATATATAAATAAATATGCATTATATATGAAATTTTGAGACCTCTAAATTTCGAAGGCACTTGTGGGTGATGCTACTCAATTGCACACCATTTATGTATGATATTGATGAATAAAGTACATTTTACGTCTAATATTGAAGTATGTTGTCTATATGTATATGGTTTATTGGTTTCGAATAAAGTAGCTAGCAAAAAAGTGGATCCTAGCAAGTAAGCTAGCCAATACGACTGTTTATCCATATGCTCTCAATATGATATTGTGTTCGTGGGAAATACATTAAAACAACTAATAAAACGGAAAATTTTGTTTCATCTTTCCAATAAATTTATCGAAATGAGATGATTGTTTTTCTTGAGGTGTAATAATGAAAAGTTCTAAGGGTTGAGATGTAAATTGCATAACTCATCTAGCTTAATTTAAATACTTGCCAAAGATATAGCCTGTAGCCATCAACGTCTTTGTTAATGAACCGACTTCAGTATACGTATGCAACAAAATATACTTTTTTCCTTTTCAACTTCAATTCAATCACAAATTCACAATTACCCTTTTTAACACCCTAATCATCCATGAAGCTTCATGCCATTAATGAAGGCAAATTTCAACTTTTAACAAAAAGAAAGACCTATCCAAAGATAGCACAATTTGTAGTCTTAACCCTTTCGGTCACCATTGTCCTTATTTACTACCAATATAGTCGTTACATTCTTGAAAAACCAATTTCAATACAATTACCTACCGATGACTATTTACATGTTCAAGCCTTTACAAAGGTTGTGTTAAGGACGACTGGCGATAGTGGTGGTGGTAACAAGCCTTGTGATTTGTTTTCAGGTGAATGGGTGGAGAACCCTGATGGGCCCTATTACACGAACGAGACATGTCAGGTGATGCAACAACATCAAAATTGTATGAAATTTGGGAGACCGGATTGTGATTTCTTGAAATGGAGATGGAAACCTAATGACTGTGAATTGCCAGTGTTTGATCCGGTGCAGTTTATGGAGATAATGAGGGGGAAGTCTCTTGCATTTGTTGGAGATTCTGTTGCAAGAAATCATGTGCAATCTCTCATTTGCCTCTTATCAAGGGTACGTTTGTCTTTTCACCGTTTTACTTTAAATATGCATGTAGCAATGAAATGTGTTGGTTGATATAAGAACATCAAAATTGTGTGAAATTTAGGGGACCGGATGGTCCGGATCATAGTTAATTTACCTTCGGTATAAGACGTATAAGTGAACTTCCTTATAAAGCAATTGTATATTATCTTGTGTTATCTTAACTTATGTTATTGTATTATTTTTTATACACAATAAAAGATTACTTAATTGATAGCTTTTATTCAAATGCAACCAATCAAAATTCTCATTTTTTCAAGAAAGATTTTGATGACATAAATGCCAAATCAAATATACTATGCTTCAGATCGATGGGCTTCGTTATTAGGGCTGAAATTAAAATGTCTACTGGGCAACAACTAGTGCGCTGCTGCTAATCTATCTTTCATTTGTTATCCAAAAAATACATCAAAGTACAGAATTTAATATTAAAAAGGTCAAAAAGTTTGAATGGCTACTCAAGGTTTGTATTATACTTGACATGTTAGTTGCTAATACTTGTAAAATATTTTGGCTTGTCAATACTCAGGTTGCATATCCGAATGATGTTTCAAACTCGAGTGATGAGAATTTCAAACGATATGAGTATTCAGGATACAACTTCAACATTTCAATGTTTTCGTCACCTTATTTAGTGAAGGCTGAAAGAACCGATCCCCAAAATGTTTCTCGACCATTCAAACTCTACCTAGATGAATTTGATGAATCTTGGACATCCCAAATCGAAAATTTCACATATGTTATAATCTCATCGGGCCAATGGTTTTTTGGGCCTACAATGTTCTACTCAAAACGTCTTCTTGTTGGTTGTCTCTACTGCTCAGAAAGCACCATCCGCCACTGCCCCGCTACATTCAGTTACCGGAGAGCGTGGCAAACTTTCGAGCAATAAATAGCTTAAAGAATTTTAAGGGTGTTGTAATTTTGAGATCTTTTGTACCTTCACATTTTGAAGGTGGAGAGTGGAATGAAGGTGGGGATTGTGTAAGAACAAAACCTTTTAAGAGTAATGAGAGTGTAATGGCTGATTATAATTTAGAAATGTACAACGCTCAATTGCAAGAGTACAAGATTGGAGAGCTTGAAGGAAGAAAAAAGGGGGTTAAAATTAGTTTTATGGACGTGACACAAATTATGCAAATGAGACTTGATGGACACCCTAGTAAATATGGTCATGGGCCACATCGAAATGTGTCATGGCCCAGTGATTGTGTTCATTGGTGCTTGCCTGGTCCAATTGATGCTTGGAATGATTTTTTGGTGGAGTTAATAAAATGAGCTGTACATTATGCTTATAAATTTATAAATCAAGATTTAAGATGAATAGTCCATTTGGAATTTGGGCCTTTTGTATCTAACTTAACCTGGTTATTCATTGGGCTGGGCTGGGCTGAAATCTATTTCAATTTTAAGTTCCAAATGGGTTTTGTTGTGATCTATATTAGTCTTTACAATTTTCAGTTACGAGTAGTGGTGGTCAATCAAACCGGCTTATGAATCAGAATCGGTTCTTAAATAGAAAATCGGTTTAAGTCAAACCGGTTCGTTTTGAACTTTTTTCGAACCAATCCGATTTCAAACCGAACCGGTTTGGATCTAAACCAGTTTTGACCCAAACAAGTTCGGTTTCAGAACCGGTTCAGCTTGGGTCCAAACTGATTTTTGCCCACCTCTAGTTACAAGTACATTACAAAAGCATCACTCGACATTTGACTATATATATACCAGTTATAAACCCTGCGATGCACGGTAATCTAAATAATATAATTTTTATAATGCAATGTTTATATATCATTAAAAATAAATAGGTGGTTGTAACTTGAAATAAGAACACTTATATGTAATGTAAATATGAATATTTACCCCATTGAAAACTTTAAGATATAGTCCACATTCTCAATGCAATCATAAAGAACAACATGTGAAAAAAGTAGGGCTGAGCAGAAAATCAAATTAATCATTAATCGCCAAAACCAAACCGAATTAACCAAACCATACGTATATCGATGGTTCGGTTATCATATTTGGATTAACCTGACATTTTTGGTTCGGTTATGAAAATAAAGAGTACCCACCTCGATTTTAACCGCTCTGCCCCGTTCATAAGTTATACCTTCAAAATATTATATTTATTGTTTAAATGAATATTTAGAAAATGTTTTGCAATTAAAAGAATAGTTATTAATGATTTCTTTAAGTAACTAGAAGTTTGGTTTCTAAAATCATAGGTTAAATGATACAAATGGTTTCAATATTTGTTTAATGTTTCACAATAGTAGAGGACAAGAGATATATGAGTGTATTATTATGTGTGCATTGAGAGTTCGTTGCATATCAGTATCTTTTCCACCATTTGATATATGTATATATTTGATATGTTTGTGATGTGGAATTATGAAAAACAAAGCGTGTTTTGATGTTGATACATTGATTTTTTAATTTGATTGTGCTTTTGAAGAGGTTATTGTCTAGTCGTTGAAATCTCTTATTAGTCTCTCTTTATTTTATTACTTGTAAGAATTGTCTTTAATATAAATTTATATGTTTAAACTAAAGTTGTTGTTTATACTTTGTTGACCATCTTAAAAAGGGCATATGGTCGGTCACTCACAAAAATATTGCAGGCTATAAATGGTTAACCGAATTAACTGTATTATATTCGAATTTAACCAAATTAACCAATCCATTAATTAACCGAACCGAATGGTTATGAAATGTCAATTATCATAAATATTGGTCATGGGGCGGTCTTAGTCTATATCCGCCCCACCCTCCCCATGCTCACCCCTGAAGAATAGATCAACTTTTACAAAACCTTGGAAACAATGAAATAGCTCCATTTTTCTTATGTAAGAAAGTTTGACAATCAACAACATAATTTAACTAACATGTAATCAATGAACAAAAAGTAAGAGGATAAAAAAAATTGACATGTCGGTTAGATATTTGGTTAGAAAAAACTTTGGCACAAAGAAATTAAGAATAAACATTCTATTTAATTATTGAATCTCTGTTATACACCGCGATTTATAATTTTATCGAAAAATATGCATAATCAATTAGTATAGAGTTTTATGAACCGTAATAATTACGGACTACTTATAGATAACCATTTAATTTATGTTGTAAATAAGTTAAATAATAGTAATAAAAATAAGTAAATATTTAATATGAGATCATATATTGATAAAAGATAGTTACGTAAATAAATCATATTTGTAAAAAATATTTACTTTTGTTTTTATTTTAATCACTACAAAATCTACTAAAATCCAATTGCTACTTTTAAGTAATTAAATAATAATAACATTATTAAATTTAATATAATTAATTATTTTAAAATTTTTAGAATTTGACACGTGAAATTTTTATCTACGTGATAAAATCTAGAGTTTTCATGTGTGTATATATATATAGGGTGGGGATCAAGAGGGAAGCAAAAAAATTAGGGAAGGAGGAAAGCAAATCTCAACCCTTGATTTCATCATAAATGAATTTTAAAAATCACAAATAATTTCAAAATTTAACATTCATCACAAATGAATGTTAAAAACATTTATTTATGAAAAATCAAGGGCTAAGATTTGTTTCCCTCCTTCCCCAAGATTTGGAGCTTCCCTATGGATCATTTCCCCTATATATATATATATATTACTCGATTAAAACCCGTGTGGTGCAAAAATCGAAATAATACAATCGAAATAATACAATCTTTATAATTTAATATTATTTATCAATAAAAATAAATAGGTGGTCGTAACTTAAAACTACAAAATTGACTATAATAAATCCAATTGCTACTTTTAAGAAATTAAATAATATTATTAATATTATTAAATCTAATATAATAAATTATTTTTAAATTCTTAGATTGCCACTTTTAAGGAATTAAATAAAAATATTTAACATTATTAAATTTAATATAATTGATTCTTTTTAATAAATTAATATTATTTTTCAATTATTGTTTGAGTAAAATTAGTAGATTATTTTATTAATTAATATTATATTTAAATATTATTTAATTATAATTATTTATTTAATTTGATCTAAAAAATTTAGAGTTTGTCATGTAGCAAAATAAGAAGTAATCTTTTATATTCTTTTAGTATATATATATATATATATATATAGAAGAATGATTCATAGGGAAGCTCTAAATCTTTGGGAAGGAGAGAAACAAATTTCAACCTTTAATTTTTTAATAAATAATTAATATTCATTTATGATGAATGTTAAATTTTGAATAACAATCATCGCATATGAATGTTAATCACATTCATTTATAATGAAATCAAAGACTGAAATTTGAGTTTCTTTTTTAATCTTCGCTTCTGTCTCTTCTTTATAGATAGATATGCTATAGATAGATATGTATGAATGTATGCAAGAGGCTACTCGATGGATAATGACATGTGATTGTTTTTTCTACGTTCAAACACTGCGAGCTTTTCTTATTTAAATTGGATCCACCCGAAATTATGGCCATGATTGATTATTGATTTTTGGCTTGAGTCAACTATTGTAGACTAACCCAAATAAAGCAATTACTTCAATTCTTTCTTTGCAAATTTTCTATTTAACGTTGTCCTTTTCTCATTGATATTGCATTATTTTCTGTAAATTAATTAAAATCTTAAACAACAAACAATTAAACATGTATATTGCAACAAGTAACTGATTTGATGTTATGTCCCTCGACGTACAAACTGGGTAAAATATAATACTATTGTGGACTGTCGAAAGTTGACTCTTTGTAATTGATATTCACAATGAACCACTTTTTATTACTCCCTAGTTTTATTTTAATTCTTTATTTAATATTTATATTTATATTTATACAAGACCATTCTATTTATTGTTTTACAGTAGTCGACTATACTAATGGTGTGTTTAGCATCAAGCTTCTTGAGGTTTTAGAAACTTTTAAAAGTTTGGACTTCTTCAAGTTATTATAAGAAAAGAAGTCTATTACATGAAAGTTACACACTCTATGGACACCAAAATGTAGGTTAATTCATCTACTGGTTTTTCAACGAAAAGAAACTCATATGAAACTCTGTTTCGTTTAGGCAGATGTTTTGTTTTTGCATCAAATGGAATCACGTATGTATTATGTAGGGACTAGATTTATCAACATTTGATGTATCATCTATTAAAATTTTACAAAAAGAATTGTATGTAATTAACAAAATTAATTTCTATCATGTGTATTTAACTTTCAGTTATTGCTATTTGCATGTAATATTTTGATATGAATATTTGTACGAATGATACACAATAACTTATATAAATGACACCAATCATATTACATTTAACGATAAAATATAAAAACAACATCCATATAGTGAAAATCAATTTTGTCGAAACCACTTAACCAAGAACATTAAGTAAAACTAAAATGGTAAAAGATTCATTTTTAGTAGTATTATATACGCATAGAATGGTGTAAATCGCAAATCGTCTCCCAATAAATATTGTATCACAGAAAAATATAATTTTAATCCTTTTATATTGTTTTGAATCCAAGAAATATGTAGCATTAAAAGGTGGACTAAATTATAATTATAATATCACCTTAAATCATAACCATATACAGAGAAACAAGCCACACATTACCACCTTACATCTTTGAAACCTGTAAATCTCTTTCACACTCTCTAAACTATTCATTCTTCCTCATGAAACAAACTAGTATTCATGGCAAAAACAATCAAGCTACAGCAACGACACATAAAACCAGATCCAAAATACTCTTACTTGTAACCCTGACCCTAATCATCTTCACTATCATTCCTCTTTATTTCCCTTTTCACAAATTCCCATCTCTGTCTCCCTCCACCCATTCTTCCACCTTGCCGGAGGACATCATTTCTCCGGTGAACCACCCTCAAGACACACTCATTACCATCGATGATAACCACCACAAATGTGATGTGTTTTCCGGTGAGTGGGTACCAAACCCTAATGCTCCATATTATCAAAATACAACATGTTGGGCTATCCATGAACACCAAAACTGCCAGAAATATGGTCGACCCGATTCGGATTTCATGAAGTGGAGGTGGAAACCAGATGAGTGTGATTTACCCATTTTTAATCCTTATCAGTTTCTGGAAATTGTTAGGGATAAATCTTTGGCTTTTGTTGGTGATTCTGTTGGTAGAAATCAAATGCAATCCTTGATTTGCATGTTATCCAGGGTAAGCTAATTAATTTCTTTCCATTATTTATTATTTGAAATATTAATTTAGAGTGATTACTTATAGAAACTATTTTTTATTGTTGAAAATAGTTGATTCTTGATCACATCACTGTTTTAAATCTTGGATTTTCATGAATAGTCTTTATCTGTGTTTTTATGTAAGAGCTTTGTTTTTATGTTTAAGAGATAGAGTCTTGATTACATCACTGTTTTTGGTATTTTTCTGATACTGCAAATAGTAGTAGCATTGTTTTTTTTTCCTTTTGTTTACAATGGTGCATTGAGCCTAGAGATTTTGGGTGTCTATTGATGGAGGTTGAGGGCAATTTTGTCTTTTCAAGTTCATTGTATTTAGAGTAAAAATTAAAAAAGAAACAAGATTCGGAATTCTGGGAACAAAAGTCGAGAACAGTTGAGCTCTCTTTTTCATGTTATGTACAGCAGTAGAATTATTTTTTATTTAATTTTAGTTTTATAATAAGCTGTTTCATTCAAGTAAAATACTCTTGATAAATGAAGAGGACCAAACGTTAGCAAATTTATGCATAACCTTTTGTAAAGACAGACAATAAGATATATAGTATTTTCACATGGTTTTCTGCATACATTATTAGCTTTAATTTAATATATACGTCATTTAGTTTCTTTGGAAAATGTGTACCTCGAGGTATGAAAATACAAATTATATATTGTGTTAATAACAATAATTACCTGTTGGCTGTTGGGTATGAAGTAGGTGACCGACTATTATCTAGATGATTAATTTTATTTTTTAATTATAAACAATAACTAAGTATTATATTTAATTAGGTAAAGTCAAAATCCGTATCTTTCTATTATAACTTAATAGGCTATATCAGCACAACATATAATGGGTTACGGGATTTATACATCTATAATAAGACATTTGTGTGTATGGATGTAATGATTGAGTGTAATAAAGATGTGACTCATATGTATGTGAATGCAATCATTGAGAGTATAAATCCTAAATTGAGAGTGTATAAACCCACGACCCCATGTAATATACTTTTAATATCATAGAAAGTTCTAAATAGGTACAAAAAGTAGTGTTAATTACAGCTTCTTTTTGGTAAACTCAAAGTAGTGTTACTTTGTAGCAATGGTTCCTTAGGGTCGTTTTGGTAATGATTATTTTAGGGTCGCTTCTAATGGTAGTTTTAAGGTCACTTGTAATTTCTAGGCTAACTTTCAACATATGATGCCTTTCAGAAAATATAAGATAGTGTCTTTTTTCTTTTTCAAAATATAAAACACGTAATATTAAAGAATAAAATTAATTTCTATTCGGTGCCAAAATTCAGGGAATAAATTCTGGTGGCAACATGCATGGATTCTTCGAACATAACTTTATCTTGTCTTTATTATAGAAATCTCGTCACTTTCGTTATCTTTTTTCACCAAAAACATGATAATACTGTAGCTCTGCAGTTACACACTTGCATGTGCATCTTCCTACAAATGGGCTCATCTCAATGTGGACATGTGTAACTTAATAACAAGTATATAGACTAAAGTCAAACAAGTTTAGTAACTTTAGTGTGTGGTAATTAAATTTTCAGGTGGAGTATCCAATTGATGTTTCAACAACAAAAGACGAGGACTTCAAACGTTGGTACTATGTCTCATACAACTTTACAATGGCCACATTTTGGTCACCATTTTTGGTAAAAGCAACCCAGCCCGAAACTGACGGCCCAACTCACACAGGCCTCTTTAGTCTTTACCTAGACGAGTTTGATGAGAAATGGACAAACCATATCGATGACTTCAACTACCTAATCCTAAACGGAGGCCATTGGTTCTCACGGCCCGCATTCTACTATGAAAAACGTAAGGTCGTTGGTTGCAAGTTTTGTCAAAAAGAAAACATCACCGACTACCCAATGACATATGGATATCGACGGGCGTTAAGGACGGCATTCAAAGGAATCGTGAGTCGAAAAAACTTCAAGGGTGTAACGATGTTAAGATCGTTTGCACCAACTCATTTCGAGGGTGGAGAATGGAACGAAGGGGGAGATTGTACAAGGAAAAAACCATTTATGAGTAATGAGATAAGGTTAGAGGGTACTAATTTGGAGTTGTATTTGATCCAAATGGAAGAATTCAAAAAAGCCCAAAAGAAGGCAGCAGAAAATGGGCTAAAGTTTAGGGTTATGGATATAACCCAATCTTTGCTGTTAAGGCCTGATGGACACCCAAGTAGATATGGGCATTGGCCCAATGAGAATGTTACTTTGTATAATGATTGTGTGCATTGGTGCCTTCCTGGGCCTATTGACACTTTAAGTGATTTTTTGCTTCACATGGTGAAGATGGAGGGTAGAAGATCAGCCCAAGAGAAGCTTTCAAGATTTATCAAAGGGGGATAGTTAAATATAACTATTGACCTTTTCTTCATTTTGTTGAAAGAAAGACAAAAGGGGATAGAAAAGGGTAAACTTTACAGCTTTATAGTTTATTTTTCTTCCTAGTAAGGTTTTACAAGGAATATTTGTAAACGATTTATACATTTGAATTAGTTTGTATACGGGTTAAATTTTGTAGATGGTAACCTGTTTAGTCTTCTCTCCCTCCCTTCTTAATATTGAAGAAAAAGCATGAAGGTAAAAAATGTCATAAATTTCCACCCAAAGTCAATTTATAAATAATGACATCATAAATAATAATTTTGAATATCCATCAAATAGATAATTTATAATCTTATCTTTTTAAAAAATTTGAATAAAGTCAATTTAATTAATGATTTTTAAATACAAATTGAAGTTTACATTACTATTACATGTTAAATATGCAATATACATTGAATAAAAGAAGTATACAGTTAGAAAAGAAATCTATTGGATAATTATATATTAGTAACAAATATTATTATTACTATTATTATTATTTTTATGATTATTATCGAGGGTTGTCGATCACGATCAATAGCAAATACAACATTCATTAGTTTTATTTTTTCCAATTATTTAAGATGGTAAGCTACAATTATTATTAATCAGTATATATATATAACTGAAAATTAAATAGCAGAAAGCATAAATTTAAAAATACAATAACATATAACTATAACATGTGACACTAATAAGTACATATAATATAACAAAAAAAACCTTCAAGTAATTTAATAATATCTGAATCAGATTATGAAACAACACCAAAAAATAACTATTAAAAATAATTCATTTAACCTTAATTTATTACTCTCATTCAATTATTCATAGAAAAATTCAATCAAACTTGTATTAAATATAAGTGTAAAAATAACATTTATTCAACATATCTTAAATCTAACATTGTTAGACTTTCCTTTAACATGAATTATGAATTCCTTTGATTAAAGGAATTTAGAAGAATTTGATCAATTTCAATTCCTTTTGATTTTGAACCAAATACATTAATCAAAAAATGAAATTCAAATGCGATCCAATTCCACTCAAATCCTTTGAATTATGTGAATCAAACATGTCGTTATACTAAGAAAACATTAATGCAATCATTAATTAGCAAAATTAAGATTCATACACGACATTTATCACTTTGTGTCAAAAGTATAATTTATTGATGTTATATTCTTAAAAGCTTAAACAATATGTGTATTAAATTTAAATAACTATGTTATAAAGTAAATTAGATAACTTGCAGAGAAAATATATCATTAAATAATCTGAAAGATCTATTCCATATAGCAGGCCCGGCCCTAAAGGGGTGCGAGGTGTGCGACCGCACAGGGCCCCGAAAAAAATAGGGCCCAAAATTTAGTCCGAAATTTTTTCAATATATATTATATATATTAATATATATTATTTTATGTAAAACAAATCAAAAATGTATGGTAAATAAGTTGGCAATACACCCTTCTCTTTCAGTCTTACACCACTTCAATTTGGTGTAGGTTTGAATCTTGAAAGCTACAATTTTTTTATTTTTTTTCTGAAAGGCTTTTCTGTCCTTTTTTATTAACCCATTTAATAATTGTAGTCCATTAAGAATAACCCATTATAATTTATAAGTCCATTACTCAAAAAAAATTAGGGGCTCAATTTTATTTTTTGCATAGGGCCTCCAAAATTAACGGACCGGCCCTGCCATATAGTTATTGTATATCTCAATTAAATTAAATTAAATATAAAAAAACGTAATTATTAAATTAATTTATGATATTTAAGTGTTTTGTATTAAAAAAAATATAATTTATTAAATTTTTAATAATTTAAATGATTCATATGTACATACGAGCTTAAATGTTATCTACCAAGTCTATATAGTAGTACCAAGTTAACAACTATCGATCACTCCACTAATCATGAATCATGTTTTGATGGACTATGCTCCACTTTAATAATTATATATAGTTTATACGATATTAAATGACAAATGTGTATTATTCAATCACATGAACATGTTAGTTTTGTCGAAACAAAAAGAACATGCTCCATTAGTTCATTATGGGATAATTAGTACTACTATTGTTGTTGCTTTTACAAAGATTTAGTATAATATAATTTTATGAGTCTCTTGGTTGTAAAAAAAACTCAATAAAATGTTGATACACTATAGTAACTTTAGTAACATATTAAAAACTGATGCTAACATAGATATCGTTTTAAGTAAACCATTGTTCTTAATTTTTCATAAAAAAACTTCTTACTTATCAACTAATACTACCTTTGTACCCGTACAAAGTATTGACGTCAAATGATTTGATTTGACATCATATTTATTAGTTTCCAATGTGTATTTTCTATAGTGTTTATTAGATATTTTTATGTTCATATGATATTAAGTATGTAAGGGAGACAAATAAAACTATAATGTGAGATTTTTGGTCAAAAGTATTTATTTATTTATTAGATATGTTATTAGATAGGTTGATTAAAGTGAAATAAAAAGATGTAATTAAAAGTTATATAGATTTGATAGTAGAGATTTATTTTATTTAGTAATAAAAAGTAAAATTTTATATATCAATACAGCGTAGTTAAAAATAAAATAAAAATCAAGTAATAAATAAAATGGTGTTTGATGATAATACGTATAATAAAGTGTTCCGTGGCATGTGCGCTACATGTGCTTGACAAGGCATATGTTTGATCCCAAACCGATCGAACATCAAAATCATCCATGATTTTACGACTCTTTTCGGTCATATGACTCAGCTTGTATGGATATAATATAGCTATATGACTATATCACCATTTACTTATTTGATTGTAATACAATAATATATAATAATAATAATTAAACAAATATGGGTTCTATTAACGAGCGTTGAATTTTGACATTTCTAATTCAAAAGGCCAAGCCAAGCAATCAAATATGTATGCTTCATGTGCTTCGTTTTACCAAATGGAATGAATTCTATATTTATACAGCCGAACTAATTTTATTTTAGTAGTAATTAAAATAAATTAAATTAAATTAAATATATTATATATAAAGAAAGGAATTTGTATTGTAGGAAATAATGCATACAAAGTTACAAACAGCACCGCCTGAATTCCGATAGCTAGCGCCTGCAGCAAGAAGGCGTGTTTTTCGTATAAACTGCGTTCGTCACTAACATCCACCCACCTGTCCATTTCCCATTTCAATTTCTCAAATCTTCTCGAATTAAATTACAAATATAAATAAATATAGATATATATTTAACCGCCGGAAATGAGCTAAATGGTGATTGCAACACCGTCACCGATTGGCTCCTTTCCGGTTGAATCAACAACAACATCCACCTCTTCGACTCAACAACAAGATATGAATTCCACATCAAGCGTTGATTCCTTACGTTCTCGCAATTCAACAAATCCTCCCACTGCCACCGCCACTGCACGGCGGAGAACCACCGCTACTCCGGCGAAGTCATCATCACTGTGCCGGTCGAATTCATTAAGTAGAGATATCGGACATGCTGCTACCGAAACTTATTTGGTTACTCGTCTTGCCTTCACTCTTCTTCGATACCTCGGGTACAATTCCTCCTTTCATTTTTATTTTCTGTTTTTTTGAATGTTCGTCTGCTCTTGTTTGGCTCCTTAATCCTTTATTTACTTAAATTTGATATATGTTTTTTAAATTAATAGAACTAGTCGTTTGTTTTGTTATAACTTTGGAATTATTGGAGCTCATACTTTAACAATCGAAGTACTTCAGATTTCGGTTGGTCATTATTAGAATACTTGTGAAAAATAGATATGCAGTTACTTAACTTGGTGAGGAAAATTGTCAAATAGTTTGTTGAACATGAAGAATTTTGTAGATGGAAGATGATGTTAGAACGAAGGTAGTGAAAGAGGAAGTAGTAATGAACATTAGTGCTTCATCGAATAACCATTTCTAAGGATAATTACCCTCCACTAGATGTTGTTCATGACTAAGAATATATGCTCCTCAGATCTACTTGATTAAATCAAAGTTTAAGTCCTAGGCAAAGCTCCTGCAACCATTTCTTATGAAAAACTAGTAGTTGAATTACTTTATATATTACTCCATATGAACTAGGAGGGGGGAAATATATCAAACGGATGATTTCTAAATTTATCCAAATCCACACACACTGAAAGGATTTTGGCAGTTTCTGACATATAAATACAACAGTTTATCCTTGCTAAAAATGGTTCTCTCCAACAACTATGCCATAGTGTCTCACAGAAGACCCAATATAGTGGTCGCTCTACCCAGTGTAGGGGTTCGGGCTGAGTGCTTTTGAATATTGTATCTTTATCATTCAAAGATCTATCTAAATTCCATTCAGCCTATTTGAGGAAATTCTACCTTGTAAACTCACCCATTTGGTTCTCCCACATATTGGATCCTTGGAATTAAGTCAATTAATGTTGTTGATGAAGCCTACGTTTATAAAAGGATTGGTGGGATAATACGGAAAAAAGTTTATGCTAATTCCGGATTACTGGTAGCACTGGATATTGCAAAGTAACGATGATGGTCTGACATAGAAGAAAGCTGTCTGACTGATCTTAACTTCTTAAGAAACAAGGTGAAGTTGAGATTTGAGATAATCACCATGCTGAGTGGTTGATAGCCACATGATCTCAATCTTATACTTATAGATGTTTGTTTTGGTGGATCTGTTCATATACAGTGACTTTTAGTTAATATGTTTAATCTTGGTTTCTCACTACTCATTTAAAGGACTTACTAAATTTTTAAGTAAAGCTGCTGACATTGTTTCTTCCCACATTAGCTTCTATGCTCTTTGCCTTGTTTAGATGACCTTGTTTGCAGTACAACTTGATATTAGCTCATCATGAAATTGGTCATAGGCATATTCGGCTTGTTTGGCATTTTTAATGAAAATTAAATCCTGATCGCTTGTTTTCAATCAGGGTAGGCCGACGGTGGATCTCAAGGCTTCTTGCCCTGGGCCTTTATGCAATGTTGCTGATGCCTGGTTTCCTCCAAGGTGTGTTTGTGCCTAGTCACCTTTCTCTTTGACATATTTTCTGTACAATCAAGCTAATAAACCTGGTGCTGGTTATCATATTTTGGATGAAAGTTTTGATTAGTCATCCTTTTTGCAGTTCTATATCAATATTTCTTTTCAAGCCAAATCCGGAGAAGTATAGTTTATGGAGATCAGGCTAGAAATAGGTAGCGTAAATTTGGGATTCAGGCATTCAGCTACTAACACTATTTTTACTTTCCCCATTTATTTTAATCATGTGAATGCATATATGATATATCTTTCAGGCTGGATCTATACTTGCCGAAAAACATAGGAAATCCAAAGCAAGTTATAATATTTGTGACTGGTGGAGCATGGATCATAGGGTAAGCAAGGACATCATTATTTTTCTTAGCTTATTGGAAGAATTTGGTCTTGGATGACTGCTTATTGATGCAGAAGGTTATGCATATAACTGTCCTTTGTTGACCTATTTCTGTTTGCTGTGGTGATGTAGATATAAAGGATGGGGTTCTCTATTAGGATTTCAATTAGCAGAAAGAGATATCATTGTCACGTGTATTGATTACAGGTGGTTAAATATATCCAACTACACTTCCCCTTCACATATTTTATGGCTTCACAGTTGATACGACCGATGTCTGATTTGTTTGAAACTCTACAATCATTTAGTAACTCTGGCATTGGGATAAATCTTTCATGTAGGAACTTCCCCCAGGGTACAATCAGCAATATGGTTGATGATGTCTCTCGAGGAATATCATTTGTTTGCAATAACATTGCTAATTATGGAGGTGATCCCAATAGGTAACCAACTCGTCTGTGTGAGGTATCTGGGGTCTTTTGCTACTCAGTGCCATCGGATTGACTTTGGAGTTTGGCCTTTTCGATTCAGGATATATTTAATGGGGCAGTCTGCTGGCGCACATATATCTTCTTGTGTACTCCTGAAGCAGGCCATTGCTGAGTCCAAAGGAGAGTGCACTTCCTGGAGTGTCTCGCAGATAAGAGCGTATTTTGGTTTATCTGGAGGGTAAGCACTATATAAATGAAATGGTACTTGTTAATTCTTCTACATGTTTTCGTTATGAAGAAAGTGCCAAACATACCCTAATTTGTTGAGGGATCTTCGGTTAGTGTAAATGTGTAATTACGTGTTACTCATCTGATAGGTACAACTTAACAAACTTGGTTGACCATTTTGACCGTCGGGGACTCTATCGCTCTATATTTTTAAGGTATTAAGAATTTATATCGTCAAGTGTCTTCAATTGGTATAACTTAATATGTTCCTTCTGTTTGCTCCTAACATATCAACATTTTATGACAGTATAATGGAAGGGGATGAATCCCTGCAACAGTTTTCCCCTGAAACTCTTATTGAAGATCCAAGTGCGAGTAATGCTATTCCTCTCCTGCCCCATATTGTTCTTTTTCATGGAACTGAAGATTTTTCGATACCACCAGATGCAAGGTTTGATCCTCCTTTTGGAAGTTACTGTCTTGATTATGAATGTGACAAGTTCGATTTTAAAGGATAGTGTCAATGGAGTTTTTTTTTAATGTTTTTGTTGTTATTATACAATTCAATTAAATTTCTGTATATATATTTCTGCGCACGTGATCAAGATATGCTGCAGTGTGTAATTTTTTTTCTTGTTGCAGTATTAATTTTGTAGACGCTCTCAAGAGAGTTGGGGCACGAGCTGAGCTCATTCTGTATGATGGAAAAACTCATACAGACTTGTTTATTCAAGTAAGTTTCAAATACTAGGCTCTTGTGACTAACAATCAAACATTATCCTTAGACTATATCGAATCAACAAATATTATAGAAAGAGAATTTCAAGTCTGTGATACACAATACCGTAATGTTACTATATATGGAAACCTAGACTTGAACCTATGGATTTTTGTTTGACAATCAGGATGCTCTAAGAGGTGGCAAAGAAGAGTTATTCGACTATCTAGTGGATTATATACATTCTGGTGATCCGGAAGCACTTGCCAAAGATGCTACAGCACCTCCAAGAAAACGCCTTTGTCCAGAACCATTAATTAAGTTGGCTGGTCTAGTGAGCCCTTTTTAGTCATTCCCAGTTTGTTGCTAAATTTTCCAGGGCTGTTTTATTATCCGTCTTACGCTTATAAACACTTGTGTAACTTTACTTTAAATTCAGGTTCTACTTGAGGTATTCATTTTTTGATTTTGATGGTTATGACCTATCAGTGATGACCATAGAGTTGTTCAACAGATGCTGTATATTGAGAGTACAGTATAATGCGATTTGTGTTAAATTTCTGACTATTCATAGAAAAATGAGCAGGTTAAGGGAATAATGAGTTGGATATATGGATAACAAAAACATGTTTGTGGTTAGGTTGGTCAAGTCTTGGCGTCTGGGTAGGGGTTAAATATTAGCACAAGTCCTAAAAGTGAGGCAGGTTTGGTGATTTTGATTAACATACTTTCAAAATAAACATTTTTGGGGTATATATATTGTAAAAACACGATGGGTTAGTGGTTGCCGTTATGATAATCTCACAAGAGATTTTAGGTTTAAACTTCACTAGCTGTACATTTTGGGTTGGCTAGAGAAAGGGTTCGGAAACGGTCACGGGGATACCCATGTTAGGCCGCTTACATTTGAGTAAAAATACTCACCCTTCTCGTATAATTTGAACGGAAAAACCTTCTCTGTTTAATCTATTTTACCCTCTCACTATTAGGGTTGACTGGGTCAATAAAATAGGACATGAGAAAATTAAGATAGTGATCCAGGCCAACAAATATTATTTATGCATGATATATATTGTGGATTTGGGTAATCATATACTAAAAGGTGATAGGTGGTCTCTTACCATAATCAAGTATCAACCTTTTAAAGTTAAATTATCAATGTTATTAGTTTCATGTATTTCCCAATATCAAGTGTTTTTAGATCCAGATCAAACCGGTCAGATCACGATTTGGAAGAGAGCCCCACTAACCTACATCAGGTTAATCTATGTTTTCGGCTTAGAACGAACTGACTATGTTACTAGTCGGATCGATTTGACCCTGGTCTTTGACCGGTGTTTCTTATCTTAATTTTTTCGACCTGAACCGCTTATGTCAACATTCTAACTTAGAGTTTGTGTTTGTTGGAAATTTTATTATCAATTGACCTAGCCATAACATGTTAATAGTGTTGTATTTATCAATATTTATTACTAGTTTATAACTGATTATTTTAATGATCTTTCTAATAGCTCTTTTAATGATTATTTTGGCTATTTTATAATAAGTTCATGGCCATTATATATTTCATTAAACCTCAATTAATTTTGATAAAAGTGAAAAAATTCGAAAAAAGTAAAAAAAATATCAAAAAGATTAAAAAGTTAAAGACCGATTCGACTCCCCGATCCAACCGGTTGGACCAGGTTAAACTGGATCTGATCATGTCTCCGGGTCAACTTGAGACCTGAGTTTGAAAACATTAGTTTTCAGTATTTTTAGTTTTAGCCATGTTTACAATTATGAAAATGGAGCGGATCAGTTTGTAACTTCATAGATCATGGGCATACCAATTCTATTTGAATGTTATATTTGGACATTTAGGATTTGAAATTGTTAAATACAAAACCTTATTGGACATAAAAGAAGTGCCACTCGTTTTCCCCATAGTAGCAAGTTTATTTCAATACAAGCTTGTCTAAATTTGTTTTAATATCTTCAAAATAAACAAATTGTACAAATTCATCTTATCATTTATACGGTAGTATAAGTAAAAGCACAATACTTGGAAGAAGGTACAAATGAATATTGCGTTTTTATTATATAGTAGAAAGAGTTGGTACATGTACGTATGTAAACATTATTTTATTTTATTATGTAAAATCCTGTTGTAGCATACAAAATATTTCAACACGACCAATAGAATCAAATATGAATTTACTAGTGTGCCGAAAAATATCTCATCCCCATGATACAAAATTACATATAAACAGGTAGGGTCGAGTGTAGGGGTGAGCAGGAAAAATCGAAACTGACTCAAAAACTGAAAATAACTATAAAATTGAAACCGATAAAATCGATCCATATAAAAAACCAACGGTTTGATTTTTAAATTTTGAAAAACCGACTTATTCGGTTCGGTTTCGATTTTATATACAAAAACCGACCATAATAACCGAAGCGAACCGAATTTAACCAACTAGTACAAAACCGAACCGAACCGAACCGACTATAGGAATTAGGGCTTAGGCGTTATAGTGTTGTCGTATGGTACAAGTTACATATGCGTGATAAATATTAGGTTAATTTAGTTAGTTACCTGTCACTTCTACACACACTTAAAATACGATGATATCCCATGGATTTGTTCCCTTGATGTCTTCGGATTTTCATAACTCCGATTCATCCATGAGTATGATTTATTATGGTTACAATACTGCTTCTATCAACTCATCCAGTTCTTAATATCTTGGAGGTACGTTATGCTTTATATGCTAACTTGTTTGTAACTAAAAACTAATGTATGCGTTTTCATGTGCTTGATAAATTTCTACAGGAACTTCTCATGATGGTCGGATATCAGCTAAAAACTTTTATAAGCAGCTACCTATTGTTGAAGGTATTGTTTCTTATAATATCAACATCTCATTTTAAAACCCTTTTTTTATTGCAATTGTATTTTATTTTCTTAAATTTTTTGACCAATAGGTCAATATCGAAGCTCTATTGGAGAGAACAGACTGCATACCATATGGGTCCTGAAATTTCGATGAATAATGTGCAATCTGTCTTCTCAAGTCAGTGTAGTTGGCAACTATATGTCCAGTACAATAACGAGGCCATTCCCATTGTGCCTAGCAAATATAATCCCCAAAGATCAAATTTTGGTACCCTTTTGCAACCACTGGTTCAAATGTCGGTTCCCAGTAAACCCAATCAATGATGTAATATTAATTAAAATAAAATACTAAAAAGAATTTGAGCTTATTAAATTATAATATTTTAAAAATTGAATCAGCTGTATTTATCTCATTCATAATTCAGGTTTTCAGTTATGCTAAATAAGTCTATAACAAAAAGTATAACTTTTATAGTAATCGTAATCAATTATGCTAAATAAGTCAAATTCTCCATTGGCTATAGCTTCGGACGATATTCTAGAATCGTACCTTCCCATCCGGCCACAATGAAAGTAAAGATCATGTTGAAGTCACAAATTGTCAAAACATTTTGATAGCAGTCACCTCTACCTCTTCCTCTATAAACATTTTGTTTATTTGTAGGGGGAGCAACATGTATTAAAGTTCCATCAAGAGCACCAACGGCTCCCTAAGTAAGAAAATAAGTTGTTAGCCTAAATCGAAATTATGGCATCATACTACTACTACTACAATGGCATCACACTACTACTACTATTATTATTATTATTATTATTAATAAATTACTACTACTACTACTACTATTATTATTGTTATTACTATTTACCTTGAACATGCGTCGTTGCCACCTATTATTTCCAGGAAATTTTGGATTCCGAATAAATGTTGTTGGTCTTATAACTTCTTCGGCAAACAACACCATTTTATCTAATACTTCATGAAAATACTTATGAATTGTCTCGTTTGAGGATTGAAAGCTACGCTTCAACACTACGAAACGTTGATTGTGACCTGACATTATCAAGAAAATATCCATCTTCTCCTCGACTAATAAATGTTTGCTATCTTTTAAACAACCTTTCACTTTGAAATGTGAGCGATATCGGACAAATGAATCGTGTGACATGCGTAACAACTCGGTACATTGTTTATTATTTCCTTCCAAAATCTCTAGAGTGAATTGGTGTCTAGACATTGCCGATGTATTATCTCCTTTTCGTTTGTGTAGAGATGCATGGCCGAAAGTACTTAAAATAAAAGTAAATAAAAATGACAAATGCAATTTTCTGATTATTATCCATGTTCCTGGTAGAAACATAACAAAAGTTAAATAAGAATTTATACAAGCTAATATATGAGCACAGTAAGTCATAAATGTTCTTTCATAACAGAAGGCAAGCAAAATACATCCATAATATTTTCATAATTACCAAAATACATCCATACTGTTTTGCATAACATTAGTATGAAACATGGATATTCAAAAGGTCCTAACATAAGTTATAAACATGTAAACTAGATAGTTGAACACAAAAGGTCTAAACACATATACTAGATAGTTAAGCACATAGGTATCCAAAATGAAAAAGTACATAATCCTAACAGATACCAAATACAACTACTTAGTAATACCCAATGTCTTTGCTATCATTGTAATCCAACTCTTTAACACCTCCGGTTCTGATGGAACCGTCATACATCCCTCTCTATAGTTATCTGAAGGTTGACTAAAAATACCAAACGCTGCTAAAAATATTGGATCAGTAGCTTTCAACCCGAGGCCCTTCAACTTATCAAAATACTGATATATAGTAGGCCACATCGTCTTAATTTCAGGGAGGTCTACAATTGCTTTTCTCATATCACCCTCCATCTCGGATAAATCGATGGTGGCAGCTTTACTCTTTTTGTTTGGCCTACCTCGGTCAACATTAGGAGCACTATCACTTGGTCCCTTTTGAGTAGATGTAGGAAACGAAGAACCACCTTCAAAGTCAGTGTCATATTCGGTATCATAATCGGTATCTTGGGTGCCATATGGATCGTAGGTATTTTCATCAGCTTGACTCTCTATAGGGGCATCCTCAATTTGAATAGTTGGGATATTATGATGCCCTTCGTAGTGTCTAGAGCTACGAGTAGATGATGACACCTTTTGTGAGGTCTCAGTTTGAACTATTGGGACATTAGAATTAATAGTAGATGATGAAGCCCTTCGCGGAGCAACACACCGATTAATTGAACCGGTTGCAGAGATCCCATCATACAAAGCTGTACAAAGGTCAATGAAGGGCACAGGAGTCGTTTTCAACGATGTGGATTCAGGATGAACCTATATCGAATTGACAAGACCAAAAATAAACGTGTTTACAATATACTCAACTGGTTACTAGTATGTTAAAAAAATGCTATGACGTAGAGTGATAAACGCACCTGGGAAAATTCGTCCCATTCCTCAGTTGTCATGTTGAATGTATTGGTTTGAGCATCATAAGAGGGTGTTTGGCCTAACTTTTGAAAGTAGCTTTTTAACTTTTTAGAGTTTAGATATAATAAAAAGGTTATTTGGTCAATTTGCTCTATCCAAACACCTTTTACTTTTAGCTTCTAAATTGTGAAAAGCCTTATTTTTAAAAGCCATCAAAGCTTGACTTTTTAACCGAGCATATGATTTTTCAAGAAGCTAATCCAAATACTATCTCTAGAATTACATTATGTTATAACAGCATAAGCTAAAAAGTTAAAAAGCTTAAGCTCCTTTTAAATAGGATAAACCAAAGACCCACTAAATTTTCTCTATTTTTGCTCTCAAATGTATTTTGCTTTGACATAATCAAACTGATTTTTAAACTGCTTTTGATTGGTTTTTATGTGATACCCTTCTTCCATTTTTTCTCCCCAATACACCCCAAGACTCCAAAAGTAGGCTAGCCCCCCTGTGACCCATTCTATTTACCTCTGCAATACACGATTCTAAAAAGAATTTAAGTTGTTCATTGGTCAATTTTAGTCGTTCCATGCCTACACAAGAATGGACACAAAATTCCAACATCACATGAACATAAAAAATTATTTTAACATCAACACATCAATGGCAAAATATATGGGTATATATGTATAAGCAACAAAGTTCTAATACTATCATAATTGAGTTTTAACCTATCATCGGATAGAATGAGATCATCTCAAGTTTCTTACATTGTTAAGTTGTGAGGGAAAATAAAATAGTGACCTTTACTAAAATTAGTAATTGGCCTTTATTATAAGTTTTGTCAACTTAATTATTCTATATCCTGATCCAATCCCACTTAACCACAAGAATAATTAATTTAATAGTAAAATTTATAGGTGAATGTGGATGAGTTGGTTTACCATTTGAGCAAGTGCTCAATAAGCTTGATTTACTTTTCAAATGATGAGTTTTAATCAGAGTTTTTCGAGATTTCAATATTTTGAAATGACTTGATTTGTGATGCTGTTTCAAACTCTTTTGAGTTTTCAAATTCAATTATACGGCAATGTTGTAGAATGTATGTTTCTTACATCCACATTGACATAAGATTGGCATGTAATATGCCTCATTTTTTTCACTATGACATCCATCACGTTAACACAAGAATCTTATAAAATGCACTCTACATTGCGACTTATTTATTTAAATTAGGTTTCACTTACTAGTCTAGTTGACTTCTGATCAATTAACAATCTAATCTATCTAAACATTAAATCGTGAACTCATAACACCACCTTAGATGCCCTACGTTGACAAGAACCTATGTCATCATAGTTTTGGTTTGGAGTTTTAATTCTAAATTTGTAAACTTTCAAAAAGTCAGATCATATCATAAGGGGCTAGCCAAGTCTTTTAAATCATTATGATGCACATACACCTAATAATAATAAATAGAATATTTACCATACATTTTGACTGCTATGAATCATGAACGGTAGTCAAGTTTTTAGTTAAAGAAATGCAACCCGCATAAGAATTGGGCTACATATTGAATGTTTGCTTGTAAACGAAGTCAGCTATCTTAGTAATAAATTTTTGGATATCTTATATATCCGTACATGCCAAGACATCATTTCATTTTGTGTGCACACTAACATGTCTATTTATCGTCAGTTCCGATTAACATTATTTTAATAAGATTACACTATCTGAATCTACAGTACGTCTTTGACTTTTTAGTCCATCGTATCTTTTCTTGTGGGAAATTGAAACTTAAGACATACTTCCTCCGGTTTTTTATAACAAGTGTTTCCAGTTAGATTACATTAAATTTTAGAAAATAAATAATAATTATAATTAATATATTATATAAGAAAAAAATAAAAGTTTTATTTTTACATTTTACAAAGTCTTTTATTAATTAGAAAAGAATATCCATGAGTAAATTAATAAAATTAGAATATTACTTTTCAAAATAAATACTTATTCTAAAATAAAAAACACAACACGTATTTTGAAACTCAGAAAGCATACATAATACCAAAGTGAAAGAGAATATCTTGTCATTATGAGGTGCAGGGCTTGGGGGTGGACATATATAGTACCAGCATACCAAAGAAAAATGACATGAGTGATAGTTTTAATTAGTAGACCTATATGTAGCACCCACCATACTTTCTTGCAACTCCCGTTACATACGCAACCACTTTATTTAACCACTAAATGTGCTATTAACTTTCATTCACTTTCTTAATTCGCTACATAATTTCACATACATAATCTATATATATTGTTAGAATCGTAAAGTGTAACAAAAAATAAAAATAAATACCCAATTTGCTTAAAAAGGGTGAAATTGTGGCGCGAAATTAGGTCGACAGAAAGACCCTTTTTTCTTGTCTTTTAAGTTACGTTTATCTTATAAATATAACTCTTATGCAACTGTAACACTTGAGCCACAAATTTAATGAAATAAATCTCTCTGTGATTTTGCCTCGTTGACTAAACATGTATTAGAGTGATCAACTAATCGTTGTTTGTTGTTTATTTCCGCTGCAATTTCTAACATATATTTCATGTTTCATTTTTTTGAATATTCCAAATTTTTTGGGACAGAGAGAGTATTATATCAGTATCATCAATAATTTATAACAAGTTTTTTCTAGTTATTTATATACTTAGTCGTGATTTCGGCATCACCTTTGATGGGACACTGTAAGAAATTGCAGCAAAAACAAATCAACCCAAACAACACAACATGTAATTGTGTTATATCCACAAACAATAAACGGATAAACATTATTTTGTGATCATGCAATCCCCTCTGATCACTTTGTGATCCCCGTTGTGAAAACTCTTGAGATCAAATACTTTTCAACTTAAAATCTCAGAAAAAAAAAAAGAAAAATTCAATTAAGCTTCACATCCTCAATAAACATTATTTTACGGGGATCAAGTCTATCACCATGCAAATTTGATAAAGATGATGCTCTGATTAAAGAGACTGACCCGGTTCATAGAAATTGTTTGCAATAAGTGAGTTTTGTACCTCTTAGAAGTTATCATACTTGGAAGTTAATCACTTAACCAACTCCAACTCATATAGAAGTTTCTTATCACAAATATTGATACCGATTGTTGAATCTTTGGCTAAAAGAATTGCCACGCTTAATCTCTTTAGGTTGTTATTTTAGTACATTCCTTGCTATGTGAATTTGTTTTAAAAGACATATTTAATTTGTGGTACTTAACAAATGGACTTTGGTTGTTGAGAAAGGTAGCTTTCGTAGTAGTGTGAGAATATTAATAGATCACATAAAATATTATTAATGAATTAAGCATTAACTTTTCAATTCTTTAAAGATAGCATTTTAGATTTCTATACACAAACTTTGTACAAATTAAGATTTAACCTAACTGGTTATATCATGCGCCTATTTATGCATGTGCGCATGTCTATATATATATAGGTGTGTGTATTCAGGACAAGGTGCAGGTTTTTCACTTTTATGAGAATATCTTTACATGTGATATGTGCCCTTATAAATACACCGTGTAAAGGTTTGTAATTAATGTTCAAAACACCTCTAATATATCTATGTGTTTGTGAATGTTACATCGTCACATTTACACAATACAAAGGTGCTTCACATGTGAATTGAAAGTTAATTTTTGCTCTCATTATAAGAGATTGTTAAGTCTTATTATTGTAAACGTGATAAAATGGCCGTGTACACATCTTCAATCAAAACACTCCTAAATCGCAATGTATACATTTTATGGGAGATGATATATACATAAAATATTTTGATAAATACATCGAAATCAAGCATTAAAATATTGTACTAACATGCATCAACATGTCGAAAACTTAGTCTATCCGTGAATATTTGTTTTGGTGTATTCTTTACTTACTTTCGATCTTTTATACAAGTTGATGCATGTGTTCGTGTGTGTGTATATATATATATATAAATGATATACGGGAAAGTTTCAAATTTTGAGGAATGATGGAAACAGATTTCAATGTCATCATAAATAAAGAGTATTTCATCATAAATGATAAATTAATGTTAAGTTATAATTTACCAAACATATATCATTATCATTATATATATATATATAATGATATAAATGTAGTCTGTGTGTATATAAATGTTTGTTCTCTCATATGCTATACCTTCTAAAGCCCCTCATTTCATAATCTTTTCAGTTCTCTCTCTCTCAAGGTATTTTCTGTTCACACATGGTGCTGTAGAATGCAACGTACTATTACTATTTACTATTGAGTTCATGTGTGTTCAATCATTTACATAGAGAAGAATACGGCTCATTTCAATGAAGAACCCGACCCGTTTTTTATGAGCTAGCATATGAGGGGCTTTAGACAATGGTGTTAACTATATGTAGCTGAGACAATGGTGTTGACTATATGCAGGCAAGTGTTTCATTCATGTTTTCTTGGTCTTCAACTGTATATATCATTCATTATCCTTTGAGTATTCATTATTTTTGATCATTTGTGGTACTTTAATACTACTAATTTATTATTATTTAATTAGCACTTTGTATAGAAATCCCATTAGTCTGTACCACCAAAAGTAATCTTACATGAGTAAAATCATATTGAAAAACTCAAGTTTAGAATCATCCATATTTCATGGTAGTAAATCCGAGTTTCTTGATTATAACATAATTTTACATATGGTTTCAAAATTGTAGGCGGACAAAATAAACTAGCTTTACAATCTAATTATACTATGAAGAATGATGTCTACATCATTGATCTCATTTTAACAACTTAAAAGATAAAAATAAAAACAAACTGAAAAAGGTTGATTTCAAAGTGTCAGTACCTAATACCCAAATGAAGACTCAATTTAAGAAGGTGTGGTTGTAATTAATGCATGTTGATGGCCAAAAAAATAATAAATGCAAGCTGCTACTGTTCATCCCGGTCCTAATTTTGGTTTAGTTACTTACTTTAGATGACTAAAAAAGACCTAATTTTGGCTTTTAATTACTTTTGAAAACCAAGACAATTTTGAGGAAACAATTTTAGCAACTTAACAAAAGTTGGGTAACTACCAGTCTTATATTGTCATGTTCATACAAAGCACACAATATCATCAAAAACTTATGCAATGTACTATACAAGAAAGGTGCTTCTAACTAAAAGTGTGCTCATGTTTTAGGTTTAATTTAATATATTTGTTTGAGTTTGATATTTGCCCTATCTTCGACCTAGTTCGTGCTATTGGTCAGCAACTCGATTTTAAGTATTTATTTTTAACATTCTGAGGCGAAAAGGAAATGAAAGCAATTTAAGCGAAAACCATTAGATCGTGGGTGTGTGACGAGTGTTTCACCTTGATGTATTGTACTTCACTGGAATTTTGAATAAAATGTATATATATATATATATATATTTTATCGTGATTGTGGTGTCTGTTGTTTCACCAACTAAATCACAACTTCACGATCACATAAACTCAAACCAAGTAAAAGTCTCAGCAAACTAGTGCGGTCTCACAGGAAATTACTGCATCACGTTACTTGATAATCAAATTGCTCACCCAATTTGAGTTGCAATAACTATACCTTGAAATCATATGAGGTTGTTAAACTTTACTGGGCTGTGGTAAAAAATTTTTCGCAATTTTATACATTTGAACTTGAAAACCTAAAGATATCAAAGTAAATCCTGAATCTGAATGAACTTGGTTCAAATTTTCAGTATTGATTAAATCCAAGATCCAAATATAAGAAGACAGTAGTAGTAATTAGTTGCCAGCAGCTTAGGGACTTCTTAACCACTCATCTTCAGAACACACGATATAGATTGACATATCAATGATAAATAGATGAAATTTGTTATGGCCATTCATTTTCAGTACAATTGAACAATTAAAAGCGTGCAATGATATATCATAGGATTCGATTCAATATGTACAAGCAAGAAGTTTTGCAAATACATGTAATACTGGAAATTAAGGGTACTAACTAAGATGGTTATAGCTACTCGTTACTATTGTCGACAAAAGGAAAGATGTGATATCAACAAAAAACATCGAGTCCGTTATATTAGTTATGCTAATTAGTCCGATCAATATAGATGGTAAGAAAAAAATAATGAATGAATTCTTTAAAACTACATACACAAGTGTTATATTTATGTAGATAGATCAATTTCATGAACCATTACAAACACTCAAATGCATGAAAAATCATTATCAAATGAAAAAATTAACTGATACAGCAAAAAAAATTATGAACTTACATCCTTACATGCAGTTTCGCTTTAACATCGATTGAATATTTTGTACAGATCACTGGATCTGGCTGCTAGCTGATCAAGGACATGGTATCCTACATGATTTAATCCTGCAATTCATATAAAACTTCATTAATCAACTAAAAAGGATTAGCAAATGTGACACTGTGTTTGATTAATGTACCTCTTGAAGATCTGCTTTAAGTTTAATGGATACTGCTTTTAAATTGGGAGCTTGAATCTTTTGAGTCAACATAGCTGTGTTGGGAATTATAGAGCAAAGAGTATGGCTTTGGAAACTTTTGTTCAACAAACGAGTCCCCATTGTTGACTTGATGAATACTTTGTGATTGAACTTGATTCCCACAAGCTGACTGAAGATAGCAGTAATTGGGATCACCAAGCATATTCTTCGCATCGTTTTCGAGCTTTTTAATTCGTAATTTTTCAGTTGTTCTTGCTCTAGCTCTTGCTCTTGCCTCTGCCCTTAATTGGCATCTAGTTGCAACATTCACGTGAAATCCAGATTTCTGTTTAGGGGTTGTTTTCTTCTTCTTTCTGCCACCATTAATGTTAACACATTTAGCTACTGCCTTCTTCTTTTTTCCCTTCTTATCAACAAAATTTCCCTTTTCCATAAAAACTTGTTCACATTGATTAGAAAGAGTTGAAGAGGATGTGTGCTTCATTTCTTGAACCAATTCTTTAATTGAAGTTTTGGATTTTGTAAAAAGCCAATCAAGGGTTTTACTTGCTTTATCAAACCCTAACAAATCTTGAAGACTAAAAAGCTTTTTTGAAATGTCAATAGATAATCTCACCCTTCTATCTCTAGGACCTTGAGCTGTGAAGATCTTACTATGCCGATCTTTCTTCGAAGCTGCAACTCGCTTTCGAGACGGAGATATCACTGATTCACGAAGATTATTCAGATGATTATGATTATTATCTGGATTAGGATTCTGATTGTCAGAGCTTTGTAACCCAGACTCATTTATGGGTTGAAGAGGTGGTACTACTGGAGCATGATCAAAAGAACAATCTTCAGTAACAAATGAGTGATTATTGAAGTACACAACATCTTTTTCTTGACCAAAAAAGATACTTGAAGAAGAAGGGAAACCATGAGTGGATGAAGGAAAAGAGTTTGAAGAACTAAACATATTTAGAAACTCAAAAGAAAGTTTGAAACTTTTTAACTAAAGAATTATTTGATTTAAGTAAAACCTACAGATCAAAAAACCCTTTTAATTAATCTGCATAATAATGCATATACCCTCTTTGGAGCTACAAATAATCACTTGATCTTTAGGGGAATGAATGAATCTTCACTGGTCAACTAGGTCAACAAATGTTGATATTTAGGGCATAATTAAGTACACTACTGGCACTACCTAAAAAAAGAAGAGTTTTTTTATGGAAAAAATAGAGTGAGTCTGTACCTTCATATAAGCAAGACGATAGACCCACTTTTTCTTTTGAAAAGAAAATAAATAAATAAATAAATATATTATATTATATATTATATATATGTGTATATAAGAGGAACCAGACAAAAAACCATAATAGTTTATTGATGGGGAAATCTAATCAGATACCATCAGTTTTTATTTTTCGCCGCTGGTCAAAGCCAATGGTTTATTCGTATGAAGAAAATCGTCCATCTAGGGTTTATATGCATATAGCTTTTTATAATATAATTGAGGAACTGTACGTGCATGTATTATTATTACATATATAATATTATATTATATTTTCCAGACGTTATTTGTTTATCCACTAATCCTCTAAATCTTAATCTAAACTAATTTCATTAATCATTCGTTAGGCATACTCAAAAATATTAATTATTGAGTGCACAAACTAAAAAGAATTAGGTGAACCAAAATCAGTATCGTATTGTTTTAGTTAATAATGTTATAATAAGATATAACTTAATGAGTAAAGTTGATGTAAATACATCTTAAAATTTCAAGGTTGAGTTTTGGAGGCCCTAGTACTAGTAAGAGTATCTCAAATGAATGTTTTTTTTTATAGTTTTTGTGTGTAGTTTTTGAAAGAAGAGCTTTTGAAAAGTTTTCATCAATGAAGATAATTTAAAAATATTTCTCATCAAGACCAATCAAAGAAATGTAATAATGGGTTGTGCTTGGTAGATTGGGGGAGATTATAGATTCTTTCGAAGAAGACAACAACTTAGACTTCGATTCTGATTATATCATTATTAGGTTCAAAAGGCGTTTAAGAATGTTGGTTTTCAGCCTCATTCTTTGGAGTTTCAAAGTTTGAAAGGAGTCGATGCGTAGGTGTTACAATTTCAATTGTTTACTAAGGGTGGTTTGGGGTACATGTTGCGTACGGGTTGTCTTGTGAGTGGTTAGGTGATTGTTATCTTATAAGTTCTTGCATTAATTAGGATTTTTATACCTTGGATGTTTTTCTTGTGTTTTTCTTTGATGTCATATTTCTTCTAACTTCCTACTAGATTTTCAATAAGTCTTATTTTCCGTTCTAAGAAAAAGTAAAAGCGGAGTAACAATTTGATTTATAAATAAATATATATATATATATATATAAATCATTGTAAATGCTCTAAAAGTATTGATTCAAGAAAATAATAACAATTGTTCGTACCTTTAAAATTTATGTGTCATCAGTTCCAACTATCATATTTTTGCTAATTTTTCCACAATTAATGTAGTATATGTCACTCGACATTTTGCAAATAATGATATGTCATTTAAAGTTCACATTAAAATTATAGATCCCCTAATTAATTTCACGCCATTAAGAAATATTCAAGTTGTCGAAAATAATGATACTATACATCATTTCTTCTTAGCATTATAAACTAATTACTTGTTGAAAGAGCAACTTAAAATGATTTAAATAATTTCATCGATCGTCAGGTTACATATATACAATACTGATTCGGATGAACCATCCGTACAAACTCAATTAGACTATAATTGTTAACAAAGAAGATTATGAAAGAGAATGATGGAGAGTGATCCTACAATTACTTACTGGACGTTAATGGAGGTTCGATGATTCGATCTTTTCTTCTTCTTTGGATTCGTATTGGCGGTAATTAAACCGTAAGTCACGTTCATTACTTATTACGCACCCACCCTCAAAGATGTCGTATATTTAAACACCATCTTAATTAATTCATACTAGTAAATTGATTCACAAGATAGCTTCTCGGTGGAGATGGAAGGACAATATATTCTAACGCTTAATCTTAATAAAATAAATACAAGAATTCATAACTTAAAACTCTAACAAGCAACTTTTTCTCGTCGATGATTATTAATACACTATTTTAAAATAAAGTATTTATGAGATATAAGGGTTAATTACCTAAAAACAAAACATAATTTTAATTTTTTCCTCAACGTACATTTTTGTGATCCACTTCTCATCACGCTTTCAATTATTGTCTCTTTTTTTCCAACCTAAAATAAATTTTTACTTTTACAAGTTTTTCTAAATTTTATTTTGAGTTTTTCTATCATTTATTACTTTAAAAAGTTTTATTTTAAGTTTTTTTAATGATAGTGATAAAAAAAGTTGAATGATAAATGACAAAAAAATAAAAGAAAAAAAGATTAAAATAAAACATGAAAGAACTTGTAAAAGTAAAATTTTGTTATAAATTGAAAAAACAAAGATAAGAAGTGAAAGTACGACTTGAAATTTGAGCATAAAAAGTAAATTGAAAAAAAATGGAAAAAAGAAAGTAAATTGTATTTTTAAATAATTAACCCATATAATATATGCACATTTCTTGTGTTATCTTCATTAACCGGTCTGTATACGCTAATATCATTTACAATGTAATTTTTGTTTGTACTTTATCTACATTAAAGTAAGTAAAAGTACAAAGAGCTACTTCAATGAACACGTACGCTAATTGACATTTCACCATATTTTTGTGTGATATGTTAGCTACTTCAATGAACACGTAAACCGGTTGATTACATTGAAATTTGATGTAACATTGTTAACAAAATATGTTAGATATTCATTATTATTATTATATAGGGTATAAGAAAATGATAATAAAATCTTTCAGGGTTTTTATTAAAAGTTTTAGATATACATTTAAAGTTATATTAAAATTATAACAAATTATGTGTTTCTCTCCCATTTATATTGATCCTATGAGTTTTGATTTTTAAGGTAAAATTATTAATGCATCCACAATTTCACTATGAATTTATATTGATCGTATGAGTTTTAATTGAAAGTACAATTATTTATAATGCGTATACACTTTTACTATTAAAAGCCCTAAGAAACTTTATTAACAAACCCGTATATATATTAATATGTCAAGTTTTATTATTACTACCGTGAAAAGCCCGTGCGATACATTAGTCTTGTTTAATTCAATTTTTGAATAATTTATGTTTTGATGATTGTTTGTACTACTAATTAATATATTATACATTGAGGAATAAAAAGTAGTTAATTAATCACGGGTCTTTATATCAATACTATTGTTAAGATAAGATATTAAGCATTCAAGAGTGATAACATATTATTGTTTCTAGGACCAAAGACCATAATATACCAAAGATCATAAATTGTGTTCTCAGTCACTCAAAAAACGAAGTACATATTTGATATGACCCAAAAGTACATATTTTTGTTGTTGTCATCACCCCGATATGACATCAATGGCGACCATCTTCAAATATCTTTGTATGTCTAAGTGAAAGCTCATTAGTTGTCATGTATAAAAGAATATAAAAAAATATATATTTCAGTACGTAAATGTCATGGCAGTGTCTATTTATCAATGCTTAATAATTTTACCCATTTTTAACACGTGAAGAATTTTATTATAATGTTGAATTTGAGTTTAAACCCATGAGATCTCTCCCATATTGAAATGAAACTATCGCTTTATATGGATGTTTTATGTAAATGACTCATCAGTTCATCACATATATAAAAGTTATTTAATATGAGTGTACGAAAGCTATTTGATCCCAATTTAATTTAAAGAAATGTATGTGAATTTTCACCATGTGAGAGTATCAAAGTTCACAACAAAATTAAAACGATAATTACAATAAAAAATATCATGTATGATAAAGGAGTTCTCATGAAATAATTAAGTTAATAATAAACTCTATAACCAAAAAAGAAACGAACATATATTTAACAAATACAAATAGTTCTCATATGTAGTGTGCACACTTTATTATAAAATCTTTTTTTTTTTTTTTTTAAAAAAAAGAAAAAAAAAAGACATGAACGACCTACATAGACACATTGAGTACATTAAAAAAATATTGTATCAAGAAAATGATAAGAAAAGTAATCAATTACCAACATGATTTACTTATTTACTTATACAATTCATTCTTCTATATTCGTACATATGTAGTTTGCACCCTCTAGCAAAATTTGAAAATTGTCATGACCGAGTTGCAAATACATACTGAGTATGTTAAATAAAAAATATAGTATGAAAAAAATGAAAAAAATATTAATTAATAGACAACATGTTTTAATTATAAAATTGCATACCTTTGTTGTATCATCTGTCGTAAATCATCACCGACATAGATAAGTCTCTAAATCTTTTTTCAATCAATTAAATATGAGATTTAAATCAAAGGGAAACCAAAAGAACAATATTTATATGTACTAAAAATTAATGAAGTCATTGCCATTATTAATCATAGAACCTTAAAAGTTTTCTTTCCATTTGTGTCAACATAAGAATAAAAAATAATAATATTCTTATTGATACATATAGATTTATAGGTAATTTACCACTACAAATATTAAAATCTATCATATTATTATATTAACTATTTATATTACATACTATTAACTTATTTAAACATAGTTGTATATAATTATATGTCAAATTTCAAAAAGATAAATAAAAAATTATAGTGTTATTGTAGATAGATACACATGATTATAGTATTAATAATATATGGCTAAGAAATTAATATAAGGATTAACTCCACACTGATTACCTTACCATTATTTATTATATAAAACTTTATTGGTATTGTAGGTCTAGGTTCATTTATCATTATTAAAAATCACGGTTACAACGATCTATATTTATCAATAATATTATAATAATTATTATATTATTATAACCGTTTAAAGGAGTATATTAGTTTAATTCATAACCACAAACTCAATATTTGTAGGATTTATTTATCATTATCATCATTAAATATAATTGTTTAAATGAGTATTATTTTAGTGTTATTTATAACCATGAACTCAATATTTGTATTATTCATTCATTCATTTATCATTGTCATTATTAAATATCATAGTTATAATGACATATCTATATCTATGATATCACATAATTATAATAATTATTTAAAAGAGTACTTATTACTAATATTTATTGTCTAAGAACTCAAATTATAGAATAGGTGATTTTCTAAAATTTACCAATTATAAGATTAGTTATTATATTTATTACAAAAAAACTCTATATATTGTCTAGGTTTATTTTTATAAGTAACTTAAGTATTGAAACACATGTACTTAGAATTATATCTTTATTAGAATTTAAAAATGTAGGCGAAAATTAAACATGAATTTTTGCCATAAAAATTTGTTACATTAACTAGAATAAAAAAAATAAAAAAGAAACATAAGTATGAAATAAATATGGACGTAGTCAATAATTTGAAAGGTTATCGTAATTTCCTCACTAATCAGAATACTAGCTAAAGACTTCCGATGAGCTAAATTTGCCTTCAAATTCTTCGATAATATTGTTGCTTAAAAAGATGTAATTTTCTTCTTAAACTATTAACTTGCGTGTTTTGTAATGGAGTAATACTTTAATAATAGATAATATATTTATAAAGAATAAATAACATTACTTTATTTCTTGAAGTAGATAAAAGAATACATAAGTTAAAATAATAATTTAAAGTATTAGTTAAATAAATTAAAAAGATTGTGTAAAAATGTTACGCATACGATAAAAATATTTAAAAATTCTGTTATCAATATACTCTCAAAATATTAAAATATTTAATTTGCTGTTAGTTATGATCAAGTAAGTACCTTTATAAGATATGTACGATCTATCATATATTGCTGAGATCAAAAACTTATTTATTGACAAGCTATTGTAGAAAGAATAGGAGTGTTTATGGAATGTTAATTGGTGATTCAATTAATTGAAAATTCGGTTCATTAATTTCTTGAACGTACATCGAAATCGAAAAGTCTGGTTAACTTGTAATTGGATAATTGGATTTTACAGTTTGATTATGCGATTAATCAATTAATTGTCTCTTACATACTAATCATATTAAAATCAAACAAACTATGAAAAAATCCAACTATTTTTCAGACATGTAACAAACTGTGAAAAAGTATCTTGTTTTATGTATTAACCGTGAACAGAAAGAAAATAAATATAACACTAAAGCTAGATCGTTTGCGTCATCTTTTAACTGCCATATAATTACGTATATATTTATATTCAGAAATATACATGCTAAAAATAATTATTTAAATATTTCGAGTTTTCGGTTAATCGTTTATTTCAAAATCATGAACTGGAACTGAAATTGGAAAATAAAAAAATACCGATTTAGTTAACCAAACTAAAAAAGAAAAAATCAATTCGACTCACCCAACTTTCAATTCAGTTTTTCGCTTTCGAAATATTCTGAACACCCGTAAAAGAAAATTTAGATTACCTTTATTTGACAATTATCTAAATATGTAAATGTACTCTAGTATTTGATATGCAGAAAGTCGACCAGTTACTTTAATATTTGTCGCTTCATATTTATAAAAAATGAAGAATTGAAATACTAGTAAGTTCTACACCTAGAGGCTATGTGTATGAGCATCGAGCCCTATACACTAACCACTATATATCTATTTTGTGAGGTGACAACCAATTGCCGACATTAGATGACAATACGCCCCCCGCGAATACCGCAAACGGTTTTAAACTAGGGTTTGTTCAAACTTGAAAAATATGTTTTTTCCTTAACGCTTATTCACTGTTTCAATTTCCATACAACAATATTTATACCTAATTAATTTGATAACTAATCTTATCTTATCTTAAACTTTATAAAGGATTTAAAAACTATCCTTAATCCTTTAAAAGTGACTATAATAAATTACTCTTATTTCCTATCACTAATTACATAATTATAAAAAATAATAAAAATAAATCAATATATCTACTTCTTTCTTTCAATATAATCGAACTATTTATTCAATTCGATAAATTCAATTTTAATTTATAATATATATTTTAAAGTGTTTGCATATATACTAAAAACTTAAATGATCAATATATATATATATATAGGGTAAGGATCAAGAGGGAATAGATAAAAATTAGGGAATGAGTGACGCAAATCTCAACAATTAATTTCATCATAAATGAATTTTAAAAGTTACAAATAAATTCAAAATTTAACATTCATCACAAATGAATTTTAAAAACATTTATTTATGGAAAAAAATCAAGGGCTAAGATTTGTTTTCCTCCTTCCCTAACATTTAGAGCTTCCCTATGGATCATTTCCATATATATATATATGGTGGGGATCAAGAGAGAAGCAAAATAAAAAAGGAAGGAGGGAAGCAAATACTCATTTATCATCAAAACATGATTTTTAAGCAAGATTAATCAAATTAAAGCTTAAAATATAAATGAATCGATTATATACATCATTTAATCAAACAATGTTGTTATAATTATATGTTTTAAACAAAAAAACTCTCAAAATCGACATTTATCATTCATTTGTGATGAATGTTAGTCAAAATTTCAACTTAATATTCTTTAAACATTAATTTATGATAAATATTAACTCATATATGTTATTATACACTGATTATATCATTTATGGGTGAATGTTATAACTAAAAATTCATCAAGAAATTATGTTAAATAACATTCATGGATGTATAATAACAAAATATGAGTTAACAATCATCTGGAATGAATGAATGTTACAAATGATGAAATCAATGCCGAGATTTGCTTCCCTCCTTCCCCAGAATTTGAAGCTTCCCTATGGATCATTCCCCTATATATATATATATATATTTTAACTATTATTATTCACAACTATTGTAATAACATAAATTACAAATGAACTGAACGCATATAAAAATAAATAAATAATAACAATATAAGTTAATGCAACTATTATCGTTACGCCAATCATTATTGTAGAACATTAAATATCTTTTTATTTATTACCGCCGCATTGCGCGGGTCCTTGACTATAGTATATAACTGGTAAGACTCCAAGAGTGCTCTGGCCAGTTACTACACTCAACACATTATTTTTAAGGTAATACACATTGTATCTAGGCGCACACGCCAAACAAGAACCGATACAAAAAGTACAAAAGAACAACCACCAAGTATAATTACTCCATTATATAAATTACCTGCTATCATAGGTGCAAATACCAAATGACAACTACCAGCAAGGGCTCAACCATACTTTTAATATATGAATTATATCCCGAGACATGGCAACATCTCAGAGGATCACAACTCCATGTGACACGATCGCATTTGCAGAGCAGTTCCATGCTTCCCATAAATAATGGGAACATCCTCACAATCATGCATGCAACCAAGAAATACACCTACAAGTCGTTAAAATTCAAATAACAAAATACATACACAACGATTTCTTACCACCCAATACTTCCTTCAACTGAGGTATTCAGGTCATCAACGTAAACCGGAGTGTAACAAATCTCAAACACCACAATCCGCACTCAAGGATAACTTAATACTTGATCAAATAGCTCAATTCGTGTAGAAATACAACTTTCTTTTCGCACCTATTTCTTTTCAACCGGAGTGGAGTTTTTGTTTGCTTTTGTTTTAAACAAAGTTTACACCAATGTCGTCTAAGACTGATGGTCCACCATGGTTTCCCAACTCTCATGTGTTGCCATCACCTATCGAAAACATACAACATATCTCCATTCAGAATCAGGTCCCATTGTCTACTCCTAATACCACTAACATGTTAGGCGAGCAACTATAGTGGGAGCATAGGCAAAACTTGGAACAATCCATACTTCATAATATTTTTAACTCCAAAACCACCACCCCAATCAAACGTTCAACAAACTTTTGCTAGTCCGCTACAAAACACCTTCCAAACCCATAACGGTTTCGTTGCTCTTCCTTCTTCTGACCTAGTTATCACCCCTTTAGGGGGTAGAACAAATGTTGAGACAAATGGGTAGTTCTTTTTATCAACAAAAGGACTTCATCGTTTTATCTGGGCATCAACAAGCATACATATAACATTTCTTTTCACAACAGACACCTTTTCCTTACCCTCTTTCTGCAAGGAATCCCGTCTACGACAACAAATTTGTTGGCGTAGTTGTTAGGGCAGATAATGTTGCCATAACTACTACCTCTGCCACCATCACCTCCACTTCCACTGTATCTTCAACTTTATGGGCAATGATGAAGGAAAAACCCCTCCCAAAGCAGGACCGAGCCCTAAATTCGAATTAAAATTCCACCAGGTGGCAAGCCCACTATGCACCACAGTATTGATTACATTGGGTATTACGACTACATTACTGACCCAGTAGACTTTATGTAGACCTAAAAACACGTGATCAAAACTTAATATTGGGACGATGTAGTCCCTTGTTATATGTTCCCATAAGTTTTGGAGTCATATGCCTAGACCTGGTTCTAGGACATGCCCATACGTAGTATTACATGTTTTGTCGACCTACATGAAAAATTCATAGGACAATTTCACTAGAAGAAAAAGCATCTATGGTCCCATCTTGAAAATCACATGATCAAGTAGCAGTCTACTGAGTTATTAGACGATTTCATCAATTGTTTCACAACTGACTGTCTTAACATACCTAATTTGTTGGAGATTCGGCATGTATATGGGCTTTTATGTGTATTAAACAAGGTAGGTATGGCGTGTTGGTAGACAACATTACGGGAACAATCCAATAAATGTTCGTATTTGCAGTCGAACAGACCCGAGATTACAACGGGCACTCTCCCAACGCCAGCAAGGCTGTAATAACCGACAATCCAAAAAAATCAGAGGTGATTATAGATATGAGCATAAACCCTCTAATTAAACAAACAAGAACAGAGGCCCGGGACCAAGAAAGTTTCCCATACATCATCCATACCAGCGAAACTTCCACGAACGCGATGTGTTGGTCGCATCACTCTCTAAGTTACACAAGGAGATATTAATCGCAGTGCCTGCGAAAAAAAAATTCAAGCCTACATATCCTATGTCCACCCACCGGGTACATATACAGTTAAGCGAAATTTTACTTTTAATCACAATTAAACCCTAATTACTATAGGACTTTCTCTTAACCTTTTCTCTGGTTTTCTTGGGCGGCATTTGGCGATTTTTGGAGGATTGTTCACCTTTTCTACTCATTTGTCACTCAAGATCTATAGTTCCAACACAATCAAACATTCCGAATTCGGTTTACATCTTTTCTATTGAAACCATGTTTATTTCCATTTCGTTTGTCTTTTGCTCTTTCTAGCCTAGTAATGGGCTAATTAATTTAACATTCACTTAGATGATGTGAACTATTGATTTGGGGTGTTAATCATTTGATGTTTCCAATTGTTTAATTTATATTTAATCGAAGAACCATACATATTTGATTTTACAAATTGAATTGTCATGTTGGTGAATGTTTAGTGTTTATAGCGGAAGCTTTTACATATAAATAATTTATTAAAATTGTTTGTCCATGAATGATTATCAATTGATTGCAGGAGCAAAATTGAAATATGAAATGTTAATTAAACATGAATGTTTATTAAAAAATTTAATTTAGAGGAATCCAATTAACTTTAATAATTCTACACATCATAAATTGACTAATTAAGATAAAGATTTAGTTTGTTTAGAAACCTACAGAGGGAGCCATAAATCACTTCTAATTAGTCTATTAGGACAAGTGGAAACAATTCTTATTCTTAATACAATTTAAGAAACAACATAAGATAAACTCGTTTCAACAAATACTTCAAAATCTATAGTAAACTAATTCAAACATATATATATATATATATTAATATTTGATAAGAAACTCAATATTGTGTTGTTAGTCCAGTGTATAAAATTATTTTTTGTGTTGTATACCAAAGCTTTATTCTAAGTGGGATCTCATGCCTACCTACAAATTAAACACCCGTAATCTATCTATATATATAAAATAAAGTTTTGAATTGCTTATGTGACAATCTCCTATTAATCTCCAAACTACCTCAAATTAATTACCTACTAATTCTATTAATCTCAAAACCACCTCAAATTAATTACCTACTAATCCTAATTAATATTATATAAATTAAATATTAAATTTTGTTTGTTGTCTCTTAGTCATTCATTCCCTTTCGTAAATATAGGTCACTATTTATTAAACATAAATATTTGTTGTTTTTATATGCTTTGATTCATGTTATTAATTATTTTTATTTTTGATAAAAATTACACATTTTAAATTAACGACACTAATTTATTAAACTACTCACAATTAAATATATAATCATATCTTTTTAAACGTTTTAACATGCACGAGTTTAATGCCTAATTCAATATATACTATACTAGTAAATTACACGTGTGATTCAACATAGATTGAAAAATTAATAAAGAAATGATGCAATTCATGTTGTGAAATTAATGTGAATAACGTAATTCAATATATACTACTCCACAACTCCATAACACAATATTAGTAAATTACGCGTGTCATTCAACCGAGATCTAAAAATTAATTAAAAAATGATGCAATTAACGTTGTGAAATTAATGCCAATAACTTTTTCAGATTAAAAAGATAGTATAAATTACGTTAATGATAATAAATAGCTTTTAATATTCTTTTTATTTATTATTATCGATAATAATTCGCACATATACGGCGTTATAGAAGAAACTTAAAAAATATAGAGAGTATGTTAGAAGCACATTATAAATTGAATAATTACCTTAAGCATTTATTATTGTCTATTTACCATAGTTTTCATATTATAAATTGAATTAATTATTTTCTAATTATAAAAATCAGTGGATGGATTTGCAAATAAAAAGGGTAACGTGGTAATTTCAGATTTTCAATGATAAGTTTTAAGATTGGAATGAAAAATACCCTTTATAAAAATTATAGATAATTATTCACGCTTCGTTCGGTATAAAGTATAAACGCATTTAAAACTTAAAAGTGTGTACTTTAACACTCTGCGTGAAGACTAGAAAATTTGTTTGATTCCAAACGTTCAAATCTACATGTCTAAAGTGTGGATTTCTCCCATGTTTACATAAGTTACTTTTTATACACTAATAATTAGAGGTGTTCTCGAAATTCTGGGACACCCAAATAACATGTCTAATCATAAATCATATTCACAAAAATAAACGGATCATCAATTATTAACTAAGCAATTACAGAAAGTAACAAGATATATAAACACAAACAATACGATATATGAGTATTACGTGGTTATATCCAATCTTCAATTTCAAAGATCGTTTTAGTTCTCGGGACCAGACAAAAAAGTTTTTACTATTATTTTCGAAATCAAAGGATACAACAACATATGAAATGTATTTATATGATAAACCTAACTTAAAAAACAAGAAAATCACTTTTCTACCGACACCAAACTTCCTAACGTGACAATAGTCGTCGCAACATGATAAACTTTCTAACTCATGATCGCTATGCGATGACCTCAGGTTTCTGAAACAGCTATTCTACATTCCAAGTTCATTGTGCGATGACATGTCATCATTCACACTCTAAATTCCTTTAACAAAATCATTTTTATATTCGTTAAACTTCACAATCTCAACATATTTATAGTGCGGTGCCATTCTGAATATAGGCTAAAATTAAACCATAAGTTCATAATTGAATATTTCAATTTTCCAATAATCGAATTCATTTAGTTTCGATTCCATTAGAGTGGGATTTTTTCTGTTTTTTATCCTTTTGATTTCTTTTAAGTTTTTTTGGGGTTTATAAGTTGAACTTTAAATATTTATTAATTTTTGGGCTACGAAACCAAACTTTATAATTTTTAACAAAGGATGAGTAACACTAAATTAATCATAATTGTACCATACAAATTAAATTATGTATAATACCATAACACAAAGCAAAGATTTAAAAGATTGAAAACTTACTTAATCAAGCATAATGTAACAATGAAAAACGTTTACCTTTAAAACTAGTTAAATACGTAATGCTTTTAGAAATAGTAGATTGAAGATCTACTCTGAAAAATTGTAAAGAAATAAACCGTAATAATTTTTTTATTTGTATAAAATAATAATAATAATAATAATAATAATAATCATATATAAATAATATATAATTGGTTATTAACTAAATGTCGATTAAGGTTATTTAATGATTTAGTTTATATGTTCAGGGTTGAGTTCAAATGAGAATGAAAATTTTAGTGAGAATGAAGGAATGAATCCTACCCATCCATTTTGCAAAATCCAATTTTTTCCCCAAGTTAAAAATTTCACAAACAACTAATAAAAAAATTATAAAAATTGCACCATAAAAATCAGCATTCTTTTCTCTACGATTTAGACATCCCTCATAATATACTTTCGATGAAATTTTTTATTTTTTTTAATTGAAAACCGGTAACACATGTGTTAGTAGTTGGTAACACATGTGTTACTAGCGACTAACACATGTGTTACCAACAGCCAACACATGTGTTACCCTAGTTATTGTTAACACATGTGTTACTTGCGACTAACACATGTGTTACCAGCGCTAGTAACACATGTGTTACCAGTTTTAGAAACCCACCAAAAAATGATAAATAAAGTTCGTCGAAAGTATACATTGTGAGATGTCTAATCGAAGAGATACAAATGTTAATTTTAATGGTGCAATTTTTATATTTATTTGACTAGCTGTTTGTGAGATATTCAATTTTTAAAAATGTTGGGGGTATTATTATCTTGATGAAATGGATAATTGAGATTGATTTATTCATTCTCACAAAAAAAATTTCATTCTCATTTGAACTTAATTTTATATGTCTAACATACAGCAAACCAAATATATCGGTTAATGCATTATTAAAAATTAAATTGTCAATTATGTCTTTAGTAAGTTATTTTGAATTTTCAGTTATAATCGGGTTATCGCAGTTGTTTCTCATACTCGTACTAATAAGGGTAGGCTTTTCTATTATTATTTACACATTTATTAATGTGGAATTTTTATTACAACTATTTTTACATACTCGTGAATGTGATAAAAATTAAACTTCTATAAGCTTATTTGTCTAATGCGTGAAGATTTTACGGATTTTATACAAGCAACTGTCTATACTTATAGTTAATCCATGTTCAACATATAAGCATATTTGAAATTCCGCTATTACATCAATTGTCATTTTCCATTTATCAATATATGATAGAGTTTGCACCAAATAATTCTCTCCTTAAACTCAAATTTATTAGACCTCCTGTCCAATGATGGTCCAAATGATCAAAAGTCATATTTTAGTACTGACGTAACCTTGGTACTCAACCTGATCTTCGTACAATGCTCCATAAGCGACTCATCGTTAATTAAGATCAAATCGATGGGCATGCGCCGCTGCATTGTCACGTTGCGTCATTCATGAACTTATAACTACATACTGTTATTTTTTTCATTTATCAATGATATTAATAGAATGTGAATCGTGTTCTTCTTTCAATCATACAGGATAGGACTTAATTTGGTTTTTTTTTAAAGTACACATTTGTTTCTCAAGAATTAACATAACTACGACAAGATGGTGGTGGCCACGTTAATAAAGATTGGGGGGCAATGAGAATGCAAGTGGGAGAAGGTGGTGATTACTGATTAGATTGGTGTCAAAGTCGATGAAAACGCAAGAAATTAAGGAGTAGAAGACGACTTGCTATTCCGATCACATGTTGATGTTCTTTCGTCCGTAGATGTACGTCATGTCACTTGTTGTTTTCTTCGTATATATTCCTTTAACTTAGCATAATTTTGCAAGAAAAAGTAATTAGTGTATTTGTTAAAATAAGATAAAAATGATTGATACATATAAGTAAGATACATATTATCTTAAAATGTTTTGTTTTATGCAACATATTCTAAAAAAATTCTTAAATTTAGTTATTAGGGGAAATGTTAGGTGAAATAATAAACTTTACGTGTAGCAAAGTTAAAAGGTAAATGCGTACACAAAGTTTATATTTATAAGTGTAAAGAAATCATAATATTTTTTATATTTATCATAGTATAAAAAGCATGTTCGCACTTCATAAACAAAAGTAAAAAAGATCATACATTTAAAAGTATAGAAAGTATTTTGTGCATGACACTCGATCAGTATATTCACGATTTTGCTTGCGTGAAAAAAACTAAGTGTAAGTGTAGACGTGCATTATGAATATTTCTATATTTCTGACACTTAATTGTAAATGATTTTAAGTATAATTCGTGAAATATGATTAGTAATTTTAAATTCGAAGCATTTCATATAATAAACAATATAAAATTAACTATTAACATAAATGTAAACAATTAATTTATAATAATATATCTTTTTTATATATCTTAAGGGTTAATAATTTTTTTAAAAAAATAGAGTACTTAAAATACCCGTTGTACACACTGATATTGAATAAATAACCGTCTTACTACACAAAATATGTCTTGTTCCATCCTAAATTAAAACCTACTCCATACATCTATGAAAATACAAACAAATTGTAATATTAATATAGTTTGTTGAATAAAAATTAATATAATCATAAGTCATAGACATGCTCATGAAACATTGAAACCTTATTAATTAACTTGAAACCCAAAGCTACATACCTAAATAAATTTTACATAAATTGGACGATGGTTTTTTATCCGATTTCTTTTGTTCTCGAATATACGTTTTTAATAATTATATAAAAAATATTAGTTCATTAATTAATTAATAGTATATAATTTAGATAATGTTAGTAGTATTATTTACTAATTATCTTGTTTACTATGTTTATCCTTAAAATAGTTATTTGTTTTCTTTTTTAGAATCATAATTTATGATGTTATTAAATCCCTAACTTTACTCAATTTAAAAAAATATATTTTAATTAAATTATAGCTTTTGATTGGTTAATTAGATTTTAAATTAAAATGATAATATCATAAATATAATTTTTATATATTATTTATAAGATAAGCTTCAACAACTTAATTATGTTTATGACACTTATTAAAAGCGTGTAAAAAACAATATGAGCAGTCAACATATTTGTTTTAGCGGTTAAGATCTGTTATATTACGATGCTCATTGATTTTAGTGTGTGCCTAATGATGAATTATGCCGATCTAAAAGACAGTGGATTTTGTACATGTTTAGTCCATGACGTGTATTTCAATCAATTATATATAAATGCTGTAAAAAAAATATAGGTTGGAAATTTAAACCGTGACACCCACGTAACTATAATCGGTTGAGTGAGTCAAGTATGACCTCCACATTATACATTGTAGGTTGGTCCGGATTACCAATTATCAACTTTTTTACCATAAAAAAGTCAGTAGATTAAGACCCGTTGTTTGTTTTATGTGTTCGATGAACATTGAGAATATCAGTAACTAATATTTTAAATTAATCCTTAATTAGATCTAGGATTTAATTAATAATCAACAACTGTTTTTATAAACATCAAATTTACAAAAGGTTAATTTACTCGCACCTATATAAATTATAAGGTAAAATAGAACAAGATTTTTTCTATTTATGTTGGGACTTATTTTTTTTATTCGAATATACACGACTCAATTTCAATATCAATGTTTCTAGAGTTTCAAATTTTAGACTTATAAAGAAGACGTCAGCACAAGAAGACGTCAGCACGTTTTACTAGTAGGCTAAGATTTTGTTGGTTGTTGTTCAATTGAGTAAATGCTATTGATTTTTACATAAATGTTAAAGTTACATGTACAAATTTTACAAAATTATGTCGTGTGAAGTGGAATAGTTACGTTTGCTACTTTTTTCTCGGTTCTCTTTTCATGATGGGGTGACTCATCATTTTGCGTAATATTCTTTGTCATTCTTTCTTTTCTAAATGTAGCATTTCTCAATTTTTTTTATCTCATTTGGTCTAAAATCAAAAATACCCTCCATGTGGTCAAACTCCGAGAAAAATTGATACATTCACTTACTTTTGTCTATGCTTCCAAGTCCAATCTAAATCTCCATCACCACTTAGCAAGCATTAATTACTTGCTTGGAGACTATCAATGCTTAAGCCACCATGTTTTAGAGGAGCAAGAACTTTTATCCAAACAATAAAAGGTATTTTTTTCCTCCATCGATCCTCCTCAAAAAAAGTTTCTTCATAATCTTTCTAACTTTTGAATGATTATAGATGGAACTTTAAAGATTGATAAGAAGTAAATACCTAGGCTTCCAAGAATGAATTTTATGATTGTAGGTCTTCCACCAAAGATTAAGTCTTTGATTTCCATCTCAATAACTTCATATGGAACTATGAGATTATAGGAAGCCAACTTGCACTTTTCCTTTCATGTTGCAACCAATGGAAAGACCAAGATAGTTGAATGGAAATTGAAAAGGTTGACACCCCAAAGAGGAAGCTAGGAAAATTGCTTCCGATTGAGCTACTTCAATATCAAAAATGTTACTTTTGCGAAGTTTACTTTTAATCCGGAAGCCAAGTGGAAGCAAGTGAAAGTTCTAGAGAGGTTTTTAGCGTTGAGGATAGACTATTCACCAATAATAAGTGCATCATTGGCAAATTGAAGATGTAAAATCGGAACTTTATTATTTTATACTTCAATGCCACGAAATACACTTTTAGATTGGCATCATGTAGAGTCACGTGCAAAGCTTCCTTGAGATCATATTAACTATAACCTTCTTTGACATCATTTAAGTTTACACAAAGATTTGATAAATGCATGAAGTGGATCTTGTAACTCTTTTGCAGGGGACTTAGAGTATGAAGCCCTAAAAGCCAAGAGAAATGGAAGAACTAAGAAAGGATTAGAGAGCCTAATCAAGTACTCACAATTGTTGTACTCTCTTCGAGTAGAATCACATTTAAGAGTATATTTATCAACATATAGGTTTGGGACCAAATTTATGAGTAGATTCAACCCCAACCAGATCCAAATACACTGCTAGTAGCTCTACTTTTTCTACCTTTGTGATGTATCAAACATTTTTTTTTATATTTTTGGTAACGGTCAAAGGTTACTAGAAATAAATCAATGCTACAAGAACTTGTTTCTAATTATGTACACTTTTCGCTTCTTTGTGCGCTACTGTTTCGTGTTCGAAGAATGGCTAGACTTTTATTGTGGCAGTATATAACATTAGGCCACTCACTACTAAGAGTCAAAGAACTGAAAAATTGATAGTCACATCAACGCAACATCAGTAAAATTTGTCAATAACTGGCCAATAAAATTTCACTACCTATCAAGAACAGAAGAATTTAACTTTTCTTGGTCTCGGGGGGGGGGGGGGGGGGGGGTGTTCTAAAAGTAAACATATTTTTGGTAACGGTCAAAGGTTACTATAAATAAATCAATGCTACAAGAACTTGTTTCTAATTATGTACAATTTTCGCTTCTTTGTGTGCTATTGTTTCGTGTCCGAAGAATTGCTAGCCTTTTATTGTGGCAGTATATAACATTAGACCACTCACTACTAAGAGTCAAAGAACTGAAGAATTGATAGTCACATCAACCCAACATCAATAAAATTTGTCGACAACTGGCCAATAAAATTTCACTACCTATCAAGAACCGAAGAATTTAACTTTTCTTGGTCTGACTGTTACCAAAAATATGTTTACTTTTATAACAACCCCCCTTCTCAAATAAAATAAATGGTCTCACTTCCTTTGTGTTCATCAACATTACTTGGAGAACAAGAGCGAAAAGAACAAACAGTGGAGAAGCTCGTGCCTATGGCCATCCACTAGTCATCCCTCTAAAATGTGTGAAGAACGGTTATCATTGGGACCGGTCTTAGTGTCCGGAATTCGTATTGGTATTCTCAAACGATCTACCTAATTGTATTTACATTCAAAATTGAAGTCCATATATATCCTTAAAAATGTTTTACTCACTAAAATTGTAATGGTGTGAGTTGGTTTAGTTGTTATGACTTTCTTTTTGGCCCTAATTCATGGTTAGTTTGGGCGTGTTTTTCAATAATATCTAGCCGTTCAAAAAATTTAGTAAAATAAATATATAAATAAACTTTCTAAGTTATATTATTCTAAATTTATGCACATAAAATCAATGAATATTCTTCTGAGTAATGTTAAATAGAATTAAAATCATAAGTTTAAAATTAATGCGTTTGACACATGGATTTCACTTATTCTCTTTCCGTATATTCACCGGCCATTTTAACATGTATATCAATCAAATCTTTAGACTTATTTTAGATCTATATATATTTAGGCGTATTAAGTTTCTATTTTTTTATACAAAACAAGGTGGCTTTTAGTTGGAAGATTTTATAGGATTTTGAAGGATTTGTAATTGAAATCTCATTAAATCTATGTTTGATGTAATTATTTGAAATACAAATCCTTCAATAAATCACATGAAAGAGGGATTTTAAAATCCTTTTGATATGGTGAGAATTTATAGAGCTTAAAAGCACAGCTTTGATCAGACAAAAAATCCCCTCCTTTCTTATTACTTCTTTCCCATCGACCCTTTTTGCATCTCTTTTGTTTCCATATTCTATCTAAATTGATTGTAACCATCGTCGTCTCCTTTTGTAACTGAGATTTTTCCCTGCAAAATAGTTCCTTTTCTTCAATTTAGGTTTGAAAGTGGCTCATAAACTTTATTTGATTTATTCTTTTAGATGCGAGTAATCATAGAATTATTCTAACATGTTAAATATTTAATTTTAAATTTATATGTTTTAGGCGTACCTAGCATTTTTCTAATTTTTTATACAAACCAACATTAAAAGGTGGTCATATTTTAACTTATCTCTCCATAAAATCTCAGTGGACAAAAGAAATGAGACAACTGAGTGGAGAATCCATATTTCCGTACCTGGCTGCGATTCTGGCGCCATAATTGATCTTGTGAAGGGTAAAGATTTACTGTACTCTTTAAGAAATGCAAAAAGAGATGCCAGGCTCACAAAAAGTTCACAAAAGAAATTATTACTCCAATGTGGCACGAATTTATTTTTTGGCTAATTTATGTGGCAGATAGCTTTAGTAACTGAATAAATATATATGGCAATTTTTTGGCTAATTTATGGGTTATCATTATATATTATCTTCATTAAGGAAATTGGTCGGCCATTAATTAGCTTTTTTCTTAGTAAACCTTAGATTTTATCATTTGATATCTTTTTGACTTGAAGGATGAAAATTTCCATGTATATGGCAAATTGGTTCAAGTTCTTGTGTTCTTTCATGTTTCTTCGTTGTTCCAAATACATTAGGGCTCATAATGATTTTATTATATATATTAACGAAAGAAAGTAACGCGCAAGATCAAGTCTAACACAAATCGGTTGGCTTGACTCAATTTTGTTCGATGACTTTTGTGCATGATTATAGTGAAGCCGATAAAAGGCAATTTGGTCATGGAACTATTTACATTTCGATGTACAATTGTACGTGCTTGAACTAAATGTGTATTAGGACCTGTTGTGTGTGTAAAAATCTAATCTAATTTTATACCAAAAAAATGAAAAATAGTAAAAAATTAATGTTTTCAGAACCAATCTGACCGATCGAACTGAGTTTTGAGAGAAAAGCAGTCCAAATTTAACCGGTTTTTGGGCGATGTTTACCAAGTCAACAATCAGCGGTCAGATCGGGAACTGGCCGATCGAACTTGGAACCAGAACTTCTTTTGTTGCTATAGTTGCACTAAATGGGGTCTTCGCCTACTGAAATATGCATCCCTCAAAATTCAAAGTAAAAATTGTTTCTTTATTATTACTTCACATCAATATGCACAATTATACATATTTATTTATGTAAATGTATGTACGTATGCTCTCTGTGTGTGTTTAAGTGTGTCTACAACCACTTAAAGCACAATCTACAACCCTCCAACGGTCCCATTCCCGTCGCCGCCAGAAACCCTTCGTTTTCGGCCAGTAAAGCACAGTATACAACCACACTCGTCCAGCCCACCGTATTTTGAAGATGAAAGAGACCTCTGACCGTATTTTGAAGACGAAATCCCCAAATTTAAATAGTGTTTAGATCTACTTTTTTTGATGGTTTTATTGAATCCAGATTCGTATTTTGAAGATGAAAGATACCTTCGGCTCACTGTACTTTCTCCAGATCTAGCGATTTATTTTTGTTTCTACGGCCCACCGTATTTTGACGGTGGTGGAGACGAAACCTTCATAGGATCTGCAAACGGAGGTACTGGAGGGATCTCGTAGTTGTGGCCGGAGGATTTGATGGATGTAGTTTTGCCCGAAAGGTTGTTCTTGTTCTTTCTTTGGTGGTCGGCCACTGTGCGATAAACTCTAGTGGTCAGTGCCTAGATCTAGGGTTAGTTGTTCTTTATGCTTTAATTTAACTCAATTTGAGATTTTTAGGGTTTTGTTTTTTTATGTTTGAAACTAAAATTTAAGTATGTGTTTGATTTGTTTGTGAATCTTATGAATTATGTTTGATGAAAATAAAATTTTGTTGATAAACTATGATGAACAAAAAAGAAATGTTGTGATAGGAATTGGAGTCAAGCAGTGGGAGTTTGAAGAAGACAAGAGTAACTTGAAAGAAGGGTATTTTAGTCGTATGTGATTTTACTCGAAGAGAGTATAACATTTGTGAGTACTTAATTAGGCTCTCTAATCCTTCCTTAGTTCTTACATTTCTCTTGGCTTTTAGGGCTTTATACTCTAAGTCCCCTGCAAAAGAGTTACAAGATCCATTTCATGCATTTATCAAATCTTTGTTGTTTTTCTCAAAGATTTTAAATATGAGAGGCATTTTACCGTCATGTGTATATCTTAATATGAGGAGAGATGATAAGACTAGAGTTCCTCGGACAGTGCATTAGAATCGAATGAAGAAGGTTATATGATGGAGGGACTATATCTCTATAATGATTATTCCGGTAAGTGGTGTAGTTTGTTATATTAGTAGTTAACATTTTAAAATTATATAACTTTGATTTTTTGTTTAATTGAAACTCCAGCAGGTTGATAAAAAGTTAAAGCCGTTGAAGAGGCTTAAGCCGACTGATATTGAGAAGAATTTTAGTTGGTGGGTGGATAGCTATCAATTTTTAGATGAGCATATGCAAATTGACGATGATAATGGTGTCGAGCAGCCTACGAAGAAGGCCCATATGAGTCAGGAGGATTAGTCTCGGCCCCCTTTCTCCCACCTCATCTCATCATATAGATGATGATCACGGTCCATTTGATTAGGTGATCAGACATCCAAGCAGGATGCAAGCATCAACACATTACGGGATCGAGTAGTGGTGCAAGATGCCACCATCGCCATGTTACTAGAGCGGGTGGACACACAGTTTGCCACCATCTCCACTTTACAGGAGCATATGTAGACATTGCTTCAGGTATTAAGTTGTTAATAATATGTTGTTGACAAATCATATCTTAATTGATTTTATACTTAACACATTTTTCTAACTATTTAACAAAAAGTGGGTGTACTTTTACTAAAATTTGTAAAAAAAGTTGATAATCATTTTATCTTAAGGTCATAGTATTTATAGAAATTTTACGAATCCTGAAAATCTCAAAAGACTTTATCCAAAACGGATAAAAAAGACATTTTAGCCAAAAGTTGACTTTGAGCCGCAAATTTGCGTGTACTCGGTCACTCCATCCGCAAAGATGAACACACAACTCGCAAATTTGCGAGTCGCGTAGCCCAGTTATACGATTGAGAATAATTAACTGGCAACGACTAATCGTTTAAAAATAACGCATGTAGTTGTGTTTAATAATCAAAAGGTCTGTTACAATTTTACATGATAAGTTGTCGCTTGTTTGTTTACAATGTTGAGCAATTTCATTGATACAAGTTACATTATATCAAGTCTTTTTTACACCATAATTTGTTATGAAGTATATACATACACATTTCCAAGTGAATATGTAGTTCATTCATGTTATATTCTGAATTTTGGGTCGTTGGTGTCTTGATACCAAGTGGGCTAGCCCAAATATAAAATGTCACCACCAGTAGAGCTACAGTAAAAAATTTAAAAATGTAAAAACACAAAAAGAACGCCGCTGCCGGGGATCGAACCCGGGTCACCCGCGTGACAGGCGGGAATACTTACCACTATACTACAACGACTTGATACATTACTATGAAACATATAAATTAAAATATCCTCGCTATAGTGATAAGTATGATATGAAACTGTTCATAAAATTCAACGCTCTGACATTTTTACAGTCGAAGGTTAAGCACTTAAGCATATACAGAAGTTTTCTCATTAAATTAATTAAATGTGACAGAAGAAGCTGTAAAATTCGGTGGGGTCTATTGACTATCATATACATGACACCTATCATGAAGTTGCAAAACAATTAACTAATATTGATACGATAAATAAATATATCTATTCGAATTCAACTTTATAAAAATTGGTTGTGTTTTTTAAAACAAGTATATCATATACAGTAACACATATGGGATTAATTGCCTTAGTATTTTGTTGATTATTGCGTGAGAAACCTAGGTATAGATATAAGTATGAGTATTATCATTAAACTTGATATAGATTTGATAATAAAGAGTCGCCGTGTAAGTACGTTGAGCAAATTGTTGCAACCTGCACACGTAATGGAAACATATTTGAACAACGTGCATGATCATGAAGGCGATGTCAAATATGCACGTACTATATCCCATTTTGTGGAAAACTCTAATTTGAACCAAGTGAATCGGCACAATTTGACTTGTATTTATTCGATACTTACTAACCAAGAAATATAGTTTAAGATCAATCACGTATCCCCTTTGATAAACCGACATTCAACTTTAAAGCCACGTTCATCTTGGTATTAATTTACTGTATGTGCTAGATAGATACATTAAATAATGAATATGGTACATATAGTCATATATTTATTGTTTTAAGGGGAAATTTTAGGAGCAAAGTGCCTATAATGTTAGGTGTCTGCAATTGTATTTCGAGGGATTAAACATGTATATCTTATATAGTTAGAGGATTAAAAGTATAAAATCAAAATCTCATGTTACTTGAATTACACATAATAGTACGTTTGTCAAGCCCTTATTTTAAAGCAAGTTTGATTGATTAATTACATACCACTTGTACCTCCAAAACAATAACTTTTAAGGGTTGTGTATATTCAACATTTGTATGCTATTTGCAACTAAGTTGGTAATTTAGTGGTAATTAAACCTATATCTACTTACATTTCTCTTAATTAGATAATCTTATTAGACAAATCTTTGTTTACAGGTATCCATACTATGGTGATTCTATTATATTAATTTGTAACTTAGAGAGAATCTTGACATCTTTATATATTGGTTTGACCAAAAGGAAAATTGAAAGAAGATAGAAACTTTCATTTTCTAAATTTCATAAATAAATTTCCAATATTATATACAGAGAGCAACATTGTCTAAATTTTGGACACGTCGTCATGTAAAATGGTGCCACGTGTCTTCAATTAAAGTTTTTAAAAAACAATATTTTTCTTACCCTAACTGTTTTATAGTTTTTTTTATTATTCATCTATGTATTAACTTTCAAAAAATCTGTTATTTATACTAATTCCACATGTTTATCGTTTTTGTTTAATTTGCAATACTTATCTAAAACATCTAAAATGATGCCACATATCATCAATTAGTTTTTTATAAAATCATTTTTCTACCCTAATTGCTTTATAACTTTAAAATATATATATATATATAGTTCATTTATGCATTAACTTTTCAACAATATATTATTTGTACTAATTTCCACATGTCTATCATTTTTGCTTAATTTGCTATACTATCTAAAACAATATACATAATGTTTTCCAACGTAAACATTAGAGGTGTTCATTACTTGGCATAACCAACAAATGATCCAATTAAATCATATCACTTGCACCAATTAGGTTTATATATTTGAATTTTGTATTAGCTTGGTAAAAAAAAAAATAGTAACTATTTTCATATTTTTATATTGGTTTCGATATTATCGTAGGACGATAGTCCAACAAACACATTTACTATGCTATTGCAAACATTATAGATAGATGTATAAAAGTGTTATTGGCTTTTGATAGCTTGTTTATTTCAAAAATTTTGACTTTACCCCGACTTGAAGATTTACAAATTTTATTCAAGACTTTGTGTAGCATAATGATAGTTACATTTACTAATTATCATTGTTTTTGATAAGTTCATGACGTTTGAATATACGAAAGACGGTTTACTAATACTTTTTAATCATGTTTTCAATATAATAAATTGACTATATTTGATATGATATTTTATGATTTATGTTAAATGTCTATATTAATATATAAACAAAAAAATTAATTATAGGATCGAACCGTCTAAATAGTAATTTGGTTTGATTCGATCTTGTTTTAGTTTTATTTTTGGATGGTTAAGTTCCAATTCGTAAATATCAAAAACCAATTGATTTTATGTATTTGGTTCTACTTAAATCGATCGAGCTGGACAAATATCTCTATAAACATTAACTTCCAAAATCAACATATATTTATTCTAAATAAACAAACGTTGTAGGTCATGCTTAGCACGGTCATAATCGTACCTAGTACTTTCAATAAACAAACAAAAATTCAAACGATTAGTTTCATACTTATGTAAACATTTTAAAATCCAATTAAAAAAACACCAATAACCATTGTGGGATTGTACGTTCGTTGTAAAGGGCACTTTCACATGACAGTCTCGTATTACCAATAAGTATTTATTTTATCTTACAAACACTTGCACATCTATATCTATATAAAGATTAAGTCCTACAATTTAATATTAAATATTAATAATTAATATTATTAATTCATTTTTATATATTATAACTTTTTATATCATGTTAAAGTCCTACAATTAAATGTTAAATATTAATAATTAATATTATTAATTCATTTTTATATATTATAATTTTTAATATCATGTTAAAAATACTTATCAACAATACTAAAATATCAATGTCAAATAGTTTTAAAAATGATAAAATTCTTCTTTTGCCTAAGTTGTCAAATTTAATACAACCTTTAATCGAGACTGTTAAAGCTTTAGCTAGAGATTCTAACTGTAGTTATTTGCGATTAGATTGAGGTAATTAAAAGATTACTCAAAAGTTCTTTTTTGGTTTTGTGTTCGATTAATAATCTTGAGTTATGTTGAAAGTGTTTTTGAATCTTATTTTCCGTCGATTATAAATATATTGTTATTAAACCAGATAAAACTAACCAGACGTCGTACGTAATATTGAACTAAAAATCGTACCACAAGCTTTAGTAAACACCGAGCTGGTGCGACCCGACCCAATCAATTAATAAGTTATAATTGACAGTTTCAACAACCCTTTTATCGATACATTTAACCCTTTATGCTAAACCTCAAATTTTAAAAAAATTTATACAATACGTGTGCAACGCACGAGTCTGACTGACTATATACTAAAAGATTAAGTCCCATTCATCAATGTTAAGTTTTATTAATTCAATTTAGTATATTAAGTTTTATTCATTAATGTTAAATCTTATTAATTCAATTTAATTAATTAATATAAATAAAATGAAAGGGTGAACTCAAACTTCACATATATTATCACATCATCAAGTCGTCAACCATTATCATCGCCAGAAACATGGTCACCTACTTACAATTATATTGGGTGCTTAATTTTTATAGATATCAACTCAACCCTTGATTAACTCTCTTCTCCGAGTCAAAGAGAAAAGCTTTAACATATGAAAAACTATCGGGAGGATGGGAGTTTCAAACCACTAAATCATGTTAAATGTTACATAAATTGTCTCTTGAGTTTCGTCTTATTGTTTTGTTAAGCCTTTTTTATAGTCGTATGTGTTTGAGCTTCGTTTAACTAATTACGACACACGTTTTAATTAGATTCACCATCATATTCATATTTCAACAATTTATACAAATATTACGTAATAAACAATTTTATACAAACTGTGTGCATCGCACAGATCTGAATGACTCGTATATATTAATTAAACAATCTATTAATTAAATCCAATTTATAAACACATAGATTTGAACTCACATATTATTGAATGATCAATTATCAAATCTTTTATATCGTCAGCAAAGACCTTTTGCTACCACTTACCACAATATAAAGTACATCCATGATTTAAACGTGATAATAATTATAATAAAAAAACAAATTTGTTAACGACAGCCTCTAAATATAGTCATTAAAATGTTTGAAAATACATCAATAATTTTATCTTATTTGGTAATTACGGGGCATTTAGTTTGTTAATTGTTATGAATCGAGTACTTTATGCATGTCATAATAAGTGAATGTCGATTCCTAAAAAAAAAAGTCAAAACATGATAAAATCTAATTATCTTTTTAAAAAGATGAAAGTAAGCTATACAATCAAGATATAGTTTTGTATAGTGCGATTAAGTACGTGTTTTAAATTTAACACGTAGCTCATAACATAATTGTTAACGAATTGAAGGAATATTTTCTTGACATTAGCAATGTCATGATATAATTTGTCTTCGAGCATCAGGATATGTGATGGTGTCTTTTTAAAAATACTAATGCTGAAAAAGTGAGTGAGTTGAAGTAATTGAATTTAACAAATATTTTGATTGAAAATTCAATACTTCACAAGGCAACGTTCTAAGTTGAACGTCGACTGAAAATATTATTGTGAAGTGATGAAATATTGTCGACGACTTTTCTATCTACAATTTTAACCAAAACGCTTCCGCTTCTTGTTCTCTTAAAAGAACATATCAAGAGAATACTGAACACCTCGTAAATGCATAAACGGTGGCCTGTTTGCACATCTTTAGGTGCAACCAAGCAACAATATTTTCAATTCAATTCACAATTAAAATAAAAAATAACTTTTTCCCTTTAAACATTTATAAAGAAAGATTCATCCATATATAGGCTACCATATGAACTTACTTATGAAATCATCCAAAATGTTCCTTAAGGTGTTTTTCTTATATTTACAACTAGTGTTAAAACCCGTGCGATGCACGGTAGTGTAATATTATTTATTTATTGAGTAAAATATGTATAGTTGTTAAAGTTTATGCATTAATAAAGTTACAATTTGATCATACGGTTAACTAATTAACAATTAACTATGTGATAAATATAACACTTGAAAAAATGAATTGGGCAATTAACGAATATATTAAAGAAATTAATATAATTGATTCAAAGAATGAAAAAAAATAATAATAACAATTAATGATGTTCATTATTTATTTTATATATTTTAAGAATGAAAAAAATAATAACAATTAATTATGCTTATTAATTTATTTAATCATAGTCTTTAATTATATTAATTAATGTAGTCAATGCTTGCAATTAATTTGGCTTTTATGATATATAAAGACACATAAGCAATGTATATATGGTAAAAAAATTTAGAAAAATCATATGATTGACACCTAAGATTTTTGCATATGTGGCAAACAATGATTGGAACCATATTACTATATGATATCCTCTTTTAGTATATATAAAGATTGTTCATCGAGCATCTTTGATAAACTTAGTTGTAGGATTTTGTACTAATTATATTTTTGTAGTAACCAAAAGTGCAACCTGGCTTAATCAATTAAATCTTTTTAAAATGATGTACCGGTACATAAAAGGGCAAATGTATTTTTTAATTAAGAGTTTATTATTTTAAATATATATTAAATTTGAAGACTTTTGTTTATTTATGAGGTGAATTTTAATTTTATTCGTATTTAATTTTTAAAAACATCTATTATATATATTTAATCTATTATGATATCTATAGAATCTAGAAGAATGAATTTTAATGTAGCAAAAATAATCAAAAACATACAAATATATACTTTTAAAACTTAAATACATACGATATAACTTTTAAAAATCATTAAATACAATAATAGAATATATAAAATAATTTACATTAACATTGCTCGCTAGATTGTACTGAGCTTATGTTGGGTATGAGTTTTCCTCATAATTGGTTGTCATTGTATATTTCGTTTTTCGTGCAGTTTCTTTGTGAACTTGATGAGTATTGTATCAAGTTTGTTAGACCCGCTAGCATTATAAATAATAGGGTTCTATCGGAAAAACATGACGGAGGGAGATGGTCTGTAGTAATTTAAAGTTATGATAGTTTTGGTAAGTGTTAATTTATCAACTTTCTTTGTTGACTTTTGATTCAGGGGTTGTTTTATTCTTTGTTGATGATGTGCATCTAGTTGGTACTAGAACAAACTCTCTCGTATTCTCTGATTTGGCTGATGCGCAGCAATTAGTTCTTAGTCTTAGTCGTGTGGTTTTTACTTAAGATTTTGAGGAGGTTTTTCATGTTAAAAATCTTAATGTCTTGATTTATTTAATGAAATCACTTGTTGATTATATTGCTGGATCTTGGAAGTGAAAATTCTCTTAATAAGTTATCATAAGTTGAAAGCTTATCTGAGCATTCTGTATTTGACAACTCTCATAACAATTAACAATAGAAACTTATACATATTAAAACAGTGTGAACCATTCAAATAATCAATATTAACACCAAATCAAATGACTAACTATACCATTAAACTCAACATACTTCGCTAATATACCAAACCGAAAATACTTACCAAGTAAAAAACTTAACGAACACAATGATCTACAAAACTGAAAATAGTTGCATGAAAACACAATCAACATTTGACGATGTACAAAATAAAAACCGAACAACCAACAAAAATGAAACCAACATATCTTCAATAATTTATACTTTTTATCATTAATTCTGAGGTTTGATATAACATTTTATGTTGTGAAAAAATGCTAGTTATTAACTCATTCATATTGGATTTCAATGGCCCAACGCTATTGTACCATTGATCTAGAAAAAGAAGTTCAAAAACAGAACATAGCAGAAGTCATAGATACTACCAACCAGTCACCACCCATATTCCCCCTTTTGACTTTTCCTGTAATTTGCATTTTCATTTTTCCAACCAAATAACAGCATCTCAATTTTGACCATCTTTGGGTCAATTTAATGATTATCATCAAATATTTCCCGGAACCAAAAATATCAACAAAAAGAAAAATAAAAAATAAAAAAAAGACGTTACTAACATAAACATTTTCTACTTCACTACACAATGTAAATGTAAATGTAAATTTTTTCTCTTTTATTCCTAACATTTTTAACTATAAAACAAAATTAAAATAAGCAAAAAGTATATGAGAAGTAACCACTCACCTCTCATTTTCATATGTCTTTATTTTTGGTACGACCAATGGTAACACCACCAGAATCAGATTCCGATGATGATGTCACCACCGTCTTCGTCTTCTTCCTCTTCATATAACTCTTGACGTAAAAATTCAAGAATAAAAACAAAATAGCGAAATTAAAAACCGAATTAAACCCCCAAGCACCAATTCCATTGCATCCACCTTTCATCAAATGCAACATAAGCACACCAACATGACACAACACATTACAACCTAAAAGCACCATTTGACAATTAATCACAAATGGAAAACACGCGCTTCGAAAACCGATCGCCGTCCAAAACCTGTATCCATACACGACCGAATAAATCAATGTAGTAAACGCAATAGCTAAAATTTGAAACGATTGCGAATACTCTAGCCATAAAAACGACATCATGATAAGGATCGAGTGATTGAACACACGAAAAAATGAAAATTTACGACGGCTTAAAATAACAATAAATGTTCGAAGCGTGTGAAGAAAGCGCGTGACGTAGAAAATGTATGACCAAAAAAACACGCGCCCGGAAGGGCGCGTGCCTAATGGAAAACAAAATAGCCATTGAAACGCAGTGGTTCTGTTTCTACGCCAAAACCATCGCGTGTCCCTGATCTCTGCAGCTGCGGAGAACAGGATGCCCGTGAAGATTGTAAGGGAGATGAGAGCCATCAGTAGAGAATGGACGGCTGGAATCGGGCCTAGTGGGACGGGTTTTCGACGGTTGAAAAGGACCAAATTAAGGATGATTGAAAGACATACGTAGGTTGAGATTGAGGTGAATAAAAAGGACCACGTGGAGCCCCATGATTGGGTGTGGTTCCATCGGAAATTGATGATTGATGGATGTTCTGTTAAGTAATACATTAATCTCTCTTGAATTTGAGTCATGTCTAATTTTTTATGATGATGACATTAATTTAGGATTGATCGGAGCACCGATACAGGGTGGTTGTTGTGACGGTGATCGGTGGAGGTTTTAAGTTTAATTGTTGATGGTTAACAGGAGTAATTGGAGAGAGGAAAAACGTTGGAATTGAGTTAAGGTTTTTGGGGATGTCGAATGATATTTATACCGGTTGTCAGTTGGTCAACGCAGTCAAGTATATGATAGTAGATATTTTTGATATGATTTACTAAAGTTTTTCTAATAATTATAAGGATGATGAGAACATAATAATGGACGTAAATTTGAGGATCTATTTTAACCTTTTATTGGCCTTATTTGCTCCTAAATCATTTCTTAATCTAGACAGTCGTATACATAGTGATTACGATTTAAAAAACATTTAATGAAAGTAAGAATATAAAGTAAAGCAATAAAAACATATGTGTCCCTATTGACATGTTATGCGTATGTTTGACAACATAAACTTATGCGCATGTAGGTCAATAATTATCGTACCTAACATTCTTTTAAATATACAGAATCTAATATTTGAAAGGGAAATGAATCATGATGAATGGACATGACAACTAATCTACATTTGATCTATAACTTTTGATGGATTTTTTAGAAAAAAATGACTACATTTTATGTAAAGATGGGTTATTAGTTGGAGATGCTTAACAAATGATATCGATACAGGATACTTCATTATACGGAGTATAAGAGTACTTAATTTCAAGTCTTCTAGTCTAGAGCAAAATGCGTGTTCATGTTTCGATGTTTGACAAGTAAAAAAAAAAATGAAGAGTTACCAAGCATAAATTTCCGATCAAGAACATAAGTCTACCGTTCATCTATAAAAATGCAACCCATCTACTTATGCAATTAGAAGTGAATCAAACTATACTCAAATTTGATTTTTAATCTATTCAGAAGAATTTTAACCTTAGAGAAACGAAGATAGAAACAGAGAAAATACGTCATCGTTACATATGGTATGTTTGAGAATGTTTGATAATAATTTACTAATTAGTTATAACTTGTTGATGGACATAAAGTTGTTTGTTGCAACTTGTACGTGGGGAACGTAGTCAAGAATTGTAGTTTTGGGACTTTTTTTTTTTATAAGCTACTTAAATTAAATTCTATTAAAAAAAATTAGTCTGGTGTTCGCGTTATGCGATGAAAGTAAATAAAATATGATGATCGTTGGTTACATGTCCTATCGAAGCAAATAGAGTTAATGCAACTTAATACGTCTTATATTACCTTATATGTTGATTTTAGAATGATGTAACATTGTTCTTACAAAGTATCCAAGAACTCCAATCATGGTAGAAAATTACAATTACTCTCTTCTTCGTATTATGTAATAAACAAAAGAGTCGCCAATTTATCTTTGATATATCAAAGTTGAAGTACAAAATTATCATTAAATACAAAAGATATCGTATACAAGACTAATGCATATATGTATATAAACATATTGTTGTAATTGTTCATTTTCTTAGAACACTACTTGAATGTATGTAAGAATGTAAAACATGAATAATTATCGTAATCTTAGTTTCTCTAGTAATAACATAAGGCTAACATATGTTATATCTTTAATGTGTTATAGTTCTTTTATGCTTTTATTTGACTACCATAATAAAGTTGATTTGTCACTTAGTTCCAATTAGCACTTACATACTATTAGTTAAAATCAAATGCATATTTCTTTAGATGTACATTAAAGATATATAGTTAAGATATACAGTTGATATTAATTCATTAAAAGATAGATATTAATCAAAGAAATGACTAATCTTTTCTCTCATAAAAATTGTTACGTAATTGCTAATTGACTAAAATTAATTTGACTTTTCATTGTATTAAAAATCTATTGACCTTTTATTTACGTTAAGATAATACTCATTAATATTTACTTTTCATTACAAATTAAACTTACTTTGAGTCTTGATCTTTTAATAGGTTTGATGCTTTTTTGCAGATTTTTTTATTAGGTTTTCAAAAGAATTATTTGAAAAGTAATTGATTTTATTTTAGTACAATTATGTAAAAACTTTAACCTACTCATTATGGATTTGTGTTTATAAAGTTAAAGTCTATTGATATAATATTGAATATGGTAGTTTAGATGTCATATTTTTGGTACACTAAAGATAATGATTATACAATAATAACTTAGATGTACAAAATTAATTATAGAAGGACAAGTAATTTACTAATTATCATCAACGACAAAGAGTTCTCATATTTTACTTGATGGATAGAAAAATTAATTTTCAAACTTAAAAAATTGTAACTCATTAAATCATAGGATAAAATGTTTTATATTAGTGTATAGATATAGATGTATATATATAAATTAAGTTTTTAAAAATAAAATTAATAAATAGAATTTTAAGAAAGGGTATTAATTAACTTACTATTTTTGTAAAATTAGAGTTCAAGAAAGCAAGTGTTAAATGTTTTTATAGTATAGTATAGATTACGAAGAAATAAACTCTATTATTTTTTCACTGTCGGACAAGAATTATTCATTTATACGGAAATTAAAAACTCAGTCATCTAAATTCATCTTTCAAACATATCACAGAGTGCGTTTTCTGTTTGTAATATATTAAATTTAAACAAGTGAAAAACCGAGTTGTTGGAAAGAATACTAACCAAGGTGTCGATGCTAAAATTACATATTTTACGTGCACCATTTGACTAGCATTTTATGAATTTGAACGTTTAAAATGTTCCTTTAGAAAGATAAAATATCACTTTAAGTCATCTTCAAACTTTTGAGAAGAGGTACGTTAATTAATTATTCGGTGTGTGATTTAAACATCTTAATTATATCATATGATATTAATACTTCATGGTTTGCAATCAAAGAATTTGCATCATTTACGTAACTACCGTGTTTTGAAATAGTGAATTATAAAGAGGTTCGAGGGGTCAAATTCTTGGTTTGACTTCACTTCAGCCACATTCTATTCGTATCGTTTGAAGTAAGATACAAGAAAAGTTGAGCCAAATAATATTGTACAATTAACACCCAAATATTCCCTTTACGTTAATTTAACGCTTTTAATCTATTTGAAAAACTTTAATTTTTTATTTACAATATTATTATTATATAATTAATTAATTATTATATTACGATATCTTATATACCGACTTACTAATCCTCTCCATACTCAGTTTTTTGACTTTTTCATATTAACCTCTTTCATTTTTCTCCTTAAAGGCTTAAACTCTAATTATTTTAAAGTATAAATCTAGAATAATCACAAATAAATTTACCAAAATTTGTTATTATGACGTCACGTTTGAATACCCCAAACTCCCAAAGACCCAGCGCATTACAACAAAATCCTTGGGTCGGGTTGGATGCAAAACTGGATCTACCAAGCGAGGCGTAGCAAACATGATCCTAGAGTCATCTAACCCGAAATTGTCTTGACTTTGCTTGCAATCAAAACCCTAGTTTATATCCACTCTATTGACTGTATCAATCGATTTCTTGTTCTCTCAACAATCACCAACCCTAACTTTAGATCCGCTCCCTTTATCTACAACACAGGTAACTCATCACTCCGTTAATTATGCTTGTTATTATATTTTAATTATTATTTGATCATCTCAATTTATCTATTGTTTATTTAGTCTAATATGTTACTTGATCCCTAAGTAGATATATGATGATGATAATTCAATTCACCCAGTTTAATCTTATTACTTTAGTTACCTTTCTTCTTAGGCGATCCTTCTGTTAGTTTAATTAATTAATGCGTTGTGCCGGTTTGATTTGTGTATTTTATTAGCCGTAAAAAAGGTAATTCCGTACCAATCTTATTCATCTGATTACCAAAAATGTTGTTTATTAATCATAAATGAGACCTAAATTGTATCATGTTGCCTTTCAAATTCAATTTTTTATTTTTTTGTTGTATCATGTTACTTAATTTCTTAGGATTAACTTTTTGGGGAAATGCCCAAAGGAACTTATCGACCAAAATGGTTGTCGTTCAATTCTTAATTGAGACAATGTCAATGTTCGCATAAGATGTTTGCAGCTGCACGCATTTTACGTGCAGCTGCACTTTGCGATTCATGATTTCATATGATCCTGTGTGTACATGTTTTTAGACCATGTGCGGTCCAAAGTTCATTTGCACACAAGATGCAAGCAGCATACATCATTTCCTTTAACTTTCTAGAATGTTGTTGAACGGTCTTGTATATTTATAGGTTTCCTGTGACTAATGAAATGACTGCGTCTGTTAGGGATACTTGGATAATGTTTTATATCAAGAATGTCAAGTAATATCGATGAATCGAGCTTCAGACCTCCAGAAAGTTCGTTATCATCAAGAGACACCGGTAGCAATGATGCTGGAGATTTTGAATGTAACATCTGTTTTGAACTAGCTGAAGACCCAATTGTTAGTCTTTGCGGTCATCTTTTCTGCTGGCCGTGCCTTTACAAATGGCTTCACATTCATTCCCATTCGCAAGAATGTCCTGTTTGCAAGGCTCTTATAGAAGAACAAAAGTTGATTCCTTTATATGGTAGGGGAAAGACACAAACTGACCCACGTTCAAAACACATTCCTGATGTTGAAATCCCGCACAGGCCCGCGGGTCAACGACCCGCTACAGCTCCTGCTCCTGATCCCAACAATCTTCCAAATTTTGGGCTTGGAGGATTTATGCCAATGGGGGCATCTGCAAGGTTTGGCAACTTTGCAATGTCTGCTGGTTTCGGTGGGTTATTCCCGTCTTTACTTGATATGAATGTTCATGGATTCCAAAACCCATTGCATTATGGTCAACGACATGCATTTGGTCCAAGATTCTCGAGTGGGTTTCATGGGGCACATCATGTTCATGATATATTCCATTCAAGGCGAGGACATCGAGAGGGTAATATTGTGAAGACATTACTTTTATTGATGGGGTTTCTATTGATCCTTGCTATGATCTTGTAAATCAGATCATATGCTAAAGTTAGACTGTATTAGTTCTTGCTTATGGGTGGCATCATCTTGATGATAGTGTGTTCATATAATACTTTGTAATTGTACTCTATAATGGTTCTACATTCTGACTAAGATGTAGAATGATCTTGTTGTTTCAGTTAATGAATTGAGGAATTGAATTGAGAAGTGCAAACTTCTTCTAATGGGCAGCTACAGCTTTCTGCTAGGACAAACTGCAAAAACCTGCATTTACAGCGTACTTGCATTTCTTATCAAACTATGCAAATTTGTAACCATTTAATGTAAATAGTCATAATTGTTTTTTTTTACTACTTAATCTAATTACAAATTGCATAGTTTGATAAGATTCATGAAGTGGTTAAAAAATAGAACATTATGTATCGACAGATAGTGTATTTAAGCAACCCCTTCACGTGTATAGAAGCGGTCATATGTAGCTGGTTCGTAGAAAAAACAAAGAGAAAGTACAATTGAGGTATTGAAAAAACAACGCATATGTTTCTCTCTATATATTCTTTTCGTACCAGGATCTAAAAAGAAGGAAATTGTGGGGAGAAGGGGGAGAAATGTATATTTAAAACTATGATTCAATAAAAAACAAAATTATTAATTTACTGAATCAAAAGGTTAATTTGCTGAATCAAAGAGTTAAAAAACTCTTCTCCCCCTTCTCCACCAATTTTTTCTTCTCCCTTGAATCCACTCCTATTCTTTCCTCTTTCCTATACAAATATATAAATCTATGAACAATTCTCTAATTCCACTGTGTAAGTGGGGTTTGCACATTGTTTCAATATGAACTTATCTTTGAACTATAAACTATAAAGGAAATCTTCCTGTAAGTTGAATATGGTCAAGAGTGCTCCTAAGGCCGTATTTTAGCACAGATTTTTCGCCATCTCTGAACCCATCTCCATATGCTGCAGATGAATCTGACTCAATCTGGTGTTTGAAAAACTCACCAAGTTGCTTCTCAAAATCAGACCTTTTACCCTTTTTTGATGACTCAGGAACAGGTGCAGATGAGGAAGACGATGAAGTTGAAGCAACATTTGTGCTACTAGAACCAGCCATGATCTCAGAATCTAACCACATGTGAGCTAATACTTGACAAATCCCTTCTTCAACATTAGGGGGAAGATTAGAAAATCCTGTTCGTTTACATTTGAACCTCAATAAAAATAACACGAAATTGAAAGAGTTATGTGACGACAGAGGTGGCAATTTTGACCCATTTAGATATAACTGGTCAAGCGGATTGTGTTTTTATCTCTAACGGGTCAAATAAGAAAATTTGGCTAAAGACAGAAGTGTAAATCATCAATAGAAGTTTTGGATTCTTGTTTTAATAATATCTGTTTAGCAATCACAGTTGACACATTAATTATTTACAAGTTCTTTTCCTAAAAAGGACAAGAAAGTGTTTGCAGGTGAACTGCAGTGCACCTGACCTGGCCTATGTCTGTGCGTACTAAAAATGACCTGTTTTGACCCCATACACAACCCGCTCATCTTGCCACCTCCAATGGTGAGTACATAACTGAAGGGAAAAGAGAGAAAAATCGAACCTTTAAGCCGAAGCCAGGCATGCATCATTTCATGAGCCAGTATTGAACCCGTCAATAACCGAGGAAGACTATACAAGATTAAAATAGCTGTCACTTCACATCGGCGAACTAGCTTATAAGGTTCTGTAAACATGTCCATTATCCGCCCAGCCCCAACCCTCGGACGCCTTGTTATCTGATATTTTCAAAAATTGCAAAGATAAACCACCAAACATAAAAGGAAAAAAGACTTTATCATTGTTACAGTAACAAGTGGGTCATAATGTTCATACAGTGCTAATGGTTTGTTCTTCTGATAGGCAAAGTCCTCTGGTTTCAGGCATGTGATGATGACTTTGACCCTGACCCTGTAATCACTCAAGGATTCAATTTAAATATGAAAATGAGAACTATAGACTATAAACCAAAATAAAAACCAAAATTACAGTTTTAGGAATCTACTCACATTCTTTTCACCTTCCATGGCCTCATTTAGAGCTTGTCTCTCAACTAACAATAATGGTACTTGTTGTTCAATTTTCATATTTAATCCTTCATAAAAATCTTGTATTTCAAGGTACAGAGGTTGGCATTCATGAGTATCCATTATTGCAGAGTCGAGGCACTCCAGGCATAACTTCCGACCATCATCTAGTAACAAATATTTCGTGTCACGTGCCTCCATCCGTTCGCAACTGCAACATCGAGGTGTCCCGTCATGCTCGTGTGAGGGACAATATTTCTGTAGCCAAAATGGATGCGCTCTGTACTCGATCAAACCAGCTGCATTCGTTGGAATCTGTACAAATAATAAAAAATTCAAAATGCAAGTTCAACACATTTCGTTACAGTGGTCATAAAAGAAAGACAATTCGAAACTTCAAGGTAAACTTACAAAGTTCTTGCAAACATCACATTTTGGGTGATGGTGCTCTTTATAGCATGATTTATGGAATGGACGGCTCTCTGACATCGAGAACTACATACACGAAGAACAGGATCGTGTCAAATCAACTATTTATGTGAATTTAAGCATAAATGGTTTCTGAATAATCTAATTTAATTATCGAAGTCCACTTTAGACAGCAAAAACGGAGTAGAGTTTGACCTCATAATCAGATATTGGTAAATTACACGCATGGCAACGAAAACATTCTGGATGCCAAAGTCCTCCCATGCAATTTAGAAATCTCCCATGCCCAATTTCTGCATTGCAACCAACACATATTCTGCAATCCCAAATGATAGCTATTTTAGTAATAGCATGATAAGTGGTAGGTTTTATGCATATATATATATATATATATATTAAAATTCAATGTATGAATCATGAACTAATTTTTTCTTCTATACCTGTATCCACCAGCATAGAAGTATGGCAGAGGTGGAAATATGTTTTCTTGGTCGTTGCGTGGTGATGAGTCTACCTTTAAACTTTCTTGAAGAGCTTTAGCAAGCTGTTCATCTTCCTCTATATTATCATCATCATCTAATTGAATCAATATACAGAACAGATTCAGAATTAATAACCACTTTATTCTTTCTTGAATAATTACGGCTGATAAATTCCACTCACCAATTACTTTTTTTCCTTTATTGTCTTCTTCAGATGGAGAGTTTGATTCTGTTTCGTCTTCTTCTGGAGAGGAAACTGCTTGTGTTTGATCATTATCTTCTTCTTCAGACGAAAGTGAGTGTTCCTCATCTTCATGATTATGATCCTGATCATGATCATTATCATCATGGTCCTCCTCCTCCTCATCATCCTTATCATCATAATCATTTTCTGCATCACTGTTTTCTCCTTCATCTTCTACAACAGAAACAGTACTTTTTGCGTCTTCTTCTAAAAGGGAAAGTGCAATAGCTCTATCAATTTCTTCACTATTGAAATCTGGTAACGTATCCTACATAATTTCATACAAATTATCACAAATAATATACAAACTTGAAAAGATGCAACAGACGTGGTGATTACCTCTGTAGTTGGAGGACACTCCCAGATTTCTTCATCTTGATATCTTCCATGGTGTTTTCTCGAGTATTTGTCACTTGAGCTGAACCCTCTAAGAATTTTGGTTAGCCAACCCATAACACAAAATTCAGGGTCGAATTCCGCTTTCTCTACATACAAAAAACATATAGTACACTATGTTTCAAATTGTATTAATATTGATGCATAAGCAAACATAGAAAGAATCTTGAAAAATGGATAAAGATAGCAACTTTATATCCAAATCAATGCAAACAGACTACCCAATGAAGAGAAATTAATAATCTTGAATTATCCAATTGGCGAATTTAATCGATTATGTTCGGTTGAACTAATAGTTGGCAATTCTAAACATGAAATAAATATCCATAAAGCTTAAAGAATTGCATGGACACCTCAATCACAGCAAAGCATACTCAATTCCCAATTGAAAAACATTTTTTTCATGATAGTTGCATACATATTTTAAGCAAGAGGGCAATTTCTAAAATGAATAAGTCTTGATTAATTTCAACTTCCACCAACCGAATCTATAATGTAAACAAAAGGCTCAACAAATGCATCATACCAAGAAAAAAAAGTTTTTTTTTTAATTATAAAATAAGCATCTTCCAGATAGACTTTGTCGGTAAATCATACTCGTAATCAAAGAGACAATTGAAATTCCAAAACTAACCTTCAAAAGCTCATGGAATTTGCAGAAACCATGGAATCTGATGAATCCATAGATGATCAAATGAACCCACTTGAATAACAGTTAGCATAAGCCTAACCACCAAAAGAGATTAAACACCAAGATTACATAGATTTGTGAGTTCCCACATTCCATTTATACCCAACTCCACTCCTGTTGATAAAATCACATAATGTAAGATCCTTTTTAAGAATTTATTTGCAGATGAAAGATTCAGTGTAAAGAAAGAGAAAAATCAGAGTACAAAACAAACAAACAAGAAAATGATTGGAGCAACTTAAAACCTACGCCAACCAAAAAAGAACTGAGTAAAAAGATCATGTGAATAGTTTTTAAAACAAAATTTAAATCCTTTTATCATATCATATCATGATATCATATATCAAAATTTTATTTTTATTATATTAAATTATATTCTCTGGTTCTCAAAATAATTCATCACATAAAAAATATACAGTTTAACTGATATAATTATTACTATTACTTTTTATATACCTTAAGAAAAAAACAATTTTACCTATAATTAATTGATTAATATTTTATTTTGTTTTAATAATATTAATTGTAAATAGCGGTAACATAGTAACTTGATTGAACTTTTTTTATCTATTTTTGTCAGTAAACAGTTAGTTTGAGATAATTCAAAAAGAAAAATAAACTATCATTTTGAGATACTGCCTTTCAAGAATAGAATTTGAAATTAGGCAAATGGGTGTTGAAATTCACTCGAGTACTTTAATCATCTGGCTGGAATGTGGGACCTTTTGTACCAATTTTCTATAATTAGACCACCATTACATGTCAAAATTCCAATTGAAATTGCCTGCTCTTTTACATCCATTGATGACAAAAGGAAAATATATTGTCCTTACCATGCTGTTGTACTATTCTTTGGCTCAGTACTCTTGTATTCAACTACTTTATGTAACTACGTATTATATTTTATGTTTCTGATTTTAATAATAAGAAAAAATAAATAAATAAAAGATGAAAAAACAATAAGCTTTTTTGTGGTGGGTTAGTGGGTCGGTTGGTATGATCCCTTTTAGACGGGAGAGGATACTAAAAAAGTCACTTGCACGCTTGCATCTCACTTTTTTTGTACTAAAGTTTTGTGCAAGAATCTTTAAGTTTTATGCAGTAAATATATGAATGAAAGTCATAGACTTCCGTTTTGGAAACTGTAGCAATATAGCTTTACTGATGTTTTAGTTACCGGGTCATTATAAAGTTTTCTCATAAAGAAGTTTGATCAATAAAATTTCATTTTAGCTGTTAAATTGGTAACATTGACATATATCGTTTTTTGTTTTCTTTTCTTTTCCGATGTATTAGTTGTCATGGGAATGAGTTACAGTCGTATGTTTATTTGACTCGTCTAGAAGATGAGAAGCATGTGAGGTTTATGAGTACAACTGGTGGAGCTTTGTTGATGAGACAAGTCGGAGAATGTAAAACTACTCAAGAGCCAAACTAAAGATTTAAACCGAAGATACATGTGGAATGTGCTCGATCTTACTTAGTTAAACGAGCGGTAAATTATAATATTACTCTTAAAAACAAGAAAATGTGGTCTTGGTTATAAGAATGAGGAACTTAAAAGGTTTTAGTTTATTTTATACTCTGTATTTAATTTATATATATGATTGGGTAATAATTTCCTTTATAACAAGCTAGGTCAATTATTGATTTTACTTAACCATTTCTTTCCCTTCTCTTATCAAAGAACTCACAAAATGGACAATAGTTGAATTGAAGCGGATGGGAATTATACCCTAAACAACTCTTTAATATCTCATTGGAATACTTTATTCGAATCCTCCAACATTACATACATATTTTTTAATTTATTTTTCTAAAAATTAAGAATATTTACGCTAAGAGGGATTCCTATGTAGTAAGTGTCTAAGTGGTGGTCTCGTTGTGACGCACACAACGCACGCCACCATATACACCAGTGCGTGGTGGCCTCGTTGTGGTTCAGGTCGTCATTAAAACAACATTTTATTTCTCGTTTTGTTTCTGTCTAACATTGCGTAAATAATCAAGAATTGTGAGTCTATCAAGTTATGAGTAAGTTACGATACGAAAGTGTTATTATTTCTTTGAGTATGAGTTAGTGGTGATGATATGAATCTGATGTGACACTCACAACTTAAGTGTGCACTAACTATGAGACTACAAGTTTACTACACCGTGCGGATCAAAATACATAGACTTGGAACAAAGATGCCAATATAACATTAAACCTTTTAAAGGTGATCATGATTTGCAAACTACAATTTAATTGCAATTCGAGGACCTACACAATGATTTCCAAATTTGAGCTTATGAACTACCTTGTGACTTGCTTTCGCGTAGTCGAAGAGTTTTTCATATGCACGTGTATTAAATTTTTGGTTATCATATTTTTATGGAATTTGTTTTAGTCATTAATTAGGGTTATGATAAAGAGTTTAACTTTCATCAAGAAATTGTTAACCATCAAAAAATTCATTCAATAATCTGCTGACATATAAAATCGATAAAAGATAAATTTTTTATTGTTATTTAAAAGTTTAATATTTGTGTTGATTTACCAATTGACATCCCAAATCTAAAGCACAAAACTTATTATATAATAATTAAAAATGAGGTGTATAAAACTAGAAGTTGATGAATTTTTTAGTGTCCCACATAAAAAATGAGACCAATTTTTAAAGGTGTTTATAAGTGTAAGTGTTGAAGCAAGTTTAACAAGTTTGTAAATACTACACACTCAAACTCTTACGCGTGGGGGGAAGGGGTGCAAATCATGGGACGAAATGGTCGGGGCTCCTGATCCATGGTGTGCCTGCGCGACCTGCGGACACAAATGCATCTCGAAAAAATGTCGTGTTTCCGTAGGCCGGTTTTTGCTACAACCCGTAATTTTTGGATTCAACCCATGTCCTACAGTTTGACCCATTTTGACCCATTACAATTTCTACTATGGAAATGATTATGCAAATCATTATAGTAATACTTCACAAATAAAAACGATTTTGTTTGCTCCAATTACGAGTTTATTTTGGAATTTAATTATCGTTTTAATGGGAATGATTTCGTTTTTAATTATAACTATTTGGTGGAGTGTTACATAAAGGGTGTGATTGTTCTCTTTTGACACCACCAAAAATATCATTCTCCTTCTCTCTGATAAGGGTGTGATATGACTATGATTGTTCTCTTTATAAGGGCAAGTGTTGAAGCAAGTTCAACAAGCTTATAACCACTAAACACTCCAACTCCGACGCGCATGCGCACGGAAAGGGGAGGGTGTTGCAAATCATGAGACGAAAACCGGTCGATGCTCCTAATCCATGGTGCACCTGCACGACCTGCGGACATGAATGCAGCTCGAAAAAATCACAGGTTTGTGTAGGCCGATTTTTGCTGCAACCCGTAATTTTTGGACCCGACTTGTGACCCACGGGTTGACCCATTACAGTTTTTGCTCTGCAAATCATTATAGTAATACTTGAAAAATAAAAACGACTTTGTTTGCTCCAATTACTAGTTTATCTTGGAATTTGATTATCGTTTTAATGGAAATGATTTCGTTTTTAATTTTAACGATTTGGTGGAGCGTTATATAAAGGGTGTCATTTTTCTCTTTTGACACCACCGAAAATATCATTATCCTTCTCTTTGTTAACTTGAACACACGATTAAACTGTTTCAATTTTCAGGCTAGTGTTGTTAACTCCGGGAGTACACTACTCCGATCGCCGTACCCTTGGAAACGGACTCGAAATATGTTTTAAGGAATTATGTATAACACAAGCTTCGTCCTTTACGATTCGTTGACATTCTGTTTTGTTTTCTTTATTAATAAAAATTGTTTATTACTTGAATTTCGTTTTACTTGTTCCTACAGTACTCACTCACAGGAACATACACATATATATATATATATATATATTTGACGATATTTATATTTGTTCCAAACGCAGAACCTGAATCTACAAACTAATTTTTGTAAGATCACTTGGATAGATATGTCAGTTTTTTATAAGAAAATCATCCAACTTGTTGGTAGAATTGATTTTGAAACACATCATATTTATAAGAAGGATAGTATACACCAACAACTAAAGCTACAATAGACAAATAAAAGTAATCAGAAGTTGACAAAATTACTTATTAATTATCTGCTTTCAAGTCACTATTAAAACCGACTTCTCTTTATTAAGTGTACAGGTGTAATAACAATAACCATAAAATCCGGGTTCAAAGTCAAAAACTCACCATTCATTCTTCCAATATTGACTCTGTAGATTAAAAATTCACAGAAAACCTTAACATGATCTTTCACGTATCTAACAAAAATTATTAATTAATTTAAGATATTAAAAGACCACCTCATTTACGATCAACATTGTAGTAAACAACAAGGATAGGCAAAAATAGTAAAACAGTGATCGAGAAAATGAATTTCCATGAAGTAGCCCAAGTCTTTATACCAAAACCAAAGCCCAAAAAGTTGTTCCTCCTTTCAATGATATATGGGCCTGCGGGCCAATAAGATCTAAATCGGCCTTAACTTGAATTAAAACCCTCACGACATTTTCCCAAACACTATTCAATTAAATATTTATGGGTTTACTATCTAGAATACCTATATTTAATCATTCTCCCAAACAATTCACTTAAATATACTTATAGATAAAATAATATTTAATCATAAATAGGATCATTTTTTTAAACCATCTTTTTTCTACAAATTTTCTTTCCGTAACGAAAAAAGATAAAAAATAACACAAATACAAATAACCAAAAGAAATCAGATTTCTTTTATATGTACATATTTAATTTATATTTATATTTATATTTATATTCGCTACTCTATCGCACCTTTAAATCTTAAGTTTCGATAATAATAAAAAAAACATCTTTTAATAACTCAATTGAACGAAACTAAATTTATTGACTAGAAGGACAAACTAAACAGTGTATGAATATTTTAGGCAACAAACCAATATATATTTATAATGATAATGAAGTTATTTTTTTATATTTAGAAATACAAAATAGCTAGGGAGTATATAACCCATTGTTATCATTTGCTCATTGTTACAATCCTGATAAGCTTAATTTGTTTTATCACACATCCATCTTTTTCATTTTAAAGATAAAGTAAGCTATACTGTTATTTTTAGTTATCGGTTAAATAATATATGGTTAATTAGAACTAGAACGAAAAGATGTCAAAGTCATTCAAGGGTCAATAAGAAGCCACGTCTATTAATGTGAATTTAATACGGTCGAAAAAGATGTGCCTTTTACAACAATTAACCATTCGTGTACGTGGTATTCAACAATTACGGTTTCATATATGGTTTATATAATTATATATGACAACAAAAACATTGAAGAATGCATTATGATATATTATATTCATTCATGCATGGATGCATATTTATAAATAATATATAAGCCATTAGCATGGTTAGTTTAAGCACTTTGAAACTGCACAAATGGGCTGAATCTGATCAAGAGTTCCTGAAGAACCTAACGTTAACCTCCGTGGAAGATAATGAGTCGACTGTGTGGCCAATTCCGGCTAGTGTCGACCGGATTAAGAGACGCCGAAGTTTCTTAAGGAGCTACAACTTGATGAATACCACTGGTGAAGAAAGGAAATTTATTAATAGGATTAAAGAATTCTTGGTGAAGAAGAAACATTACTTGCAGAAGAAGATAGCAATCGTTTTGTCATCTAGTGCGAAAATCATGAAGATGAAATTTGATCGTTACCATATGAGTTCCGCTTATAAGTTTTTGTTTAGGTGTAGGGCTAAGCATCAACGTTTGATCGAAAGCTAGCTAGAGGTTTGAATAGTATAATTATATGCTACATGTTGAGAAATAATTGATCGTGTATTTATCTCTTTATTCTGAATCTATGAAACTATAACTTAAAATTAAGGTTGATTTCAACAGATGAATCTCTTTATTCTGAATAGTATAATTATATGCTACATGTTAATGGACTGAGCCCGTCCGGCAGGTCCACTTTTGTTTTCAACGGTCAGTTTAAAATTAGTTAATAACTTAATTGGATATTTAATTTAGCATTTAGGGTCTGAAAATTGGCCTGCCCACCAAATTTACGAACAAGGCCTGGTTTACGACACTTTAGAACGAGAGCCATATTTCTGGTTCGATACTTTTTCTTCAACTTTTTACAAAATTTCAGAAAAATACATAATGTTTCAAATTAAGGACTGGTCAGTGGTCACTGACTCACTGGTATACAAGTAATTTCAACTTTTTGAAACTCTGTTTTTTCTTTATAAAAAATAAAAGCTTTCCGACACGAAAGCTAACCTGCCACTGCCCACTGGACTATTGATGCAGAATACAGTTGGTGGGCCTTTCTCTTTAAGCCCATATGTATCTGCTATCCAAACTTAAAACTAAAAACGTTCGACAGAGTATTAACCAAACGAAAATATATTCGGTACATGATACGAACATAGTTTTAAATTGAAAAGGTATCACATGTTATCTAGAGAATCGAGAGTCCGTGAAAAAGTTGCTCCTATTTCTCTTTTCTTAAGTCTGTAATTAGTACATAACGTCTCATTCTAAAGTTTGATTAAACTTATATAAGTTCATACTATATAAGTATAAACTTTAAGTTATTCTATTTCTCAATGTTTTTATCGCATAACAACGTTAATTATTTTGTTCACAATCAATTTAGTAGAAGGAAGTTATTTAAACTTCAAATTAGTAAGAAAGTATTAAAATATATAAATATACAATATTGTAAAATTAGTAAGAAACTTATCACAACGAAGATTGACTTTTTTCTTATTGATTGAAAATATAAATAGTTACACGTTACAAACAAAATTAATTGCATAAAAAGGGCTAGAGAATTATTGTAACAACTAATAATAATATTAACATCATTTCACAAGGTTAATTTCCCTTAATTATTTGCTTTAGGTCCGTCAAACCTTAAGGCACTCTTAGCTAGTCATTTAAAATCTTAAATGAAAATTCAATATTTCTTGATCGAATACGTTCGTCGAGCTCTAGCACATCAAGAAATTAGCCGGCCTCTTGAGGTATCAAATCAAACTTGATCGTGTTAAGGATAAGAGTTAGACTTATTCTATGGATATCTTTAGTTATGATAAGTCCCATTAGTATGGTAACGCGCTAGTTGTTATTTCTAATATATATGTTGTATAATTTATTATGTATCTATAAGTTGTAACTCTCACGTTCAATACAATTAAGAATTCTTCAAATCTCTTCATGGTATCAAGAGCCTAGTTTAATCCATAACTTTTTTCTCTATTTCTTTTCTCTATTATTTTCTTCATCATGTCATCTCATACTTTACCAAATGATGTTGATCCCACAACACCGATCATTATTATCACCTTCTCCAATATGATCAAACTCACTTCAGCCAACTATACTTCTTGAAAACTTCAAATTGAAGCCACACTTGATGGTTATGGCTTATTCAAGTACCTCGATGGTTCCTTTCCAGCTCCATCCAAAACCATTGTTAAAGACTACGTATCAACTCCCAAACCAGCGTATCTCACGTGGGTGTGCCAATACCACCTTCTCTATGGTGCACTTATTGATAACCTAAATGAATATCGTGCACTTGTTGGCAGCCTCCAATACCTTACTCTCACTTGGCACAATGTTTCATTATAGTGAACAAGTTATCTCAGTTCATGCATGCTCCTAGAAGTACTCATTGGGTTGCGTTAAAAATGACTCGTGCGTTATCTTGTAGGTTCAGTTGATAGGGGTGTAACGATTTAGCGCGACTGTCCTCTCCACCTTCATGCATTCTCAAATGCTGATTGGGCTAGAAATAAAGACGACTACACATCCACTATGGGTCATGTGATATTTCTTGGTCATAACCTAGTGTGTTGGAGTTCAAAGAAACAACATTTTGTGTCGCAATCTTCAATTGAGGCTGAGTACAAGACAGTTGTTGCCACTGTTGCAGAGATTCTTTTGCTTCGTAACTTATTGCATGAGATGGGTGTGCATCTTTCTCATACTCCGATAATATATTGTGATAATCTTGGTGCTACTCAATTAAGTGCTAAATCCGGTCTTCTATTCACGCATGAAGCATTTGGCACTTGCGTATCATTTTATTTGCGAGCAAGTTCAACATGGTATTTTATGAGTTAGTCACATCTCAACAAGTGACCAGCTTGCTGATCCTTTTACAAAGTCCCTAGCTCGAGCTAAATTTGATTTGTTTTTATCCAAGATCGGTCTCTCACATAGGTCGTCCGATGTTAACATAAGAGTTAGACTTATTCTATGTATATCTTTAGTTATGGTAACAGGGTAGTTCTTATCCCTGATATATATGTTGTATAGTTCATTATGTATGGATAAGTTGTAACTCTCACGTTCAAGACAATCAAGAATTCTTCAAACTCTCTTCAGATCGAGTTTAGCCTAAGGTGTTCGAGTTCATCTCCAGATTTTCAAAGACAATTTACAAACTTAGATTATGAAAAGACGAAAGAGAAAGAAATTAAATTAAATGGTAGTTTTGGAATAATACGTATGAAAAATGATAATTAAGCTACCATATATGCATGGTCTTCCTTCTTCAACCACGTACAGCCTGTCATCAGTTATCGATCAACGTGTCACCCCCTTTTGGACCACTTTTCCCCTCGTGCCTTCGACCACCCTTTGCCGGTCCTTTCATCCACATCCCCGACATATATCTACATGTATCTCATGTTTCCACATACATACATATTAACATACATACATGCATGTATATATATATATATATATATTTATGAAAGGACCACTAATGTGCAGATATACGTACCTAGCTAGCTACATATATAGATCGAGCTCCGTTTTGAAATATTCTTAGTAAATTAACTGTACGTGAATCAGATTTTGAGGATATGTATATATATATATATATAACCAATATATAAGATTTCCTTGACTAATTTATTCAAACTTTATCAATCATATCTAAAAATAAAAGTTTAGTTAGTCTATTCATACAAATTAAATTTTCACATTTATTTACCTATATAAAGGTACATAGTAACTATTAGACCATTCTATATAATAACATGAAAACTAAACAATCAAATTCTTAGATCAATGTCACATTAGCGAATTTTTAGAGTAATAAACAAAAACTAAACACTACCTATAATGATACGAAAGATTGAACTTTTCTGAATCTCACATATACTAATAATGCATTTCAAAAAAAAAAATAATAATCTGACCCACCACCCTTCCCTCTCACTCCATCTCATGGTGTCTTGGCAAAGACTGAAGAAGACATAAGAAGAACATAGGCCATAGGGAGTGGTCTTATAAGTTTCATTAGTTTGTACTTTTGGATATTTGAAAAAACTAGGTGGTAACTGGAGTTGGGAGCTTGTATTTGAAACTTGGAGTTGGAACTTTTTTTTTTTTTTTTTAAAGGGTAAAACTACTTGGAGCTAGAGTTTAAAGATATAAATTGACATAAAAAGTAAAAAAAAAAAAAGCATTATGTAATTTATACTTTCATAAGCTACAAGCTTATTTTAAAAGCTACTCCAAAGGTGTGTTTGGCACAATAGTTTATTGGAGTTTATAAGAGCTTAAACTTATTGTTTCAATAAGTTTAAGCTTCTAACAGTGTTTGATAAACAAAACAGTAAGAGTTTATTAAAAAATAGCTATGAAAAAAGGTACTTACAGTTTCAACTTTTAGTTTAAGCAACAACTAGTTTTACCAAATGATTATAAAAATATAAGCTTCAACTTCTAGTTTGAAATATAAACTCTCAATTTTAGTTAACAGCGAGCAGTTTTCTCAAACACACACCAAGTGGCTTTTTTCTTTTAAAACTTATTTTTTACTAAGCTCCTAAAGTATTATTTAGTAAAAAATAATAGAAGCTTGAATCTTATAAAAAAAATAAACCGAAGCGTCAATACATTGGGATAAGCTATATTGACGTTGGGATAAGCTAGCTTGCTTGCCAAAAATACACCCATCAATCAACAAATTACTTGGCAACCCGGCGTTCGGGTGATAAGCTAAGAGTAATGTTAGACGTATGTTACGATAGACTAAACATCTATGCACTACGTTTGCTACATATAATTACAATTATGATTACATTGATTATGTTACTTTTGTTCATTTATTTGTAGCTTGTTTACAACAACGTAATTACATTACTCAATTTATATTATATGTGTGTGTAAATATATATATATATATATATGTGGCTTCGTTATGGTGAAATAAACATTCAAATAAAATAAATTGAATAATATTTAAATTGTTTGATAATGACCTAATCAAATGAAAATATCAATTATCATCAAATATCTTTAAAAGGTAAAAAAATGATTATACAATTTTTAAATTTGTAATGTTCAATTGATGTACAAATACTAGTAATAGTATTCTTTATACACATAGTAGTTATTGATGCAAGATGACGCACATTCTATTTTTAGGTTATTCTAATTATTATATGATAAGATTTACTCTATCCGATCCAAACTCCACATATATATGTATATATATATATATATGGGGGTTGTTTATGGTAAAACAAACTTTAATGTAAAATAAATATGATAAAATCTCAACATCGAATGTTAATCTGGTTAGATATGTTTTTTAGAAGTCAGCAGGTAATTAATTATTTTCAAAGGGTAGAAAAGACATTGCACTAATTTTCTTAATTTCATCTTTAAATCTGATGCACTAAAAACACATTCGTGCACCATACTGATTAACAACAACATACCAACCAAAAAAAAAATTCAATTCTCAACTTGAATTCAATAAAATTGATGAACAAAACCTAATGAACAATGATGCACAACAAATATATTAAATAAAAATATTTTTGCAATTGATGCACAACATATCTATTGAACGAAAATTCATTCACAATATTCATATATGATAAACACGTACACAAATTTTTATTCACAAAAATTGATTCACAATCTCAAAATCTAATTCACACCAAAATACAATGCACATTGGTTTATTAACTTATACATAACCTTACAAAATTTGAATAATAATTAAACTTGGATACATAACTTGTTACAAAAATAAAAAACAGATACGTTGATCTCATTCATATATGATTACAACAAATCAGAAAATAAAAATCATGAAAGGGACACGAAATTTTACGTGATGCACAATAAATACACTTGGTACACACATTTGAACACACTTTTGATGCCTAGTAGTTAAATAATTTTGCCTCTCTGGGAAGATGACTCTTTTGTTATTATGAGATGAAGATAGCAGTTGCCAAAATTTCAATTTTATTATGCCACCATGGTTCTCAACGAATATGGTGGTTAATTTGACGCATATAAAAATTTGATAGTAAAAAAATGCGAAAAGAAGAAGCATAAATCGAAAAGAAGAAACACATAGTACAACGACTAATGCACAAGTATAAAGTATGATTTACACAGTACAAAGCATGATGCACACAATACAAAATCATACATGATGCACAGAACCAACAGATTGATTCACATAAACACCATACTTGATTCACAGAGGGATGCCATGACATGTTCTTCTTCATAAGGATGTCATGACATGTTCATCTAACTGGTAGAAGGCAATATACTTTTCAAGTTGAAAATTATTTCTTTGTTCAAGTTTCCTTTCAACAACCAAGCGTGGAGCATAAACATCAGTATTACTAAGCAAGGCAAGAAGAACATAAATGCATGGAATCAACTATTATTTACATTGAAAACTCACATATCTCAAATAAATTTTTTCAGAGAAAGATGGGGAATTGTTTTTGCATAATATCATTGTCGGAAGTCAACTTTGGTCCAGTGTTACGGCTCCAACGGTTTCTTCAACCTGTGATTTGTAGATAATAACGGGGGAGGCGATTAGGGTTTTAAGAAAGAAAGGGAATGGTTGCTGGTCATGAAGGAGAGGGAAGCTGAGAGAGGTTATTAGGTCTGATGAGAGAAGGGATTACATTTTGTGAAACTAAAAATGGGAAGACATTTTTTGATATAATATAAATGACAATGAACAATGAATATCAAATTCCAAAGAACCCCTTGATCATTTTTAAAGTTAAAGGATACGTGTTAAGCTCATCCATATCATCCTATTTGTTTTATGATAAAATTTATTTTATTTGAACTGATTCGTATATGTATATATATATATATATATATATATTAGTTTAATAGCTTAAACTAGGCGCTTTAATAGGCACACTCCATACACAAAAATGTCAATGCACCCTAGATCTTATATGGTCCCATATTTCTTTTAGCTACTAAAAACAATCATCACAAGTCGCTTATTTCCATCAATTAGTTGATCAGTAATTGAGTCCCACGTACAAATCCTTTAACTTTTTTTTTTGTTCAATATGATTATCCTATGCTAGCTAAATCGATACTAGTCGATACTCAATGTAGATATGTGTATATAAATACATGTATATGTACATATAGATATAGATTGATATATTTCTACATTGGAATGGTCCACTCTTTGTGCTTTTGCTTTGAATTATTTGAAGTCATTTTCCATGTAGAGCGAGGGGGCCATGCATCCCATAAAGTTGTCCAATAAGTTTCTCTCTATAAAGAAATAAAGTTGTCCAAGCAACACATAACCACCCATTTTCTTCTTTTAATTTAATGCTATTCTCCTCCCTTTTCTTTAGCAAGTTTTTTTTTTGTTTTTTTTGGTTACATATTACATTATTACTCAGATATCCGTTATATATAAGATTACTACCCCGAAAAAGGGGTTAAATTTAGATGAGTAAAAAAAGTTAATATATAAATCACTGCTAGTCAACAGTGTATGAGCGGAAAGATAGAAGCTAGTTATTGTGTACATTAAAAAATGTAAACAGAAAAAAGTGGAGCCATACCATGAGAATGTTGGTTGTTTACTCGATGAATGGGAAAGTGACCGTAATGAGAAAGACAATGCCTATTTTAGGGCCTCAATCCCCAGGTAATATTACCATAACCAAAGGCCTCAAATGAAACCATAGATAAGCCTTTAATTAATACTAACGGTATTCAATATTAAAGTTGAAATTGATAAACTTGAATCACAACTCCAATCAATTCAAGTTAATTACATTGTTTTACCAAATCTACTATAAATCCAAAGAAATCAAGTTCATTTTACATCATTCCCGATCGTTTATCTTCTTGCCTTTTTGAAAGTGAACTTAATGACCTACTAATGTACCCCTATAATAGTTTGAAAAGATGTGGTTTTACTTTTTGTTTAGGAATTGTCAAACTTATATAATTATAATTATAATACGTTAAAAGAAACGTCAAAACAAATTACTCTAAGAAATTGCAATCATTTCGAGGTTATATATAATTATTTCTTTGAAACACCTACAACATGCTAAGTGTTCAATCATATCATATCAATCTCTTTAAATAATAAAAGGGTACACAACGTGAACTGAGCTACTCGTGAAACCTACAACCCGAAATAAATATCAGAAATGCAGTTAACATATATGTAATCGTAAATCATCCACATCTACATATTATCAGTTTAAATAGCTTAGCATGAAGCTGAACCAAAATAATCATCTAGTTCTTTATGCGACATGATGCAATTAAAATTAAGGTATTACGAAGCGACTCAAACCAATTGATATTAGTTTTTCATATACCGGTAATATAAAGATAAGAAAAAATTACACTGATCATCCTTTAAATTTTCTTCAAATTTTACTAGTAGTTCTTTACAAATTTTAAGTACACAGATCATCCTTACTTTTAAAACTCGTTATGCTCACGATACTTTACATTAATGATCGTTATTATTATCCGTTAAGTCAAATCATATGCACATCACAAAAGGGTATTTTTTTTCTTTTTATCCAGTCTTTTATTTTCTTCCATTTTTATCTCTTTAAGTTCAACAAAATTCTAAACCTCTCACTCTCCTATCATTATCAACTGCACCACTCTCACAACTTTGGTTATCTCTCTGAAAAAACCCACAGTACATATCACTTTCCATCGTTTACAACCTCCACCAATATTACTCCGTGTCGCATCCGCAATTCGTCGTCGTTGACATTGCCTGGCACAAAGTATTTTAGTGAGAAAATAGAAGGGAAAAAGAAAGATAGAAAGAAAAAGTAAACAATACCCTCTTGTGACGTGCACATGCCTTGATTTAACGGGCAATAATAAAGATCATTAGTGTAAAGAACTCTAAGTGTAACAAGTTTTAAAAATAAGGATGATCCGTGTGATAAAAGTTTATAAAAAACTATAAGTGAAATTTGAGGCAAACTTAAGTGACGATTGGTGTGCTTTTCTCTAAAGATAATAAAACATCTTTACATCATCACCTATTGTAGCTTATATTGAGTCGGTGGGCCGACAATGGATTGATTTGTCGGGATTAATTATGCTCCGGTACCCATTGTTGGGATTGATCACCACCACACCAACTCACGCAACCATATATAAGCCAATCAAATATGTGCAAAACAAAATATATATATATATATATATATTATATATATATATAACATGCATAAGTTTTATGTAGAAAACCTCTCAAGAGAGAGTACCACGAGACCGGTAGGCCACTTAAAATCCACTATATTAAAGATATTACAAGTTGGAGATGCTCAACTCTCGATACTTTTACATATCCTTAACCACTCTCAACGATAAATTACAACAACAAAATTCGCGCCCGTCTTTATGGAATCACCAAGACCAACACGGGACAGAGGGAGACAACTCTCAAAAGCTCTCTCTTTTTCTCTCAACCTTCTCACCAAAACCCCAACTCAATTCCTATATTTATAGGTAACACTAAACTTCTTCGTCAAGCTAACTTATTCCCAAAGTCATCTTGATTTTCAAATCACTTTATTTTAGGAGTTAGAATCATACCTCAACAAATCCTCCATTGATTCAAATTCCCTTGAACTCCCTTTATGATGTAGATCTCCCCTTCAACGATAATGAGTGTGATCTTCATCTTGTACCGCCGCATTATCTCTACCGGAATATGCTGTCTAACCATCTGATTGTTAGGAATACTTTCGACACAAGAAACCCTCGCGACAACATACTCCTCCAAGCCCCTTTTAGGAATTATGAGCCAAACAAGAACTGTATAATCACAAGACTATACCTGCAAACAATAAACGAATCAAATCAAAGCAAACACACAATTAAGATTACGAGAAAGTAAACAAACACTCAGAATTAACGTGGTTATATCCAATCAACTAGATTGGTTTAATCCACGAATAAACTAAAGAAAAATCTTATTAAATTCGGAGGTGTTAGGATTACAATTATGGGTTAAGTTTATATAATGAAACAAACTTGCAAAACAAGCCAAATTGGTCGACACAAGGTCGCGTCACGATTCACCATTTTTGCATCACGAGTTTATTTTTCTTATGCCCTGTTCCCACATGATTATCTTCTGTCCACTTTGCATATTAGTTCTCCCGGAGGGATCTCACTCGTAGCCAAATATTGTTTTGCGATTTACACCTAATCGAGTCATGATTCTCCTCGTTCTTCCAGCAAATTGATTTAATCTTCACACTCAACAAGACCATCATCGTTAAACCTCACATTATTCACATTATCGAATCCATTTTAGCATCATCAATCTTGATTGTTTTTCACCTTTAAAACAAAAGCTTGCATTACAACTAATCTTCAATGTCATCATATCTTATCATCAAATTCGAATAACCATATCACCATGTTGGGTTATCAGATGACTTCCAAATTTAGTCACAATGTTGACGATTGTGCTGCTTGAACCCTCTGTCCAAAAATCATGATGATCCAATGGTTAACGAACCCGCAACACTTGTTTCTTCAAAGCTGCGCAGAAATTGACACAAAATTTGCAACAAACTTAGACAATATATAATTCTCTACAGGAAAATCAAATCAAAAATCTCAACGGTCAGATCCTAGAACCATGTCTAGTGAACTTACAGTTCAAATTTCACCACGATCTCACGGTTATCGAACCCACACCACCAATTTTTCCAACGGCTGCACAAAATATGACGAACTGCTGACGAAGTTTTGTTTTCCTCTCGTATTGACTTCCCCCCAATTGTATGATTCTTCTCCACGAACCTCACTCTAATACCAATTGTTGGGATCAATCACCACCGTACCAAATCATATAGCCATGTATAAGACATTAAAGTATGTGGAAAACAGAAAAAATACATCACGCACAAGTTTTACCTGCAAAACCTCTCAAAGGAGAGTACCATGAGACTCTTATGTCACTTAACATCCACTTTATAAAAGATATTACAAGGTGTATACGCTCAACTCTCGATACTTTTGTATATCCTCACATCATTTTCAATGGTAGATTATATTAACGGAATCTGCATCCGTCGTTATTGAACCACTGAGATCATCACACGGAACGATGAAGACGACTCTCATAAGTTCTCTCTTTTTCTCTCAACTTTCTCACCAAAACCCTTACTCATACAAAACGAGGGAGACAACACGTTTGTACATCCTCACATCATTTCAACGGTATAACAATTTTAAACAGGAAGGTTAGTGACGAGTAGAAGAATAGTCCATGGGACAGTGTCTGTATCACCAAAGAGACTCGTAAGTAGCTATCTTTAACATTACCAAACCGTAAAACTGTTATATGTGCTTTCAAAGGAATCCTTTTTTTTTTCTTTTCCTTTATTTTATATTAAAATAGCACATTAATTTTCTAACTTAATTAGATAGAAACATACATTGTGATCTCAAATACGTGATTTATTGGTTCGCTTCTACTTGCTCTACTCTGCTCGTATTATATGAAGGAACCTTGAACGAATAATAATAAAGATTAAGTTACTTGTTATGATAATGTAAGGATAAGGATATATTTAATCTTTTTGCATTTGTTTTGTTATGTAAAGAAATTTTATTGGTTGCCCTGACTTTCGTGCTATTAACATTACGGATGTTATCAGCATGGATGATATCCCATTCTTTCAACAACAACAACTAAATTGTTAGCTTATGAATTTTCCTGCCCATTTCTAACTTTTCATACTATATGTTACATTTCCATTTTCATATAACAAATAGATAGTTAAAATGCTAATGCTCTCACAAACTTGTTTAACCTTGTTTAAATACGTATTCATTTCTCGTAACCTCTTGATAAAGTAGTTACATTTTCACGTTTAATTCTTGTATACTTAAATCATGCAAGAAAGTGAGTTATTGTATTTCAGGGAATAACATTCATGTATATATATATATATATATATAAATATATTCTGTTAGAGGTAGTACTTTGATCGGATATAACACGAAGTCAAAAATTGGAGCATTTCAAATGAAGACACACCAAATCCATTTGTTTTAATGATTGTCTTGACCTACATTAATATGAATTTCAAAGACATATAAATTGTAACTCCATGGGCCCTAATAATTCAAGACTCCTTGTAAAACACTAACAAATTAGATGTTACAGTTTTGGATACGATGATGATTAGTATATCATCAAAAAAAATTTGTACACCATTAATTGTGTTTTATAGAGTTACACTGTACAACATTTTAAAGTATAATTAGTTGTAGATGAATAATTTTTAGTGATATACAAATTATTACTCTTTCAGACATAATGTATTAAAACAAAATAAGATACAAATATAATAATCAAATTAATAAACATAAACAATATAATTATAATTAATTGTGTTGAGTAGAAGAGAGGGCATTGAAGAACAGCGACTGCTTCTCTCTACCAATATATATTCGGTATTCGATTTATATTCACGACTTTTCACAAGTTATATATCGTATCTAACGGGTGTGATCAATTACCATCTAGCTAAATATATTATATTATTATTGAATTAATTATGTAATAATCTATCTATCTATATATATTACAAAATAGTTTGTCTCTTTCTCTCTCTTTCAAGAAGGCGATTGCAGAGAACACCAGCAAGAGGTAATTCAAGAACTAAGAAAACGATATCTTATAAGTTTTCTTCCTTCCTCTCTTTTTCACAACACATAATAAGAGGTTAGTTTAGTACATCGTATGTATATGCTGTTCAATTCATTTAAAAAGTTCAAATTTTTATTTGTTTTATTTTTATCTAATTTGACAAAAAGTATCAACAAACACCCATTTGATGCTTTCTGTATTACCCCCCTTTTTGTCTTTCATCTCCAACATCATCATAACCTCAATCTATGTCCAATATAGGGTCTGAATGAAGATGTCATCTATGCACAAGAACATTTTCTTGAAATGGAAACAACACTTGTAGTACTACTACTAAAACTACAACCTTTTGATACAAATCTATGTCACAAGATTATATATTCAATTTCCAACATGGGTTCGAAAGATCATCGGGTCAAGATCAGATCCGAAGAGATAATAAGCTCCCACCATCACTGGTGGGCTTACAAGAAGTAGATGATGATGGTGGTTTACCGACGGTTTATGAGTCAGGAGCCGCAGGGATGTTATCGGAGATGTTCACTTTCCCGGCGGCTAGTGGATCTAATAACTCGGCCTCCGAGTTATTAATGAACCAAATCAACTACCAACAACAACAACTTCAACGTGGTAATATTAATAATCAGCAACGGCCAACAACCGTCGGAGATTGGTACGGAAATAGTGGTAATAATCATGCTGCCATGCAACTTTTTTTAACAAATCCATCTCATGAATCTTCTTCAATCTCTCCATCAGCTTCTTCAACCCTACATATGTTACTTCCCAATTCTACCCTTCAACATCAAGGGCATTTTGGTCAATTCACATGGGGTGGTGGTGGTACATCTCATGCAGGTGAAACAACAAACGTCGGTGGTGTTGAAGGCCTTTCACTTTCATTATCTTCAACTTTACAACACTTAGAAGCTGCAACTAAAGTTGAAGATATGAGAATTGGTGAACATGATTCATCTGCTAGTGGGATGTTGTACTTTAATGATGGTTATAACCGGAATTTGCAAATGGGTCAAACCCATCAACATCATCCTGTTCATATCGGGTCCGGATCTTCTACTTTAGGAGTTGTGAAAGTGCTTAGAAATTCAAGGTATGTTAAGCCAGCTCAAGAATTACTTGAAGAATTTTGTAGTGTTGGAAGGGGTCATTTTAAGAAAAATAAATCCGGGTCAAAACATAATAACCCGAATCCAAATCCGACCGATGGTGTTGGTGGTGCATCTTCTTCATCTAAAGATCTCCCATCTTTATCATCTGCTGAGAGAATTGAACATCAAAGAAGAAAGGTCAAACTTTCATCCATGCTTGATGAGGTAAGTCAAAGTCAAACTCTCTAATTCTTGGAAATCAACCGGGCCGGCAAAACATTCCGGCGACTATTGGTAGTGTCTTGTCAAAAGCCGGCCGAAATTAATAGGTTTTTACTGACAGAATATGCTAAAAGTTTGCTTACATCCAATTTTTGTTTCTTTATTAAAAAAATAGTTTAAAAATAAATATAAGTACATTAAATTTCGATTTGGTAAAACCGTGACAAGCTACTTACATAGTATAATCATCATCAATGATTAAAATATTAGGGCTATAGCTTGCTTAGGTTTCTAATTCATTATTAAAATGCTTTTTATTTTCTTCTTCTTTTGAATAATTCATATATATATCCATTATTTGCACTCTTGAAAATTTCCAAAAGTTTATGTAATAATTAATTATTTATAGTAGTTGATTAAATAAGCTAATGTAAACAGTTAATCTTTGGCTGTATTGAGAAAAATGCAACATTTAGAAACACAACAATCATATTATTGGTGTCCTTTTTCATCAACAGGGATTCTTTTATAATTAAGTAACAACCTTGTTTGTCCTTAGGAAAAAATCAATTTAATTCTTTAAGCTTACCATGTACAATATCTGTCTAAGAGGTACACATATGAAGTATTTAATTTACTTTATACTTTTTTATTTATCGGACGATCAAATGCAGGTGAATCGTAGATACGATCACTATTGCGAACAGATGCAAATGGTGGTGAATTCCTTCAATTTGGTGATGGGATTTGGGGCGGCAGTACCATACACCGCGTTAGCACAGAAAGCTATGTCTCGCCATTTTCGTTGTTTAAAAGACGCAATAGCAGCCCAATTAAAGCATAGTTGTGAATTATTAGGGGAGAAAGATGCCGGTTCATCAGGGGTTACTAAAGGTGAGACACCAAGACTTAAATTGTTGGAACAAAGCCTTAGACAACAAAGGGCATTCAATCAAATGGGCATGATGGAACAAGAAGCTTGGAGACCTCAAAGAGGCTTGCCCGAACGTTCGGTCAACATTTTAAGAGCTTGGCTTTTTGAGCACTTTTTACACCCGTAAGTCGTTCTTCGTTCTTTATTTGCTTTCATAATCAGAAAAAGAAAGAAGAAATATGGTTTGATCTTTCTAAAACTGTACAAGATGAAAGTTTTTGATATCTTAAGTGTTTGTGAAGTCTTGTTAGAGTTATAAAACAATAATTAGCAATGAGAAGGTAATGATATGATAAAAGTCATATATCGTAATTAATGCAATTAAACAATGAGTGTATGTTGGTGTAAGCTTTTGTTAAATTTATAAAATAATGAATGTATGTGGTAGTGTCGACAGATAGTGTCTCTTCAACGATAATGCTGATAAAGTAGTTCTTTTATTATATGCTACACTTCACTCAACTATATATGATTTTTAAAACTTATAGAATAATTAGATTCCAAGATAAATAATGTAATCCTTTTTGAATTCATTAAGTACGTATAGATACATGCATATGTATGATTAGCTAAATAGTATGAATGATGATTATATTTGCTATATTTTCAAAATGATTTTACAGGTATCCAAGTGATGCTGATAAACATTTATTGGCAAGACAAACTGGGCTATCTAGAAATCAGGTTAGTTTGTACTTTTAACTCTTTGGAAATACGTACATGCATTTATACATGGATGTATATGAAGTGATAGATATATATTGTGTGTCATTTTGTGATATGAGTTTTGCTTTATGATAACGAGATCTTAACAATGTTCATTATTAGGAGAAAAATGAAATAAATTATAGATGAGAAATGACATCAAAAGTAAGGTAATCCATCCATTTCTTCCCGTAAATTGGGTTTGCATGATTAACATTTCTTCTTTATTTTTCGTTAGTTTATATTAATTTTTAGCTTATCTCTTCACTAAGATAGATTCACCATTCCGTATAGAATAAAAACACCGTGGTTGTATAAAATCGTGGTGCATACGTATGATAGTGTTAATATGTGATTATATAAAAAAGAACATTAACCTCTTTTAAGTGAAGTAATATGTTATAAGTTAAATAAAGAAAAAGTGTAAGTCATTATTTTTAATTTTATAGGAAATTCAAATGTTTAATAAAAATAATAACCACACACAATTATTAAGAACTATAATAATTAATACATTAATATTAGTAATTTTGATTTTGATCTCCTAATGTTCTTCTTATTCAATCAAAATGCCTTAAAATAAATAAAAAAAACCCTATTATTGTGATCCCTAGATGTTCTCATTTTTGTTAAACCATAGGTTTAATCAATAAGCGAGTATTTTCATTTATCAAATGTTTTATTCCTTTATTTAAGGGGAAATATTTGTATAGTCTTAAAAGTTGAATACAATGGTTTGCACAAAAAATAAAATTAAGAAATGGTCCTGGGTTAGTACCAAAAAAGGAGAGGCTGGTGCACCTGTGAAATAGTGAAGAAGACACTGCATCTATATGATCGTATTTAAGTACACTTTAGACAAGACGTCTGATTTCATTTTCATTTCATTTTATCTGCATATACGTACTGCCACTGTTTTAAGTAAATAATTTTGTACATCAAATATATAGTCACTGCTTCCTTTGCTTTCTCGTGCTTCTCTTCGATCTTTTTAACCTATTCTGCCATTATTTTGCTGCTCCATACCGTAATACTTCTAGAGTTCTAGTCTGGTATATATATATAATATAAATATAATTATATATTATATATATATGCCCTTAAACTAAATTAAGTACGTAATCCTCATATAACTTTGCAAGTATTATTAGTCGGTTATCGCTTTGGTTTTTGAATCTTGAGTATAGTATTATCCTGACGTAATCCGAAAAATTGCACCTTCGACAACCAAATGGGATGTGACATACCACCATCTGGCTAGTTGAATATTTTACTTGTCATACACCCTCTTTGTTTATAAATATATAGTTTATATATATATATATATGCACACATTAGAAAAATACCCGTGCAATAAAGTGAGAAAAGTTATCACTTTCACATTAATTCGACATGTAGTATTATTTTTCTGAAATATTTTAAAAATCAAAAACTACATTACAATACACGAAAAATACTGTTTTGTAAGTGGACAAATCACTTAATTTTTAACAAAAAATTTTTAAAAAATTGTAACAAAATAACCAAAAATTAAATATATCATAATATGTCATTGCAAACTCGATGGTCGGGTTGCGTTTTGCCAGTACCGGATTTTAAGTTATTACTGGATAGTTTGCGAGTTGTGGAGTCGTTTGTTGAGTCTAGAGGTTTAAGTTTCACTAATTTTTAATTTTTAATTTGTCTTTTTGTATATTGATATTAAACATTATCAACATTAAATGTTAATTCTAAAAAACATCTCAAATGCATCATATAATGTAATAGTCTATATATATATATATAGAAATATAGATATATAGAATTTAAAGTTAAAACTAAATGTCATATATTAACTATTTTACGGTTTAATAATGTTTGTATTAATGAGAATTTAATAATTAATAATTAAGGGTATGTTAGTTAAATGTCATAAATTAATTAGTTTATAGTTTAATAATGTTTGTATTAATAAGAATTTAATAATTAATATTTAATATTTAGGGGTATGTTAGTTATTTAAATTTTTTTGTGTATCACACATAAAAATTATAAAGGTTGTAATACACAAATTTAATTTGTATATCATATATATTTAAAAAAAATTATTTCATATTAAAGAACAAAAAATTCTAATAATTTTGATATAATTTTTTAATAAAAAAATTAATTAATGTTAAAATAAAAAATAAAAGTCAATTCCTACCATTACCACCATAAGGAACTAATTAAACTACAAGAACATCTCCCTATATATATATATATATATGTAGGGGAAGGATCCATAGGGAAACTTCAAAATTTGGGGAAGGAGAGAAGCAAATCTTAGCCCTTGATTTTTTTTTATTAAAAAACGTTTTTAATATTCATTAGTGATGAGTGTTACATTTTGAAATTTTTTGTAATTTTTAAATTCATTTATGATGAAATCAATGGTTGAGATTTGCTTCCCTCCTTCCCTAATTTTTTTTCTTTTGCTTCCCTCTTGATCCTCACTCTATATACGTATACCATTGATTTCATCATAAATGAATTTTAAAAATCACAGATAATTTTAAATTTTAACATTCATCACAAATGGATGTTGAGAACATTTATTTATGAAACAATCAAGGGCTAAGATTTGATTCCCTTATTCTTCAAGATTTGAAACTTCCTGGATCTTTTCCATATATATAAATATATATTAGGAAAGGTTTATATTAATTAACTTGTACCCAACAATGTATAAATATATTATCCAAAATATTTAATTTAATGTTCGTTTCCTTTTTTATAACTTTATTTCTAAAATTAAAATAACTCACTATATGTGCTTTGTACGAATATTGTCCACATGTGCGTCTGGACGCATAGAACACACATCTATATATATGTGCATGAAATAGTGGTAATTAAGACGAATAGTAAACAGGAAATTAGAAAGCATCCTTGGCTTTATCATGAAGTCAGAACTCAGAAGTAATATTATGACTGTTGGAAGGCAGAAGTCCCAATCAATATACAGTTTATAATGACAATGATATACTGAGTATATCATTGTATATGCATGTCTACTTCACCTTCACTGTATTACTTGTTTTTCTCATGTTTCTTCTATTCACAACTCATTTCATATTGAGCGTTAGATCCTCAATTTATGAACAGTTTAGCTATGGAATATATGTGTCTAATTGACCAAAAGGCAAAAAGTATGGTACTCTAATTTTCATACTTAGTAGTGTGCAATATCATACATAACATAGTTTCTTAGGTTGTATTTGCTTCTTTTAATAGATCATGCTAAGAAAATCGATAAATTTGATCTCATTATATACTCAAGTTATTCTAATCTAGAGAACTTTGCCATCCTAAGTAAGATGCTTGAGCCCAACTGTGTTGTATTTATAAACTCAGTACAATATTCATAATTATGGAAACAATTTAATTAGCATTTGGGCTGAAGGGAGGAAAGAAAATTTAAAAAAATATCAGCAAAAAGCGTTTAATTTAATGGATGAGTATTGAATTAAAAATGTCATATATGTATCTGTTTTGAGGCTATTGAAACTAATTTTATGAGCTTTGTAGAAATGTATAAGTGTATTTTTCTTCACTTATAAAACAAAAATATCGGTGAAAAAACAAAACTTAAAGCCATTAGATTTTGACATTTATTAGGATGTAGCATGTCCTCATCTGATAATAATTGATTAAATAGTATGTATATATGTTTTTGCAGGTGTCAAATTGGTTCATAAATGCAAGGGTCCGGTTGTGGAAACCCATGGTGGAAGAAATGTACCAACAAGAAAGCAAAAAAGAAGAAGAAGGTGATCACAATCAAAATCATCATGATAACAGCCAAAATGAACCAGAAAATAATAATGTTATCAATAGTAATAAATCAGAAACACCCAACAACAACATTAGTTACAAAAATGGTCCCTCTTCATCATCTTCTTCTTCTGCTGCACTTGCACAAACTCCTATGCATCCACCACCACCACCTCCGGCATATACAAAAAGATCCGAATTCAATGACCCGGAAAACGACCCATCAATTCTTGCAATCAATACACAAACCTCCTTCTCAGAAATCCAAGCAACTGCCATGTCACCATCTTTTCCGGCCAACGCCGACGACTCCTGCCGACGTGGCAGCATGCAAGATGATGCCGCAGATGACATTGGTTCATCAACATTGATTAGATTTGGTAATACTTCTGGAGACGTGTCACTTACGTTAGGGTTACGTCATGCCGGAAACGTACCGGAAAAGACTTCTTTTTCGTTTGGGGGGTGTTAAATTATTATAAGTAAGGTACCATAGTTATTTAAAATAATTATTTAGGTCATTATTATACCAAGAATTAAGTTAGCTAGCTCATAAATTTTATTTTTTTCAACATTTTTATATTCTATTTGTAAAACAAAAGGAAAATTGTACACTATGATAAAACGTAGTGTGTTGTGGTTAATAACGTACAGTAGTTCATTTGGTCTAGTCTAATTGTATAGCACGTATGTATAGTGCCACGTATGTTTCCTCTTATTTTGTTCCTTTTTAAACTCCATATTCTTGGACCTATTATACTCCAGTACTAAAATAATAAGTAAGCAAAATTGAAGAACTTTATTTATATTTTTTTATTTTGATGCAATTTAGTTGTTTTATTTGTCCTTTTGTCGGTAATTATACAAAGAAAAAAACTTAGGCATATTGCAGGTCAACGTTAATTGATTTAATATTTAATACTAAAGGCAAGTGCAAGTGCAAGAAATAAACAAAAGTCTTCGTTGACTTTTTTAATTTGTGGCTTCCATATTGATCAATTTATTGTAGAAGTTAAAAATAATTAAATATATATGTTTCAGCAAGTATGAATTCTTGGCTTTTAAAAAATTTCAAATTATATGAAACATAAGTTTTTTATAAAGTTGTTATAAACATTTTTAAAATTTTGAAACCTTAAAACAATCAAAAAGAAAAGAGATCTTTTTTGCCCCCTGGGTGATAAGATCCTATCTCCACCTCTAGATTCATTAGTCTATTTTAATCACTGGATGATATTAGTAATAATTAAATAGATCAAAGAGAAATTAAATAGATTGTATATAATAGTTTATAATAAGTTATGTGTATATATAAATGTTAATTTTTTTGTTGCTGTTATGATTAAATAATTAGTACATTATATTAATGGGGTACTAATTAAAAGATGCATGTTGCATTGTATGATGTTACAAAATGATGCAGGCAAATATCTACCTAACCAGACAAGAATCATCTACAAGCATCTAAATCAAGAATTTGGGACATACTACCAAATCAAAGCTGTTACGATGTCAAAATCTAAAGCTGTTGTTGGCATTTACTTATAATACATATATATGTAGCTATAAGAAATTTCAGCATCAATTTTATGGCTAGTCTAATACTGTTATAACAATCAAGCAGTGGTTGATCCATCTTTTTATTAGAACAGCCATTGAAAGGGAGCAAATTCATTTATACGCCACCGTTTTGATCGACCGTTTTTTATGCTACACGGATTTATAATTCTACCTGCACCGACTTCATCTTAGGTTTTTAATTATATACGACGTTCAAAGAGTATCTTAATATAAACCAATTTTAGCCTTCCATTTCGTTAAACGTATACAGCAAACAAGAAATAGCAAATTCCTAGGTTCTTTTGTTCTATATATTTTTTGATCACCTAATTGAGGTAAACTTGCTAATTAAGGTTTGGATCAGAAGGCAAAATCCTAAAGAAATCCTTCAAGTTTGTTTTTTGTTTCCTTTTCATCTCTATAATACTTAAATTTTGTCCTTTTTCTTTTTAAAAAAATTCCAATGACAGGTTGTTGTAAATACATTTGTAACCATGTGTGATTGTGGGTTTAATTTGAGAAAGTTTGAGGTAGAAGTCCCGTTGAACAGAATGCATTCTGATTTCATTCTCTAATTTAGTTGCGTAACGGAACTTGAATCAAGTTACTACACGCAATATACGTCGTGTTACAAACTTCACAACTTTGATTAGTCATAATCTTTAAATTCAATCATCAGCATCACAATGTGTTAAATATTTCAGTACTCCATGTCTTTTTAATAGAAACATTTAAATGTTAAGTAGTATATATGGTAGGAATTTATATATTTGTACGTACACATTCACATTTTTAGGTCTATTTTTAACTCATAGACTAATTCTGACAGATGGTGAGACTGGGGACAATTGCATTGAGCAAATTATGATGTATGCTTTCTGATTCAGAATGGTTTTTTTGTCTTGTTCAGTGTTCTATATATATAACTTTAATTTAAATTAAATATTGCTCCCTTCAATCCTCTCTGTATATCTACTCATATAATTTAGTGGGTCCTTTTCATCTGTATTGCAGAACCCTTCTCAGTTCTCATGAGTACTTTTTATAAAAGATAAGAACTTGCAGAGAGATCTAGATCAGAGAGATGAATCAATATTGGTAATTTTTATTTAATTGATTTAATTTTTCTTTACAAATTAGATAGTATTGGCAAATCTAATGTAGCAATGTTACATGAACTAATGTGTGCAGTTGTATTCTCACATTGAAAGAAACTGCATTGTTATTATAGTAGTAGTACTTTTATTTTTATGATTCTTATGCATTTACTCTAATGGACTGTAAACTTTTACAGTCACCAAAATAGGCATATTAACAATAGAATAGTTATAGGACAATCACATTCCATTAATTTGAGACTGAACTATTTCATTATTTGGGACTGAGAAAATTGAAGTAACAATATTAATAGAGTTGTCGTATTCATTCTTGAAGGACCACAGAAATTGGTGATTTTACGAAAAAAGATGTGGTTGTGTTTGTATTTGTCTCGTATATGGTTAACGCCATCTCAATCGTGTTTATTATCGTTGATGTTACTTGCACATTGGTATAACAGCAGGACCACCTGATCGAGAAGCTAGAGATATAGTAGTACACAGAATTTATAGTGAAAAGATGCTAACATGAGTTGTGTTTTGGATTGATTCTTGAATGCTTAAAGATGAGGACACTTTTTCTGTGTACGAGTTTTCACTAGCTAGTAAGTAATTAAGTAATAAATTATGAAAGAAGATATTATAATTCTTTTCTTCTTCTTTTTTTTGAACTTTTTTACTAGGAAATATTTGAACTTACTTAGCAACAAAAGAAATCTGAAGGACATTGTTTTAGCATTGGAATGGGTCAAGTCGAGTTGACCTGCAATCGTCTTTATCCAAAAGAATATAATACAATTTATTTTAGTGTACTAGTGTATAGCCTTTACAACAATAGCAAGATAAATGACTAATAAGTTTACTTCAGCATTTGTTTCTTTTTGGCAAATTCATATGATTTTAACTGTTTGAGAGTATATACACTTTGAGTTTGATAAGTATAAACATAAACTTGCATAATATAAGTAACCATACAATCCAATTAAATCATTCAAATTCAAAGCAATAGGATCGAGTAGGGATGAGCTGGAGATAGACATGATACCGAATTGTACTGAATCAGTTGATATCGATTTTCTTTTTGGCCTTAAAGTGAGTACTAAATACCGGGCGGTTTGAAGGGATATAATACCGGTACGGTTCCGGTAACAATGCGGTAAAAGTGATACGATAACCGGTTTGATACCAAAAAATTATAAAAAAGAATAACTAATACTATATGAGCGAAGCTTTGCGTACGTATTATATATTCGATAAAAATCAAAGGCAATAAATATCAATGTATCTCAAATAAATAAAGTTCATAATTTAATATAGAAGAACAACGACAAAGAAAAACGTATATACAAAAACGTTGGTTTGTACCATGTTATGTAATTTTGTAATGACACTAAAGTTACGGGCCTTAACTATGTATTATTAAGCAATACGCTTGGCATTCGATTTAACTAGGGTGCTAAAACGTGTAATTTTTGTGTCAAAAAGCACTAGCTAGACTTCTATAAAATTCTAATTGTATGCATACATGATAGTTAACTCTAATTTTGTTTAATCACTAAAAAATATCATTTTGTGTTCATATACACATAATATGATCACGAAAATAATGTTTTATTCACTAATGCTTTTTCTAAATTTATCTTATAAAATATATAAAGAACCAAATGACCCATAATAAAGGAAAACATATATATTTCGGGTATGGTATCAAAACGGAAAAAGTGAAAAAATATCGGTATTCAACCAGATGTATATATTCTGTTTTTGATTCGAAAGTGAATATCAAATATTAAACCATTTGAAATCAATTGTTATCGGTGTAGTACTATACCGATACAGTACCAATACAAAAATTGAGAATCCAGTACAAATATTTACCCCTAATATAGCGTATGTACGGTGAGTTAGTGTGAATTGAAATGGGCTTCTCCAAGTTTCAAACTTATTAATGGGCCTTTGGATAGAATATAAGACGTTAAGGCCCATACCTTGTTCATGTTGTGACTTGTGAGTGGTTGAAAAAAGAATTTTGCTAATAATTAAAGTTTGTGTTTATTGCTTTAATGAAATTATTTTAGTTTTTTCGTAAGGGGATCATATATGTGCCAGCACAAATGTGGTTCTATTTTGTGTAATCTTTTTATAAATTTATGTACTTGTGGTCCTCCGAGTCTTGATATTTATATTTTTAACTCATCATTTTAACTTAACAACATTTAAGGTTAAATGTCATTAGTTGTACATAACAATTATCCTATTTTTAATGTTCTCAAGATGCGAATAATAAATTTATGACTATATCTGTTTGTTCGATTGTACATCTATTATTTGAAAAATTCCTTTGTCTATGTCTTAAATACAAAAATTAGAGTTATTACTAAACATCAAATACATATTTATTTATGATTGAACTAAGAGACTTATGTTGTATTCTTGAGTCTTTTTTTAATGCAAAAGAATGAGATGGAAAAAAAAAGAGAAGAAAATAATAGAAAAGAATGTAATATAAGATAACTCACATTTATTCTCGAGTTGGAAGGAAAGTAAAAGAAATAAAAGAAAAATAGTTAAATTGATTGTTTTCCTTCATAATCACCTCAAACTTGAAAGGAAAAGATTTATAACAAAAAACTCATCCCTTTCCATTCCTCTCCATTTCTTTTGGGCGTGTTTGGTACGATGGAATCGGAAAGAATGTAATTGATATAGAGAATGGAAATGTAGAGGAAGGGAATGATATAAGAAAAAGAGAATGATTTCCATGTTTGGTATAAGTGAAGAATCATCTTCGTGGATGATTTTCATGTTCGATAAAATTGTAACGATTCTCATAAACATAAACCTTCAGTCAGTCGGTGGAAGAAAGGGAAGATATCTGAGTCGATAAACATTGGAAACAATTGTTCAACAGTTGTGATGAAGTTTTCTTCTTCGAAATCGCCGGAGGTGAAAATAGTAGTTTGGGGTTAGAAAGTGCTAGGAATGTGCAACTCACGTGCCTTGATTTTTTCTTTCAAGTTTAGGCCTTTCACTGGAAGAAAGGAGAAGGCCCGTGTTTTTTTTTCGTTTCTCGCCTTTCTTTCCTATTTTGTAGAGAATGATGAGAGTGGAAATGATTCTCACTTTTAGCTCTTTCTTTCCATTCTATTGTGCAACCAAACTAAGGAAGTGATTCTCATTCCATTTCCCCCCTTTCCATTCTACCGTACCAAACACATCTTTACTTCTTAAAAAAAAGTTCGAGAATGACTTTTTATTAATTTTTTTTGTTGATTTCTTTCCCTTCCACTCTAAAAATCTCGAGAATGCAGCGGTTAATGGAGTACAAGTCAACTAGGTCTACAAAATTAAAATTTAAACGTATAGAACATACCTGAGCTGATCAAAATAATATCGATTATCTTGAGTCGATTTGATGATAATGATGATGAGAGCCATTGCGATTTGCGAGGTTGGACATTATGGCCCATTATGATCAGCCCAATCTTTAAAGTATAAGAATTGTGAAATGAGAGCGTCAATGTTTGGGCTGAACAGAAATAAAAAGACTTGGAGAACTTAACTGTTCTACTACTTTTGTGCAGTGAAAAACGGAAAATTATCCTGAAAACTTTTTTTTTTTGGTAATCAGGAAACTAAAAAAAACTTAAAAGGCAGTTCAAACTAAATAAACGACCTTTGTGTCAATCCATATCCATATAAATCTATCTTGTTGGTCTTAAAGTTTGTAGTATATAATTTAATTATCATCATTACAATATGTTCAAAGCTTAGCAAATTGCTTTGAGAAAAGTGGTGGAAAAGGAAGATGCCTTTTGGCATTGACTCCCTTGTCAAAATGCTCTTTGGAAGCTTCACTTTTATCGTATTTTTTCTTTTCATTGGGATTCTTCTTCTTTTATGTCTCCTAAAATCACTACTATTACTCCTTTCAGTCCCCACACTCTTTTACTAATGTGATTAAGATGTGTTACATTACATGCATTTCATTTTTATTTTTATTTTCGGAAAAGTAAATATTATATTCATCAACTTATATAATCATAAACTTAACAAAGTTAGAAAGTAGAGGAGATTACATGTAAATTCTACACCGAACGATTATAGTTAGATGGAACTTAACTAGTCATAGTTTTTCGGTTTCGCACACGGACCTAGAATATGCCTACTCATGCATCGCACGGACCATGCAGAGTTATCACTGTCTTATAAGCAGACATCAAACATATACTCCGTATCACAAATGAAACCCATACAAAATACATAAAAACAAAGGAGACAAAGCTGATCACGAATAGTTTGCATCACTGAAAAGTTGATGCACATTGGCCAACTCACCGTTTCTTGATTATGTAATAATTACTATATCATTTCTTAACGTTGGAATATTTAGATGTTTATTTCAAAATGTACATGTGTTGAAAATACATGTAGTGTATATATATATATCTCCTATAAACTAGCTTACATTGATCATAGAACTGCTCACGAGTTCTTATTTTTGTCTTTGTAAGTTTTTTTTGTGATCTCAAGATTTCTTGGAAACTATCAACAAGGAGAAACTGTCTGAATTCAAGCAAAATTTTCAGATCTTAATCTGCTGAAATCAGCTTGTTATAAGGAACATTTAAATTAAAAACATCAAGTTTCCGTCTTGGTGCCTGCATTATATATTATATTCCCTGCGTAACGTTTTTCGAATATAAACATTCAACCTTGATTAATATAAAAGTAATTAGGCCAATCGTGCACCAAGTTTAACGAATAAAGAAACCAGCTAGGCGGATTATTTGCTAACAAATTTGAACATTTGCTAAAAGATGTTGTTTTCCATCATGTATTATAAACAAGTCAAACTAAATAAATAAAAAACACACCTAAGTCATTAAGACATAATTAATGGGATTATATACTAGGAGTGCCACCCAAATATATAATTTTGTTTTTGTAGGCTACCCATATTTGAAAACGATTTTATAGACTACCCAAATATATCATTATGTCTTTTAAGGCCACCCAAATATATCATTACGTTTTTTAAAGCCACCCATATTTGAAAACGATTTTGTAGCCCAATCAAATTTGTATATTGTTTCATGTATACCAAATTCGACTAAAAACTCATTGGAAAAGTGTAAAAGGGACACAAATACCCATGTATTTGAATAAAACTAAAATAATATAAATAATGTTAATTAACAAATATAGGGGTATTTGTGTCCCTTCACATTTTTGTTGATGAGTTTTTAGTCGAATTTGGTATACATAAAACAATATATAAATTTGGGCGGCTTACAAAATCGTTTTCAAATATGGGTGACCTACAAAAACAAAATGATATATTTGGGTAACCTACAAAATCGTTTTCAAATATGAGTGGTCTACAAAAATAAAATGATATATTTGAATGACCTTCACGTATATAATCCGATTAATAATCCTCGTTTTTTATTTTAATTGCTGATTTAGCTGATAACTAAACTCCAAATATAAGCGTTTGAAAATTGAAATGTTAACACCAGCTTAAACAAAGTATCGGGGGGAGTTTAAGTTATTAGAATCCATGATTAAAGAATAACATTAATTACTACTTAAACCCATAAAGTATGTCTGTCAAGTTTTGATATGAAAAATGCAAAGATTCTGCACTTACTTTAAGTACCTTTTTGTCTTAAGCATCCTTCTTTCTTTACATTGGGAAGAGACTGCTCAACTTTTGTACATAAAAAATGACAGTAAAGATAAAACAGAAGTTTCTTTAATTGATTATGTGTTAATCTTAGACTAAACCTTGATTTATGTTATATGTCAAAATACCCAAGACAGACATTTACATCACTTCCTCAACATCATATAAAATGATGAAAAAGTTTTCTCCTAATTAATTGTTGGTATAATTAATTCATTGTAACATAATTTACACCTGCATTCTGCTGTAAAGAATATTGGATGGATATGGTAGGCAACTAACTCAACGATTTTTAATCCAATTGATTAACAAATATTTTGTAGTGAACTTGTTAATCATATAGAAGCTACGACAATGTCTTAAAGTTAAACGCATCGAAACTCTTGAAAGATGTAATATAATGTTGCAATCACATATTTACGATAGTGAACTGGTGACTTCAATCAACAGAGAACAGATACATTTTCCAAAATTTCAAAACACACGTATGTATGTGTGTGTATATATAGGGTGGAGATTTGGCGATAACCCATGAGAACTAGAAATTAAAGTAGCTTGCCCTATCCATTGGGTGTGTGTTTCAAATTAATTAATTTATAATTAACTAATAACTTAATAGAAAATTTGTTTGCATTTGGTTACATCTTTTAAGCAAGGGCATGCTAAAGCCAAACAGAGTCCAATGCAGTATATATATAAATGGCGGTATGGGACAAAGCCGGAAGAAGAAAAGGATCACCAACTCCCACTTCCCTGCAACTAAAGAGACTCAATAGATACCAAAATGTGGGCATCATTTTTTTTATCATTTTTTACTAAAAGGTACTAATTTAGTTATTTATCCAAAACTATAACAAACCCTCTTTTTCTTACATTCATCGTCTCCTTTGATTTCATTTTTTCTTTCTTTTTACTTTCATTGAAACCCTTTGTTTTTACTTAAAAGTCCACAAATACCCAAAAAGACAAGTGTTAAAGATTTTATTTTTCTTCAGGGTTAAGACTTGCACAGTGAATTCAAAAGATGAAAACTTTTTCTTTACCATTTTTTAAGCTCCTTTTGTGTCAATGCAAGAAGAAAAGTTGGGGTTTTGACCTTGATTTCAGAGGTTTTTGAGGACCCATTTCACATTTGCGTTTGTGGGTCTGTAAAAGTTTCAATCTTGGAAAGCGGTGGTAATTTATTTCTGCTCTTTAACTGCTTTATTTTCCACAAGTATTTACATTACTCTGGAACATGTAACTATGCATTTATTTATTCTACTATGTTTTACTGAAATTGTTAGTTATTTGTGTTTTGGTTTGCAGAAATGAGTTTTGAGGAGTGTAGTACTAGTAGTTCTATGACTGAAATCGGAGCAATGTCATCTATTCACAAGCGTTCTAAAAGGTACCTAATTTCTCGTGACATATTATGCATTGCATTGATTGATTTATTGAACTGGAAATGATTTCTGAAACTAGAGTTCCTCTGTGGACTGACATTTGTTGATTTTTTTTCACTGACATTTGCTTTAAAATAAAAACCACTAACATGAGTAGATTATGTAAAGAGGGAAGAGTGGGAGACCATGGGTACCTGTGAATGATGTGAAATACAGTATATAATATGTTCTACAGGCACTCATCTGTTTCTTTTCTTGTACATTGGTGTGGAAATATTTGCAAATTTACCAGTTTTATGCTTCTACGAAATAGGATTTATAATTAGTTCTGTCATATATGCTTTTCGATATAATTATTGATGTTTAAGGTTACACCATTCTTATCAAATTCCATTTTCACTTAATATTGGCAGCTTTCAAGAAAAGACTGAATTTGAAAAAGATAGTCTAGAAGCTCCTCATCGTGTTAAGTTGGTAAGTATGCTTTTGCTTAATTAATCTGTCGTTTTCATGAATAGGAAAATATCCACATTCTTTAAAACAAATATAAACTTTTTGCGGTCTGCTGTCAAAGTTGAGACCTCAAACTAGCTGGAGACATTCAGTAGAGTGGAAACATATTGAATATGTTTTAGGAAACGATAGATAAAGATATTATATCTGTTCTGCATCATTTGTTGATTAAGAATGTGCAAGCTTACTCTATTATGTAATATCAGGATAAGGGACATCCGAAGAAGTTTATGAATGCTAAGAAGAATCACTTGCCTAGTGCTCAGGTTCAGATCTCCTTGAAGGATGAGGTACAATTCGAAACTTTTTATATTGTTAAAAACGGCAACTTTCACCTAGTTTTCTAGTGGACATCCTCTTTTACAACCCTTTTTGTTCATTTCTTTCCAATATTTTGTTAAAGTTTATCTTATTTTCAGATAATGCAGCTCGAGAAAAGATTACAAGACCAAGTTTGTGTGCGTGGTGCTTTTGAACAAGCATTAGGTTACAGATCTTCTCATGATATCCCAAATCAAGCATCTATTCCAAAGGTATTTTCAGATTCCAAGTGACAATAGATGTGCAACTGTTTCATAAAGTATCTGTACGTATTAATGATCTGAAAGTGGTTTCTTTATAATGATTTTCAGCCAGCAACAGAGCTGATTAGAAAAATTGCGGTTTTAGAGTACGAAGTTTCACATTTGGAGCAGTATCTTCTCTCATTGTACCGAAAGGCGTTTGATCAACAAATATCATGTCCATCTCCATTACGAAACGATCGGACTTTTAAACCATCACTAATTACTCCAAGAGGAAAGTATCTTGAAACTTGCAGGGCTGATACCTCTTTACAATCCAATGGGTGTTCTGAAGAAGAAGAAGAAGAAGAAGAAGAAGAAGAAGAAAACGGGCTTTTATATTCTGGTGTTCAACAATACCACTCTTCAGTAACCCGAACTTCTCCAGCCGAGATACTTCGCAAATCTGTACGTGGTTGTCACTCTCAACCACCTTGCATGATGGAGGTACTTTTGATTTTCTACTACATTTGTAAATTTTATTAGTGGCAAAATGGGCGGGTCAGATAGGTCAGGTAAGGGGTCAAAATGGATAATTCTTGGTATGAGGTGATACAGGGTCGGTTGGCTTTAGTTGGCCCTAAACACTTTCTTGTCCCAAGTTTTAAAAAATTTAGTTATCAACTTAATTTATGAAAGTTAAAATATGTCTATAATGGTCTATTTTTGATAAATACGATTTAAAAGGACTCGTGCATTTAAAATATACTTTGCGTGACTTTTGACCTTTTTGACCCAATGATGACCTTTTCAACCCATTTGACCCGTCTCCTTTTGGAACATTACCCCAAGTTAACCGAGTTATGAGTAAATGGGTCATAATTTTTATCTCTAATCTTCTTATGATGTGCTATGTAAAGACTTTGTGTGCTTTCTGTACAGTTCGCGCACACATCTTCGGACATTATAAGTCTAGCCGAGCATCTTGGCACTAGAATAACCGATCATGTTCCCACTACAACAAATAACCTTTCTGAAAATATGATCAAGTGCATGTCAGCTATATACTGCAAGCTTGCGGACCCGCCTCTACCAAACCACGGGCTCTCGTCTCCTACATCATCTGCATCCTCCATGAGTGCTTTCTCACCTAAACACGACCCCAGTATAATGTGGGGTCCAGGGTTTAGAAAAGAGTCATCCTCCTTTAATGTGCAATTAGATAACCCTTTTCATGTTCAAGGACTTAAGGAGTTTAGTGGACCTTACAGTACAATGGTCGAAATTCAATGTCTCTATAAAGATAATCAGAGACTTAGTGAAATCGAACACATGTTGCAACACTTCAGGTGATAACATATGAAAACTTACTTTTTTCTTTTGAAGTTTCTTAAGGCTTCTGTTTGCTTGAAATAAATCATGCTCTTGTAGGTTGCTTGTTTCTCGCTTAGAAGAGGTAAATCCGAAAAAACTAAAGCATGAGGAGAAGCTAGCTTTCTGGATTAATGTACATAACGCATTGGTGATGCACGTATGAATGTTACTTACAATCTTTGTATTTTTATTAATTTTAGGCATTATACATCAAGCAACATAGTGTAAACCGTTTCTGTTTTTTTTGCCATGAACAGGCTGTTTTAGCATATGGAATCCCTCAAAACAATGTGAAGAGAGTCTTACTACTGTTGAAGGTAAGCAAAAGCTCTGTAATTGCAGACATAGTGAACTTATGTTAACATTAATCTCAAAAGTGAGTTGTATTTCATGTGTTAATGCAGGCTGCGTATAACGTTGGCGGTCACATTGTAAGTGCAGATGTGATTCAGAGTTATATTCTGGGATGCCGACTGTCTCGTCCTGGACAGGTTTATTTCCACGGAATATTATCATGTTCAAATGATTTTCACAAATTAATCAAGTTGTTTTACTTGAACAAGTATCATTCTTTTGGAGCTTAAAATTGCTACTTTGTTTCTGTAGTGGCTACGTATGTTATTATCTTCAAGAACGAAACTAAGAGCAGGAGACGAACGTCAAGCATATGCAATTGGCCATCAAGAACCCCTTTTGCATTTTGCTCTTTGTTCAGGCTGCCATTCTGATCCTGCAGTACGTACACAATCTTGATTTAAAAGCATACAAAATTAGCTTAATTAACACAAATCTTGACCTGAAAACCGTGTTTTTTGCAGGTTCGTGTTTACACCCCAAAACGAGTGATCCAAGAGCTAGAAACAGCCAAAGAAGAGTTCATCAGGGCTACATTCGGTGTTGGAAAAGATCAAAGAATTCTTCTACCAAAGATCATCGAAAGCTTTGCAAAAGATTCAGGATTATGTGCAGCTGGTGTGATTGAAATGATCCAACGTTGTGTACCAGATAAATTCAAGAAAACCATAAAGAAACATCATCTCGCTAAATCACGAAAAAAGATCGAATGGGTTCCTCATGATTTTGCTTTTAGGTATCTCATTTCTAAGGAACTAGTCAAGTAATTCTACCATTATTGGAACTTATCTGTTCTTTTTCTTGCTTTCTTAGTAAAATTGCTAATAAACCAATATGGTTCTATGAAGAATTACAATGTATATTATGAGTAATGAAAATTCTTCATTTCATACCTTAAAGGGTTCAACTAACACAATACTGACTTATACATTGTGCAGTAAAAGTGGTACATCGTTGTGTATTCACATCCACTATCATGAATGTATTTATTCTTAAACAATAGAGTATAACTCATTACTGCATGATCTGATCTGCATCTCATATGATGCTACACTACTCAACTAAAAACAACCAAAAACCTGATTTTCAATAAGGGCTTTCACCAATTACATTTCCAGGAGGATTATAAAAACAAATAGCCAATGTTGATTGATCTGGAAGACAACTAGCCAACGAACAACCTAACTCAACCGAATTTCGCCACACAACTTGCGTGTAAACCCCACACCGATGATTAGGTGCACAAGAATTATTTGCATAGGTGTAATACAATTTCTCCGTGACCCAATTATCCACTACTATGCTCGGTGTAACTACTTCCCCTGTGGCCCACATCTGATTCCCACCATACTTGCCACTTGTTAAATTTGCAAACTGACAGTTCTGTTTGTCTCTTTGGAACCTGACCAGTAAGCTTGTAGCTTTGGCTAGCTGGAAGTTCCATTTAAGTGGACCCACACCCACTTCGGCTCGTACTTTGTTGTGTGCATCCAAGTACTCTTGACCATCGGGTGGCACGACTGCAGCCGGTGGTTCTTGTGCCGTGGTACGCCATAGGAGTAATGTTAAGATCAAGAAAAGTTTCTTCATTTTATTTGTTTCCTTTTTTGTAGTACTAGCAAGCAACATAAGTTTTGATAGGGGGTACTTGGTTATTTATGAGGGTTGGTTTATGCATTGACATTATTGCCCTTGATTTTTTAGTGAAATTGGAATGGGTGTGAGGGTAGTATGGTCTTTTCGTTGTTTGGAAAATAGTTTTGGTTGATTATTGACTTTGGGCAGTTGGCAAATGGCACCCACGTGATCTGATTTTAATTTTGCAGCCGCACGTGAATTGACTTTGGAAGTTGCCAATTTGCCATCGGCTAGTCAATTCTTATCCGGCCCAAAAGAAGAGATCTAGATACTTCTTGGGCTGAAAAAAGGCCACTTAAACCATTAACAGGCTCATTTTGAGATTGGCTGAGAGCCTGAGAATAAGAAGAGGTCTAAATATCTAATTTAGTCAAGTAAATACAAAATGGTGAATATAGCAGGTATAAATATGTTAGATAGGATAATACTTATTAGTTGCATATAAGTTATGTCATTCAATATAGAATTTTACATTTATCATTTAAGTTTCTTATATCATCATAACATTAGAACTAGTTACTTTTGATGAATTTGGTTACATTAGCTTATTTTTGTTTTTAAAAGTTCAACCCGAATCTTAAAAAGGATATGTTGAATATTGAAACACTAATTATCAATTATTAATAAGTAATGATATCTTAGTTATATCTAATTAAAACCGTTTCTCCAACAATCATATCCCTATCAATAAATACTAAACCATATGATGGATGTTAATTTGGTAGCATGCATAATGTGATGTTTCAACACAAAAGGATATGGTTTAAGTGGGAGTTGGTGCAAGGTTCCCCATTTGGGCAATCCAAACCCACTAAAATCAGACCAAACGGTACCTGATTTAAGCCAAATCAAACCGTATTCTAGACCTCCTCCACTCTCTATATACGAGTAAGCTACGCTTGAAACCAGCTGTGTATATATCGTCATATTGAATGCGCACACACGCACACCCTACATTAATTAGTACAATACGATACTCTTGATCATGAACACGTACACTCTTACATCCACACAATTGATGCAGCCCAGCACTCGGATTTACAGCTAGCTTTGATTAATATGGACTTTAATTTTGTCATCACACAAGTGCAGCTGTGCTAGCTGTGCCTAGATAACGTACGCACAAGTAACGGGTACCATATATAATTCGGCCTATAACTAGTGATATAATGAAAACTTTCAACAAGTCACGTCCATATGATAATTAATAGCTTGTGTTTTTGGTCAGAGTCAATTTATTTCGGTTTTATTATTTTTGTTTAAGATTATTTGTCTACAACATTTACACAAGGTCGATCACAAGATGTTTAACTCGACTTAAACGAGTACCAGCAGCATGCACAATGTAAAATACTTGATAACCTTGTCGATGCATACGTGAATAGATTGATAAAAATGATTTTGCTTTTTAGAAGTTAGTTTCTAGTACCTTTTATAGACCGTTGATACTTAACCGGATTTGTTTAATAATCAATGGAACAATTAATAAAGATTTAAGGATCTGATAAATTATGCAGTATATATCATTTCATTACTTGTTAATGTTTTATACTTTTTTATATGATAAACTTAATATTAGCATTATTATATTACTTAATCTTAACCTAAAAGATGGACACATTATAATAGTTTATTCTTAATCCTTTTCACATCTTAAACTTAAGATTAACAATGATATATACATCTTAACCTTAATGATCAACATTTCAAACCTTAAAGAAATATAAAAACCAACATAATTTTTAAACTTTATAAACACAACATACTCTTAAAAAAGATTTATAATAAATATTAAATAATCTTCCATTTGTGTAATAGTTTTTCAATAATCTTTTATATATGTACTAATACTAGGTACAAATCTATAACTTTGTTTTACTTTGATATACTATCTATAATGGATTTTTAATAAATTCATTTATTATCTCATTCTCTTTTATAATCTACATTGCATTTAATTTAAGGTGATTTTGTCATTTGTTTTTAAAATTTTATGATTCTAAAGTCGGTTTTCTTTTTAGTGTTTCAACATAGCATAGTTTGTAAATTATTATATAATATTTTTAGTAACATATTTATCTTCTGTTTTGATAACTTTATATCTATTAATCAAACATAAGTTTTGAATATATTATACACGTAATTGAAAAAATCAACATTCACCTAGTTGGGCGGAGCTGTGAATCGCACAACCAAACTAGTATATAATAGGAAACAAGCCGTTAATGCATGATGAATACGATCCCTTTTGTAACTTGCAATAAGATAGTTGATTTATTGGAACATGCAACCCACAAAAATGTTAGGTTTTTTCTTGCCTAAAGAATAATTAAATAAGAGAACAACTTAACGTTCTAAACATTCGTAGCCACAACATTGCTGAAAGGATATATGCATTCATGATCCAAGACTTACAATGCCAATATATAAATATGATGACGGCCGGATTCGATACACTGACCAATTAATTATTGTAACATTTAATCTGTATAGTACACGGATCGATCTAAGCATGTGTCAACTGACTAATCAACTTATGGAAGGGCAAAGTTATATATATGCTACATTTAAATCTAATGTATTCGATCTTATGTCTAATAAATACAAAATCAATCAAAACAAAGTATAGTATTCATCGTAGATCTTGTACATACAAATTCATGATGTTAATTAAGCCTGCAACTATATTTTTCAGACAATTTCACTTTTATGCTTTAAAATGTTATATGTTGCCACTGATATATCCATCCATAACATATGTATGTTAGGTTTCATATCACATGTCATAGTATCATAGCATGGCCAATTACGTAGTAGTACTTAAATCTAGTTAGGTTGCTATTATTCATTGCAACTGTTTCTTATTACATATTTTATTCAACTGGTTCATATTAAAAAGAAAACAAATGGAATTGCCAAAAAAGGGCAACTCCAGAAATAGAAACAGAAATAGACATTGCATTTTTAATTTTTATTATTAAACCCATATATATATATATATATATTACGGGTAAAAATGTAACAATACTTCCAATATGGAAAATATTTTAAGTAAAGGGCTAAAAAACGACGTCGTCGCGACAATAATCACCCTGACTTCATTATACCATATGTCCGTATCTACAAAAACAACCACCTTTGCTTTTAGTACGCACGTACGTTCGGCGTCACCGATCTACTCCGGTATAACATCCAACATAACCTTAAAGTTTTGTCGCTTTCCGCCAACGTTGTAACTAGTCTTCTTGGTCAACCCAACAGTCGAAACATCCGCCACCTTACTCGAGGAATACGACGACGTAAAACAAACATTCTTTCGACTTCTACGACGAGTCTTACATTTAGCCAATGCGGCACTAGCTTTGACCGCCAATGCGGCCATTTCTTCTGGTTGAAGAGGGTGTTTCAGATTAGTCAACGGAAGTGCAAAGTAGAGTTGACCGGGTTGAAGCTCTTCGTTGTCTTTGATGGGTGAAACGACGTCGTCAAAGTCCATTTCGTCGGAGTTGCAGATGAAAGTTGATGGGTGCTTGTTGATGACGTGGGAGACTTTGATTGGGTGGGAGAATTCTTGTAGGGTTCCGTCGGGTAGGATTAGTTTTGCGGTGGCTACGGAAGTTGAGTGGGTTGATGTGCAAATACCCATTTTCGCATGGAGAGTTAGTCGGGTTGAGTCTAGGGTGTGGTGGGTAGGGGTGTATTTATAGGAATTGATGAGAGATAGCATCGTAAAATGAACCACCTCGCCACGTGGCTTACCCTAAATAGCTAATAACTTTTATTACTTCAAATATAAAATTCAATGGAAATAACAAGTGCTACTAGCTTCGTGTATGTGTAATTGTATTTTAAATCATATATATATATATATATATATTTAGGGCGTCGTTAAAGCTAGCCAAAAAATGTTATTAATATCTTTATTGTATCGATACATTATTTTGTACTCGAGTCTTTCATCATCTTTTTTGAGCTATAGAATTTTATTGAACCTAATAAGATGTTAGAAAAAAAAAAAGAGAAAGTTACGTGATGGATAGTTTTCGAAGAGTTTTGGTTACAACTTCAATCTTCTCAATTAAATTTTACCTTTTTACACCCGTTAAAAATCCAATTAAAAGAGAGAATTTGACATCATCCACAAGAGTCTCGCTTGATGAGCGTCTAGAGTTAAACGTTACTTCATTCTAATATTGCCATAAGATCCAAACCGTATATTGAATCTCCGCATCAAATAACTTTTTAAGCTCTTTCGAGAGCTCAATGTTGTCCGAGATGGTGATCAATTGTTTTCGAAGATGATCTCATTTAGCCTCCACCATTTGAAAATAGGCCTTAGTGTTTGTAAATGTATTCAACTTTGTCAAAAAAGCTATTGTGTGTATTGTACTTTACGGGGGTTTATTAAATGTACTGAACTCGTAAAAACACATAATTGTATGTAATATTTTGACGTGAAACTTTGTATGAGTGACACGTAGGTGCTTTGTATGAGTGACACGTGGTCAAATTACATACAATTGTGTGTTTTTACTAGTTGAATACATTTAAGAGAGGCGTTCAAAGTACGACACACAATAACTTTTTTGAAAAAGTTAAACACATTTAAAAAAACATAACCCTTGAAAATATGCTTCCACAATTTAGTAGCAATTTCACATTGATATAAAAAGATGAAGGTCAGTCTCTTGATCATCGTTGCATACGGGACATCTAGTCGAATGCAAATCTATCCCCCGCATGTACTTAAGAGATTTTAAATTATTCATATTCATGTAACGAAAAAAAGAAAGAGATATACTCCAATAAAAATCTCAATTAAGTCATTCTCAAGTCTTATTTCCCAAAAAAAAAAAATAAACAGCTGTTCTCATCATGTTCAAGTGTGAATATAACCTAAACTAACTTAACTGTATGAGTTAATTTCAAAGTGTCACATTGAAAATTTAAATTATATGATATAATATTGAATCATGTTTTAATTTTTAAGCACCAACCTGGATGTAGGGGATGACAGGTTGTGTGTAGGGGTCGTTTGTGGGGTGCTTTACAATGACCCATGATTTGATTATGATATAAACATCCCAAGAGACTGTCGTCCTTGTCGGGTTGCCTATTTTGGGTCACAACATATAACTCCTTAGTTACTTTTAATTATACCAGTAAGTCACTAATTAAACATGCACCAGCATTTTCATATTACTCCCCGGCCGTACATTTGATACATGGCTACGGAATGCTGCTTTGTAATCACAGCATTTAGGGTCGCTAGTTATCGATGGCGAGCTACTTTTTGTTGCAAGTTAGTAATTTGGTTTATTAAAATACCAAGAAAGTACTAAAGTATACGATAACCACGACTTTAAGCAAATGTCTTGGGCTTCTAATTAAATTAATCTTTATACATAGATTAAATCCCAGCGATGTGTAATTAAGTAACTAAGTTAGGATGCAACTCTAGATAGTAATTGTTAAATACTTCAACCACCATAATATATAGAAGACAGTTTACCAAATAAAATCGAAATGCTTAACCATTCTCGACACTTTATCGTTTTACAAAAGACGACATCAATGTATTTAATTTAAAGATCGTTTTTATGAGTCCTTTTTTTTTTCTCTCTAAGTTTTTATGCGTTTTGATGTCATTTGTTTGCGTTAACCTTTAACGTGATGCGTTGATCTTAAATTTAGTATGGCTAGGGTCATTTAATAAGCTATAACTGATGTGGTATTATTTACTATGGTTAATTAGGAGAACTTATTAAATCATTACATACTAGTATTTCATTTGTTTACCATATATTTTATTGGTTTAATGTGAGTATGGTTTTTGTGTTTTCATTATATATGAACTTTAGATGTTTCAAATTATATTAGTATAAATATAAAATATACATGTTGTATATATATTCTTAAATTTGAATTGGGATAAGTTTTGTCAAGTTAGTAGGACCAACTTTTTGGGTACTTTAACTTTGTGAATTCAATGTATTATCTTTTTATTTCTAGGCAATTGTTGTTTATTGCAAGTTACACTTTTTAAGATATTTAAAATGTATTCTTTTAACATTTTGTGTCAACTTGCATGTCAACTTGTATGTCAAGTAACATAGCTCATGAAAAGGAGCCCGAATAATATGTTTTGAAATGGCAAGTATCTGTCGTTTTCCTAATTTTGTCGTGGATAAAGAGAAAAAGGCATATAGAGGTGTTTTGCGAAACAGGTGTTAGTATACGTGGCAAACTTATGGAGAATAACGAGCCACGGTGCCCATTTAAGAAACCATCACGTGGCACAGAATCACTGGCCCACAACAAGTGACATTCGCAATAAAACCCCTCTAATGTTTCGGTTATTCCGTCCCCCTTAATTCTAATTTTATTATTCATTTCATTATTTTTATTTCTCTAAATAAATTATTTAGTTAAAAATAACTATCAAAATTGTTGAACTTCCCAATGTACTTTTATTTATTACTAATGATAACTCACAATTTAAATATTTTGAGTCAAATCTATTTCAATTACAAAACCAAAACTGTCATCTACTTCTTATATTTTAAATTTATAAAAAAAAACTGTCACCAAAATACTTTAGAAAATGTCAAATATAAAAATATGTTCAAAAATTTCTAATTTGCAAAGCATTGCCATGCACAAACGGTTGTATGTGCACCGATAAGCAAACGGTTGTGCTTTGTGTGTCCGACCTTATTGTTCGGAAGCACTCCCATTTGAAAATGTCAATCCACCATAGTGCTTAGAACATCCATTTGAAAATTATATTATAAGATCTGACAAAGAGCAGAAAGAAGCATCTCAACCAAGAGTATTTAAGTCACCTTTAAAGTTGTAATGACAACACTTGTGTCCCTTATGTTATATTAGTTGTGTTTTATTTGTCTCAGTAATTTCACTTTCTATCTCAAAAAATAAGATCTTATCTTAAAAATTCAAAAAGTCTAGGATATGATGATTATCAACTTATTTCACGAAGTCTTTTTGTGATCTTTCAACCAACAAAAAGGAGAGCGTTTTTGAGAAAGTTTCTGAAATAAACTGATAATCATTTTATTCTAGGGTCATAGTATTTGTAAAAATTTTAACAATTCAGAAATCAAAAATCTGGTCGAATATGGATAAAAAGTTAAGCACTCACAAACTTATGATCCTGTTTACGAGCGTGCGTTAGATAATGAGTATGGACACACAATCCGCGACCGTTTGCTTGTTCCAGACACACACAACCATTTGCTTGTGCATGGTAGTTTATTGCAAATTTGAATTTTTTAAAGATATTTCAGTAATTTTATGTTTAAAAATTTATGTTAAAGAAATAATATATTTAAGACGAAAGGAATTTTTTCTCAAATTATTTGATTGTTTCAAAAAAGGCTATATTATTAATTCGATCGATATTGACTAATTAAACGTAAATGTAAAGGTGCTATTTTTTTTCTTCTTTTTAGTCAAAGTTAAACGATAAATATGGTACCTAGAGGTTCAATGGAAGTTAGAGTAAAATGCACATTAACAGAAGAAGCAAATTACGGAAAAAGAGTCAACTCTTTTTTATTATTATTCTCTTTGGGCCTTTGGGGTGTGTGAGACAATAGGTTAAAGTCAACAAGTTCTAGTCAAACGGTTTAAGTTATAGGTATGGCCAATCAAAAGTTATGTTGACTGTTGACCATTTTTCTCAATCTAATCTATCTAATATATCATGTATGATATAAAAAAATGACAATAACTATTGTACTATAACAGCAATCGTTCTATGAAAAATCCAATTTAAGAAATTGAAAACTTTCATAGTTTGAATGATTTTTAAGCTGTGTAACCATACTTGACCCGGCTCTCTTGCACTTCAACCTTATCAAGTTGCATCATGTCATCATTATTTTCTTTTCTTTGGGCCATATTCTCATAAATGGTCACATACCAATTAGCTATAACTTGAAAATTTCAGTTAATTCGCATCCCATGAACGATCGTTGTATGAACGGTTGAGAAGATGGGACATGAACAAAGATAGTCCCACCATTGATAGGGTGAGAACCAGACATTCGTCCACCAATGGAAATGGAGTCATAGGACCTGATCGACCCCACCATTCGATTCCATATGAGTTGTGTGCCATAGGAGGTTGTAGATTATGAGACCCCGCATACAAATTGACTAAAACCTTAAACCTACTTAACCAAAACAAAAAACCGCCTAAACAAAAGCCATGGCCATTAGACAAACACCATATAACCATCATGTTATGTAGTGACATTGAGTGGTTGATATAACCAAATAGTATGACTTACCCGACCTTCAATAATACCATAAAATCTCCAAATTTTCTCATTTTAAAGTTTTCACAATATTTATAACATGCAATAACTGTCTCTCATTTCCAATGATTATGATCTAATTAATTAACATTAAAATATTACATGAAGAAATCTAGCTAGTATATATTATTTATGTATGTGCTATATATGAGCCTCTGAGCCTATGATGCATGTTAGTGTGAATACATAAACAGAAGTCCAACAAAGTCTTTAATTCGAGTTTTAATCGACTTAAACGTATTTATTTATTTATTTCTTTATACTTTCGGGCAATAGAATAGAAAAACGATTGGCATAAGGCACACGGGCTGGGTATTCGTGTTCAATATAGAAAACGATTATGATGGGCCACTTTGGAAATAGTTGCTTATATATGATATATACCACACAAATTTTACAACGATTCATCCTTGTTTTTGACATCACGTTCAGAGGAAATGGTTGTCAGGGGATCTCCTGACCCTTGTGCGATTGAGGCTTGGAGTTTTATGGACTTATTAAGTCGTGCACTAATGAGCTTGGCATTAGACGTGCGTAAATTTCTCTCTGTTCAAACATATGAAACAACCAAGACGAATCACAAAAACACCACAAGATTACTGAATAATACCTTGACTGAGCCAAACCGAGCAAAGTTAAAAAAGAATACCAAAATCCTCACACAAACGAAAAAACACTCAATAGTTCATCAACAGATGAACTACAATTCACACACATACAATACCTAATAATCCAGAATGAAAGAAATAGACCTAGAGGCAATCACACTTACGAATAACATGAATAATGAATAATATTTTTCTATCTCATTCTGTTTACCTAAAATATAAATAAATTATAAATAATACTCTGTAAATATTAAACTTTACACTTAAGTACCTTTTGTATACAATAAGCAGATATGTGACCTTGATCTTTTATTTTACACAACTTTAGCCCTTGGACTTATCCAAGCACACTAAAAGCCACATGCACATTTACTAATCATGCATAAGTATAAATATAACATAAAGATTAATATGTATAATACTCTCAACATCCCCCTTAATCTAAATTTAAAATACATCATTCATGCCCAACTTACTGCACAAGAACTCATGTTTCACAATACTCAAATCTTTTGTATAAATGTTTGCAACCTGAACATGCAAGTCAACCTTTACAATTTCGATCAAACCTGCACTAACTTTTTCTCTACCAATATGAACATCTATATCAAAATGTTTGGTATAGAACACAAGATTAGCTACAGTTAGAATTGTTGCCTTATTATCACAATATAAATTAATAGATAATTTAACATCAACCATTAAATCACTTAACAAAAACAGTATAAGCTATTGCTTTATACTCAGACTTAGCTGGGGATCTAAAGACAATGACTTGTTTCTTGCTTTTTTAAGAAATAAGTGAACCACTCACGTGTACACCAAAACTTGTAACAGACTTGCTTGGTGCCAAACACTTACCCCAGTCTGATGCCAAACACTTTGCCAAGTGAATTTTTCAAGTACCTTAATACCCTAAATGCAACTTTTAAGTGAGACTATAGTAGTGCATGCATAAAATGACTTAGACATTGGACTGAATATGATATGTCAGGTCTAGTTATAGTTAGATATATAAGTTTTCCAATTAACTTCTAATACTTCCAAACATTAGCTAACAACTCATCGTTTTTAGATTCTGAAGTTGCAATGACAAAGTTTGCTTCAAGAGGTGCATTTACTGGTTTACAACCAAGCAAACCAAGCTCTGTAAGTAACTCCATACAATATTTCATTTGCCACAAAGAAATCCCATTATCACGTTTGTAATACTTAAATGCCCAAAAAATATTTCAATTTCCCTAGTCTTTTATAAGAACTTAGTTTTTAAATATTCTTTAAACTTCTCAATTTCTTGAACATTGTTCCCAGTATTACTATGTCATCCACATAAACCAACAAAACAATGAACATATCACTAATATACTTAGTATATAAAGAATAGTCTAACTTACTCTGAACAAAACCATTTTCAAGCAATGCAGAAATAAGCTTAGCATTCCATTGTCCAGGGGCTTGTTTGAGCCCATACAATGATTTGGTAAGCTTACATACCTTCTTATCATAATCATAAAGATAGCCTAGGGAAAAAACATATAGAAATCTTCCACTATATAAAAAAACATTGTTAATGTCTAACTGAAAATAAATTCCAACCTTTTTTAACAGCTAAGTTAATAATACACCTAACAGTTGTCATTTTAACAATAGGTGATAAGGTTTCGTTATAATCCAAACCTTCCCTTTGATTTTAACATTTAGCCACAAGTCTTGCTTTGTATTTCTCTAATTTACCACTTGACTTGTATTTTATGTTATACACCAATTTACAACCTGTTGGTGTTCTACCTTTAGGAAGTTTGATTAATTGCCAAGTATTGTTTCTTCTGTGAAGAGCTTCTAGTTCAAAATTCATTGCTTCAACCCAGTTTCAATCTTTTAATACTTCTAAGTAATTACTCGGTTCTACACTTTATTAAGTTTGATAAAAAGAAAAAAAAAATCATATAACAACTTTGAATGATTAACAACATTTTCCATACCAAATTTAACTTCTCCTTCAAAAAATAGTCATTAAACTACCTAGGTAACACATAATCTCTAGTAGACCTTCTAACAGTACTACTAGAAGGATCATTCTCCATTTGAGCTTTTAAGTTTGAAAAAATAGTACCCTCAGGGACAAGTAAGTTAATCTAAACAAGTAGATAGAGGGTTTTGCAACCGAGTTGTTGCTTTGGACATCGAAGTAGTCGATTAGAAATTTATAATAATATATAAATGACACTCACTTGGACTAGTTCACTAGAGTTTTTGGGGTGTTTGTTAAGACATGTTTAATCTACATTGTTTCTAATTTGTATCAAGAATAGGATTCGCTTCTACTCCTCATGACAGAATGATTGTACAACCGTAAATATCAAAGAATTAACACCCCTAATCAATAGCTTACATCATCCAAATGAATGGAAAACTAATTAGCCCATAATCAGGCTAATAAGAACGATACACATAAACAAAATGGAATTAAACACTGTTCAAAGGAAAGAATGATAAACGAATCACTTAAGTGTTTAATCGTATTGGAACCGTGAATCTCGCATAACTATGGAGGGAAAGTGATGAGCGATCCTTCAAAGATCGCCAAAATCTCCCCCATGAAGCCTAGGAGCAGAGTAGTCAAAAGATAATGAAAATTAGGGTTTAATTGGGATTAAAACTCATTTTTCCCGTAACTACTCACTACCCGGAGAGTACTCATATTTTCCAGCATTTCCATTGTCGAAAGTTGTAGCGCTATGAGTTCCAAGAATTTAGACTTTTGAATCAACTCAATAGGAGCTTGTATGAAGGAGTACATCATATATTTTAATAAATGGTGTGATTCAAGAGAAAGTAAAAATTTAGCTAGAAAGATAGTAGGAAATAAGGAGGTGACATGTGTCCCCCTCCCTTTTTTTTTTTCTCGTTCCCTCCTCCCCTTCTACCCTCCCCCACCCCTCCCCACCTCCACCACTCACTAGATTTCGGCGGTTGCTGCCCGTTAGATTTCAGCTGCCGTTGGATTGTATCATAATTACAAATATAATGTCTAAAGTTCAAAAGTACAGTTCATCATAGTTAAAAAGTATAATGGATTAAAGTAATAACGATTGTACATCATAGTTAAGAGTCAAGTGCATTACAGTTAAAAGTCATGTGCATAATGGTTAAAAATCGGGTACATCATATTAATAAAATACATTGTGTCATACTTAATAAGTAAAATGCATCGTAGTTAGAAGTCCATCTCGTCATAGTTATACTATAATGGTGCATCGTAATAATTACAATTCGTCATAGTTGAAAATATAACTCATCATATTTAAAAAGTCAAGTGCATCATAGTTAAAAGTAGAAGTCATCATAGGTATAAGGGTCAAGTGTCTCGGAATGCATCTAACTTTGTCTAAAAAGCTATTGTGTGTATCGTCTTTTGTACATCTCTATTAAATGTACTCAACTCGTAAAAACACACAATTGTATGTAATATTTTGACGTGGAACTTTGTATGAGCGCACGTGGGTGCTTGTATGGATGACACACCAGCCAAATGACACTAATTATGATGTTTTTACGAGTTAAATACATTTAATAGAGACACGTGAAGGACGATACACACAATAGCTTTTTAAACAAAGTTTGATGCATTTTTAGACACTTAACCCTAGTTATAAAGTCTAGTGCATCATAGTAAAAAGTAAAATACATCATAGTTAAAAGTTAGGTGCATTATTGTTAAAAGTCAAATGCATCATAATAATATCTTTTCCGACCACCAAAATCCGGCAGCGACAGTAGTAGCCGAAATCTGGCACCGACAGGTGGTGAGGGTGTAGAAGGGGTGACGGGGTGAAAAGGAAGATGGTGAAGGAGAAAATGGAGAAATTAAAGAAAATAATGGGAAGTATAAATGAAATTTATCACTTTCCCATTAGCTTCCTATCTTTCTAACTAAAATCTTTTTTAAATTAAATTCAATTCCTTGGATAAATACATTAAAAACTTTATGAGTAATGCTATATCAAACTAAAAATTTAGTCCTAAGTTATTCACTAATAATATATTGCATGACATTTGTACTTCATTTATTATTTCTACTTATCTCTACTAATTAATTTGTTATGTGGACCAATCATACATTTTAGACACACTTCTAGGCATATATTTAAGGTATTAGTATCATTTCTCAAAAACTATAGCATTAAAACACGTGATACTTGAAGGAAACAAAGTCAAATGCTTGAAGGAACTGCCGTAAAATGTATAGCCGGTGAGAAAGACACGGAAGAGGTTGACGGAAAAACACACTGGGTTGTTAGAGTTAACGGGAAGGAGATAGTTAACGATGTTAACTATAACGTTAATGTTTGTTCTACTGGGTCAAACAATGTGTCTGACCAGGCTCGGAGCTAGGAATTGGGTGGTCTAGTGCCACGATAAAAGGAAGCCGTTAATTTTTTTTTTTGCATATATATAACATAATAAATTATGTTAATCATTACTGTGAAATTGTTATAAACATAAAAATTAAAAATTAATAACTTTCAAACTTAAATAGTCTTAATGATGTTAAAATTGTATAATAAAAGAGAAAGGGAGAGGAATCGAACCCAAACCTTGTATGTGCGGTCGATTACACCTAACCAACTAAGCTGCATTACATTTAATGCTATGTTTTCAACTCCCAAAAATATATACGTAGTTTTCTAGTTGGGGGCCCTTAAGAATGGAGGCCCTGTGCGTTCGCCTAGACTGTGCCCCTTTTAAACCGGGCCTGTGTCTGACTATTCTTCCCACTTTTCTGAAAGTGAAGCGGGAAGCGATGACAAAGATCTTAAGTCGTTATCAGAAAAAGCTGGGAACATGGGAGATTGGGAGTTACAAAACTTGGGCCAATCTTATCTAGCCTGACAATTTTAGACCCAAAAATCAACATGTCATGTGGGCTGGATTCAAATCAATTACTTAAAAAGATTTGTGATGGGCTTGTTCTAGGAGATTATTTGAGCCCATCACATATAGACGGATCCAATCATCCAAACAAGAAAACGCTAGCTGTGTAAAAAATCGCAAACATCGATCGGGAAAATCATCAGAACTATTTAAATAACCGTGAAAATTTTGAGAAGTTCTTTGACATGTTGAAAAGCATTTCTCCGGGATTAAGTATTTAAAAGCACTAATTTTATTTTTGACAAATGGTGTCGTAATTTGAAATATGGGGCAGTCGCAAGTTATTTGTTTTCTTTTAAGCTTTATGGTTTAGGTTTATTAGGTGTTCTCTGTAGTAGTGTAGTGTTGGACATTTTTGTTCTCATGTGTTGGTTGGTGAGTACTGAGTAGTGGTGAATCTTGAACAATTTTATTGGAAGGTTAAAATTGTACTAATATTTTGTTTTCAATATTTGGAGGGGTCTAACAAATAAAATAATATTTTTTTTTGTAACGCCTACAATATAAATTTATACTAATGACATAAATTTTTGAAGGGGCCAGAACCCCTCTTGCCCCTTATAAGATCCGCCAGTATTGGTAAGGGTTTTAGGTGATTTCTAGGTTTTGCGCGAGTCGTATAATTAGTGTTTGTAATATCTCGCATTTTGCTAGTTTTTTCCTTATGTACCATTATGTCGTTAAAAAAAAAAGCACATAATACAATTTGTTAATGCATAAGTTGTGATGTATCATGTATGCATAAAAAAATGTTGTATTCATCACCTGAAAAAACGTAAAATTACATCAAGCTTTAAGTTTCTGTATACCTTGAGATAACTTTTGAAGAACAGAGTATAATACTCTTAAGTTACTGACTAGTTTATATTCCTCTTTGTATGTTTGATGACATTATCTGAATATGAATAGATAGACAGGATAAACAACTTTATTTTAAATCAAAAACTTTGATTAATATTTATACTTTTCATGTAAATAACTTTAAGAGGCATTGAGTAGGCATTTTCATTGCATTCTTTCCCAAAACTGCATATTTTTACATAAAAAACTGAAAAGAATTAAAAAAAAAACATCAAATAACATCCAAAATAAAGCAGATGAAAACCAAGAATTCACGCCACGTGGTCTAAACTATACACCTTTTGTTCATACTATTTGAAATAATCACGTTTAAAAGTATTAAAACTAAGTTGTCTCGTAGAATTCGTCAATCAGTAAATAAAAATTTAATTCAATCACACAAATTTACCAACTTTCAATATCACAAATTCACAATGTTTTCTTACTCTCATGAACAAATAAGATTTCCACCAGTAACTAAAGAAACCACTATCGGTTAGACCGACGGTGGTTCGCATGACTACTCCGACCCTTTCGAGTCTCTACAACGGTTGGCTCATGCGAATCACACACTTGAGTCTTAAATGTACACCCAAATTTCCTCGTGACCGAGTCACTCCAACCCACCTTATCAATCTTCTCAATCGCTTTTTTCATTGTCGTACACTCACGCTCCAATTCATGTACGCGCGTCCTCATGCTATCCATTCCTAATCGTAGCACCTGATTCTCTCTCACAGCCGCCCTCCAGGTCACCTCACCTGGTCTTTCGTCGTGTTGTTGCCCATCTTCTTGTCGTATTCCTGGTGACCTCTCCGAATCGGACGGTCCTAATTCACCCGCCATCAACGTCCCAGCTATCGCCTGTCGTAGCTGAAGTTGCTCAAAAAACAGCACTTGCACTACGGCTCGTAGCGGAAGTCGTTCGTTTTGAGCTGCGTGCGTGCACGCTTCTAATGTTAGTTTTCGACAGTCTAATACTCCGGAAACTTTCTCACGATCGGCCTCCGTTATCCACGGATGTGCCTGAAAAAAATAACAATTACTTTCGAATTGAGCTTCAAAACGCGTTCGAAATTTTTGAATATAATTTTTAATACCTTAAGAAAAACGTCGACGGATCTGTAAAGACCGTCATCATAAACCCTAGCGTTTTCCGGCAATGCAACAGCAAGTTCGCAAAATTTCTCCGGTTTTAGATTAGCATCTAAGGCGATCTCCGATAGATAGCCATCGATTAATTTTCCTACGAGCATTAACGCTTGTGGTTTGTCGTCCACATTTTGAAGAAACTGAGCTAATATCCTTTGAATACAATCGACATCATATAATGTTTCGCTAAGATACGAATAACTCGGCATAAGAAGGTCATCTAATGTCGCTTGTTCGAATCCAAACCCGATTTTCTTCTCTAAAACCGATTTAGTGTCATCAGATGTGTTCAAAATGTTCGCTGTTCTTAACATTCCGAAAAATGTCTTCACTGCCGTTGAAGATCCGGAACAGTGACCTTCAGGAAGGTTCGTAACGATTGTTTCCAACAGCTCCTTTTGATCAATCTCTGAAGGCTTAGATGTAGGCGCCGGTTTTCTATTTGTGCGATTGATCCCTGAAATGTGTTTTTTTGCATAACAAAGAAGGCAGTTTTCGATGATTTCATTATTTAGGTTTTGACCTTTCATAGCCGTAATTACACGGTTAAACAATGGCGGACTAACGATTGTAAGTTCATCGATCCACCAATCTTCTCGGGCGGCATCTACCGCTCTTCTGGCACTTGGTGTTGTTTCACTCACTGGCCAACTAAAGAAGGATGGATCGATTGAAGAAACTTCGACAACAATCGAGTCAATGCATCTTTCAACAATGGCAAGAGATTCAGCCAAGGGCATCAGAGATTCACACGATTTCAACGTCACTATCGAATTTCTTAAACTTTTTAAAACCGTTTGTGTCAGAAAGATTTCCGTTTTTGAAATGAGATTATCTTCACAATACTCTTCAGTCATCTCCAATGTTTCCCCAGCGCAACGAAGTGGAGCTACGTTGGACGATGACAACTCAATTTTTACAGTGTAACAGAACTTAGCTGCCATCTCAAATGCTTCCGGACCTCCTGGAAAATTCGGAAACGTGAGATGGCAGTTACGTTCTTCCTTAGCTGCCACCACCGCCGCAGTCTCATTTTCCTCGTGGATCTCATCTTTCTCTTCTTGCTTATCATTCTTTTGAACCGCAATAGGACTAGAAGTGAAATTAGCTTCCTGTTCTGTTATTAAGTCATGAAGCTTTTTACTCTTGGCCATTAAAGGAAACTGAAAACATATCATCAAACGGTTAGTTGCAACAAAATCAAATAATGCGAATAATGGCGTAGTAGTTTGAGCTAACCTTGTGAAGATGGAAGGTCATTTCGTCGACATCCACAACGACGTCGCTAGGTAAACCTGTGCTACAAAACCTGCAAACAGGTAAACAAATTTAATGAAAATCTAAACTAAAGATGTGAAAAAAGTAGGGCTGTTTATCCACTAACCATGCTTGGGTTTTGGTGTTTGTTGCCATGCTGGCGGACATAGTTACCGGAGAAACTGAACTGAGAGATGGAAATCACAGCAGACACATATTTGACCAGAAAAGCTATTTTGATTTGTAACGATTTTATTTATGGAGGTTTCGATGGGGAAATGAGAAGGGACAAATGAAGTTCAAACAAAGGAACTGAAACAGGGATGTAACTCTTGAAAACTGTAGTTTTTTTAAAGGTGGTATTTCATTAAAAAAAGAAAAAGAAAAAACTAACAAGTTACAACAAAATTACATGGAAGAATGTATCAAACAAGTTGGGTCACACAAGACGTGTACAGACATCTTTTTTGAATGATGATTGAAAACTACAAACACAAGATGTGTACCGCCTTTTGGTTTTGAGTAATTAATGGTAGTACTGTTTCTGCTAGATTTGCTTACAATATGGTAACTTGTAACTAAGATTTACTTTCTTTTTTCTATCTATTTTATTTAAATATTTAAATCTGTAGTTCTGTATTTTATAGTTATCGTTTCGCATTTCTCTGGCACTGTGAATAGATAAATAATTTGTCTTTAACTATTCACACACTATAGCCAAAAAATTAAATAAATGGGTAAAATAATGATATGATAAATTGTTGTAGATCAGTTCCTGTGAATAATATTCTTGATAATAATTTTCAACTACAATGTATGATCAATTAGAGAACAAGTGAATAGATGTAACATAGGAAAGTGAATTTTAAACTTTTTAAAGTTAATGAATGCTGGCGGACATAGTTTATTATATTTAGCAAAATTTATGCATCGTAGTTTAAAAACAATAGTGAATCATCATTTAATAAAGTTAGGGCATCATTATTTTCAAAAAAAAAATATATTCAATAAAACTAGTGTATTATATTCTATAATGTTGGTGTGTTTCGATATAAGTTTTTTTAATGCATCTTGATATTAAAATTTGACAAAAACAGTAAAAAAATACATAAAAAACAAGTATAAAGTTATAAAAAAGGTTAAAAGGGTATAAGAATTGAAAACCGGAAGAAAAAAAAGACTGAAGAAAAAATACAAAAAAGAAAAGAAAAAAGTAAAAAATAGTGAAAAAGAAAGGGGAGATGAAAGATGAATGGTTGAAAAATAAGGAAGAGGAAAAAACTAGTGAAGAAATGAAAAATATGGAGACAATATGGTGGAGAAATAAAGAATTGTAAAAAATGAGTGAAATGAGAAAAATAAGTAGAACACTTGTCTTTTATTCATTAATTTCTCTTCCTTACTTTGTAAACGAGTCTTCTCCTAAAATTACACTCTTATTAGAGATACTAAGTAAGTTTTATAAAATTCTGATTTATATTTTTAACATCACTAAACACAATGATTGCTATTGTATTTATTATGAAAATTGAATAACTTATATTGTTAAATGTTATACTTTAAATCAATTAAAAATAATCATTGTAAGAATTTAGTTTATAGTAGTATGCTAGAGCAATTTTTTTAGTTAAGCATATTTCTTAAAGATTTTTCTTTTATATTAAAATAATTTTAATTTATTATTTTATAATAAAATAGCACACACCGAAGATGCTCAAATGAAGAGTTAAAACACACCAACACATTATAAATTAACTTAACTATTTTATTGGACAACTAAGTAGACCATAATACCAAGAAACATCTCATTATCACTATTCTCTTTGTATCCAAAACAACTTATAAAGTAATCATGCATAAGAATACTTGGAAATGGCAGATACTAGATTATGTGAAAGCATAACCAAGAAGAAACGAATTGTTCATATGGTTTCAACGAGTTTCTATTATACTTACTACATTTTGTTAAAACAAAATAAACATCATAGAGTCGAAATATCTTGTTGGAAAGTTGCTTTTGAGAAACAAAGATTTGATTTGAAATTTTGGGCACAACTTTTTTGAATTTTGATTGAAGATTATAATTGTCAGCTGGTCTGAACTTTGAGAACAAAAACATTGAATGTGGTGGGGCTATCCAGCCCTTACTGAATTACCCCAATCTACCTCTTATTCCCCACATTAATTGCCTCTCTTTTAAATATTTCAAATTGGTTTTGTTTGCAATTTGCAACTACTTTTGTTTATTTAAACATTTCTCATTCATATATTTTATTACATTTTAACTCACCTATGATTAACACGTACACTCTCCCGTTAAAAAATAACTTGGTTTTGTTTGTGACCATTCACCGATGTTAACGATTACTATATATGTCTAATAATGATACTGGTTTAAACCCTGTATGATTTTATTATTTGACACAAGTGGCGGACCTACATGCCACTAAGTGTATGCACATCATATCCTTCGAGATCTCCCGTTAGTGTGCAAAAATTATTTTCTATACTTTCTATAATTGGTCTCCTTATTGTGCATACCTTGAAAAAAAAGGGGTGAATAGCCAAAACCTTTGAATCCTGTTTAGTTCTCTTGTCGTCTTAATGTCTCACCTTCTCTCTCTCTCTCATCCCGAAGAACTTTAAAGAAGGTTTCGTGCTTTTTAAAACAAGCTAGTTATTTGTGTAGCACGTAGAGATACATATTTGATTAAAACAACTTACAAAGCTTCAAAAGAGTTTATTAAATAATATGTTGATCAATTGGCTATTAGCCTAATCGTATTTGGACGACACATGAACTAAGAAGTTATAAGTTCGCATCTTATACTAGACAAACTTGTATAAATGATAGGGGATTAATGTACGTAATTATTAAATAACGATATGGGATTAATGTACATAATTATATATTTAATAATGATTCTAAGAAACAACACAAGAATTGATGGAAAACTTTAAATGAGTTGAACTGACCCGGAAAACTTGAACTCAAAAAACCCCGAACAATAATGTTTGATTACGTTGAGAACATACTTTTTTATTTTTAATTAATTTTATGCATACCGTTGATAATTTTTAAATACGTCATTGTTTGACACATGATTTTCATTTATTATTTCTCATTATATTTACCAATTATATTTATATATATATATCAATCAACTTGTTAGTCATACATTCTTTTTATTATCTTTTTTGAAAAGTAACGCCTTATATAATTAATTGAGAGCTACACGAGGATATCATATTTTAGATATATGTCTCATTTTTCTTTCTTGTTAACTTGGTAATAAGATAAGATAGTCGTATAATTTTAGAACCGGTCCAAAAGTAACGATCAATTTTGTTTATAAGATTATATTAAGAAAATGCACAGATTTTGCGTTTTCTGTTACTATTAATTATGCAAGTATTACTCTTTTTGGATACCTGTTTAAACAAGTTAATAATAATAATAATAATAATAAATAAAACAACAATCAACAAATTAAGGCTGGATCAGGAAGACAAGAGCATAAAACCAGGACAAAGTAAAGCCAAAAAAGGCTGAAACACCATGCTTTTTCAAACAAAAGTAAGATTAATATACTTTTAATAATAAGGGGGCACCCTGCACAATGCAATGTTTTAATTATTAACGCTCCCAAGACAAAAGAAAAAAAACATTATTTAACGGTGACCTTTTTAATTAATTATTCCCCACTAATTGAAATCTTAACTACTTTATCAACAATAATTTGTGAAAAGGATACGATAGTATCCAACACTCATTATTCTTTAATTATTAAAAGTACACATACTTCCAACATATCACCTGCTGCTGACCACCCAGATTCCTTTACCATCAATTTAATCTGCAAATTATGTACCAATGCAAATGGTCAATACTAGTAGCAACACTAATAATAATAAAATGATAGATTTGTACATAAAAAATTGGTATGCATACAGCAAAATATAATTTGTTAATACACATCTTACAACACATTAAAGGTATATTTAAAATTTTCTATGTACAAATCGCGCCACTGATTAAAGATTGAAAGACGTCATTAATTACTTGTAGCAGTAGCAGTGGTAGTGGTGGTGGTAGCGGTGGAAGTAGACCCCTTATCGGCGGAAGGGATAACAACGCCAGGCCATGAACGACACATACAATGCTTACCCTTTTCTATGCTCCCATACACCATTTTTAAATGCTCACCGCAACCTGACCAACCAAAGTTGCCACATTTCTTGCAAACCACCTTGAAACACATTTTTTTTGTTCTAGATTTTGTGTTCTGATCTATATATGATGTTGTTTGTATTCACTCAAATTAATTCCCCACTTTTATAGAACAGGAAGAGGACCATATATGGACTTTGTTAAAATCGACATAACGTGCCTAGTAGAGGTTGAAGATAACGATTTTTGTTGTCGATTTGCTGTATTATAATCAGCTGTTTGTTTCATTTGGACTTTTGTTACTTTGGTAGTACCTAAAAGTTAAGACACTACGATGGTTATAGCCTTACAGGGAACTGAAGGGTGAATTAAAAAAGGTCATTTAGGATTTGTAATTTAGACTCTTAGGATGACTAAGCACAATGATTATTAATCAAACTTAAGACGTTGAACACTATGAAAAAAGACAAATATATTGCATAGGGAACCAATGATCATACAAAAGACTTGACAAACAAGAAGAGTCATTGTGGAAAACTACAACAGATTGTGGTATTGCATAATAAGTATTAATTATAATCATGGTATAATAAGTTCATGCTGAATATATGAATTCTACCAACTAGTGTGTCCATTGGGATGTTGAAGCATATTAATGTATGTATGTCCTTCCTGTTACATTTTAATTGACTAGTGCTAAAAATCATATGAACTGAGGGCATAAAACAGAATAATATATGTAGTTTGAACAATTTGTACAGATAAATGTCATTATGCATATTTTGTTGCGCACTTTTACTAAGTATGTTGTTAAGAACCAAGTTCAATCGTTAACATGCCTTTGGTCTAGATACAATATAATTGTACAAAATACATGGGAAATAATCTTTTAACAAATGGTTAACAGTTAACAAAGCTCTGAAACTTGTAAAAAGAATCAAAATAGCATGCAAGTCTGTAAACAGCTTTGAAATCAATTTTAGTGTAATATAGAGCTTTTGAACTTGATCGAGTCAAAATTTTATCGAGTTTGAGCCAGAGATCAAGCTTCAAGTTCGAAATATATATCGAGTTGAGTTTGAGTTTTTAAGAGCTCAGCTCGAACTATTATCGAACTTTTAGAGTCTCAATTAAAATTTATATGTGCGTATATAGATATATACAATTTTGGACCTGTAGATGATTTTATTAATTTATTTTGAATTTGTCTGAATATTTTGCAAAGTCTTGACCTGTTTCCACGATTTATTTTAATTTTATACATATTTAATTAAAATGATTTTTATTATTGATTTTTATTTTTGAACAAAATGAAGTTTGAGTACCAATAGTTATTTTTATATAAAATTTTGAGCTTTTCAAGGTGAGTTGGGGTATGTATCATGAAAGCTAATCGAGCTATTTACTGCCCTTAACTGCCACAGTAAAAACTATACTGCCTTAAATACCTAAGATGAAACAATTTCATCAATATTATAAACGAAAGGCTGAGCGCGTAACAAGCATTTTAGTAACTTTAAAAATAAAGGGAAAAAAGTGAGTATGAAACCAGAGCAGCATCGTGCCACGTCATCAAAAAATATGGAAGGGTACCTCATAATTAACCAATTTGCTCATCCACTCCAACATCTTATTAGCCACAAAATCTAATCAGTAAAAGATCAGCTTCGTTGCAGACAATTCTCATCAACCAAACCAAACCAAACTATGTCTTGCACAAGCTCAAATCTACTCCTGAACCCGTTTTCTCGCAAGACCCGACCCGTAACCCAAGTCTCATCCTACAATGGACAATCTACCAAACCCAGTACTACACCACCATCAATCCGGTTCGATGGACACCAAACACGGAGACAGTTATTGTTTCTGATGACGTCAACTACAGCGGTGACAGCTTTAGAGATGCCATCGATGGCGGAAGATATAGGACTGTTTGGATTAAGGAAGAAGATAAAGAAAGCAGAAGAGGAAGCTGAGGAGATTGTGAAAGAAGGAATTGAGTCAGCTGAGAAAGGATTTGAAGCTGCGGAGAAAGGGATTGAGAATGCCGAGAAAGAGATTGAAACGGAAGTTAGTTTCGGGTTCGGAGGTGGGTTGACGCAGGCCGGAGTGGTGGTTGGGGCGGAGGTGGTGGCGGTTGCGGTTGCTACGTCGGTTGTTAATGGAATATTAGGACCTGAAAGTTGATTAAGGGTGATTTATGATTCTTGTTTTTGTTTGTATATCAGTGGTTTGAATTGCAATGCAATATTGTATATCAGTTAGCCTTGTGGTTGAGCTTATTTGATGATCTAAACTTAATATATATAGTTTTCTTGAGAAAGAGTATCGATTTTAATTTTAATATACAAGATCATTGATATCTATAGGTTTACTTAATGATAGTGCTCTGAAAGGTTAAATAAGTTCCCAACCTTTTAGTTAATCGGTTCCTAAATTTTGATAGTCATATAAATTCGAGAGTTATTTGGGTGTGACTTGCATCCACAGCAAATACTTTTTTGATACAAGTGGTTTAAAGTCTAAATCCTGCAACTCGAGCAACATGTCAGTATTAGCAAGTCACTCACAAGATTTACAGGAAATCCGCGATGTTCTTGATCCAATCGAACAAAAGAACGGATTATGACTGAATCACGTATTACCAACTGATACTTCTTCAACCCTTCTAAGTTTTTTATATAGATCAATTGTCTTGTAAAAACATCGGATATATATCAATCAATGAAATTAGCTTCTCCGTTACTAACTTCCAACTAGATAGATACAGTCAAAATATCTTCAACTTTCTTCTCCTACAAAGCATTTTTTTTATCTTCCTCGTTATCAACCGTGGTATCGAGACCATGTTTGGTAGATCACTAATCCACTTTATTTGAAAACTTATAAGTCTCAAATGTGTTATGAAGTATTCCACTTTATTTGAAAACTTATAATTCTTCTAATCTTTAACACGCCCCTGCAAGATGGAGGATCCATCAGAGACTCCAATCTTGGATCGAAACTTGAGAAATATACGACGACCTAATGGTTTGGTGAGGACATCAACAATTTGATCTTTGGAGTTGACATGCAATACACGTAAAGATCCATCAGAAACTTTTTCCCGAACGAAGTGGTAATCAACAGCCAGATGTTTCATGCGAGAATGATAGACTGGATTAGCACACACGTATGTTGCACCAGTATTATCTCGGAGGTTGGGGCAGATTGATCTCGAGCTCACATAACAAATTTTGGACCCATTAAATCTCTGCAGCAGCATTTGCTAAAGCTTTGTATTCAGCTTCGGTAGAGGAGTGGGACACTGACTTTTGACGAGCCCATCGCCATGAAATGATATTTGAACCAAGATATAAAACATATGCAGTAGTTGAACGACCACCATCATTTATACCGCCCCAATCAGAGTCTGCAAAAGCTGTTAGAGTAAGCAGGGAACCTCGTTTGAGAAATACCCGTGATGAATTAAACCTTTAAGTAACGAAGTAACCATTTGAGAGATTGCCAATGTATTTGTGAGGGAGCATGCATGAATTGTGACAACTTATTAACAACAAATAAAACATATGGGCGAGTGATCGCCAAATATTGGAGAGAACCGACCACTTGACGGTAAGTTGTTGCGTCAACAGGTGAAGATCCATCATTGAGAGATAGTGTTTCGCTTGCACTTAGAGGTGTTGTAACCTCTTTGGTACCATCAATGTGAAACTGGGTAAGTGAATCAGCACATGCCAATGTTGCGAGAGAAACAGTCCTTGTGAAGTAGAAATCACTTCAAGGCCCAGAAAGTGATGGAGATTTCCAAGATCTTTGATAGAAAAACGACATGATAACTTGCAAACAACTTGGTTCAAAAAATCATTATAGCTACCTGCGAGGAAAATATCGTCAACATACACCATAAAATAAGCGGTAATTCCATGCTTATTATAAATAAACAATGAAGCATCTGCAAGAGATTTTCGAAAACCAATGTCAATTAGGAAAATTTTCAACTCCGTATACCAGGTGCGAGGGGCTTACTTAAGGCCATACAACATTTTGCGAAGTTTGGAAATATGATCGGGATATTGGTCGTTAATATATCTAGGAGGTTGCATCATGTACTCATCCTCGTGTAATATGCCACATTATTAACGTCTAATTGTCGTAGAGGCCAATTTTGCGATAAAGCTAGGGATAAAACAATGCGTATTGTCGCTGGCTTGGTAACTGGACTAAATCTTTCGAAGTAATCTTTAACAGATTGATGTAGAAAATCCTTTGCCACTAGGCGAGCCTTATATTTATCTACAGATCCATCAGGTTTTCACTTAATTCGAAAAATCTACTTATAACCAATCAGAACATGGGTGGACTTTGGTATAAGTTCCCGAGTGTCGTTGTGTAACAGTGCATTAAATTCAGCATCCATAGCATTTCGCCCAAGGGGATCTTTCAAGGCTTGGGTTACAGTAGAAGGTTCTAGGCTAGCAGGTATTGGATGAGTTGTAGTTAGATTGACAAACTTCTCATTATAATATTTTGGGTTTGGTTTGCGAGTGCAAGAGGGTTGAGTTCGAGTTGAAACATCAGGTAATATGGTAGCCTTTTCGAATGTAGTATTGGGGTAGGGAGACGATTAATTAAATATACAACATTTTGAAATGCATGAGACCAATAACGCATTGAAAGTCCAGCAAATTGAAGCAATGTGAGATCCGTTTCCACGACATGTCTATGTCGTCTTTCGGTGGTTCCATTATGTTCGGGTGTGTGGGGAGGTGTTGTGAAATGAGAAACACAACACAACTGGACAACGGGAATCAATTTTTGATATTCTCCTACGTTGTCTGAGAAAATAGAGATCAACGGAGCTTGAAAATATTTTTCCACCAAAATCTTAAATTGAGGGAAGAGAATGGATGCATCCGACTTTCGTATCATAGGATATAACCAAATGTATTTAGTAAAATGATCAACAAAGATGAGATAATATGCAAAGCCATCAATAGATTTTTGAGTTCGGTCCCAAACATTGGTGTACGCAAGTTGTAATGGTGTTTTACTAACAAGTGAATTATGATAAAAAGGCAATTTATGACTTTTATTAATAGAACATGAATCACAATGAAAAGATTTCTTGACATGGAACTTAAATTTAGACCTAATTAATCTATTGAGAAGAAATTAAGAACTTTACTCGACGGATGACCGAGCTTGTGATGCCAATCAAAGAGAGATACTTTATTCATGGTGTTGACTTCAGGAGAATGTGGTAAAAATGCATTATAAATATCATTAACGTTCTCCCCTCGCTATAGAGACACCCCATGCGAAGATCCTTCAAAAGAAAATGAGAGGAAAAAAATTCAACAGAAACATGATTAGATTTACTAAGTTTTGCTACCGAAATTAAATTTATTCGTAATTTAGGAACACAAAGAACATCAGGCAGTTTAAGTGAACAATTTGGTGTGGTAAATGTGGTATGTCCAGTATGAGATATAGGAAGACTTTAACCGTCACCCAAGAAGATCTCTTCAATTCTGGGCCCCCATAGCCAGAATATGTTTGCAATGTTGAGGGGTCAATCGTTGCATGATGTAAAGCACCACTATCAAATATCCAATGTTATTGACCAGTAGTGGGTGTTCTTGAAGTTGTAACATTGGCTATGTAACATTGGCTAGTTGACTGGAAATTGTATTTGAATATGATAGAGTGGTCACGGTGATATTGTTTTGTCGAAGAAACGGGCAAGTGAATGACATTCCTATATGTCATGTCCCTTTATCTCACAAAATTTACAATAAGAATCTCGACGAGAAGAACAATTACCACTATTACCTTGGCACTGTAAACGGTTGTTTCCTCCGTAGCCACCACGAGGTCTGCGTGAATATGAAGAATTGCCTTGTGTTGGACTTTGATGACTAGAAAAAGACTTGTCTTGTTTTTGAGTGAAATTGGCTGTAGCAATCACAGGTTTTTGTGATGCCTCGTTATCCTTCAAAACTCGTTCAAAGTCAATCGGTTTATCGAATCGTTCCGTGTAGGAAATTGGTGACTCACGGACCTTTATGGCTGCAACAATGATGTTAAATTCATCTCCAAGCTAACTGAGGATATGGACAATTAAAGTCTTCTTCATCAACTGGACTTTGAGCAAGAGCCAATTCATTTGCAATGGACTGCATCTCATGTAAAAACTCGGCGATAAACCTTTTCGATTTTTTTGTTAATTTTGATTGTAGGGAGATAACCTGTGAGCGTGAAGAACTGGCGTAGCTAGACGTTCACAGGCTTCACGTGATGTTTGAACCGAGGAGATCATAGGTTGAATTGTTTCAGAACAACTTCCAAGAATGGCATTGATGAGCATTTGATCTTGTCTATACCAAATAGAATAAGTTGGGTTAGGTTTCTGTCTCTCAGCATCAAGGAATTTAGAAGGCGAAGATAAGGTGCCATCAATGTATTTGATAAGATCCAAACCTATTAGAGTAGATTGGATTTGTTTTGGCCAGACGCGAAAATTAGAGGTTGTGAGTGTAATGGTAAAGTGGGTTGGGGCATTGAGTTGGATGACAGATGTATCTGGAGTGATAGACATAGCTTAAAAAGAATCGATCGTTGCTCGTTGGATCGTTCTATGGCTCTAATACCATTTAAGGACACAAGGTTTGAGAATAACAGAGATTAATTCTATTCCCGTAAGGCTCAATATATATAGCCATGAGTATACAATTTACATGATAAGATATACATTGGTAGTTACAACTTGAGTTTGATTAAACGTAGGATATATATATATATATATATAGGGGAAGGATCCATAGGGAAGCTTCAAATTTTTGGGGAAGGAGGGAAGCAAATCTTAGCCATTGATTTTTTCATTAAAAAACGTTTTTAACATTCATTTGTGATGAAATCAAGGGTTGAGATTTGCTTCCCTCCTTCCCTAATTTTTTTGCTTCCCTCTTGATCCCTCCCCTATATATATATATATATATGACCACTAGGAGTCCTAAGCCTTATCTTTTAAAATACCCGACAGGTAGTTTATGTCGGTCACAACTGGCACTTTCTTACTGATTAAGTGTCTTGTTTCCTATATAAACAAATTTTATGTAATTGTATCCCTTCAATTACGAAAATAATAGTAAATACTCTCTCGTTTGGCCCTGTGCACTAAATAATTGTAACCATGTTAAATCCTTGTGTTCCTATTGTTTCATTTATTGTGTTCGCTTGATTTCAATTATCCGTTTATTGTTTGTAGGTATTAAGCGATTGCACGTTGCATTGTGTAGGTTGGTTAATTACTAACAACAGATATTCAAGTGATCAACTAATCACAATTGAGTTGTTTGTTTCCGCGTACAATTCCTAATAACCAGTATCAGAGCTTTAGCTAATAACGGATGTAAGCATGATCAAGATTATGTTTTGATGGTTAGGGTTTCTGTTATTAGAAGATACATATATGGGATGGATCTTGATCCGGAAGAACTGAACCATTTGGGAATAATTGAAATGACACGAGTAAGATTTGTTTTTGCATTAGGTTATCAAGATTGACGGACTCAGGCAACACATGTTGAGTGACATGCAATTACTTGGTGAGTTGAAATTCCAGGATGAACAGGTTAAGGTTTTCTTTGGTCGATAGCAACGCAATGGTGGCCAGTCGTGACGTGACGACATGGCAGGAGGCCGGTCGCATTGTAACAGTGATCATGTTAGTAATAAAGTCAATGACCAGGTTCGATTGTTGGTTTGTTGCAGAGAGAGTTTTGGAATCCTAGGTTTTGGATTCAGATTCATCATTCTTTGCGATCATGTGCAATGAATGGATGAATGTTATCCGATTTCTTCTCTTGCGAGATCCTAATGAGAGGACGTCTGATGTTGCGGGTGGGTATGAGATGTGATTTCTCAATACTTACTTGATACAGACTAAATTCTCAAAGATGTGAGGTTTGTTAAGGAGTTCAAGAGGATGGTTTTTTTCTTAGTTAGGCTGTAGGTAATAAACGATACCACATACATTTGGTAATCGATGGTGGAAGTTATTGAGGGAGTTTGGATATCGCTCGTGGGTTGAAACGGGAGACCATGTGTTTTTGGTCGAGTATTCCTTGGTTTGGAATGACTAGAAAGGTTAGAGCTCACACACTTGGGAATATCGGTCGGAGAAGATGCCGGATTAAACGCGTCTGGCAGGGCTCAGATATCATTTGACGGGTTTGGTTCAACGATCGAGCGAATCTTCTAGAGGATCGATTGGGAACTTTCAAGTGGGTTAGAGGCGGATAATCTTGTAAGTCCTTATGAGTTTTCGAGATATTGTTGAGAGTGTCGAAAACTCTTGGAGTTTGGTAATCGAGGGAAGTGTCGAAGCTAGTGAGAGTTTTTGGCAACTAATGGAAGCTTTGGAGACTAGTGTGCAACTAATGGGTCTCAGTTTCTACGGGTTTAGTGTGCAGATTCTAGGTAAGAATAGAGTATTCGAATCTTCGAATTTATACTCTCCAATGGCAAAGTATTTTTGCGAATGACCGTGTATTATGAATTAGAGTCTTCTCAAGAGAGCTGCGATTATCATTTAAGTTCGTACAGTGGGAGCAGGCTAAGTGAAAGAAGATGTGTTCATAGAAATTATAGCTACGTTTCAGGTCAGTGTGCTAGTGGGAAATCGAAGGGTGAAGAGATCTACGTGTTGATTCTATCGATATTTTGATTGCTCGGAAGGAAAATCATATAGACGAAATTCTGTACGGGTAGTCGATCACATGTTGGTGGCAGGATCAGACGTGGTTGTGATCAACGAGTTAAAGATGATGGTGTTTAGAGAGTGGTCCCAGTTTCATGGTGTATGTTATGGTAGTTTTGTATCAAAAGTCTTCCGACTAGCGTGATCGAGCAGCATGTCCCATTAGGTAGTTTATGTCGGCCAGAATAGACATTTTCTTGGTGACTAAGTTTCTTGCTTTCTATATAAACAAACCCTATTTAATTGTAATCCGTGGACTACAAAAATAATTAGTAAATACTCACTGGTTTGGCCCCGTGGACTAAACCGATCTCTAAGTTGGAGATCGGACATAACCACGTTAAATCCTTGTGTTTGTATTGTTTCATTTATCTTGTTCGCTTGATTTCAATTATTCGTTTATTGTTTGTAAATGTAACACAATTACACGTTGCGTTGGTTAATTATTAACAACATGTATTAACTTGACGAACTAATCGCAATTGAGTTATTTGTTTATGCGTGCAATTCCCCATATTTTAGTCCTTTGGATTCTCGTTTTCAAAAGTAGGGTATGATGAATGCCTTATTTTGTCTTCTAAAACTAAAAAAAGTTGACATTGTATTATATTCTTTCAATTAAATAAATTTAATAGATGATAATGATAGATCATGATATGATAAAAGCCTAAAATTAGCCGTTTAAATATTTTATCATCTACAACTAACCACCCCTAACTTCATACTAATAAAATTTCTCTTAATGGACTAGCCATATGTCTTCTTTGATCTCTAAACAATTTGAGCCCAAACATGTAGTAACAATTAGCCCAAAGTCCTAAACTAAAATGTTAAGCATCTATCTTATCAGCAACCGGACGTCCAGACTTGCAACAATACAGAGTCAGCATTTCTCTAACTAAACTGTATTTTTACTCGACGATAGAGGTGGCAAAATAAGTGTAGATACTTAATTTTAAATTATTCTGAACTTATAAAATAGATTTATGGATAATTATAGATATAAATATTTTTTAAAGTGGATCTTACTTGGCTTGATTGACTATATGAGTAGAGATAAACTCAACATATTGATCTCCAATCCCATGTTTTGGGTGTATATTTGGAGTCGCTGGTGTGTTAGGGGTTTTTTCCGATTACATTTATGTTGATACAGAAGCAAAATCAATAAGATAGAGTTTGGCCAAATTCACAGACAAAGGGTTGTATAACCAGTATCTTTTGCATACTGGTGCTCAAAATTAGGTGCTAAAATTGAGGCCATATGTGTTAACCAAGTTATTTTCCCTAGTCCTTTTCAGGTTTATTATTAGGCATTAATTAAGTAGTATAATCAAAATTACTGAATAACTCTTCCTTTTCAAGTTAGCAATGAGAGTCGGTCGGTAACCACGGTTTTTTTTTACTTTTTTAAATCCAGTGCAGAAAAATTTGATTGTAAGAAAATAATAATAAGACCGATAAAGTTAAAAGTTCTCTGAGTGGTGGAGGATTTCCTGAGATGCCAAACAAGAGCTTAAACCGCCGAATTGCTGTGGTTTCTTTTGTTGGAGCAGTAGGTCTTTTTGTTTGCACACATATTCAAGTTCTATATCGTATAAAACGGGTTAAGCAGAGAAGGTTTTTCTGTTCAGGTTATCCGGGAAGGACGTGTATTTTTACTCAGATGTATACGGCCTAACTAGGGTATTCCCGGACCGTTTCTGACTCTTTTCCTGGCCACCTCAAGATGTACGGCCTAACTGGGGTATCCCCAGACCGTTTCCGACTCTTTTCCTGGCCACCTCAAGATGTGCAGCTAGTGAGGTTTGAACCTGAGACCTCTTGTGAGGATATCAGGTTGCCAACCACTAGGCCATCTTCATGATGGTTCTATATCGTATAAAAGATAGTCAGAAATACGAAGGGGCAACTGTTGTAACATAACCTTTTTTGAGTTGATGCCGAAGAGTTTTGTGTTTGTGTATTTATATCATTGGTATTGCATAATTGATAGGCTCTTTCAAACAAGAAGCCAACGGTTGTGGAGTTTTATGCAGACTGGTGTGAGGTATGTCGTGAATTAGCTCCAGATGTTTACAAAGTTGAGCAGCAATACAAGTAAATCACCTTTTCTCTCATAGATTATTATTAACTTCTTTTGACAAAAAAACAAAGCTTTTAGGTTTTAGCTTATTTGTTAAGGAATGTTCTCTAAATATAGGGAGAGTAAATTTTTGTCATGCTTAATGTTGACAACACGAAGTGGGAACAAGAATTAGACGAGTGTGGTGTCAAGGGTATTCCACATTTTGCCTTTTTGGATGGAAATGGTACGAGGAAGGAAAGGCTGTGGACAAACTTCCCAAAAAATACTTTTTGGAAAACGTTGGTGCACTGCTACCGGAATACAGTCCATCCCACATGCTCGAGTCGTTGGTTAGTTTTCAAGTGCCAAAGATAGGAAAGTGCACCAAGTAGCTGACTCAAGAAGTCACGGTTAAACAATTCAAGATATGTAATGAAATAATGAAATATTGATTACTTGTATCAAACATTCAGCCGACACAAAAATGTAATGAAATCACAATTTTTCTTCTAATATGTTTCGTTATCCATCCATGAATTTTGATATATATTCACAGGTTAAGAACGCAGTTCTCATTGTTTCACTGTCACCTAACAACATTGTCTAATAAGCCGTTGGTTGAGGGTGAACTCTGCCCGCTTAACCACGCATCCTGCACAGAAACAGGTGAACTATCTTTCTCCTCTTCTGTTTTCTTTAAACAATCGGGTAGTACTTGTGGAACACCAAGCCTTCGGCTTCCAATCACCTTTTTCATTATGGTCCCACCAAATGATTTCTCACTGCCATTATACGGTGACGAAGAAACGGATGTAACTGATGATGATGCCATGGTTACATTATCATCTGTTACATTCCAGCCACTGAGTCTAATCTGTTCCAGTTCATCCGCTACTTCTGTCATCGAGGGTCTCATATCTCTATGAAAAGCCAAGCATCGAAATGCCAGCTCAGCTACCTTGTGAATTGACGAAAGTGTCCACGCATCTCTGTTTGGCTCCAAGAATGGATCTATTATATCGTCCACACAACCTTTTCCGATCCTTTCTATAGCAAGAGCAGCTAAATTGATTTCACTATGATGTCTCGAAAAGTCAACTACTTTTAAAGCTGTGATAATCTCTACAAGAACCACCCCGAAACTATAAACATCACTTTTATCGGAAAGATGAAAGTTCTGATGGTATTGTGGGTCAACGTAACCTGGAGTCCCTTGCGGGGCGGTTGATATGTGCGAGTCTTCTATCATCCCGAGTCTAGAAAGGCCAAAATCTGCAACCTTGGAGTTAAAGTTGTTGTCTAGAAGTATATTACTGGACTTTATGTCTCTATGATAAATAGGAGGGTTCATAGCAGAATGAAGATGAGCAATGGCTTTTGCGGTTTCGGTTGCAATCGTAAGTCTTATGGTCCATGGAAGACCCTTCCCTCGTTCTCTTTGTAGATGCTGTGAAAGCGTTCCATTTGGCATAAACTCATAAACGAGAATTTGTTCGCCTTTCTCAATGCAACATCCCAAAAGACGAACTAAGTTAGGGTGGTTTACTGTGGAGATAAGTTTGATCTCATTCATTACGTGATCATTTCCATCTGTGTCTCTATGTCGTATCTTTTTAACAGCCACCCACTCGTTGCTGTTGAGTTTCCCAGCATAAACCGTGCCATATGCTCCTACACCCAGTCTTTGTTTCTCTGAGAAACTATTCGTCGCCCTTTCGATTTCTTTGTAGTGGTAAAATGGGACAGTGAAGCTACCTGTAGCTTCTGAAAATTGGCGTTTTGCGCTCCGTTGGTTTCTCAAAGCAGCTCGTTTTCTAAGGCAGTAGCAAACAAGTGCCACAGTTGACATCAAAGAAGCTCCGGCAATGATTCCTGAGAAGCAAATGTATTTACATAGTCAAGTGCGAGAACAGTTCTAGAAGCAAGCTAGTTGTTTCTCTCATGACTTCAGTATACGAAGATAAAAATGTAGGGCATGAATAGTTGCAAACTTTACCTCCGATAAGCACGCCTACTCTAGTTGTTCCACCACACTCGCCAGACATGTACCTTGAAGCACCACAATTCTCGACTGTTACAAGTTAGTATTGACAGAAGAAGTAGATCAGCATAGAGAACATTCTCATACAGATATCCAATTATTTTAAGCTTCTATCGATTGGAGTACAAATACAAACATTCTATTAATAATCATTTGCAGATTCTAGAACAAGTACACTTAGTTTATCCGGTGTCCGAGACATGAAGGTTTAGAAGAAACTTTACAGAAGACAAGAAACGTGTCAGTTCTTTTCTAGGGTAATGCCTAGGAATGAACCAAATCTCTTATTAGTGAATAGCAAAAGGTAACGTCTATTCTAAATGTAAACTTTATAGCAAACTTAGAATCTCTTTAGAACTAAATCCCATACTGTGATAGGTACCATCAAAATTCCAGGAAAACTTAAATACACACTGCGACGCTGAATTCTTGTTATTGAAATTCAGATTTTGTTTGTAGAAGAAGCATTCTTTCTATTTATAAGATCTCTTGTTGGTATCACAAAACTCGCACCAGATATCAATAAAGATATTCAAAAAACTTGGTACTCCATAACTTGCTACTATAAAAGTGGCCACTACAACCCAAAATCCGACTATGAACCCGCCCAGTATGTGTAACATGTCCCCAATCTGTCCCACCAGAGTTACCATTTCATCCTTCACACAAACAGATGAAAAGATAACCAGCAGTTTGCTTCTACGTGTGTTTGTGGTAGTCGGACTGGATAAGCGGTTTGGGCGACCGATGAAAATGGGTTTGCATTAACGGACAACATTTAGTGCAGGTTAAAACGAGTCAAGTCGGATGAGTTTTTTACGTTTACTAAACCTTAGGACCCGTTTGACGTGTTTCACTTTCTTTTTCTCTTTCTGTGTGTATTTGTGGTAGCCGACGATGAGAGGGCTCGGTGAACGATGAAAATGGGTTTGGATTGACAGACAATGTTAGGTGCAGGTTAAAACGGGTCAATTCAGGTTAAGTTTTATACATTTTATTGCTAGACTTTTGACCGTTCCACATATATGATTATTTTTTTCCTTTTGGATATAATGTTTGCAATTTCGACCATTGTGTATAAAAATATAAGTTACGCAAAACATATTTTAAATAATTGGTTGAATTTGTTAATCTACCCTCGAACGACATAGCATCCAAAGTCAACTAAAACCATCGTAGGAAATTGCTTAACACCATCATATGAATATTAATCAATATTAATTTTATGTCAAGCCTGCCACTAACATGGGTGGAGCCACATGTTTCATGAATATAAATTCATTTATATTGTCTAATAAGTCCACATATCCATTTCACAACGGACTACCAAGACATAGTCAAAGTCAAACGTAATAAAATTTTCCATTAATAAACCAAATCAACAACCGATAAAGGTGGTGATGACAAACTACACATTAAATAAGTAAAGTTTTGTAAACATAAAAGAGTTTAGTCCCTTTCTATATGTTTTTAATTAGTTCGTACTCATTCCATTATGACGACTTAAATCCTTTGACCAAACCATTATTAATCAAACATTGCTGGCGCTACAAATAAAGTCGACATTAAAACAATAATAAATTATTTAGGGATTAGTTGATTTATTACCCTCACAGTTTTGACATTTTGTAGATTAGGTTGGTCGTATACAATATGATTTTTTTTCCCCTTAAAGCGATTCATTTATTAAAATACACCATACGCATCTAAATTAAAGTTTATTCTTACCTTTTTTTAATTTCAAATCAACAAGAATTGCAAAAGGAACTAAAGTTTATTCTTAACTTTTTTACTTTCATCTAAATAAATTATGCTTTTTTTTTTTAAACGTGTAAACTTTAACTAGTACTAATCTTTAATATGCGCGTTAAACCATAATCGTATAACCTTTTATTTAATATTTAAGAATACATTAAAATAAACTTCTTGTAAGAAAGTAGTTACTTTTTTTATTATTATAATTATTATTATTATAACTAACCATGTTAATATAAAAAAGTTAATTCACCAAAATATATTACTAATAAAATAACAAATTAAGGTGGGTTAGAAACGGAACTAACCTCTCCGACAACCATCACCGGCAACAAACCCATCTCCGGCGAACCCATCTTTACAATGACACCGATACCCCACCGTCCCGTTCTTGATCAACACATACCGGCAATCTGCATTAGAATCACAGCCACATTTACCCGGAACCCACCAACCCAACTCTAAGGAATTAAACTCCAACGAAACAGGCATACTACTTTCCGAATTACTTCTGTTTAAATCAACCGTCACTGACGAAAACAACACTTGACAATCCGCATCCTCCATTCGTCTCAAATTAATAAACTCTTGTTGATCAGGGTTATCATCAGAGTAACAATTCATACTCATGTTTCCATTTGAATCACACTGTTGTAAGTTAAAATGATTCTCAACTCTGCTAGCAGACACCATAATACAATCGTTCAAACTTGAGCTACAGTTTTGCAATAACAACCCGTTTCGCGAAGTAAGTGCGTAGTTTTTGTTATTAAATGCTCGAATTTCGTTATATTCTCGATCGCATTTAGCTGGAAAATTGATCAGGATATGATCTTCGGTTAAGTTTTGAACTTTGTATCCTCCAATAGTTATGTCACCAGTTTCTGAACAATTTAAACGGATTTCGCAATCATCGGAGAAACCAAAGGGGTACGAAACGGGTGTTCGTTGATTGTTACATACGCGACTGCAGTTTCGTTGTGCAGAAGTTGTTGTTGTGAGGATTACTATGAAGAAGAATAAGAGATGAAGAAACATGTTTGAAAGTGAGAGGGAGGTTTGACTTTGATATTGAGGTATTGAATTTGAAGGAGGACATTAAAGGGGTGTAGTTGATGTTGTTGAAAATTTCATAAATGCATGCTTGCTAGCTGAAAACAAATTAATTAAAAACAGAGATAATAATATGAATGAATTTATGAATTATGAGATGATTTCTGCAATCAATGTGTTATTTAATGCTAGTTGGTTGTAAACATGATTTGACTTTTTTGATGATATTCAAAAATTTAAGACACTTAAAAAGGAAGTTATTAAAGAGAAACAAAAATAGAAATTATAGATGATAAATCAGACGATACAATCACGACGGAGAGAGAGAAATTTCCGACCAAGTTTTTGTGTTTGAACTTTGAAGGACGCGGTTGTGAATGAAGGGGGGAAGATAATTAAAGCCTTGTCTTTTTGGATTTTGTATTATTATATATTATTATTATTATTATTTTCTAATATATATATATATATATAATTAAATTAAATAAATAATAATATGATAGTACGGAGTACTAAATTGAATTTACTTTGTATTAAATTTGTATTTACCGAGTTTTGACTATATTCTAATGCAGTAGTATCAAATTAAGTTTCAGCGGAACATTAGATAGTAATTCTAAAGGTGATTTCAATTTCAATATGAAGTAAATTAAAACTGCACATCTACTAGTACTTATAAAGTATGTTTTATCTGGACTCTTGTACTTTAAAAAAAAATACCTAGATTACATCTCTACACTTGCAATAATCATCTGTTCAATCTTTCACAAAAAATTTAGAAAATCTTTATCTTTATATTATTTACAAAATCTATTCCCAATAAGTCTCCATCCTCTATTGCTTTACATTTTCAAATAGCCAAATTAGACTCATACTTATATCATTTACAAAACTTATTCACAGAAAGTCTCCATCTATAATGTATATTATTATCTTATTGTTAGAAAGTTTTAAAATTAAACTCAATATTTTTTATTTAATTTATTTAATCTTTTACCAATTCTCTTCTGAATTTTGAATTCTACATACAAACAAATTACCAGTAACAACTTATCATCACGGGTACTCTTTCAACTATCATCGAGTCACTATTTTACTATAAAATACTACACTTAGTTATATAACTCGAGTATTACTCTAGTATTAAGTTAATAATTTGAAAGGAAGACTTGCACCAAACTACACATATTTTAATATAGGTGATGATTTGTACACCACTAAACATGTTTTATAATATTGTACTGTATAGCATTGTAAAACATTTTTGTGGTCTACAGCTAAAAATAGTAGTGCACGAAGCATTGTGTTTTTAATATACTCCCTATGGCCCCACTTTAAATGTCCTCTAACAAAAAAGAAAAAGGTTAATTAATAGGTTGATATGATGTCCCTTACACTTATATACAAGATAAGTTTAACTTGAAATATTTAAGAAATTAAATAAGTTATTAAGAGTAATAAATGACGATAAACTTGAACTTTTAATATTTTTAGAGCTACTATTTTGCAAATGACAATTATCTTTTAATCAAACAAAAATAATAATACAAATATTTAAATTGAGACAAATTATGTTTTTAAGTTCAATGCGGTATATATTTTATCAATCTGTAAACATTTATATATCTTAACTAATCAAAACAAACAACACTTGCATGAACTCAGCGTCATGAGTGCAAACTATAAAGTGTTATAGTTACTCTTAGTAAAAAATCTGTGAATGATAAGTAGTAGAATTATATATTTTAATTAAGACACTGATAATTTAAAGTGTTTGATAAAAATTCGCTGAAATTAAAGCTTGTGTTTGGAGATGAAATTGGTGATTAGAGATTGTGGCTGAAGCTGAAGAATCCCTTAAGGAATTCTAGAAGCTCTTTGAAGTACCTCCTATAATTGGGGATTCTATGGTCTTATTTATTCAATAATCTCTTCTTATTTTTGTTTGTCAAACTAGACTTCTATTTCCGTAAGAGCTTAAATTTATAAAAATTAGAATTAGAATCCCCAGGATACTTGATGCCTAACGCACCCATTGTATAAATCTTACAAGACACTTATTTATCAAAAAGGATTTAAGGTGTATCGTGCGGGCCGAGCCAAATGTAGAAAATGAGACTCCTAGTTGACCTGGAAAAACTAGGTCGCTAATCGTTTAAGCTTCACACTAGGGATGAGCTCCAAACGAAATTGGTATCGAACCAGTTGGTACCCATTTTCTTTTTTACCCTAAAGTGAGTACCGAATACCGGACCGTTTGAAGCGGTATGGTACCAGTACGGTTTAGGTACTAATGCGGTAAAAGTGATACCATACCTGATTTGGTACTGAAAGTATAATAAAAAAGAATAACTAATATGTATATGAGTGAACCTTTGTATACGTAACTTATATTCGATAAAAATCAAAGACAATAAATATGAATTTATCTCAAATAAATAAAGTATATCATTTAACATAGAAGAACAATGACAAAGAAAGAAAAATATATATATATTTATACAAAAATTTTGTTTTGTACCATGTTATGTGATTTTGTAATGACACCAAAGTCACAGGCCTTAGCTATGTATTATTAAGCAATACGCTTGTAATTCTATTTAACTAGGGTGCTAAAACGTGAATTTTTGTGTCGAAAAGCACTAGCTAGACTTCTATAACATTTCAATTGTATGCATATGTAATAATCAACTCTAATTTGGTTTAATCACTAAAAAATATCAATTTGTGTTCATATACACATAATATGAGCACTAGCTAGACTTTCGAATAAGTCTTATAAAATATAGAAATAACCAAACGTCCAATAACAAAGAAAAACATATATATTTCGGGTATAGTAGCAAAACTGGAAAAGTGAGAAAATACCAGTACCGAACAAGAAGAATCGGTTTTCTTTTTGACCGAAAGTGAGCACTGAATATTGAACCGTTTAAAATCGGTTAGTATCGATTCAGTACGATACCAAAACAGTACCACTGCGAAAATGAAAATTTGGTATAGACACTTACCCCTACTTTATTTAACTGTTCACTATTAAATTAGTTATCCATTATTCACTATTAAAAACTGTAAGTATGACCCTAAACTGCCTATTGAGTCGTTTGTGAATATTTTTCTAACTTATTAAATTAGTTATCCATTTTTATCTTAAATAAAAGAGTATGAGAACAATGGAACTTAGTTAAGAAAATTTAACAACAATGAAGAAACAAACCGAAAGCGAAAACCTTTCGCATAATAAAAGTAAGGATAAATATCTATGAATTAACAAAGTTGAAGGAAGTAATTGCAAATATATAAGAAGTTCACAAAATACACACAACGTGTGTTAATGAAAATTGTAGGGAAAGTTTGAGTGGATAAAATCACTGTTTAATGAAATTGTACAATTACAATACAAATTTTCTATCTTTTTTATTTTTATTGTTATTATTTTTTTAAAAAGATAGCAAACATTAGTTCCCGGTGCCCGGAGGTTATCAATTAACTTCACAAATATTTAAATACATTAACATATTAATGAGCTTGATCCCCATACCACACTCTCCATCCTAAACCAATTAAATAATTATTTTTACCATCGAAAATATATATTTTGAGGAAATATGATACTCAGAATCTTAAGAGTTAAAAATATAAAATTCTCCTACGGAAAAATATTTATTTTAATATGGACTAGTTGTTAGAAAAACATAATATTCAACCAAAAGTCTATTTTTTGATATTTGCAGTGTGAAAATTTGTTTCGTGAAGTAAAATTCCAACCAAAAGTCTGTCTTCTTATTACCAAATTTTCATACAAATTAACACAAATTTCAATAATAGCATGCTAGGTCCCTTTTAGACATGTGTCATATGATTGAAAACGTACATAGTTTACAACAACGGTATTACGATTTTTCTGAACTTGACAAATATCATCGACATTAGTTAAAGAACTATCGATAACACTCCCTTGGGTGTCCACCGATTTTAATCGAGTAAGGATAAAATTACATAACTTTTTAATACACTTGAAGACGTTATTTCATTAAAAATATTGATAGAAAAATATACTAAGACAATATTATAGTCAATGAAAAAAGTACAATGCGTATTTTTTTTACCTCAGATGAAAACATCACTTGATCTCATCACTTGTACAAACTTGTTGACAAATAATATCATCACATTTTAGTCTTTCGCAAGTCAAGAGTAAAATATAAAATTAGCATGATAATTCATGACTACATTACCATCAATATATCATTCATAAAGTTGAACAATAAGTTATGTCTATGCAAGAAAGTGAATGCCTTTTCAAATTAAACAAGTTATATCTCACCAACAATTTAAAGAAAATGATATAAAATTGTCTTGTATGATTTATGAGAAATTTCAATGCCCAATGATAATGTAATATAATATTTCTTGATGAATATATAGCTTATTTGTCATTTTTCGGGGGGTCGAAAGGAATTTTCTTCACCATCAAATAATCTTACAACCATTAAAGTGGTTAGTGAATGTCATTAAAACGTTTAATCCTTAAACCATAAGGATTATTTGTCTTTACAAAACTGTTCAATTCAATTTCTTTTCTATGTATTTAATCGCCTTAGGAAACTCCCAAATAGTTTATAATATAAATCTCAAATACTTATATCTTAATGTCTTCGTAAGATGTATGGTTGATATAATAGCTTATTCAATTTAATCAAATAGTGTTCTAGAGAACCTATGTTTCTATCTTAAGGACTTTTAAATCATGAAACATGCTTTAAGCATTTCATAGCCTAAATGGATTCAATAGTAAATGAACTCTAATAATATCTAATAGATGCGCTTCAAGTTTTCTAAACTTATATGATATTAATACGGTAGTTGCATCCTCCAAAATGTATGTCTCCTCATAATCAAATCTAGGTCTGTGCAAAAATCTTTGTGTTACCACTCTTGCCTTATATCTTCTAGATTCATACATGTTGGACTTCTACATTAGAACCGATTTATATACGACATGTTCACACATTCACATGTATTGAATTAAGTCTAATCATCTCATATTGATAATAGAACTTAAGTCTAATCATCTCACAACGACATATTTGACTTTTCATAAGTTTCTTGTGTTTTTTCATATTGGCCAATAATCTCTACATTTGCGCTTCTTGGTAGGAATACTTTTACAATCCTCGTTTACAATATGCAGCACTACATAATACAAGAATATTTTAATGACGTCAATTTCAATTATTTCGGTTCCACACTTTTTTAGACATGAAAAGAAAATATTAAGATCTTTTCACTTTTTGAGTTTTCACATGTACCTAAGGTTGTTCTATAAACTTTATGTCTATTGTCTCTTTATTAACTTCTCATTGGGTCTTTATTACCTCAATTTTATCATCTTAATTTCTTGATCCCTTTTTTACTTTGAGGATCTTATTGGAATCAACTAATCTACTACGTTTCATATGTCGTAGACTTATTATCAATCTTAATCGAAGCATCTGCAGCTTATATAAGGTGACCTAGTCATTCTATTTTGGTCAACAAATATGTCTAGCAATTGTTAAATATGAATTGTCATTTAAGCCTTGAGTTCTTAGTATTTAATACTAGGATCTATGTAATGCAGTGTTAATTCATTCCGATTTAAGATGTTTATACCCTCTCTCCATACATATTCCCAACCATCTATCATATGTTATCTTTGTGCGTTATGATGGAGCAACCAATTTTATAACACAATCACAACTCTTAAGATTGGATTTAACTTTTTTCATAACCTAAAATCAATTGTCACAGGGAGGAATTATAATTTTGTAGGCACGATGCGAATCCATATTATTTTATGTATACTAACATAGCCCCATGCTATAAGTAATATTTTTGCCTCATCATGACTGCAATCTTTGTGGTATACTAAATACACTTGTTAGTGTTTCAACAAAAGTAATCAGTGTATGAACTAATATATTTTCAACACTTATTACAATCAACTGAAGATGCCTAATATGTTATTCAGTAAAGTTTACAGTCATCAACATTATCAAAACAAATATGATAATTTGAAATATGTGCTACCAATCTCATTTGTTGAGTCACTTAATCATGCAAACTCAAGATTGCAATTTTCATGACGATTTAGAATATGCATTAATTTAAAACTTTAAATTGTCGAGTAGATGGATATATAGGGCTAAATATATCCACTAATATCATATCCTGAATTCTAAGAGATTTTTTCCCAACTTTAATCGGTGATCATTAATTTTCTTTAAGAGCATACATTACATATCTAAAATTAGCACTTCTAAAATCTCTTTATTCTTATGTACATTTCGCATCATCATTAACTCGAGATGACACTTTTTATATATATTTTTAAAATTCATAGTATATTATAACGTATTTAATTAGGTTAAATAACACATCATTCTAGACACATAACATGCAATTGAGTATAATAAATAGATCTTAAATTTACGAAAGTTTCTAGTATGTACCTTGAGTAATTGCCGACTATGAACTATTAGGTTAAAGACTCGTGTTGATAATATTTTATAACGTAAAGATAAGAATAAATAAGAGAAATATTATATTTTTATTCATATGAACCCAAAGTATATACGGAGTACAATAGAGTTTTCTCTAAATAATAGTATCCTAATAGAACTCTAACTTATCTAATCTATATCTAATGAACATTAACGTCCATATTGATCTATAACAATAAAAAAATATTTATTGCGTAACTACTAATTAACTATGCAATACTTTAAAGGGAAAAATTATTTTGTACAAATTGTACATCGTATAAAATTCTAAACAGCCCATGTTACTAACTTTCTGTCTTTGTCAAAAACCACTAACTCTAGAAAAGTGCACTACTCGTTTTCTCCTAATGCTCATAGATGTTTTCAAATTAAAAAACTTACGGTTGCTTCTAAGAAGACTTGTTATCCTACGTAAATTGATATGTAGTAAATAATTATTTTTAGTGACGTTATAGCCATAAAACTTTTTAATGAAGTCAAACTAACATGACCAACAATATAGTTTACCTATAATAATCTACGCGCGTTATCCATTGAACCAAATTAAATGATTAAATATATAATGTTGATATAAAAAAACGAGTAAAAGAAACCAAACTAATTACAGAAGTGCAAGTGGTTAAGAGGAGAGCGATGAAATTGACTTGCAATTGAGTGTAAATGTGCCAACTCAACCCAGCACGAAACAATTTGGTCGCTGCCCACTTACTTTAAGGTTTACATTTTAATTTGTTTGTGTAAACTTTATACAAAAATAAGAATTGGTTTGGTATTGGAATTGTAGATGCAACACCTACATATATGGTCTTAAGATGTTTATAAATATAAATAATCTGAGGATAAAAATATAACATCTATGGTTGACTATACAAATGTTGAGTGTACTTGAAATATAACAATATATATAGTCATCTATATTGCTTGATGATTGATGACTAAAAATTTGCAGAAAGACTAATCTCAGAAGCTGAAGGAAAACAGAACGAAAAAACATTACATGTTATGATAACTTTTGAATCATTAATAGAAGTGTTCACGGTTTCACAAACCAAACTTTTTGTCAAATAAAAGCGACTTGGTTAGAAATGGTACTGTTAGGAGTGAATGAGCGTTTTTCAAGTCAACAAACGGATATCAGAAGGCTAAATAAAGACCGGTTCGTCGATGCTGACATAAGATCGGAGGACAACACTGAAGGAGAAGTGGCTAGCTCCATATTGACAATTAGGCCATGTGGCCAAAATGTACCAAAGGATGATGTAGAAGCATACCGAAAGACCACATGACGTGACCAAACACTCGGACCCATAACACTGAATGATGAGACGTAACTGATTACCTCAGAACTGCACATCATTGCCATCGAACAACCAAAATACATTTTGTTGAACCACCCAACTACTCAACCCAAACCAGTTACCTCACAATTTCACCATCCATATCCCCAACTAATTTTAAAAACTTAACAGAAAGTGAAAACATAAATATGATAAACGTAGTCAATTTGAGAAAGAAAATTGATACATCTATCTAATAAACATGTATTTTTTTTTTTGTACAAGTTTTGCATGCATAATGTTAAAGACTGAACGACTATGGCTAGAACTTTTTCTTTATTCTCCTTGATAAAAAAAATAAAATTACATCCAACATGACAAAATTGTACATCTATTGAACCAGAAACAACTTTAGTGATTCAATGTGAATTTTAAACTCCCATAGTATCCCAACCATTTACGCAGTAGATATATATTCCCATATGTGTACACTTGGCAACGTCCCATAAGAGTTCATTCTTGGTTTGGACTTTTGTAAATTTCTAAGGGGCTTCTGACACTATACAGGAAATATACAAAGAAAGAAATAAAGCGATGCTCAGTTATCATCATTTTTGTCAAGGAAACTCAATACGAACCCACTAACAATGCGCCTAGCTACAGGATTAGGAATAGAACGACATAACCTACCATCAATATATGCAACTAAACCTGCAAACACAAACCTTCCAACACCCCATTTCAAAACAGATACCTTACTTTGGTGTTTTGTGGTGGATACCGGATCAATGGCTTTTTCAGCACCACCCTTGAACTTATTCTCCCATTCAATTTTAGAAGTCAGATCACCAGCCTGCTTTCTTAGCCAGCCAATTGCGAAATTTACAAAGAGGTGCTCACACAAAGTCAAAATTGTTGGACCTATTCTCCATTCCTGCAAAGAGGGAAAAACCATCACATCTCAATACATTTTATTAACTAATGGCAAAATGGTTTGACTTGCATTTTATGTTCACCATTAAATCTTCTATGAGAACAAATGAAATTTAAATGAAAATGCAATCAAACCGAGAGAAAGCTACTCATGTGAAAATAAACAAAATTATAATTTAATGTACACTTGCATTTTCTCCTCGAAGATGACGTAATGGAAGTGATGAAATCTCTCCTTTCAACAATGCCTTGCTCACAAGAAATCCCTTCACATGGTCCATTATTTCATCTATAAGAACGCTGTTTGGTGGCAGATTCTTCAGGATAACCTACAAATATCAAATGCAAGAAGGCTGTTAATTGGAAAGAACGGATTCACTTAGGGTAAATATCACGAACAATTGAAGGTAGCACTAGTATGAATTACCTGGTCATCAATCACTCTCACTCTGAGATATTCATGTTTATACATGGTATCCAACATGGCTTGCAAATATCCTTCAATATATAACTGTGAAATTCCAAGAAAATAATGATTGGATAAGAAAAAGAAAAGAAAACAAGATCGAGATGGCATATCTTGGTCAAAGATGGTACATGTAGATGCGTTAGAACATAAATAATCACAGTACATGAAATAAATAGTCAAATACATTAAATCACCTCATCGATACCGGGATTACGATCAAGCTTGATTTTTCTATCCGGGCCACCTTCCGTAAAAGCACTCCCCAATACAGAGGGCTCCATTGCCAATTTCAGTATTCCTTGTTGAAAACCATTAAACTGGAAAAGAAACATGTACATAAATAAAAATCATGAATATTTCAGTTATAACTACATATAATTATATTTTTTTGAATAAGAAAAAGGTTCACCATTCCATTAAACCCACTGGTTTCTGCTCCCTTCAGCACTGAATCTGAAACCTCAGTGACAGCAGCAAAAAGTATGTTTGATCCAGCCGTTTTTAGCTGCAACATCAACACGCTACATAGGTCTGACACTTGAGAAAATTGAAAACTAAAATTAATTAGAAGAAAAAAACACTTACGGTTTTCCCTAGATCACCTAAATAACGCTTGGTACCAGAAAAGCCTTTACCATCAATGCATTTACTGAGAAGCTTGAATGTGCCTGCAAATATTGAGCAAGGGGTGTAACCTTTAGCAAAATGCAATGGACATAAGAAGGCTGTTAATCTAAATCTACTTAAGACTAAAGAGAGAATTGTTTTGTTAGTAGCCAAACAGATTCCAAATAACAGATAGATTTAGAGGTGGTAATTTTGTTCTTGCCTGGAAATGTTTCGATTTGAGCTGTATTTTATCTTCAACGAGTAAAAGTTTATTACTTAGCTAAAACGGAAATGGGTCAAATGGGTTGACCACATCAAACAATTGAAAGTCACCCAATATGTGCCCACTTGCTTAAAGCCTCCTAATGTAATGTCTTTGGCTAAAATAACTAGATTATTATTTTAACAAATCAACGGATAAGGTTTTCCCTGTTCAGGTTACTCAAGGATGACAACTTTTTTACTCAGATGTACACGGCCTAACCGGGGTATCCCGTGACCGTTTACGACTGTTTCCCTGGCCACCCCCAAGATGTGCAGCTAGTGAGGGTTTGAACCTGAGACCTCTTCTGAGGATATCAGGACGCAAACCACTAGGCCACCTTGGTGATGGTTATTATTTTAACAAATGTTTTTTTATTAACACTTTTGTTAATGGCTTATAAACATATTAAATACATTAGTTGTTTATAAACTTACAAAAATGACAAAAAAGAAAATATACGTCAGTCCAACCCACCCAGTATTAAGAAGTACTCGATTTGACCAATTACCCAAACCACCAAATCAGCACAAGTTGCAGCCTCTAGATACAGGTATGCAAAGAAACTTTGTGCTCAGGAAACCACATGTAGTTCCAAGCAAGAAAATATAGGATAGACTTGAGGTAGACTTTAATAGACAAATAGCTAACACAAATTGAAGGACTTTAAAAGTTGGTGAAATCTATAATAATCACCTCTACACGAGACATCTTATAGTAAGAGAATAATAGAAGTGGTTGAAAGTTAATAAAGAAAGGGAGAGAGACCTAAGGTAAGACCAGGAAGTTTGACCAACCCACTTGACGGATCGAAGAAGACATCGAGGGATGAAGAAGCCAAGTCATCAAAAATTGAAGCAAAAGCCGGGGGAAGCAATGGGCTTCCTTTTGCTATATAGACCGCTCGCATCACATACCTACATAAACAGATAAATAAAGTGAAGATGAGATAACATCATAGAAAATTATCATACTCAAGTTCAGATGATATGGTTACCATGAATAATGTTGTGCACACTTGATAGAGAGTTCACGTAAAGTAATCAAAGCATGAGTAACTAGAACCCCATTCAGTTCTACAGTCTTGTTTTTTATTTCAGGAACCTAAGAGATTTTACAATAATTAGCAAGTCCAATATTACAAAATAAGAGCAACAGAAAGTGTGAATCTCTCATGAAAAGACCTTAATCACACTGTGCAGCAAAGACCTCAGTGTCTCCTGTGTTGAATTATAGCTGGAATATGAATCCCCTGGGAGAAAGCTTGCTATGATCTGAAGCATATGTAAAAGTTGCTGTTAAATCACTGATTAAAAATAATCCTATTTATAATGTGCAAATAGATAGCAGTAATAAACCTTTACTGGATGGATCTCAAAATGATCAAAGTAATACTGCCGACTGGGAGAATTTGGGTCACTGAGTGATTTTCTATAGAAAGGGGCAATTCTCATCATGGTTTCCTCATCCAGGTTCAAATCAACTGGCTGCAGATGCACAAAAGTTGCATGAATTATATCATGAAATATTCTCCAGAGATGCACTCATGATGTTTAGCAAAATGCTTCTAATCAATTTCAGTATCTGAATCAACCACCAAATCACATGTAGATACAATAAAAAGGGAATTTCTCGATTGGGTCGAAAGTCACCAAAATGTACTTATGATGTATCAAATCTCCTAAATCGTTTTATTCTTATTAAAATAATATAATTTTTTCATCATATTCAACACAAAAACTATTTCTATTTATATAAATATCAAATTTTTGGGCAAAAGTATTTCAGTCAACCTGACCGAACCCATACTAAAAGATCATCTGTTTTGAGTTTTGACACAGTGCCCAGCCCGGCCATGTAGCAACCTATGTTTTTCTTTTAAATATTTATGAAGATATATAAAAAAGGAAGAAAAAAATACATAGGAAAATCGTGAATACTGTACGGAAAGAACTTAGGTTTCTACCTGAAGAATAATTGACAAGTATTTTACTTGTATGATATTGGAACTGGATGGAAGTAGAATGAGTACTACACGGAGCATGCTGTCAGACGCATCTGAGAATCCGGTTTGATGCCTGCGAAGCATTGCTGCAAAAGGAGCCCCTACCCACTTTTGGTCCACACTCACCGACTGCAACAAAATTATCTTTTAATATATCATAACTATTTCTTGAGGGTAAGCACATGAAGGATAAAATTAGAAACATAAAAATAAGATAACTAAAACTCGCATGAACATTAAATAGACTTGTATGAAAAGGTTTACCTGAACCCTAATCTGATTCAGTTTTTGCTGGCCAGTAAGCATGGAATCCAGACTGATGTTACCAAGCCGCATAACAACGATTGGTGTGTAGACAAATGACCGATCCGAGTCTTCTTCCTTCATTGACCAAATTTTAGGTGAAAGCATCAAAAGTTGAGAAGAGCATACAGTTTAACATTAACCACATCAGAAATTCAGAATGCAACATGTAATGCAATATAACCGGTGAACCTAAGAGACTAACCTCTTTGGCACGTTCACATAAGTTGATAGCAAACCTGGAGACCCTAACTGTGATTTTTGCACCAGGATAGAATACTCTATCCAGTTTGCGGCTATCATTACGTTCACAAATTCTAAGAACTCTTGTGACACCATCTGCATAAACTTCATAACCCAAATTCACCATCTCGATCTCATTTAAGTGACTAAAACTTGTCATTTTGACCTTGCCAGCTGCTTTCTTATCTGAAAGATAATTAAATCCCAATGCTCTATGTTGCCCAACTTTATAGAAGGGTTTCCAATCCCGCACCTTGTCCAAGTTCACTTCACGTAGCAGATGCAAACCTATAAAATAAAAGGTAAGAAAGATAGCTAATATTAAAGTTAATATGAATCAAATTAAGTGTGAGTTCATCAAAACTGATGACTTACAGAAGTTGGAGAAACCTGATAAAACTTGTGATAAATATTAATTTCATTAACAATAATCACAAGCCGACCAGGTGAATTCTATTACTATAATCCTAAGGGGATGGCCTAGCATTAAGGGCTTGGGAAACTCCAAAGGAGGTCCCAGTTTGAGCCCCCTAAGCTAAAACTCCTGGGGGGCCACCTGTCACAGCCTAATAATCCAGAATTGTGGAGCGCTGATGGATTTGCTCAGTTCTACAGGTTTGCGTGGTATTAGTGGAGCCCCAGGTTTGCCTGCCAGGTCAACAAAGTACTAGACTTGGGTGGAAGTTTCCTAGTCACCCAAAGAAAAAAAAAAGTCTATTCCTACGACTTCTGTATCACATTCCAAATTTCATCTATGAAATTTAAGTAAATCATGGTCTGGGAAATGAGAAAGAAAGAAATACCGTTTATTTGGATGACCAGCTTATGAGTAAGGGATAAATCATCCCATACATAACTAACTTGCTTTGTAGATCCTAAAGTCTCTAGTTCTGTTGAACCCTGAGAAGTTTAAAATCATCACTGAAAATGAGTCAATCATGATGATAAAGGAGCAGCAATAAAGTTAATATGCATGGATGTGTTTTGCACAATCTATTGAAAACCTCAACTGATTTTGTTTGCAATATTATATACGCATGCTTTTTGCATGTCACCACCAGAATCGATGACATAAAAAGACGAGGTCCCACCTTTTGATAGTAAGTTATTGATGTGCTACGCAAACAATTTTCAATCCTGTAAGGCAAACTCATGTTTGGTGGTCTGTGGAAGCGTAAAATAAGGGATGAATTCTCTTCTGAAACATTAACAACTGCAAATTCCTGCATATTTTCTTCACTTGCAGTTTCTTGGTCATTTCTTTTTGCAGATCTGCGGAATTTTAGAAAAAATCTTCCCATTGAAGCAACACATACTGGCCCTGACCAGCCTAATCCAGCCTCATTTGGTCTAAATTGTATAAACAACAATGAATCATCTTGAGCATTTCTATGCTTTCTGATGAAGTTCTCAAAAATGCTAGTTTCTCTTTTTCTTCTCGTTCTGTTGCAAAGACGTAACGCTTTTCTCTGTTTACTGCTAACTGTAGTTATACCCTCAATGTCATCCTTCACATAGTGTAGTCACAATATTCAATGTTAGCATAAACATACAAGAAACAATAAACGCCATCTTATACAATTGGTATAAGAGCGAACCTCTAAATCACACTGACGAAGAGTGATCACTTCATCTGATTCATTCAGCACTACATATCGTGGACTCAAAGATACTGTCTGTGATGGTACCAGTTTCCCAATAGATGAATTTAATGAAACACCCAACTTTGTAATATATTTCATTCCTAGTCTTTCTTCCACTTCCAGATTTATCTCTGTAAGCCCTGATACTGCATCCAAGTCTAATAGCGCCTTTTCAGTTGCTCTGTCATCCAACAACCTCAGGGACACCTTGTTTGTTCTTAAGACATAAACAAAAATTTTTTGTTTTAATTACAATCTTAATCAATGAGACTAAGGAGTTCACATCAATGTTACCTAAGAAACCATGATATAGCTGACTTAGGAGGCAGTAAAGCTCCTAGACGTGAATATCCTTGCGACTGAAGTTCCTCGGCTTCATTTCTAAATAAAAAAATGTGTAAAATGTAACAAACGTGCTAAAGAGTGAACGTTGATAAAGATGTCCTACCTAGATAGGGCTTTATGGTTCGGTGAAAGACAAAATAAACCAAAATCATTGTTATTTTTCACTGTGTACGGTGTAAATATAGCAGCCTGCAAAAATAAAAAATGAATCAGCTTCCTAATGGTAGGACTAGAAATAGATACAAATATCATATATATACCTCCAGTATACCCATATGCCCGCAAGACAGCCTTAAAGAACCAAAATATCTTCCATCATCGAAGTTTAATTCCATGTCCAAGTTTTGATTATCTTTTTTCTTCTTCACTAACTTTTTAGCCCAATCACCACAATTTACAGGCTTACAGCTTAGCTTAAACGCAGTCAAAGTAATAGTAAAGAACATTGCCTCAGGGTTGGCATACATATTAACACTTGACCCACAAGGAATGGTTGCCTGCTTGCTCATATTCTCACGGTCTTGGGGCAAATAGCGATCTACAACAAGGTCAAAGTTGAGATTAACAAAAATGACCTGAATGAGAAATATTAATGGACATTTCTTGTTACCTTTATCAGTCAAAAGCACATGTATCTCCAACTGTAATAGGTTAGATATCTGAACCGTTGGAAGAATATAGATTTCTTTTTGCTCTAAGAGTGCTACTGTTGAAGCCCTTCTTTCTGATTGTAATATAGGTACATCCTTTTTGGTGCTCTGAATTAAGAAGTGTAGATCATCGACTTCCCCCTCCTTTGATTTTGAAAGAGTACGAGCCGTGCTGAAGGATGATTTTGCTGATTGAACCGGGAAAGCCTTGCGAACATGGTAACTTATTTTATCAAATAATCCAGAGAGACGAGCAGCCTTTCCACCTTTGAGTTCATCAGACCATCCCATTGAGTCCACAGAAATTTTAGGTCTGAAAGAGAATATGAAATTACCTGCCAAATGATTACAGCATACGAGTTTTGCATTTGTAAGAACTTGGAGAATGCGGGATCGTAAATCAGCTTAAAAGTTAATGAAACATTAATAATTCATAGTTAGCACAAAATAAGGAACCAGCTCACAACATACCTACACTTAAAGAAATCAGCGCCTTCTTCGATCCGCCGGAAGCTTTTACAGCATTAAAAGCTGCAGTAGAATCATCAATTGTATCCCCCGCTTTAAGTACTACAGAAACATATCCATTTTCCTGTTGCTCAGGCCGTTGAAATCGGAGCTCGATAGGAAAATCAGTTTTATTGTGGATTCTTAGCAAGGGAGAGACAGAAATAGACAGGCCATCCTACAAACAATTTAGAAACATGAAGAGAAACGGAATACCTATCTAAATTAAACATGAGTAGCTACAGTTAAATTTTATACGTCGAATAGGTACCTCAGATTTCCATGAGGTTTCTACAATAATAAATGGCCCTGGAAATGCTTTTGAATCTGTTTGTGTGCATCAGAGATAGAAGTTAAATTTCAGAAGTAATCGCTCGTATCCTTGGATCATTTCTAAAAAATGAGCACAAAAACGCAAACCATACCATTTTTAGAAACGATACGTGTCCTGCAAGCAAAAGTTCCAGCTTTTAAGAGTGAAAACTTAATTGGTAAAGTCATAAGCTCTCCTCCCTGTGCAAATTGAATTGAGACAATTGATGCTTCTGGAGGCTGATCTAAAGCCAAGTTCCTTGCAAGCACACATGACATGTCAAGTTGTCAACCACTATGATATAACTTTATAAAATGTGAATAGAATACAATTGCATTGAACTTGAAGGTAAACATATTTGTTATATTTGATATAAGCATTTTTATCACAAACTAGCTGAGGGAGGTTATAAATCCATAATTTGATATACTTAGTTAAATGTTACCATTTTTATACAAAACCAACACAGAATATATTCTTAGGAACTCAATAAGGCCTATGCTGTAAACATATTAGTATAGAGCTTTAAGGAATTGTGTAAATATACTTGTGCACTGTATACAATTGCTCACCACATGATTTATGAGAATCAAAGTGTGTTGATGAAATTAAATTAATAAATAAAGTGGGCATGTGAAAGATTATATTGATATAAGATATGTAGACACGTCATCAAACAATTAAAACTAAGAAAATGAAAAAGAGGACATGAAAATGCTTAAGCCAGCATTATAATCATTAAATTACCGTAAAAACACGGTTGTCGACTGTTTTCTGGCTATTGTAGCATACTGCTTATCTGAAAACTGACAAAGAAGCGACAGGTCTGACTGGTTCTCAACCTGCAAATTTGAAAGAGCACGATAACTGCGTGTCAAAGATACTAATAAAATCAGGTACAATAATTTATATGTGCGGTTACTTATAAAAGCAGTTAAACACACATAGGAGTTAAATTATTAAGTCCTATGATGGTTGCATGGTTGCAATTTCAAGCATATCAATAACTCGAATATTATGTACTTAGGATATACCTTGCAGCAGTTTGCCAGAATGACAGAGTTTTGAACTGCGTAAGGACCAGCCATATTCAGATTTCCGATCACAAACAGAAGTATGTCCACAGCGAGCTCAATTATTGTTACACGGAACTGTAAATCCACAATATGATACCTCAGATTGTGATTTGCAACAGCAATGTAAAGCAGATTATTTATGGATGCCTACCTCTTTAACGGAAACATAGAAATGTTCAGGCATTCCATGTGAAACAGTTCCTAAACCATGACTTTTAAACCTAGATCGCCAGAAAAAGTTTACTTCAACTGGATGTAGAAGTGTGTTCCTGCATTTAAGTGCTAGATAAGAAAATTGTTCAATGCATATCTGCAGAAAGGGAAGATACATAAATAGTCGATGAACACCTACCATAAGTTTCTCTGAGCATCAAACGTGTACACCTCAACTACAAGTCTGGTAATCAACCTGGTTTTAGTATCCACTATCTGTATGATAAATTCAGGAACAATCATAGACATTTGGAGAAGTGGGAACTTCTCCGTTGTGTCCGAAAGCTCATGATATATGGTCAGAGAAAGTTTATCTATTGTGACATCGATGAAGGCTTTCTGTTTATCTTCATGTAAAGTATCATGTGCACTAGTCTTAGATTCCTCCGCTGAGAAGTTATCCAGTAGTAACAGATCACGAGCCAGATGAGTACTCTGAAAAACTTTCCACTTGAAAGGATTTCCAGGACTGCTAACAAACTCTAGAACTCCTTCAACAAAAGCTACGGAGCAATCATTCTTTTTATTTATTAGGTAAAATAGATTTTTTTCTGCATTGTTGTATTCCTTTAGTTCACTATCATCTTCCAAACTCGTAGACTGGTAAGGCAGTGACCGCCAAAGTGCTGACGCGCTGTTACTAGAGCTGGAAAGCTCAACAAAGTTCGATCTGGGATTACAGTTCAATTGCAGGGATTCCCCAGATTCACTCTTTGCACATAATGAGGTCAATGAGAACCAAAGATACGATGACTTCCATATTCTTTGATGATGATACTTCACCTAGAAGAAAAGTTATATTTGCATCAATAGAATAATAGCAGCCACTGATGGCTAAAAGACTAACAAGTTCAAGAAGTTGATCGATTCAACATGTCCAAACCAGGTAAGGATGCAAGATATCTCAAGTTGAACCGGCTTAGAATGTTATCATTTGTTCATGTCATATTTAGTCGATAAAATCAATGTAACGAGTCATTGTAGGAAATAAAATCAATGTAACGAGTCATTGTAGGAAAAAGAGAATAGCAAAAAACGCAGAATGCAAACCCTGAAAAGAGCCATTTCCCGAGCAAGTGAATAATGCATTGCACCAGCCACCTGGTACTTTCTTTCTGCACCACTTTCTACAACAATATACATATGCTGATGGACATCCTGGATAGCAATGATACTTCCTACAATGTATTAGGCAAAAACCCTTGTCAGTAATAGTGCCCTTGGCTTTTTAGTTAATGAACATCTCAACTACAAAACAATAATATAACAGATAACAAATACTCCGTAGAACTTTAAGAAAAAATACCATCTTGGACCATCTCCTCCAACTTTCTCACAGGTTCCTCATCGTTACGCAATTGCCTTTGCGACACACTGGCAGTTGTTTCTTTGCTGGAAACCCCAGAAAGTTCAGCAACTGAAAGCAACATCTGAAGCCATAGTAGCATGCCACAAAAAAAATCAACTTTAATTGGCATTGCCATAGAATAAATAGAATTTTCTCATATTAATACAAGTATTATGCAACTCAAATATCGGAATTGCAGGAATATACAATCATCCAGTATATACATATACATTTCATTTGTAAGGTGTCCCTGTGCTAAATCACAGTACACAATTAGCTTCTATAATTTTCAAAATAACCATGGCCATATAACTCTCACCTGCATCTCGTGTAGTGATATTGAGACATCAAAGCCTGAAATAGAACCACTGCCAACCCAAGGTTGATCTAATTTCAAAGTATCAGATGGATCCATGGGTTCGGGCTCCTCAGCTGCTATGAAACAACTTAGCTTTTTCAAAATGTAATTTTCAGGACATTGATGCGAATTTTCCCTGTGTAGTTCTATATGGGGATCAGAACTGGAGCTGCTTCCATCAATTGCTACAGAATGAGTCTGGTCTAGTTCTGCTGGCATGTCCTTTTGTATCAAAAGCAGAGATGGATCACTAGACGTCTTAGAAGACATGAGAGGAATCTGAACTTCACTAGCTTGTTGTTTGTTAGATTCTTGAAGATCATTAGAAAGAATTGACAATTGGGAAAGATCAAAAGAGAACTTTTTCTTCATATTGACAACTTTAAGGTCCAACTTCATGTCAGCACTAAACAGAAGTTCTTGCAGTCTTCCTGCACAATGTCAAATACCAGAAGACGTCAAGCATATTTCAGTAGAATAAGAGAACAGGAGGAAGAGCCATACCAGGTTCATCTCTAGCCATTAAAGCAAGATAAAACTGAGAGAGATCCATGGTGAGATCTTCTGGAATGCCCCATGTTCCTTGCTGAGGCACAGTCATAGTGATATTGGCACTATTGGCATCTGGTAGGTTTTCCTGAAATGATGGTGCACCATGTAACATATGTCTGACACGACGTATATAGGAATTTCCAAACTGAGTGAACATCACAGCTGATACAGGTTCGAGGAATAAAATTCCACCCTGTCAAAGACATGTCAGCAAGATCATAATGCATTAACTCATCAACTTTGATACAATTACCAACAAAACCTGGTTAAATCAAGATAGTTACAAGTAGATCACAATCCAAGAGTAATATAGAATTCAATACAATAACTGAGTCATGAGAATGCACCTGACAACAGCAAGAGATACTTGTCTGACAGCCATCCTCAACAGAAAGTGTAATGTCAAGCTTACTTGATTGATGTTTTCCAACTACAACATCCTTTAAAGGACATCCTATCAGATAAATATCAGAGGAGGAAATTCTTGCATGTAAACGAGTATTTGAAACCAGGGCTACAGTTAACTGAGCAGAATTATCATTATCACCACCTTCGGGAGGTTGAGCAGTTACTTCTTGAGAACTATTTGTCAAAATGTGATCCTCCATAGTGTGTGAAATATTACTTCCAGAAGTAGAAAGGCTTACTACTCTATGCGTTAATGATAATCCACTGGGAAGATGTGTCAAAGATAAATTGAATGTGCAATTAGAAACTGATAATTCACATACATCATGAGACTTTGGAAACACATAACTATTCATGACACCATGTTCGTATCTGAATATAACAGCTCGTATACCAACAAAATCAACACGCCCTTCCATATTCCCTTTTTTCTTTTCGTATGAGAACTTCAGATTTATTTTCTCAAGAGAAATATGAATCCCATTATCAGGCAAGAAGTGCACAGACATGTTCTGGTTCATAAAGGAATCGGAGATCGTCACTTGATTCTCCACGGCACTGCTTTTCCTTGATTTGTGAATGACTATATCCACTGACTGGATTTCAGAAGTGCATTCAAGAATATAGAGAGTGCTTAGAGTGACCAATGATGTTTCAGTACTTGTACTCACCATCATCTCATTCCCAGAACCACCATGCAACGTATCATGACTATTCAAATGATGAGAATTCACAGAACTGGATGAGTCAAATGTGTTTAATGCACGTGATGGAGCAAAAAACAAGCTATTAACCACCTGTCACAAATGCCTAGGAGGTCAACATAGTTCAAGGAACCAAATATTCTACTAAATTCACAAAAAATAATCCATAAAGCAATCATGAAATAAAAAACAAGAGGTTTACTTCAATTGCAGGGAATAAGATAACGTACACAATCCATCAATCTTAAAAAATATAAGAGTTGTAGGTATTACAGGTAACTTTAACATATAGGGATGAAGATCACCTCAGCTAACTCAGACAATTCATCAACAAATATTAGACCAGAGAGCCCCGAAGCATTCCCATGCAGGACTACAGAGAAAGCACTTACACTTTCACCAAGTGACCAAGTATCCTTCCTGTCAGACTGAAGTAAGTGAAGACACTTGGCAAAGAAAAAAAAATAAAAAAATAATAACAGGAGACAGAAAATACACCTAGGAGAGGCAAAGAAAATAATTAAATAAATAAGTAACAGGAGACAGAAAATACACCTAGGAGAGCTATGACTTTGCAAACTTTGGTGATAGTACTATGTTATGTTGTTTGTGAATTGTGACTATTAGATAGGTTGTCTGCATCTTGAATGAACTAAGAGCTGACTAAATGCATGCAAAATACGGTCCAATTCTGTCCCAATTAACTTAAATTCCTCATTAATCTCGGAAGATTCAGCAAAATAGCATGACAATTACATCTTGTATGATACTGTGCTAAGAACAGGAAATGAATTCTTATAAAAATACCAAACTAATGTAGAGAAAATATAAGATTGCCCCTATAATTTGAGTAGGTGATTTTTGAATGTCTTATGACTCAAAATTCTAAATTCCAAAACCACCAACCCCAATGACCTATAAAAACTAAATATTACCTAGACTTGTCATAATGATTTAGCTTGGTCAGAAAGGAACTAGGATAACAAGCAAGCCAATGCAAAAAAGGGGAAACAAACAAATATAAATAAAAGGATACTAACAAAAGTAAGCTTATTAATATCAATCAAACTCAAAAACAACCAAGCCCAACAGGTAAAAAAATTGCCAAAAGTGGCTGTATGAGACTACTGTTCAATCATATTATGATCTCATAGTGGGATAGTCCCACCTATCTACATACTTGCTAATATGAAGATTCATACTAACCTGATGCCCGCTCTATAGCAGAGACTCTCAGTCAAGGTTATATATCCTCTTCCGTAATAATAACATCATTTTCTGTCCATTCTCGATCGGATTTACTTTCATGGTAACATAGCCAACAATTGATTATCATGGGACAGCAAACAACACATTCTTAGATAACTATGGTCCAGTATTCTTTCACAACCTAGGCAACAAAACAGGCCACGGCTAAGTCTAACTGAATATTAATATGGCTGTCGTTAATGTAGTGGGTATACCTTCGAGTAAGCTGAACTTCATCATATTGTGGTTTTACCCCAATACATTTCAACCACAAATTAGAGAGACCACCTAAAGCGATTCAAAACAACTTGTGCTTCCCCATTCCCAAACTATTTTGGTATTAAGTACCAACAATTTTATAGCTCATGGACTATCTCAGTTAGTATGAGTTGGAACTATAGATTCTACTTTCATGAGAACATTCACATACAGCCAAACCTGCAGATGGATGATAAAAAATGAACAAGAGGCATCTACTAATGAACATAGTAGACGTCGATGTTACTTTCAAAAATCAATGAATTATAAAGTTATGAAAATAAGCATCAAATTGATCTACGTTGTAAGACCATGAAAATAATGAAGTAGGAGAACTTGGCAACAGTCAAAGGCTTGAAAGCGCGTATTAGGGTAGTATGAAAAAGCAATGCCATCAAAGCTCAAATTTTAGGCCCATCAGAGTGGAGAGCGACACTACTTTGGAAATGGCATAAACAGTTGAACACAAAGTGCACATGTAATTCTAACAGAGTCTGCTTATTCGAAATAGCTAAAGGTCAAGAACTTTAAGACAGTAACTTGGAAGCAACTCAACTTGCTAAACTAGCATAAGAAGTCCGTTCTTATCCCACATGAAGGTACGAAAGTTCACTGCTAAAAAAGAAAATCAACAAAAGTGAACTGCACCATACCTTACTGTTGAAAGTTGAATTGTTATTGGCTTTAGTGTTACAATCTGAGACTGTTGAAGTTCGGGCGAGTCATCAGGGTAAGCATTCATACCATGAATTTTCAAGAAAGCATCAAGCGTTATTTGCTCTTGACACTGGTGGCTTACATTATCTGACTTAGCCAGGTCAACGATTTGAAGCTCCTTTGAAAGTGTGGAACTGGATGCTAATTTCGGTGAGATAATGAGTTCAATGTTTTTACAATCAAATGATAGGTACATATCATCTGCAGCATCACGTAAATTTGTAGTCCTGCTATGCAGACTGTCCTTTCTCAGCGAGACTTGGATTTGAGGACCAACAATATATACTCCAACTTGAATAAGCCTTTGAGGTAAAACTTTATGCAGTGCCTTTTCCATTTCAGCAATCCATGAATGATAACCCCACACCCTCACTGGTGGGTCCCCAGAGGATGTAACAGTAGATGTGAGTGCTTTTGCCCTTTTATAAATGGTAGGTGAACCGAAAGCATTTTTTAGCTGCCGAAGAAGTAACGTTAAAGATAACATTGACGAATATACGAAAAATACGTCCAATTCTCCTATTACCAAAGAAAATTTTGAAAAGAAACAAGTCAAACTACTTTGACTTTGATTAGTCAACATATGCGTGATTTCACAGAGAATGAAGGGATGTTTGGACTGCTCATCCATAGTTTTTTCAAATTCCGAATAAGACATTTTCCAATGCAACCACGTCTGATTCAAAAGGCTTTCCAGAAGTGGGAGAGTAACCATTTCAGAATATATAGCAGGTTTACCCCATAAGATAGCTTTTGAGTCTAGAGCTTCAGGCGTCTTGCGTCCTTTCAAAGAGTATCCATAGTTATTTGTGTGAACTCCTCTAGCAGATGAAGACATAACCTTGAAGCTCCCACAGGAGAAAGTCAGATGTTGCTTACAGATATTTTCATCGTAAAGAACAATAAATGTATCAAATATCGCACAGAAAGAGAGTAGATCCATGTGTGAAACCCACCCATCTAAAACTGTCTTTTTACTGACAGAAGGTATAGTATTATCAGGGGAAATGGTGATAGATATCTTCCCCAAAGTCAGCCTGTAACAAAGATCTGGGTAGGAATCTTCCTGAAGAACTCCGATCCTTTTCCTGTAAGGATCCGCAGCAAAAGAACTTCTCAACAGTAGCCAGAGCATTATCGAGTTTAAAATGCTACAGAAAGTACTCCATATAATACCAAGTAACTGGAAAGGCTTTTGGAAGTAGTCTAAGTACTTAGTGACCAGCAGCTTCTCTTTGCTAGGGACATTTTTTACTGTTCTGCATCGGACTACTCGACGTGCCAGTGCAATACCAGGAGCAGCTAATTCTTTCTCAATTTCAGAGATTATTTCCCATTGGAGCCTAACAGATTCTGAAAATTTCGGATTTTTAGACATTTTTACTGTGGATTGCTTTATCATGATGTCCAAAGGATATCCAAGCAATGAAAATAAATCCTCCCAGGCATGTACATAACGTAACCATAGGCAAACAACATTAACTAGTTTCCACATTGACCATCTAAGTGTTGACTTAATTCGGATTGCGGTTTCTTTCCAGAGTTGCCTACCGCTTCTTATTGACGAGGGTTTCCTTGATAATTCTCTCATAATCACTGACATTGTGGAGACATCCGATGGGAAAAACGAAAACACTAACTCCGCAATAGAACAATGGAGTTCAATCAATTGAAGATCATTCAACTTCAAGGAACACATAATATCGGTGGAATAACACACCGGGCTAATACGATCATGACTCTTCAATCTGGTATTTAAACCCTTGATTTCAAGATCAAAATAGTTCTCTTCAGAATATACCAAAAGTGAATTCATGTACCCTCTCAGAAAACTTCGAGGTTTGACCATTCTTGAGTCTACATTAAGGTCCTCTATCTCACACAAGCACTCAACCGAGTCATATGATATGGAAGAGTGCAGACATAGATTGATATCGCGCATTTTCAAGGAGCAATAATTCAGGATAAGCTTAGAGAGAGAAGTTGTCTGGCTTCTTGATGGGGCAATACCCGCAAGCTTTTCCATGATATCATGTAAAGCACTTCCCTATGATCCATCAGAAATGTCATTAGTCAATATGATAGAGAAAAAGAGAATAACAGTTGGAACTAAATAGAGTTGTCATCAACATTTGATAAACTACTATGCAACTACCTTCACTAATACATGCAATCAATCACTATAGGGTTTATAAGTATGCATTTGTTTATATGAGAAACAAACAGTGAGGTAGATTGAAACTCTTAATTAACAAGATGAAACATGCCTGGACAATATTTTCTTCAATAGATTGAAAATTTTATATTTCCTTATCGAGTTTATTATCTTTACCCTTTCACGTCCATTTCCTTATAATAACTTACTTCCCTATACATTAAATAAACCCTAACTAAGACATCACCAATATATAGGTACCTCCTTATCACATTTAGTACATAACAGGATCACATTCAATTTCCAACAATAACTTACTACCACGGTAACTTACACAAACATAAACACAAAAGATAAAGTACCTCAGGGTCAATTTCACGTAGCACCTTCTTCTTCGCATTGAACAGCACTTCCGACAGTTCACGTTTTCTTTCACTCTTCAATATCCTACCACATCAAGAAACATTACAAAAATGAATAAAACATATAAGTCAATAAATAATAAAACAAACTGCATAAAGTAACAATTTAATTATATGACTATATCAAACCTTGGGGAAATAGTGACGTGGACACCCTGAACTTCCAAAATGAAAGCAGGAGCAGACCAGTTCAATATCCGGAGCGTCAATTCATCGACTCTGAATTCCGTGAAGTAAAAGCTACTAGAATCATCTAGAAGCTCGTTGAATGCAGAAATATTAAAGCCAAGGTTTTTAGCGATTACTTGAGAACGAAGAAACCCTAACTTGAGTTCCAATTCCGGTTCTTGCAACAGCCATGGTTGTAATACGGATGCTAACTTGCTTTTAATTAAGTTTGATATAAACATCGCGATTGATTGAAATGATTAAGTTTTTGAATGTACACATTTACGCCATTGTAGGAAAGCTTTACTGTGAGTCTGTGTGATCAAGGTTTATCAGATTCTGATATGGTTCTAGAAGTCTTCCTCTTCACGGGCTTGAAATTGAGGTGCGATGAAAATATAAGGTACGGACTGCGAAATTAAAACAATATCCCCGAAATTTATATATCCATAAGTTTTTTACTTTATTTCTTACCGTAGCTCCAGTTAAAATTAAGGGTTTCGAGGAATAAAGCCTTAACGCTGTCTTTAAGGCATTTTTTAATTAATTTTAAACTAAATACTTTTAACAGTCAATAAAATCATAGTTGTTCTTAATAGTTAGATTTAAAAAAATTTAAGATGGTGAGACTCAGAATTATAATTTTTAAACGAATTTGATTTTTATGAGTTGTTTATTAACTCTTATGAATCTTGTGCGACTCTTATGAGTCAGAAAATTATACAAATTTTTAGTCTAATGTAACACAAAAAATAAAAGCATAAAATAGAAAAAGAAAAAGACTATAATCTATTTTTAATTAAACCTTATGTTGATCGAGAACCAACGACTTCACTATAAACTCTCACAATGTTTTACTTCTCTTAAGAACTAAAATATTAAATAATAATATACATATATGTAAAGATATATATATTGTAAAATAATGACTCTTACGAGTCGAGTTACAAAGTAAAAGTCGAAATTCCGAGTCACGAGTCGAATCACTAATTAACAACTATGAATAAAATCAAGTCGAACTTCCTTATTTCCCCTTCTTTTTTTCTCACCACAAAATAAAAGTCTACAAGTCGAATTTCAGTTCAATTTATCCACGACCAAGTTAAAATCAATTTATTCACACCGAGGTTTTATATGCAAAATTTTGAAGTCGAACGAAATCATATTTTGGGCGGTAAAAATTCGACCAATTTTACCATCAGGTGAAGGAACGGTAAATCGGTATACATATCATATTCTACAATTTGATGTATAAATTGCCTGGCATTAGGTTTTAATTTTGCATATATAATGTGTGTTTCATAACAAAGATTATTCTTCATGGGCTACATTTCTAGGACTACACCAGAATACGATTTTGTTATCATAATTGAATGTGTTTGATCTTTATAGTTTCTGATTGTGCTAGATTGAATTTAAATGATCATAAAAGATTCATTTATTATGTCCCAAGCTAGAAGTCCGCAACCACTATTTGTTGGATACTAACGGTGCAATTTAAATCAATTGCTCAAACTTACTGATCTATAGCTATTTGGAGATTAATGTGAAGATTGAATTTTTCGACAATTTGTAGGTTATTGTGTTGTTTTGACATTTATCCATAATTTTGGGCAGAAACATTGGGTATGTTGGACTTGAACAAACTACCAGAGGAGGAATCTAATGAAATTGTAGCTAACGAAACACTAAACATTGAACCCTTCATTGGCCAAACCTTTTGCACTGTTGAGGAGGCATGCTTTCGATGAAAGTTTTGCCGAACAACAAGGTTTTGCATTTCTTAAATATCAGTTTAATAAACGAAAAGATAAGACTGTAAGATCTGATATTTGTTGTCATCTTGAAGGTAAGAAGCCACTTAAATCGGTTGAAGTGTCAAAAATTCAAAGAAATATGGAGTCAATAATGTGGATGCAACGCTCATATGAGGGTTACATAATGGTGAATTGGTTGATTCACATAATGAAACATAATTTCCATAATAAAAAAAAACTTTCGATCGAGTTACTCAAAGAAAAGCTGTCCACACAAAAAAGTGACAACAATCGGTTAATTTAAAAAATGTTAGCCACTGAAACAAAGTATTTTGACATATAACTTTATTTCGATTTCGATTTAGTTGATCATACAAACAGTTTTATCAATAAGATATCGAGAGCAAACAATTCAGGGAGGTGTTCTACATACAGTTATCCCCTTTCGCTCGTTATCCATATACGAAAAACAAAATTGAGCTCATTAATCGAGTATAAGAAGACCCTAATGGCTTAATGTATTCCAAAACTTTACAGACTATTTCATGACTTTGTTAGGCAGTGATCTTAGTCGTTTATGAAACTAAACCTAGTCTGTTCATCTGTACTCAACAAAATATTTTTACAAATCCAACCTAATCTAACCATCTTCTCATTCAGCAACTTCATATCTTCCCTTGCAGATTGCTTGCACTCATCTGCTAGATTAAACCACTCACTGTTCGCCTCATAAGGTAGCCGTTCACGGATGAAGCATGCCTTCAGCATAGAAACAATTAATCAAAGTCAAAATCACAAATGGACAAAAAAACATAAATACAGCACAAATTCTTTAAAACTCTAAAAGGAATATTTATTGGATACCAAATGAAATTTCAAACCTGTAAGAGACCCATGATGATATCTGCAGTACCTGCTCCTTCACGTAAACAAAGAAGAATACCCTACGATTTCGTAACCAAATCAGATCTTGATGTTGTTACACACAAAAAAGAGAAAAAAAGAAGTTTAAACGTACTTCAGTTTTTCGAAAGCCATGGAAGGAGACTTCTGGGCATACAAAGTAAAAATCATCTTCACTTAAAGATTGCATAGCAATCATTGAAGTCTTTGGTATTTGGCATCTGGGATTCAAACAACCGATCCTTATCGGCCATTTTAGTCTATCTGGAAAAGGAAAACCACTTGCATTCTAAACCAACTTCATGTAACAGCTATAAAGTCAAGAAAACAGAAACACACGACAACATCTAACCTTTGGTCGAGAAGAAATTGATTCCTTCCCTTTTACTTACTTCCGCTGGTGACGGGACATATCCCAGCTGAATCCATGTATCTATAATCATCTCTAGCCGATCCTAAACATCGAATTATGAAATCTTGAGGTATTTTAGAAAATTAGCAGAGGAAATATTCTGTCTAACCTTTGTTAGCGTTTGCAAATGCACGTGTTTCAAACTCTGATATATCCCATACAGATCAATGGATGTGAAAATTGGGTATACGACGAAGGGTAAACCTGCTTGTAATCTTTCGCATAATCGAAGAATTAGGTCAGATCAAGATGTAATAAAATCAAAATTGCATACTATTTTTATCGTTTCACATTGATATTTTTGTACAAGATAAACAAACCTTTGGTTGTTCTTTAACATAATATTTAAGGCTGCAGCCAGCATAAGACCAAGATTATCAAAGCAGACTGTTTGAATCTACAACAAGAAAATACTAATCATATATAAACCCTAGGAAAGAGGCAAAGTCCAGTTTAAAGATGAACCAACCTGTGCCTTGGCAGAAACTTCACCAAGGTTATCTGCTACTGCGAAGCTTCGGTGGACAGCGGTCTACTAGTCCGGAAAGGAAAGAAAAAAAAAGTTTGTGTAAGAACTACATGCTAAAATAGTAAAATTGATTGATGCCAAACAGATTGAGCAATTGGCCAAGACATTTATATATGCAGGGACACTAGGATAACAAGCAAATTTCAATATAGAGATTTTCAATTCATTTATGAAGATTTATGAAGCAAATCATGTGAAATTAAAGAGCTCCATCAACTATGTTCTATCTTAGGTAGAAAATTTCAGTATTTTAAGCATAACTTTTTTTTATTTTTTTGGTACACCCTGACAAAAAACAACAGCAACCTGTATGTAAACCACTTCACCTATAAGAACTTTCTAAACTAAAAAATTTCCACCTCTTTCTCTTTCATTTGCTAGAATGCATCCAGCGTATATCCGCCCTCATCATATACTTATACATATTTCACTTTAATAAAACAAGCACTTCCACCAGACATATTTTATATGGATAGATCTCATATTTGATCATTATCTTTAAGATGATGGTTTAAAAAATATACATTTGGAACCAGAAAGAATTAAACTTACACCAGTTGCAAGGTAACACGCGAGACTGATCTGCTTGGCAATGTTGGCTATTGATGCAAGAAGCAAAAAGTATTGAGGAAAAGCAGGAGTCATCAACTCCAATCCAATGCTCAAACTGAAAACAACGGACGTTGAGAACCTAACTCTCTTCCATTAAGACAAAAAAACATTGATTAAATACGCTTGACATCATCACATTCCAAGGCAAATGTGTACCAGAAAAATCTTCAATTACAGTAGATGTGCCAAATGGGTGGTATTGGGCCGCCTTGAAACACTTTATGTCCAAAAAATAAAAATAAAAACTGCCATTGAATTTTGTACACGTTGGATTGAGCCATTTTCTAGTAAAAAAATCTGCTTTTTCTTTTACCATCATTTGACCCATTTGAAAACCATTGCAGATATTACATAATGTAAATTTGCAACACCATTGTCACGTGGGTTATTATTTGACCACGTATTTGTTTTTAGTTTACTTGTTATTTTTATTAGTCTAAGAACAATAGTTAGCGGGTATCGTTGTGAACTAGTCTATTGTTCCTGTTTCTTAGGAGTACTACTGAAGTCATGGTAGTAGGTTAATAGTAGTGGAGTTATGCTTTCCTATTTCTTCTCATTTGTAAGCCTATTTAAAGGCATTTAGTTTCATTGAATATATTTGAGCACCAGAAAAGCACATTCACAGTGCAAATATATTGTGAGTTTATCTTCCTCTTCTATGTTCATTTGCGAGTGTTGTGAGCTTCCTGTGACAGGGAGTTGTAAGATATAATAAACACACTTTGTGTTTGGTCTTTTGTTCAGGGAGTTGCAATTATAATTCAGTTTGAGAAAGCAGTATGTTATCGGTGGCGCAACGTGATATGACAATTGCACAATACTTTCACAAGGTGAAATCTCTTTGCGGTGAGATTTCTGAGTTGGAACCCCAGGCTCCAATGGGTGATACTAGGCTGAAGGGAATCATCAAAGTCCGAATTTAGGAGCTTTGTTACTGCAATACAAGGTTGGCAAAATCAGCCATCACTTGTTGAATTTGAGAATTTGCTAGCAAGTCAGGAAGCATTAGCTAAGAAAATTGGAGGAGTCGCACTGAAGAATGAAGAAGAGGCACTCTATGCTGAAAAAGGCAAGAGGAATTCAAAGCAACAAATATCAGATGGACCAAAAAGTATGATGACAAGGCGAAAAATCAAGAAGGTGAAAGTAGTACTCATGCAACGGGAGGCTCGAAAAACCTTTTTAATGGCAAGAAGTCTAGACCAACATGCTAAAATTGTAGGAGGAAAGGACAATTCGCGAGAGACTGTTGTTCAAAAAAGGTTGTAAAGCAACACGACTACCTCCAAGAGTGAAGATGAATGGGTTTCGAGGCATCATTTGCTGCAGATAAAGAGGAGTTCGCTTTTGTAACAACATCCGAAAAGTTCAGTTATGAAAATGATTGGATCGTTCACTCGGGCTGTCCAAACCATATGACTGGTGATAAAGAAAAGCTAAAGAACGTACCAAAGTACATGGGAAATTGAGTTGTTGTGACAGCGGACAACTCAAAATTACCGATAGCACACGTTGGTAATATGGTGGTCTCTCCCCAGTACAACAATACCGAGATGCCACTTAATAATGTTGTTCATGTTCCTTGTATGAAAAAGAACCTTCTCTCAGTCCCACAATTAACATCATCTGGCCAGTTTGTGTTATTTGGTCCACATGATGTTAAAGTCTTTGAGAAAGTGGAAATTGTAGGTGATCCCGTAATGACGGGACAAAGAATAAATTTGGTGTATGTGATGTAGGCAGAAACTGCCTATGTAGACAAGACAAGAAGAAGAGAGACCGTAGACCTATGACATATGCGACTAAGTCACGTTGGCTAAGATAAGCTGGACTTGATGATAAAGAAGTCTATGCTTAAGGGACTTCCACAACTCGAGGTCAGAAAAGAAACTATATGTGCAGGATGTCAGTATGGAAAAGCACATCAGTTGCCTTACAAAGACTCTGAGTTTAAAGCAAAGCAAAGCAAGCGTTAAGAGTTGGTTCATTCCGACTTATTTGGTCTAGTTAAGCAAGCTTCTGTTGGCGGGATGAAGTACATGGTGACTTCTATCGATGATTTTTCGAGGTATGTTTGGGTCTACTTTATGAAGAATAAATCTGAAACTCTTTCAAAGTTTAAGGAATTCAAGAAAGAAGCTGAAGTAGAAGCAGAAGTCAATGGAAGTATAATGTGTCTTCGTACCAATAACGAGGGAGAATATACTTCAAACGAGTTTTCAGATTATCTTAAGGTGTGCAAAATACGGCATCAGTTCACGTGCCCCAACACCCCTCAACAAAACGGTGCATCTGAAATGAAGAATAGACACTTAGCAGAAGCTTGTCGAAGTATGCTTCATTCAAAGAATGTTCCTGGACGGTTTTGGGCACAAGCAATGAAAACAGCAACCTATGTAATCAGCAGGCTTCCTCAACAATGGTTATCCTTTCTCTCACCTTTTGAGAAAATACGAAATATTAAGTCTTCTGTTGGTTACTTTCGTGTTTTTCAATGTGTAAGTTATGTATTTGTTCCTAATCAGTTACGTAGCAAAATGGAAAAGAAAGCTATCATGTGCATCTTTGTAGGATATGATAGCCAGAGAAAAGGGTGGCGTTGTTATGATCGAACAACCAGAAAGTGCTACACATCATGAAATGTGGTGTTGATGAAGCTATGGTTTCAAAGACGTTCTAGAAAGTTCTCAAACTCAATTGAGTTTAGAAGAACATAAAGTTTTTGATGATCAAGATCTCGAAGATGGAGGAGCTCAAAGTCCATTGCAATCTGGTTTTTATCAAAGGTCACCCGAAGAAGTGATCTAAATGAAATACTAGGATCACAAGTACCGAGAAGATCAACAAGAATTAAAAAGGCAAATCTGAAGTATGCCAATGTTGCTATAGTAAAAGACGGAGATGCGGAAGAGCCCCAGTTCTTTAAGGAAGCATTCGAGAACCCTGAATGGGTTAAGGCCATGGAAGAAGAAATTGATGCATTAAAGCGAAAACAGACTTGGGAGCTTGTACCAAAGCCAAGTGATGTAAAACCTATTTCTTGTAAATGAGTTTACAAGATAAATCATCGCACAGATGGATCAGTAGAGAGATACAAAGCTCGTTTGGTAGCTCGAGGATTCTCGCATCAATATGGACTAGACTATGAGGAGACTTTTAGTCCAGTGGCAAAGCTCACAATTGTACGAGTCTTATTAGCACTAGTAGCAAACAAAAATTGGAGGTTGTGGCAAATGGATGTAAAAAATGAGTTTTTGCATGGCGAGTTGGATCAGGGAAATCTATATGAATCAACCAATGGGTTTTCAAAGTCAAGATCATCTAGAATATGTTTGTAAGCTTAGGAAGGCACTCTATGGGCAAAAACAAGAACTGCAAGCATGGTACGGAAAAATTCAGAATATCTAATTCATAATGGTTATTTAGCAACATGAGCAGATTCTAGCTTGATTCTCAAAGCAAAAGGTGAGAAGCTAGCTGTTGTTCTTGTATACGTGGATGATTTGATAATTACAGTGAGATTATGAAGAAGAAATTCTTCAAATCAAGAAAAATTTATATGTTCATTTTCAAATGAAAGATCTTGGACAGCTCAAGCATTTTCTTGGTTTAGAGCTTGATAGTACTCGCGATGAAATACTTCTCCATCAACAGAAATACTCTACTTATTCGTTGAAGAAGTTCGGAATGCTTCGGTGCAAGCCAATCTCCACACCCATGGAGTCAAATATTAAAGTTTGTACTCGTGAAGGAAATATCTTCAAGTGGCTAAGATGTACCGGAAATTGGCGGGTAGTATGATCTATCTAACTTTAACAAGACCTGACATGTCTTTTGTTGTTGGAGTAATGAGTCGTTATATGCAAAATCCAAAGAAGCCCCATTTGGAAGCTGTTCATTGAATCTTGAGGTATGTAAAGAGTACACTTGGCTATGGTTTGATGTTCAAGACAGGTAAAGATTGCAAGCTAGTTGGCTATTGTGATGCTGACTATGCACGTGATTATGATACTCGACGTTCAACTACCGGGTATGTTTTTATCCTTGGGCCGGGTTCAATTTCTTGGTGTAGTAAAAGACAAACCACAGTGTCTTTATCGACTACGGAAGCAGAGTACCGGGCAACAGCAATGGCAGCTCAAGAAAGCGCCTGGCTCGTGCAATTATTAAAAGACCTGCACAATAAATAGAGTATCGTGTCCCTCTTTACTGTGACAACTTATCATCGATACAACTAGCTGAGAATCCCGTTTTTCATGCAAGAACAAAGCATGTGTAGGTGCACTATCATTTCATAAGAGGGAAAGTCTGTCAAGAGGAGATTAAGTTGGAACATGTTGGGACAAGTGATCAGGTTGCAGACGCGTTTACAAAAAGCTTAGGTGGGAACAAGTTTGAAATATTTCGTCAGCAACTTGGCATGGTAGAAGTTGGTTTTGAGGGGGAGTGTTAAATGAGCAACACCGTTGTCAAGTAGGTTATTATTTGACCAAGTATTTGTTTTTAGTTTACTTGGTATTTTTATTTTTATTAGTCTAAGAATAATAGTTAGTGGTTTTAGTTGTGAACTAATCTCATGGATTGTTCCTGTTTCTTAGGAGTACTAGTGAAGTCATGGTAGTAGGTTAATAGTAGTGGAGTTACGCTTTCCTATTTTTTCTCATTTGTAAGCCTATTTCTTCAGTGAATTAAATTGAGCGCCAGAAAAGCACATTTACAGTGCAAATATATCGTGAGTTTATCTTCCTTTTCTATATTCATTTGTGAGTGTTGTGAGTTTCCTGTGACAGGGAGTTGTAAGATTTAATAAACACACTTTGTGTTTGGTCTTTTGTTCAACACATGACCCAAAATAAGTAAATGGGTTAAAATTGTCACATTTAATTGGATAGTTATCGAAATGCAAATACCTTGAGGTTTGTATCAAAAGCAGACGCTAAGCTAGCCGTGTAGATACACCTACTTAATCGTCCAAGACCATCTTTCAGAACCCAATTAAGGGCTGCTGCTGATGGAAGTGATCTTGCATATCCAATCCCAATTGCCCGGAACATCGCCTAAAAACCACCACGAACTAACATCATAACCAACTCCATCCCAAATTCCCAACAGATAAACATATCAAAAAAAAAAAAAAAAAAAAAAAAAAAAGAAGAATTCCGATAAATAACGGATTCATCCTAGCATTATATACGAATTCATTTCATAGCTACAGAACAGTATTAAACAAGTATAATAACTGCATATATATACTCACATCTGCAATACAGACCCTAAATTTACAATTATATGCAAGTGTGGAATAATATTATACCTGTGTAGCAAGAACCTGAAGAGCAGAACTAAACACTCTATGCAAAAACTTCCATTTTACATATTCCAAATAATTTTCATTGAATTTCCTGGGAAGCAGGAAATTTCTAACACCCAAACTACAACTTTTAAAAACTCTTTGAAACCCATTTCCCAAATCATTAAAATTTTCGAAAGCAAACGCCTTTTCGTCAACAGCAACCAATTTTAAAGCATTACCATCCCAAAAGTACCGAGAAACGCCATCAGACTGTCGAATTACAACCGGGAGTAAAGTGGGTTTTGTGGGTTCATGTTCTTTTTGCAATTTATCTTCTTCGAAGTTGAATTGGAATGATGTTTTTAAGGAATTTGGTATTTTTGGGATTCTTTTAGAACAGGGTGTTTGCTTAATTGGAAGAAAGATTTGAACTTTGCTGTGTTTTTCCCATTGTGAGTTCAACTTGTTAAAATTGGAATTTGAGGTTCGAATGAGTATGGTGGATTGCATGAGATTGAAGGAATTCAGAATGTATTAGGGTTTTATGAAATTCATAAATGGTTTTAGGGGAATCACTTGCGGAGATTTTTAAAGAGATTATTATATTATTATTTTTATTTTCTTTTTCTTAAGGAAAAAAGTGTACGGAATAGTGAGCAACTGCTTGAGGACCCTAAAATTTAAGTCTACAATATTATTGTTTGGCACTTCAACTTGCATACATATATTCTTCCTCTACTCATACTTGATCTTTGATGAAAATGCATAAAACAACCAACCAATCTGTCTAACAAATCTATATCTTAATTAAAAAACTATTTGAATCTATATAACATATCGTCAAATGTTTGCGTTAATCAGGTGATTTACATAATCTTGTGTGTAAGACTAAAATTTAATTAGTTGCACAGCAGCTGCTTGGTAAAATGCTTCAGTATTTTTTTTTCTTACTTTCTGAAATGTTAGAAAATCATCCTTTTTGTTATTGTTTGGAGCTATATAATATATAATCATGCTTAAGGGTGATTTTGAGTTTGAAATTAAAGCGCATATTTCTGCAAATTGTTTCTTATTAGATTGATGTTTACTATTGTAAGATGTAGTAACTGGTCCAAACTTAATTGATGATTTCTATTATATGGATGATTTCTATTGTAAGATGGTATACTGGTCCAAACTATTTGATGTTTCTATGAATGAATATTTTTAAATAAATGAAGCTTCTTGAAGTAAAGCATAGTCTACTGACAAACATTTAATTGTTTAATCAATGCATGTGCATGACGATAAGATCAAGTGTATGGGAAGACAGTGAATTTTGAAAGAAAAGGACTCCGACAACTGCCATAACAATCAACAGAATGATGGGTTATTCATTATTGGCTTATATCTAATTTGGCTAGTGTCAAATGGGTCTCTTATCCACCATTTCAACAGATTCTCAGAAATATTTCAAAGGCTAGTGCTAAGTTGGATATTGCTGAAAGAAAGCTTATGCTTGTGGACAGTGAGCCTGTTCGTCGTGAAAATACTGCTAGGATGAACCATTTGAAATCAAATGCAGAAAAGACAAAAGGTGAGGAGGTGTCGACCTGTGAATCATTAGAGTAGAAGGAAGCTCTTTTTTCACGAGCCCTTGAAGAAAATGAGGTAATCACTACGTATTCGCTTTTTCTTTAGTTCCTTTTATGGTGTTTGGCACTATGGTTATTAACAGTAAAGACTTAAGAAGCTACGTAAACATACAGAATCTTTGGCCAATAACCAAAAAGTATAGATAAACCTTTGAATATTAAAACCCAATTCTACACAGTAACAAACGTATTTGGAGAATGTCAACTCAATTTACTAAAACGGTGTAATACATAAGTTTGATCATATAAGTAATTCTCTACTACTCCCTATCAATCATCTTATATTTGATAACTCTGTATATACTGTTTTTAGTAATAAGGTATAAAATCACTGCAGATTGTTGTTAAGTTTGAAGTTATGATCACATTCTTTAATGTTGTCCTTATAATGAATTGGTTTTGTTTTGAAGCTACATGCATGCTCTTCTGGTGTGTGGATCCCCACTGAAATAGCGGAGAAATCAGTATGCTTATGTTCTTGAACTCTTAGAATTATAATTTTATCTTTCATCTCCTGAGCTTCTTGACAAGAAACATAGTTTTCAGCTTGACAAATTAAATGATGAAAGGTGATAACCTTGACCCGTTTATGTGTTAATGGGTTGATTGTAATATGTAAGTTTTTTTTGTAGCAGTTCAAATGTGTTTAACTAAACGATCATTGAAGTGGAGATGGATCAAATGTGTTGAACAAATATGTATATATTGTATAAAGCTCTTATTCTATTGTGATTATTGCTATATTTGTACGCCTGGAGAGAGCTCAAGATTGTAGTGTTTATACTTACATTGGAAATGTTTCAGAAATGGATACTTACATGGAGGTGCTCTGTGCATTTATTTTGTTAGTTTAATTCTACTCCAGTGGGATCAACATTATATCTTTCAAATTTGAATTCCTCATATTTACAGTATTAGAGGTGCTATGCGCCTTCGAATGCAGATTATAAATTTGGTAGAGCCTTTGATGCTCTAGAAGTGACCAAACACATCTATTACCTCTAAAATTACCATCTTGTTACCTTTGTTTAAAGTCAAGTAAGACATTTGTCTTGAGGATATTGTGATATTTTGTATGAACATAATTGCAGCAACAACGAATATGAACAATCGTTTGGGCAATGTACATAAGATTTGGATAGGTTGTAAGATTACCCATGTTTAAGTGTTACAATCAAACAAAGTTTTTATGGTACAAGATAACTTCTAGATTCTAGAAGTTAATTATGTAAACTTATGACCTTTTGTAAGAACTATCATGATTATGTAGCTGATGACCTCAAAAACATATTGCTTTCAAATTCGGGAGGGTAGATCGAGTTCCCTCAACCGGCAATATATAATATATTTGAAGGTGATATGTCTGTGAGTAACTTCATCAATACTTTGGGAAAGGATTACATTTAAAGCCATATCCACTAAGTAATTTGGGAATAACTGTGGACAGACACATGCTATCAACAACTGTAGAAGGCCAACAAATCATAGTAATATTATTCATTTACATGCCACTAATCAAGCATATTACAAAATCTTAGATCTTCAATTCAACTCTTGGACAAGGGTTTACTGTTTTCTACAGGGTCTTTTGGAGTTGCAAATTGGGGATAAATCTGTATCGGATTCTGGTTCTTCTTTCACGCAAATGATGGGTTTTATGGACTCTTGATCTTCTTCAAACTTACACGCATCTCTACCAAAGATTCTAACAGTGAATAATGCTGATTCCTTACTGTATCTAAAAACCATAAATTGGCCCAACTCTAGACTCTTTTCGATCACAAATCTATACCAACCATTCTTGAGAAAAACACCATTTTTCTCTTGTTTTATATCTACATGCCACACTCCATTCGAGAGATCTTTAAGTATCACAGCCTCTGGTATCTTCTGATCAAAATGCTTTATAAAATCCGGTGGCACATGCTGCACACTCAAATATGACACATGAAAATAAAGTCAGTTATAATTTTCTTGAAAATAAAAAATTGTTCCTAAAGATTCATGTATTGGACTCCATTCAACAAACCCATATCATGCAAAATTATAAATATTAAAAAAAAAATCGTGTCTTTTGCAATTCTCCATATCAAACAAAGCGAAAAGAAAGCATTCAAGAAAATAGTTTATGTACCAGTTTGTGAGAGCAACGATCTGGGATGAAGATTTCAAAGAACTCGGGATCTTGATTCAAGATTGGAACCTTTTCAGGATGCTCTCCTTTTCGTTTTATCATAACTTCTTTTAATGCAAAAAACTGTGGGTGTTTTTTTTAAGGGTTTATAGATTTCACCTGTTTTGGGTGGGTTTTTATTCTGAATTGAATGAATTAGAATAGTGCGATGGTTAACTGTTGAGATTCGTGAAAAGAAAGGATAAAAAAAGAAGGTGAATCATTGCATGGAAACTGGAGATATCTTTTCTTTAACCGTCAAAGATATAAATTCGTTTGCTTCAAGCGCTATATATACGAGATGGATATGATTGGTATATCTAGATAGATGGAAGATTTAGTAGATCATAAATCAAATATATGATTAAATTAAATAAAGAAAATCAAATTAGGCAATCAAATATGTTGACATATTCTAGCGATGGCGATGAAATATATATCGAACACTAATTATGTACCCGAAAACATAAATACGATAACATCCACAGAATAAATAATACAATTTAGTTTATAATAATGATGTGAAATCATTAAAGTATTGATTTTTGAAAGTATAAAGTATCAGTAGGAATGCGTCACGTGGTAAAAACTCATTTTTTCTCACTTTTATAAAATTAAATATCTCAAAAACCGTTAGTCAAAAAATTATAAAAATTGTACCATAAAAATCAGCGTTTTCTCCTCTTCGATTTAAGATCCCAAAAGGCATATTTTCGACGAATTTTTTTTTTCATTTTTTATGGGTTAACACATGTGTTATGATGGATTAACAAAAGTGTTACCCGCGGTTATCACATGTGTCATCAACGACTATCACATGTGTTACAATCGATAGTCGATGCTAACACATGTGTTAGTCGCACGTAACACGTGTGTTATTTGTTTATAACACATGTGTTACAAATTTTCAAAACCCACTAAAAAATGAAAAAAATAATTTCGTCAAAAATATATCTTGTGGGATCTTAAATTGAAAAGGAGAAAACGCTGATTTTTATGGTGCAATTTTTATAATGTTTTGTTATTTTGATCAAGATCAACGGTTGAGATTTGTACTTTCATACTTTCAAACTTTTCCATACTTTAATGAACTTTCCTCTATAATAATATATGTGTTATGTTTTCCCTTCAATGCTCAAACAACATTATACACAATTATAAAATATAAAATTAAATTCAAATGAGAATGAATTAAGATGTAAAAATGAAAGAATGAATATTATCCTTTGATCTATCAAATCAAGAGTCTAAATTAATTCATAAAAAAATTTAAACACAATTAAAAATTTTAATAGAATTTGAGCGAAAAGGTAATATTATAAATTTACACAAAATGAAGGCATCAGTATTTACTCAGGGTTCAAATCAAAAAAAAGAATGCTTCCAATATCTATTTCCTTCTCTCTCTCTTTCTCTCTCTCTCTCTCTCTCTCTCTCTCACACACACACACACACATAAACCCTTACTCAGGAAACTTAAAAATCGTCAATTTCGTGCTTGATTCTTCCAATTCCTTCTATTCATCATCATCATCTTCAATCACACTAGTTCGATTAGTCATCTTCACGGTTTATTTTTACGTATTTCGTCCGTCATAAACCCTAACTTTCAAATCGCACATTCTAACTGGATAAACTTTGATTCGTTAGTTCTAATGGATATCCGAGAAGAGATTGTACTTTTAGTAGGATCAAAATCGCATATTCAAGTGGTTCCACTTAGATTGATTCCACTTGGTAAGTTATTTTAACTTTTGGTTTATTTTTATACTAGTAATGTGGTAATTGTATTTAAACCGTTTGGATGTTTGTATAAGAGTATGTATAAGAGTATTTATTTGATGTGTAAAATTTAGTTATAAAATTTATTAACTAAGAAAGACCGAAATTAGACTATAACACAACTGGGCAGTGAACCCTGTCAAGGTAAGTCCGAGTCGAACCAAGAAGACCGTGTAATCAAGAGTGGGTAGCGAATGAAATTAATCTAACTGGTAAGTAAACGTGTGGGGTTTTGCAACCGAATTGTTGCTTTGCCATTATCACTAAATAAGAATATAAGTAAATAAGAGGTAGTTGGATATTGTGGTATCGGATATTAAGAGAAAAATTCATCTAGAATAGCTCACTAATGATATCGGGATGTTTGTTAAAACCAGTTTATATGTTATTGTTTATCGAACTAAATTAAGCATGGAATTCATGTTCACTCTTTCCAAAAGAATAAGTAGAATTAACCATTCGTGTTCACTACGGATTTCTAATTAAACTAGTCTCAATTTAATCTAATAATTAACGATTTAATCTTGTAAACCTACGTTCGCATAAATACTAAACTTAAGTTGAGTTCTCTACTTAAATTCAATACAACCACAATTAAGTTTAATCAATTAACCTATTTAAATCTTGCGTTCGCGTCAATTCAATAATTATTCATAGACAAATGATTATAACAAATCAAAGACATGCAATAGTGTTCACTAGAACACTCAATGATTCATCAATAGATGAATTAAATAAATAAAACTTAATCACAATTGGATCTTCCATTAAACGTTAATTAAACAAATACTAAACATCAAGAATTAACACCCATAATCAAGAGTTCACATCATTCAAATGAATGTAAAGTAACTTATCTCATAACTAGACTAGAATCAACAATAAACATGAACAAATTGCAAGTAAACATTATATTCAATAGAAAATATATAAACTAAATAGTTAGTAACACGTGTGATACTAGTTAATAACAAATGTGAGTAGCGCATGTGAGACTAGTTAGTAACACATGTGTTACTAGCTACTAACACGTGCTAGTAGGCTGTTGTGAAAAACAAAATAACTAAGCAATGTCCAACCGCACATTAGCAAGGCTATCACCTTATGACCAAAAGCATCATTAAATGTATAAAGCGTTGGATTACCATCTAACAATTCTTACTAAAAACAATCGTATATTGACAACAGGTTGCACCCGTAAACATTCATCGAAACCATGTTCCTTAAATCATCTCATCAAGCCGGAAAGACGGTGATCTTGAGAACATTTTCAATGTCATTAATCGGCTCAAACACACAAGCATCAGCAACCCTCAAATGATTCTCATCACGAGATTTCTTCCAATGTTTACCATTCATTTTAGCATACGTCGGGTTCTCCTTGCATTTAACTACACCAATATTTCTCCTATTCAACATTTGAAGGACACAGTTAACACACTTCTCTTCAATAGTTAGATATCTTCTACTAAATCCAATAGGTACATACTGTTACCAAAACAAATAAAAATGAATGAGATGATCGAAATAACATTTAAAACTAATAATAATAGGATTATAATCACGCAAGATCACAACGTTACCACTACTTCCTAAGTATAAATTTCTTATAGTGACGACCCTGTAATAAGGATTGCCTGAGTTGAAAAATTGAGATGATTTATTTCCTCCGTTTTGTCCCTCTGTTCTGATTGTAAATTGGTATCAATTGATACAATAATACAAATATACAAACATCTTTTTTTTCTTTTTTATCTCTTAAAAGAAAATCATAATGATGTCATAATTATTTTCATAAGTTAATATTAGCACTTGAATATATTTTCTTGATTATGATCTTACCATTAATTATAATTAGTCAATTATAATTTCGTTGATAATCCATTGAATGATGAGAGTTTAAATGAGAATATAATTTTTTTGAAAGTAGAAGAACCAATAAGAGATCTCCATTTGACAAAAATCTATTTTCCCTCCACATTTTTTAAAATTAAGTATCTCAAAAACAATTAGTCAAAATATTATAAAAATTACATCATAAAAACTAACATCTTTTATGTTCGATTAGACATCAGACGTGACACATTTTCGATGAAATTTATTTTCTTCATATTTTGGTAAGTTTTGAAAATGATAATTACCTATAAACAATAAAACTTTAATTATTTTTTATATAAATGACTCAATTATTAAAATTCTGTATATAATAAATAAACTGGTTATATTTAAATTTCAAAACTATAAACATTAATCAAATTAGTGTAAATAATTAATATATTTTTATTGTTAAGTATCTTGCCTTCCATTTCTTGAAAATTAGGTGTACGAGAAACATTACTGCCATTATCAAACTTATATCATCATCTTCAGTCAATAATAGGTCAGTTTGGGTCATTTGTTTTTCTGATTTGTTGGATTTTGTTGATTTACAGGAATCCATCTCACAACTACTTGGGTCGAATATACGAACATGGAAAATGGATTTACCCAAATATTTAAAGAGCAACAAATGTCCAATATTTAAACGATAATGTTTGCAAATTCTGGCCAACCGATTTGAAGCCACAGCTTGCCGGAGATGGTCCAACTCAAGGCCAAAGATTATCATCTGAAACAATAAGTAGAACATTGTTTAACAGAATGTGTTTCCGATGGTCCCTGGCAAACTTACTGGTATCGATGACGGGTGAAAAGAGTAGGTATGCAAGAGAGGGAACTTACAAGGCTGTTATGGTTATCGGAGATGATGAATCTGTAGAAGTTATGCGACTTCCGGCGAGAACGCATGATGCCGCAAATGCAATGTAGTTAATGACATGACGGTAATATTTTGAGTCTTTTGACTTATTGACTATGGATATGAATTTTGATTGGTCATTGGTGTGTCAACGATGGAAAAAGACGCAACTGCTGTCTTATCTTTTTAAAATAAATTGAATAATTAAATTAATTATGAAATATTTAATTTTATGTTAAGTGAAACAAATGAGCAGGCTTTTGTTTGGATTCGACCACTTTTCTAGTTTTGTGTCTACCGTTTTAATTTGGAAATTGAAGAGTTTTGATATTAACAAGATGTAATTTTAAGAAAATGCATATATAGACTAAAATCTTATGATCTTGTCTGATATCGCGTTTGTTTTTCTAAGATGGAAAAAGTAAAATTGGATTGAAATTTAAGGTTCTAAAATAGCAACTTACGGGTCATTAACAACAACTTACAGGTAAAAAGACAGTTTACGAGTAAAAAACACAGCAACTTATGAGTAAAAAAGGCAGCTTACGGGTCAAAATAACAAGTTTACAGGTCAGTACAACATCTTACGGGTCACAAACAACAAGTTACGAGTAAAAAATAGCTTTTTATGAGTAACAAACAACAACTACGGGTCACAAAAAAACAGATTATGAGTCATAAAAAAAACAATGTACATGTCATAAACAACAACTTACGAGTCAAAATAGCAAGTTACATATCGATTTCATACTACATTATACAAAATAACATATTGGGGTTATAGCAGCTTACAATCGAAGATTTATATACATAAATTAGGCCAAAACGTTTCATAATCAAAATTACAAGATATAATCGTAATAGTTCGTGGAATAAAAAAAGGAAACTTGATATCGAACATTTATATATATAAAATAAAGTATCTTCAAGTCGATTTAGTATATATAAACACAAATTAGAAGATTGAGAAAAAGAACTTGAAATCGAAGATTTAAACAAAGTAATTAGGTTACCTGATGTTTTGATGAGTTCTTAAGATAATCCCCGTAGTTCGTGGAAAAAAGGAAAAATAACAATAAAGATACAACTAATGTCAACGTATATTAATTCTTTTAGAGTTAATGATAGTATTGTCTTTTGGAGATTTAAGGGAGAAAAGGAACTTAATTATATCATACACCTTAAGGAAATGACAGTTATGTAAATAAAGGAATATAAAGATTTCTATAGAATTCAATTCCTTTTATTTTGACCAACCAAACACGCTACATATGCAATTCAATTCCAATTCCAATTCTATTATAATCCCTCACGGTCCCTTCAGATTGTGTCAACCAAACACGCAAGTATTTGTCAAAATAAGTTAACTATGTAACATACTATAGTAGGGTTTGGTTCATGTACAAAAGTTCTTAACGTAAAACAAATGAGATAGAATATGAAGCTGACACGTGTCAATTGTATTTAAAATCAGTCAAAGGATATTTTTGAACTTTTACTTTCATATTTATTATTAATTATAAAGAAAAAAAATCTCTCCTCCCTCTTTTTTGATTTACAGCCACCATCTCTTCCCCCATTTTCAAAAACCCTAATTTTCTCAACCTATTTCTCTAGCTATCCATTATCTCTTTTGCTATTTCTAATTCGATTTAAACATTAGTCATTTTCCCATCTCTTTCAAAAATCGTGAATCCAACAATTTTCTCCCAACTTCTCTCTGTAAACCATAACGTCCTTCTTCCTATTTCATCATCTTCTTTAATATTAATGAAGCCAAGACAGAAGCCATGTACGTGACCATCAACATCGCATCAAACTCATAGTTTAATAGTGATGCAAAGGACTGGATTCGAGTTTCTACTGTACAACATGGTTTTGAGTTGCTGTATAAAATGTAAGAACACACACTCTTGGATTTAAGTGTCAAACAGAGACTCATGTGCACCAATCATGTTAGGTTGTAGAAGTATTGAGTTTTTGTACAATGGTTTGTACATCGTTCATCAACGGCTTATACTTCGTGCACCAACTGTTTGTACATAGTGCATCACCGGTTATACGACGTGCATCATTTGTTTGTACATTGTGCATCAATGGTTGAAGCTGCTGAATGGTTTCATGTACATCAATGGTTGGCTGAAGTTTTCATGTGCATAAGTTTTCTAAAACGGGGTGTGCATCAATTCAAGCGGGTGATTCTGCTTGATATATTAAAAAATATCATTCTTAATTATAGTGCAACAGATTTACAATTTATGTGCATCATTTCAACATTTGTGAATCAGTTTGTATTCTTTTGTATTATTCTAATAAAAGTTTACTTTTGATCTATTTTGATGGTGCACGATGTTTGATTTTTATGTTTTTATTGATGTAGACAATTAATAATTGTTTTAGTATTGGTATAATGAATTTTATTATGAATAATTGAATTGTGCATCAGTTATGAACATACTGTGCATCATTAAATTCGAAAATTGAATTGCTAAAGCAGTAGAATAAATGTCCATTATACCCTTAAACAATATTTAATGTGCTTTTGACCTCCTAAAAAAACTGATCTGGTCATTACATCATCTAATTGCTAAAACTTTATCTTATTTATTTTACATTAATGTTTGTTTTACGATAACCAACCCCTAACCCTACTATAGTATTAATTTATATATAAACTTCATTAATATCGATGCTTCATTACCGTAATAATACTTAAAAGAGTCATCCAAGGCAAAACCTAGTAAGTAGCTAACACCAAAAGAACTCAACATGGAGACACCGTTGACCAACAATCATTCACCTTTGACTTCAATGCAGTTGGTTCTTGGCTTCTTGGCGAAGCAGGCTCTTCTTCCTCTCACCATGTACACATGAACACGAAGCAGGTTACCTTTCACATGACTAATATCACACCTGTTCCCAACCTTCACATTATTGTCTTTCAAGAAGTTAACCCATCCTGCTACAATCCACGGAATTTGGGTTTGGCCCCACTTCTTTAAATTCACGTGCCACTTATTTCCATCGTCATTCACTAGCTGTAGCTCACAGTAGCCATCGATACCAGCCGCTTTCACGAAACTCCTTGTCAGTGGCTGCAATAATATTCATCCCCAGATATAAAACTTCAGTTACAAATATTATATTATACTCCAATACATATTATTCAGAAATTAACGTACGTACCATTTGCCGTATGTAGGATTTCCTAATAACTCTAGTCAACACATCTTTTGACGAATCATTACTTGAAGAATATTTACTACTAGTTGGGTGTTTGAGACAACCATTAGGTGCATAACAAAATACTTTAAAGATTAATTTTGGAGAACGAGACACAAGCCAGAACACAAGAAAGTCAAAAGCTTGAAGATTGTTGTCGTTCATGAACTTGACCCAACCATCGAATAGGAAATATCTGTCATCCATTTTCAAGTAATTGACTCTCCATTTTTCACCAGATTTTGTTTTGAGGATAACGGTTTGTTTCTTCTTGATGTTGTCCTTTTCCAAGTACTTACTGGCAAAAGCAGGTGGCAACCGCTGCAAAATATGTATATATATTTTGTATACAAATACATGTATCTATAATAAGTACATTTACACTTAAATAATGTGTGTGAGAGAGAGAAGGATACGGACTCACCAGGTAATCTGCGGGGTCATAGCGTAAGACCTTGTAAAATGAAGCGTTATTTCCATCATTGAACTTCATTTAGGATCACTGTATGTAGCGATTCTGTTTTAATTTAGAGTATGTGAATTGAGATAAATGATTTTAAGTTTTAACTGATGTCTTTTTGTGGGAGAGAGGAGCAATGAATAAAGTCTGGACTCAGCATATAGGAGTGACCTAGTGTAATTAAGAAGCACTTTTGATTACTGCTTGATGGGAAAGCAGCAGCTAGCTATTGGATTCGTAATTATGAACAAAAGAAGGTTTTAATTCTCGGCTTTATCGAGTAATTAGTTAACGGGTCTTACTATTCATACTTTCTTTTCTAACTTTTACCCCTTATCACCAATCAAATCAGTCATTTTCATTTTTACTTTTTATCAAATCAATATCATCTTCTATCTACTTTACATTTTCTATTTCTTACCTTCTACTACACATCCAATTATGTATTTAGTTTCCACCTCTCACCCCTCCTACATTTAATTTACATTTTTATAGAAAAATAGAGAATCTATTTTTATAAAAATAAATACTTTTGTAAAATAAACTTGTTAAACTTTTAACTATTTTTTTTAAATATCGAGCTCTCGACTTCGTTTAATAGAATATTAATATTTTTGTATTTATTAAAAATAATACTAAAAACGAAAAAAAATGACAAAATAGCAACATGACGAAATTGCTACATTAGGGGGTAGGAGACAAGAATTTTGAGGGTGAGAGTAGAAGATCCCTTAGTTAAATTTATAGCTATTCTCAACATAGTTTTATATCTTTCTCCAAGTCATTTGTTATAAAATAATATATATATTTTTTTGTTTTACTTTTTTTTATCCTTCATAACATTAAAATTTGATTTTTTCTTCGTGACCATTATTTACGATATTCATTGAGAGCTCCGAGAAACAATTAATGATGCAATCAAATTTATAAATTTAATTTTGTGACATACAATCGTAATTTAAAATCGTAAAATAAAATAAATAAACATGAAACAATACCGTTTTATGTAAGCAAATTACTTTCGATTCAAACGAGAGTTTCAAACAACGTATAAGCTTAAACATGCAAAACGATATCGTGTAATGTGCATTTTTTTCTATTTTTTACATTTTAAAACTACGATTCCATGTCACAAAATCAAATCTATAAACTTGATCACATTATTAATTGTTTACACAATCTTTCAATCGATAGTATGAATAATGGTTTCGAAAGACAACAAAATCAAGTTTCAATAGCTCTAAAAGACAAAAAAAATGTAGAATGATTTAAAAGGTCAAAAATGAAAAGTAGATTGTTATTTTAGACAAAAAACTATTGTTCTTATGATAAACTTTTACACTTTTTATATCTATATCTATATATAATATATTCTATTAAGAAAAATGATAATGTGCTTAAATAGATAACATAAAATTTGATGTGTCTAAACATATAAACATAAATTTAAGTCTTAGATTTTTGTTAATATAAATGTTAAAATGATTAGTAAATATAAAGAAAAAGAATAAATAAAATTCATGTGTCAAAAATTATTTAGTTAAGTAAACTCGATTTAAACTTATATTTTTAGGGGTTTATTTAGAATTAAAAAACACCTATGTCTAAATATAGACCTCAAAATATGATTTGTTGACATGTTAAAATAATTGGTGAAAATAATAAATGAAATAGGTAAAAAATAAATATTAAATGTTGTATTATTAGACATTTTTTTAGGTGTATGTAATTGAAGTACAAGAAATATAAACTCAATATTAAATTTGACACGAATCTTAACACTAGCTTTACGGTGAATATTGTACTAAAACCTGGTCTTACTCATCTAATCTAATTAAAATGTTATAGAGCTAGAGTTTATGTAAGGAATGTATGTAATCATCCATCTTATGAATGTAACATCGAGTACATAAGTTTATGTCTAAGGTGTGTACTATGACTCAAATACACCTTGCCATTGAACATAAAACCAGTTGAGTAATCAAAGATCAGAGATCGGGGACTAAAGGAAAATAGAAAATACAAAACAAAAGGAATATATACAATTGTGTGATGAAGCATCTCAATTAGGCATCATCAGTACAAATATAAACCATTTGATTAGCATCCAAGACTCCTATATACCAAAAGGTCATGATCATATCGCAACAGTTAACACCCGTAAACATTTATCCACGCCCAACCACACTACCCGGTTTCTTGAATCATCCCATCAAGTCATCAAGACCGTAAGACGGTGACTTTGAACACATTTTTAGTCTCATTACTCAGCTCAACACACAACATCACCTACCCTTAGACGATTTTCATCACTAAATTTCTTCCAATTCTTACCTATCACTTTAGCATATGTTGCGTACTCCTTGCATTTAACTGCACCGGCCAATGTTTCTCCCGTTCTCCTTGCATTCGACTGCACCGGCCAATGTTTCTCCTGTTCTCCTTACATTTAACTGCACCAATGTTTCTCCCGTTCGACATTTGAAAGACACAATTGACACACTTTTCTTCATTAGTCAAATACCTTCAACAAAATCTAAAAGGTACATTCTGTAACAAAAGTGTCAAAAAGATAAATTATATTGTGAGATGATCGAAATAAATTTCGAAAATAATAATGATAATATAATCATGCAAGATCCCAAAATTGAGAATCATTATCAGGAAGAACGTAAGTATGACTCTATTAAAGTGATCATGTAAAATGGATTGTCAGATTTGAAGGTGTGCTGCACATTTTCTATTGAATCATCATCACTAGTTTCTTCTTTAGGTACTCGTTTATTAATAAACGGTTTTTTCTTGAGCACAGGAACATGAAGCAAGTTGGCTTTCACATGATCATAAAACTCGCACGCGTCTCCGATCTTGATCTTATTACGTTTTTTAAAATCGAACCATCCTGCTGTCATCTGCGAGAACTGTGCAATCCGTACTTCTTTACATTCATTTTCCACAGCTGTGCCTCGTTGTTCCTCAGCTGCACGCTTGGATATCTATCGATTCCGGTTGCTTTTACGAAACTCTCCTTCATCGGCTGTCATACATAAAGCTTCAACCTTTAATTAGGTCATGAGACATTTTTCTTGAACATTGTTTCACTAAATTTAGAATTTTGATTCACAATAATTTACCGAAAATCATTTTTGTTTAATTATGATAAAATTTCTAAGTGAATCAATATTACAAATTGCAATATATGAATCATTTCAAAGAAAAAAATTTGAATCAAAGCTATAACTTTTTTGTACAAACCTTTTTTAATCAAAATTAGTTTCCCTAAACCAATATCTACACATGCACTATATTAAAATTTAATTTTTATTTACCATGCTATGAGAGTGGGATTTTTTAAAAGGATTAATTGTTTCATTATGTATCGAACTTTACATTTTTTACTAATGTACGTAATCAACTTTCAAAAGTACTATTGTATGTATCGAACTTGTGATTTTCATATATTGTATGTTGACTTGCCATTTTTAGCATTGACAAAAAAGGAAATATTACATACAAAAAAGGAAAGTTTCTTTTTTTGTCAATGCTAAAAATGGCAAGTCAACATACAATATACGAAAATCGCAAGTTCGATACATACAATAGCACTTTTGAAAGGTGGTTACATACAATAGTAAAAAGTGTAAAGTTCGATACATAACGAAACAATTAACCCTTTTTAAAAACCCACGTGAAAGTGTGCTGCACGTTTCCAACAAATCATCACCGGTTTCTTTTGGATCCTTCTCACCACCTTCATCATCTGAGCTGTGGCCGTCGGTCGGAGGTACTTGACGGTGATGAATACTTGAAGACTTTATATTTAAATTTTGGAGAACGAGACACAAGAAAGACTAGAGCTTGAAGATTCATGAACTTCAGCTATCCATCCAGTAAGAAATATGTCTTCCATTTACATGTATTCAACTCTCCATTTAATTCCTTACTAGATTTTGTTTTCAGGATAACTGATTGATTTTGCTTGTTGTTGCCTTTCTCCAAATACTTCTTGCAAAATCAGGTGGCTGCCGCTGCAAAACATGGAGTAATATAATTCCCTTTTTTTCTAAATATATTTATATACAAATGCTTAAGTACTCTAAAGGTTTACGTGTTAAAGAGTGAAATATACGGAATTAATTACAAGCAAATCTACGGAGTCATTGCTTAAGATATTGTAGAAGGAAGCTTTATTTCCAATCTTCAACTTCATTTTCGATCACCAGCTGTACGTAGTGATTCTGTTCTGCAGTGTGTGATATAAACGATCATCAACTTTGTTTTTATTTTATTTGTTTGGAGAAAATATGCGACAAGATATAATACAGTGAGATATCTTTGACTAAAATCCGATATCTTTCATTACATCTATACGACATGAAAAATTAAATGTGACGAAAATGATAATTAATTTTCTATTAAAACATTCATTGGTTATTATCTTTTTCGTGACACAATATTTACTTTTTTAAAAAATGTGTTGAAACGAAAAAGGATTTTAAGAAGTTCTTTTTTCAGAGAAAAGTCACTGAATAGTATAGTAGCTAAACTTTCATTAAAAACATTACACTTCAACATAAAATATTCAATCGAAAGGATTTTTTTTTATATTATTATTGTTATTATTATATTATTATTATTTTGGTGTAAATAACCTTTTATAAAAAAAATTACATTGAAGATGTCATAAGTTCGTGTAATTTTAGAAAACGACATTGGTAGTTCGTAACTTTTTATGTTATATATTGATTATGCTGATTTTCTTATTATTGCACATGCATTTTCTGTGTCCGGACTACCGGCTATTTAAAAGTTCTATCAACACTTGGTTAAACATATCACATTATCACGTACACGCAGCTGATTTCACAATAAATTGTTTTTGAACATGTTCATGATACAGCGCCATTTGTTACTTGTTACTACCGTCAGAACCACCAAGGCCATAACTTGCGTTTGATTTGTAATATTAGCATAACCGAAAGTGGATATCAATTTACATAAACATGCGTCCCAAACATGACTAGAGATCCAGGCGTTCAAATGACGATACAAAAAGCATCAATTTACATAAACATCTATTGTTATGAGACTGTTTCTCAACCCCGGAGTTTTTAAAAAGCTTGTGCCCTGACATGAAGTATAGATATCATGTCAGAAACGTATCGTGATCTACTATTAGAAAGTATGGATGTTTGGTGTTTTCAAGAAACCATATCCCTTTCATTATATTATACTCAAATAATTTTATTAACTAATTATTGTGTTTTTTATTAATAACTTTTCTTATATTTTTTTTAGTTTCAATTCAAATACCCCATCATGATGAGTTTATTTTTATTTATATTTCGATATAAAAAAAAGTTGATTATGAGACTAAAAAATATATCTGTTAAATAAATATCATATGACAAAAAAAAATTATGTTGAAATGTAAATAAAATTACACTGATCATAAATATATATTCATAATTATTTAAAACATTATATATAAAAGGTAATCAAACAAAAATAAAATAATACTTAAATTAAATCAAAACTATATTATATATTAAATATTAAGAATCTATCGATACGAAATGTTATAAACGACGTTAAACGTGTAAATAATATTTTTTACCGTGTAAACAGAATTTACCGTTTACGGCACAAGTAAATAAAGGATGAAAATAAGAGTCTCTAATCTTAAATCCTTCCACTAGACTTTTTTTTGTGATAGATGTCGACTAGACTTTTGATCACTCCATGATTATGATATGATATGATGGAAAATATGACGGCGTCCGGCTTCTGTCGACCGGGGTGTATCACTATGTGGATGGTTGTAGCTAACATACTTTGTTAGATTAGAAGTTAAAAGAGTGAATATATATCTTCAACAACTTACGGAAAATACTAAATTATTTAAGAAGATAAGTACAGTAATATTTAGAGAAAAACAAATTTGAAGGTAAAATCTTTAAAAAATAATAATATTACGTTCTTTTTAACAAAATGAAAATTTATCTTTACTTTTACCCATTCTCAGTATACTTTCATTATCAATATCATTTACTTCAAAAGTTGACAATATATAGAGAATAGGGACATCCAAAAAATATGCACCGAAACTGTTACGAAGAAAGTATTACCATCGCAACTTTTTCACGAATAATTTTTGAAATAATAAGCTTTGGATAAAACTCGTAAAATAAAAAGGGTGAACCCCCGCCGTGTAAAAGAACGCCAACGTGCCTAAAAGATATGTTTCGATTTTGACTTTAAGAGGAAAATCCACTTGTATCTTGAGTAGTTATCAATTACTGCTAGAATATATTTCTTTCCATTTATTATTGGAACACGTATAAGGTCACATAAGTCCTTGTGAAGTAGTTGAAGTCCATTTTTATGCGTGTTTTATTTTTCACATTTTACTTTGGTAAACTATTTACCACTCCAGCTTTAGCAAGGTTATTTATATGTTTAAAGTTGAGGTAAGATAACTTACGGTGCCACAACCATGATTTTTGAGAAGACGCTTTATATACAAACATTATTCATTGGTTGTGCACTGTCTAAGTCAATTGTGTAAGGATTTTTTGTTTTGGTTCCTATTAATAGTTATTCTCCATCTTCAATTCTGACACAACAACTTCGTTTTTCAAAAAGAACCTCTAAGTGTTTATCAATAAACTGACCAATGATAAACAAATTGTGACCCAAACCTTCAACATATGCAACCCCTATTTATTATTATTTTTCGTCAAACCAAATCTCCATACCCCATAATTGAAGCAAAATGATTATTCCAAAAACGTACAGTTCCCATGAACTTATCCACAAAATTTGTTAGTAACGACATATTTTCGGTCATGTGTTTGGAACAACCAAAGTCGAGATACTAAACACACGTCAATATTTCCTGTAACCCAACAAATAAGCCTCCTTAGGAATCCATTTTGTAGTGAGTCCGTCAGGATTAATACAGTTGAAACTTTTAGGTCTTGTGATCAATTTTGAAACTATTGCGGTTTGCTGTTTTTGTTTAGGAAAGATTTGGTTCATTTTTAAGCTTTGGTTTAGGAGTCCTATTAGGTTTGTAATCATGTTTTACCCAACCCATGGAAACCGATTTGTATTTAACTCTTGGAGTTTCTGATACATAGTAGACATTCTGGTCATCAACATACATGTCAACAAACTTTGATATATTAAAAAAAGTAACAAATCCGTAGGATAATAAAAGTTTTTATCACAACGTTTGGATATGACTTGGAACCTGTGTTGTAACAAATTCGTAGCATCTTTGAATTAGAAACATGTCTGTGAAACTTCCCAGATTGTGATAGTTTTCTTAGATCTGAAACATTAAAGTTACCATCGTTAGTAGATTGAGAATATGACCTGGAACATATGTTGTAAGGTTTCTAAATGAACTTCATATTGTTTTGTAAAAAGTAACTAGTAATTGAGACCTCTTATCAACATTTGATTTTTTCAACGGAGTTTTGGTGTCAAAATTGTTTTAGATGGCAATTCAAACTTTTTGATAAACTCTTCTCCTAAATCCTCCTCGAAATCTATATCGTTATCAAAATCGAGTTCTAGTTGAAATTTTGACATCAGGTTTACTTCTAACGATGGATTTTTTACTTTATAGTTGTTCAATATGTTGCAAGAGATTGGCCTTTTCTTTTTTAAAAATATTTTGTTGAGTGGCGATTCACTTTTCTAAATCAACTATCTTACGTCCCAAAATTAAGTTTGGAATGTAAGTCTTTGTTGTTACCACGTGTTCAACGATATCATTTTTTTCACGGATTGTACTTGTTTGTAATTCAAGTTTCGAGTAGCTTTGAAAATAGTCCTCAACAAGTGGAATTCTCTGAGTACCATAACTCTAGTTTAATTCCGAACTATCAAGTTATATAAGTTTTGCATTTTCTCCAATTAAAAAAGTGTTTTTTAAATTATTTACTCTTACTAAATATTCCTATTCCTCAAATTTGCAGAAAAGTCAGAAATTCAAGTATTCGGATTTTTCTTTATAGGTTCAAGCGTGTCACATTTCTTCTTATAATATTCTAGGTGATTTATTTAAATACCCTTATCATACACCACAATTTTTAGTACTCCGAGGTTATTTGCTAACTCGATTTCGAGATTTGTAACCTTTTCTTTTTCCAATTTTAGCTTATCACGGTATGCATTATGTTTTGTTATATTACTTTTAATTGCTCCATTTGTGGAGAAGAAAGTACCTTTGAATCAGATTCGTCGTCTCCATCAGTAGAAACACTCCACATCTTTTCCATAAAATGTTAGGATGGCGTCTAAATTTTCATCCTCGTAATCCGTGAGATTCAACCATGTGTCATTTTCAGCCATTAAAACTTTCCCGACCTCCTTCTGGTTAGAAAGAAGCATCTTCAACCTGCATTTGTTAGGCTTGTCCTCAACCCCTTTATCCTCGTACTTTCCTTTGAACTCATTTTGTCGGCTTGAAGACAAAGTGCGAAGACTATTGTTTGTATGCCTTTGTAGTACTTCTTCTATACAGCTTTCGTCAGCAACACCATTTGTCTTATTATATCTTTATAATCTTCATCAGATTCACTTCCATCATTATCAGACTAAGAAACTAGGTGAACTTCTCTCTCAACCCTATCAAACCTTGAGCTCCTCGAGCGTATATTTTTCTCAGCAACCAAAGCCAAAGGATCAACCTTTTCCTTTTGATCTATATTGCTTGATACCTCACTTACTTCATATTGATTATGATTGAGAAGCTCAAAGACATCATGAATGTCTATTCATGTCAAGTCTCTATTTTGCATGGCATTTCTTGCAAATGACTTCCATTCAGGTAACAAGTTATTTAAAATTTGATATTTATCTCCAAATTTTGTTTCACAAACTTGTTCTTCCTCACTTCATTCAGCAGTAAACAGTACCGCATTTACGTGGTTTCCAAAAGTTCTCCTGACTTTGCTTTGAGACTCTCGTAAGCTTGAAGACAGTGAAATCTTCGTACGTTGACCCCTTTAAGATCCTTTCTCCTGACGAGCAATTGCATATCACATATCTTTCATCGTTGTATAACTATCAACCTCAGTGTAAATCTCATATGTCGACCCTTGAAGTACATACGACTTTGCCTTCTTATCAGCATTTAATGTCTTATTCTGACCATCATCACACTCACTGTATATCAGTAGAACTTGTTCCTGTTAAACAGTAGGTGAATCTTGGGTAAAGTCTGTAGTTTAGCGTAGAACACTTTTGGCCCATTTTTCAAAGAATCTATCAGGTCATCGGAGTCGTCTAGTCTTTCTATGAAATCCATAAACTGGTCTTTCCATTGTGAATAATCATCTCTGCAAAAATGGAGGTCTGGTGTCGAAACCAATTGCTAGTGCTTCACGAGACATCTTTACTTTTCTTTAGTAAACAACAAATTCAGTTTCAAAAATTGCACACTGATACACAACCAATCTTATTTCTCACAACAAACTGATACACATAAATTTTGTTATTCAACACTTGGGAAAATTTCATCAGATTCAACACAAATCAAATTCGAGTCAAACACTTAGCCAATTTCCATGAGTATCGAATTCGATGCTAATTTGAGTCGATGTGTATCAAATTCGAACGGAACGCTTGGACCAGTTCTTTAGATTCAACTTTGTCTATCAAATTCGGTATTCGGATAGAGTTTCTATTGTGTTAGATCAAACACATAATTTGTCTAAGTCTCCTGACACCAGTTGGACAAAGTAAAGTACTAAGATTGAATTCGATATGGGTATCTAATTCGGTAGGATCTTCAATCTTTGTATATGCTTAACAATTTGTCCTAAGCAATCGAATTCAATACTAACTAAACTGCCAAAATATACTTAAAGTGTTGAATTCGAATCCCACTAACACCCTTAACCTATCGAACTCGATACTGTTTATCTTCCAAGAAAAATCCTTAAGATATCGAATTTGATTCCACTATAACACTTTAACTATCGAATTCGATAGTTATCCCTTCGAGTGTCGCGTAAAACTAGCTCACTTTCCTTTTGATACCGAATTCGATATCAATTTCCTTCTCCTATCACAGAAAAACAAACAGACATTCCTTTGAGTATCGCAATATTCATCATCGACCGCCAAACTGAAAATCTCAAAATGAAATCAAATGTTGAAATTAGACTATAAATTCACCACCAGTATGCTTTAAATCACTCTTAGATCAGATTCATCGGTTGAATTTGATTAATTCAATCTCAACCCTTCAATTTTGATTTGTAATAAACCGAAACACACGATCATAATTTGTAAAGTTAACCATATTTTTGCTCAGATTTTTCAATCGAACAAATAATAATCTTTAATACTTGAAAAACGCAAGGTCTAATACCAAATGTAAGACCATATCAAGTATATGAAGAGTTAATATAATTAGAGTAAATGAACTTGAACGTATTACTGATATGAATAAGTCCGTACAATTACATAAATCAGAAAAAATAATTCTTACAAGTAGTAATACAATAAATGCTTATTCCCAACATGATATACACATTCTAAATTATACAAACCACGATAGTCGCGTAAATCCTATTATTTCATTATCCCTAACAAAAGATAAGTTTAATTATTAATCAATCAATCTTGATAATAAAATAAATTAGATTGAACTTAAAATTTCAAAGACTGGTGGGTTGTGGCCTGTGGGTTCCACCCCTCATCGAGTATAATATCACGATGACAGGTTAAAGTCAACAATCAGGTTGGCTTTGTAAAAGCTGCTTTCTGTACATCTGATATCTCTTTCTTTTTTCCGTTTGAATTTGCAAGTCAAACAGTAACCACCAAAATACCTACTTTTTATTGGTAAATAGAAATGCCGGTTTGTTTGGTTCATTAACTTTGTTTATACGTTGAAATCTATATATTTATATGTATAGGAGAATAAAAGATTATTTTATATTTTGTCACATAGGTAAAATGACACGTTACGACTTTTTATAATTTAAAAATAAATAGTTATTTAAATTTAAAAAATAAACTAAAAAATAAATTGAAATAGAGTCAGATAATATTTGAATATAATAATAATTAATTAAAAAATCCATGAAACCTACTCAAATACTAATTGAAAAATAATATTAAACTATTAAACTTATAAAAATTATAGATATAAAAATTGTTTAACTTAAATTGCCGTGCATCGCACGGTTTAAATCTAGTATATATATATACTAGCAGTGTACCCGCGTATAACTGCGGGAACAAATAGTTAATTTGACATTTATAGATTTTATTGTTTACACTATATTATTAAAAGTTTAATTTAAAGATATGTAAAGTTTAAAACTTAAGGGTTGCAATTTATATATTAGTGGTTCATTTGAAAAGTAATTAATGATTTTTAAGGGTAACTTAGACATTACCATTGTTGAGTCTAATTTTAAGAAAAAAGATGAAGATGGTTTATATATAGTTAAGATATACGCTGTTATACAGAGAAGAGGTAATCATGAAGAAAAGGGCAAGTTAATCTGGGCCGTCCGTTAACATTCATCACGGTGAACGTTAATTATCATTCATCATGAAGAATGTTAAAAATAATAGGCATGGGTTATGATTTAATATTCTTCGTGATGAATGTTAGTTATCATACATCAAGAAGAATGCAACGGTCAAGATTAACTTTCACTTTCACTCAATATTACCCCATCCCTCTGAAGCATCCCTCTATACATATATATTATAATATATATATATATATATATGTATATTGTAATTGTAATTATAATAAGCATTTCATACATTTTATACATTTCCTGTCCATGAATATTTGAATTAGACTTGCCAAACAATTATGGGAAGATACAGTGTGAATATACCATATGTTCTTTTACATGTATAGAGTGTAGCAAATTTAATACAGTAGAAATAACATGTATGAAAGCTAAAGACTTGATTTACACCTACCAATAGAAAGAAAGACAACCAGCACTATATAGCAATATATAACCCATCATATTCTGGTTAAGTCCATTTGGTTGAAATGGCACAACAAAGCTTCTAAGCTAACTCTACAACAATCTTGCAAAAACCATAAAACCAAAAACTTTTCAAATCAAAAGCAAGATTTCACAGAATACAACAGTTGCACCAGGTACCGAATCCATTGTTAACATGATCTCCAAATGGGCATCTTCTGTCGTGATTATATAAATGCAAAAATCTTTACCAAACAGACTAAAACTTACCCGGTTTCTGTTTCTTCACCCTCCAAGCCACTCAAACCTCCATGTTCTCCAATAAAAGACGGATCAAGAAACTTGGCCACAAATACCCATAATTTATACACATCTTCAAGGTTAGTCAAGAAACCAAGTGAGGCAGTTACAACCTCAGCTCGTACGAATCCACCTTCATTAGCATCATTGTTCATCGGTTTGCAAACCGTAGTATCAGCAAGATCAATCGCTGCACGATTCTGTTTCTTGCTCTGTATTATCCTGGCATGACAAATAATACCAACACCAAGAGAAATCCCATTTGCTTCGGCTAATTTTTGAACAATTTCTGGACTAACAAGTCCTTTACTACTGTCCCTAACATTAAATGCAACTGATGCACCTCGTTCATACTTGATTTTAGGACCATAAATGTGAACAAGCGGATTTGAACCAGGTAATCTCAATTGAAGCAAAGAGGTGACAAGCCAATTGACCAAAAACCGAAGCCTGAGTGTCGTCTTGTTTAAACCCGACATGTTTATATGATCAAGATGCCTGCAACTTATCTCGGGTTCCCTTCTATCTGATTCTTGCTCTTCGCGATATTCTTCATCGCTAATATATAAGTCTTCCAACTTATTATTGTCTTCTAATCCAAAAGACACCCGTTTACTGCCTTCCATTCTTCCTAGCAATCTGAACTCGCCTTCCGTTTCTCTACTAATGACAGCACTTTCTTTGGGTTTCTTGGATTCGGGTTCTTCCTGTATCTCGGTAGTCTCTGACTTTATTTCATTTTCTTGAGGTTTTATTTCTAAGTTGTCTGTTTTCTTTACATTGTGAACAGCAGCATCAAATGATAACACTTCGGTTACATGAGGTGGTGACTCTATCTCTTTGATGTTCCCCTTCTTGCCTATAAACAGCAAATAAAACCAGAAAAGCTATGAAAGGTGGGAAATTTTACAACAGTACAGATTGATAACAATTATTTAAGGGATGAAAATGCATAGAAAGGTAAAAACCTGGTTTGATATCTGCTTTGGATAATACACTTGTTTGTACACTCAGGAGAAAGGATAAAACTATCAATGTGCTTTTATTTAGGTTAATAGTTCACAATTACTGGGCTTATCAGACGTACGTCAAGATATAGTTAACATGGTCAAAGTTATCAAAATGTCAGTTGCCAAGTTATCAATCAAAAAGTTTTGAAGTTAGAGATTTTTATGAAGTCAGTTACTTCCTAAAGATGAAAACAAAGATGGTTACCAGAACATAAATCACACCAAACTGGTTACCTATTCATGCTTGGCTCTTTACCAATGTATACAAAATAAAAACTATATGCCTCTATAAAAAAGTTAGAGGGGTGACTGAACCTGCGAGCTCCTGCTTGCTTGTAAACCAAGAGGGTGGAGGTAAAGGAGAGTTGATGATCTCGGATTGTGAACCCAATGGGCTGTGACCCAAATCGATCCACATAGAGTTCTCAGATGATTCATCTTCACTGAAAACAGGACTCTTCATGATCTCACCAGCACAAAGACTTCCTGTTTCTTCATTAATAGGACTAGCTCCATCATGATCCATCTCCGTTTCAAATACATCCCTCACCTGAGAAGGAGTGTATGCACCAGAAAACGCAGGTAGAAAAGCTCCAGCATGACTTTCTGATACCCCTTCACCATTTCCAACAACTTCATCATCTCCGATTCCAGCCAACGCCGGAATCCCGTCCATGGAATCACTCAGATACAAAGGATAAACAGGACTAATCTTGACTATCCCGGAACCCGCATGTCCGGATTGATTCTGCAAGCTTCCTATGACAGATTTCTTTATGAGAAGACACCCAAATCCAGTCGGGTCATACCCGAAAACTCTGTAAAAAGATGTGATAATAAAATCGGGTCGAAATAGTGATAACCCTAAAGAATCCATATCTTTTGGGCCCAATGCTCCAGCATCAAGCAACACATGCCAATTATTTTGCTGAGCCAATGCCATCCATTGGTACGAGTATTTGGCACCCGTAACTCGAGACTGAACTGGAAACACGAAGAGACCCGTTGATGAATCTTTTTTCCTTCTTTTTTTGTTCAAGATTTGTTTTCTAAGATGGGTTGAACATGGTTTCAATGTAGGCCATTTGAACCATGCACTATGAACTTTCGCACCTTTCTCTTTTGCACTTTGAGCCATCCAATTCACAGATTGACTTTCATGGTCAAACATTGTTAAAAGCTTCTTGTTTGTATGAAAAGGGTATGATTCAGCTAGAAGTTTAAAAGCAGAACCTCTACTAACAGTAAACACAAGTCCATATTCATTCTCAGGGATGTTCAAATAATCATATATTTTAGTCTTTATATCATACTCAACACTCCCTTTTTCTCCACCACCGTACAAAGCATGATTACCCAAATGAGCAGTGATCTCAGATAAACTAATTGTACAAGATTCCCAATAATTAATACTTTGAATAAATGAGAACAACCCAAATCCACAATAATCAAGACATACCTTTGATATACTATCTGTCAAATGTGAATACTCATCGATCCTCAATTGATCAATTTTCTCAGATGACTTGTACTTTGGATACATAGTCAAAAACTTTGAGAAAGCTTCATCAAATTCAGGAATAGACTCTTCATCTTCAAATATCCTATCAGCAGCTAAAGAAGTTGCTTTTAAAAATTCTTTTTGAGCTTGTAATCTAGCAAGTGATCTTGATCTCCCCAAACCCTTATCTTCTTTATCAATTGTCTCAGAAAGATCCATGCTTTGTGATTTAACAAGAGACCCATCTTCAGAAGCTTGTTCTAAAGCTTCTCTAAGCTTATTCTCTTGTAATTTTCTTAAAACGGATGGGTTTCTTATACTTTCTTCACCAGACCCATATTTTTTTCTGCTTTTTTTGTCAGAAATTAAAGAAGCACAATGAGATATAATCGGTTTCCAGAGTGAAATATGCATTGAAAGCACACAAATTTAGAAATATGTACCAAAAATAAGTAATGGGTTTTGAGTGGTTTTGTTTGATTTTGTGTTTATCCCATCTAATTTGATAAATTCTCCCCCTAAAAGCATAAAAAATCCCTAGATGCAATAAAGCAAAAGCAGTCAATTTTGAAGTGGTTTTAGAATCAAAAACTTTGATTTAAACTTCAAATGCAAAAGGGGTTTCTTGTTAAAGAAGGATACAATTCAAAACACCAAAGGAACACTCACATAGATACAGGGGACTCAAAATTGTTCAAGAAAGTTAACAGAACAAAAGAAAAAATTGAAAGAAATGATTTTTTTTTAATACAAACCCTTAAAGTTAAAGGATTTTGTAGGTTTTGTGTGTGTTTGAGTGTGTGTGGGATAATGGGAATCCTCTGATTGTTAATAAATGCAAACCAATATCGCTATAAATGGAAGCAACGGGTGGGTGTGTGTGTGAGAGAGGGGAGGTGGAAAATTGATTACGCTCGTTCTTGAGCTTCTACTCTGGCAGTGTGGTGGTGCCCAAACGAATCTTTTTCCTTTTTTAAATGGTTACTAATACTACATCAATTAAATAAAAAGTTTAGTTTAACCGGTTTTTAATCACAAATATAGTCTATTGATCAAATCAAATTAACATTTTAATCCGTTGACTAACTTATTTATCAAACTAATCCAAATTTGATCGAACCTTTGTCGATCCTTTCGATCAAAGAACTTCTAACCGTTAATCACATTAATTAATCAAATGTTACACTAAGTCAAATATTAAACAAATCAAAGGGGCAAAACATGATTATTATGATCGAAGGTTTCGATCAACAATAAGACAAAAATTTCAATCTCCATTTGGGAAATCATGGTGCCACATGTCCTTTTATTTGTTTCCTTGATCGACAATTTCAATCTCCATTTGGGAAATATGGTGCCACGTGTCCTTTTACTTGTTTCCTTGATCGAAAATTTCAATCTCCATTTGGGAAATCATGGTGCCGATCTTGGTTTTGTTTAATTTAAAGCCTCGCAAGTTTTGATCTTGGGTTCGATCTTGGTTTAAATTTTTTTTTTTTTGAATTTCGATCATAGTGATCGAAACCTTCGATCTTGTTGGCAGACCTTTGATCGACTTGTTCGATTCTTTTTGTCTTATTGTTGATCGAAACCTTCGATCATAATAATCATGTTTTGCTCATTTAATTTGTTTAATATTTGACTTAGTGTAATATTCGATTAATTAATGTGATTAACGGTTAAAAGTCCTTTGATCGAAGGGATCGACAAAGGTTCGATCAAACTTGGATTGGTTTGGTAAATAGATTAGTCAACGGATTAAAATGTTAATTTGATTTGGTTAATAGACTATATTTGTGATTAAACTCATTTTCTTTTTAAATATAAGTTAATCATTCAAGGAATTAAATATATTAGTATTATGATTATGATGATTTATTAATTTATCGTTAATCATTACACTCAAATTTAAATGGAAAGCATGGTTTGTGACTTTGTACATAGCCTAACCCTCAATAGAACCAGAATGAAACTGCTATTGCTAATATGAACACTGGAAGTTAAGTTATTTGATTCAGCCATTAACTTGTGAGAAACTACTTAATCTTGGATGAGAAATGATAAACTCGAATAATTTTTATAAATGAGTTTCTTCACAACTATGTGGATCAATATTATAAAGAGAGAAATAAAAGATACATAAAACAATCATTGTGATAATAAATGTTAAGATCACAAAAAATTTACAAAGTACAGAATGATATGAATCAATAGTGTAAAAAGAGGTACATATGAGATAAAAAATATAAATAATTTAATTGATTCATGTATTAGGATACATCAATTAACAGATATTATTTTATAAACTTTTTATTTACGTAGCATTCTTCAATTATGATTGATCTATCTTGTTCTTCACATGTAAAACTTCTTTTGTAAAGATCATATGAGTGTAGATTTCTAATTTTGGATAGTTGTTATATAATGATTTACAAGATGCAAATCTAACTTTCTATGTTAATTAATAACTATAGCTATATAACTAGATACTTTAATCACTAATTTTGTTAAAATGTTTTTCAATAATTTATTAGGTACCATTTGGATGACAATTTTAAATTGATAATGTCTTTATTCTAAACAAAATTACTTGATAACTTTTAGTGTAGCAAAATTTAAAAAATAATAATTTTAATGTCGGTTTATAATTTTCAATTGTTTTATTATCAAAATTAACATAAATGGAATCAAACTGATACTTTTGTGATCTATAAAATGATTTTGGTATTTAGATAGTCTTAATAAAAACTTCGAAAACTTGAGTATACATACATTATTTAATTAATAATTTGTTAAAGTATCTATGTTAATTACAGTATATAATACAAGTTTGTAAATTAAGCAACTTTCACTATGACAAGTTTGTTTGAACTTTGGATTCCGAATACTTTATTATTAGCAGAAAAAACTACGGTCAACTCCCTTAAAGTGCGGTTGTAGATGCTCTCGATATTTTTGTTCTTTATTTTATAAGGAAAATTAAAATTAAAATTAAAATGAAAGGAAAACAAAGAGTTTGATGAATTAAAAATGTAAACTTATACTTCTTATAAATCATTTATCATCTTCTTTTTTAATGTTTAATATGTAAAGATGCGAATTGTTTGTTTTATTCTTTTATCAATTCAAATAATATGACATGTTATTATGAAAAGTTAAACATTTACACAATTAGGGGAGGGATCAATGGGGAAGCAAAAAAATTAGGGAAGAAGGAAAGCAAATCTCAACATTGATTTCATCATAAATGAATTTTAAAAATTACAAAAAAATTCAAAATTTAACATTCATCACCAATGAATGTTAAAAATATTTTTTAATAAAAAAATCAAGGGCTAAGATTTACTTCCCTCATTCCCTAAATTTTGAAGTTTCCATATGGATCCTTCCCCGACACAATTAAATATATTTATATAATATTACACAATATTGTTGTGGGAAGTTTAATTAGAACACATATACCTACGTTATTTAGAAAAAGAATCACATGGATATTTTTGATTTTAAAAGCCAGACACACTATTTCTACTTATTTGAATAATGTTTTTTATTTTAAGTTATCTTTTATTCAAGTGTTTTGTTATACTTCTTAATGTTACGATATGTTTATTATGATTATCAATTTTTATCAGATTTTTCATCTAAAAGATATCATTTGTATCAACCTTGCAACAATTAATCACTTCATTTTTATCATTTTTGAAAATCTTTCCGTCGCATTACTCGAATAATTTACTAGTAAATAAATAATCATCGGTAGGAAGTGATATGTTTCCATATCAATCCTTGTGAAACTTTTTTATGGATGACTTGGCTCAGTTGTAACAGAAAGCCAATGTTCGTTGATCTATAGACATTTTTTCGTTCGTTTTTTAGGCTGATTTTATTCTTTTTTGGCACCTTTAAAATGAAAGCACCCTTCATTTGAAAGAGAGAGTTTTATATAAAGTTAAAAGAATTCTTCTAAAAGCCATTTGTTCGCTGTGTTTTGCACATTTTCGGTACATCTTCTAGATACCACATATAAACCAAAGTTTGCATTGGTCCCCTGAATTATAAGTGGTAACTAAGGTACATTGGTACACTGTAAAACCATCTACTTGAAGTTTTAAAGCTTGAACTCTAGCATAATATCAGTTTACGCGTTAAGAGGGTGTCCGGATTAGTTTATTTTGTAACTTGCAGCTTAAACTTACTAAATTTAAACTAATAAGCTCGATGATCCATTTGAATAAGCTTATCTGCATAAACTTATAAACTATTTTGCGAGGTAATAAGTCAAAAAAAACTTAAGCTCACTTTTTGATGCTTATTGGGCTTATAAGCTTAAACGTATATGCTTTATATGTTTATTAGTTTCTTTTTAGCAAAATTTTATTTAGTTTTCCAGTATTCCTCATTTGCAAATTGCAATCAACAACCACGAGTATAATTTAGTCATTACCTTCTAAATTAAGTCACATGTTATGTTTCTTTTTTACGGCAAAAACAAATTTAGGAGGCTTTTTAACTCCATAACTTTGAACTGTCCGTACGCCTAGAAGGCCAGAAATAACAAGAGTTCTTGAGCTTTTTGGGTCATGATTTCTTTGTTGAGAGGTGCAACCATTATCTTCCTTTTCTCCTTCCAATCACACTTCCCTGAAGTGGAAAACATCTTTTTCTGTTTTGAATTATTGGCTATTTACCATCGACCTCAATTTTACTTTATTGCATTTTGCAAATTCAAATTTCATACACCAGTTCATTTATCTAGAGATTTTTCTATCAAAAAGGTTTATATTCTTTTCAAGCATGTACCATTAACTTTTAAGTACATACAGTAATCCTGGCATCACCCAAAAAATCATATATTTGACATTCTACTTATACAAGATGATTTTGCATGTGTAGTATAAAAAACATTTCTTGAAATATTAACCTTTTCTGGAGAAACTTTGTCTACAAGATTCCATTTGTGAACTCTCTAGATTCTATCAACCTCTTAAAAGATACTTTATTGGGGATCTCTAGTCTAACATAGATAATTTAAAGTTTAATCAAAGGTGATTTGTATCTCATGTGTTGTGTATTATCATATCATCAGTTTTTCATATGTACCATATGAATCATAAAATAATAATTTCTATAATTTATAGATTTCCTTCTATTACCTAAATAAACATGTCATATTGAGAGAAAAGGTAGTGAATTGATTAGTCAACCATATGATATGCATGCTTTTAGTAATTGATTACACATAAACCATGCAAGAGTGATTAATATTTAATACCAAGGAGAAAAAAACAAGTCCACATTTGTTAAAGTTGATCCTATTACCAACTCATAATCATCAAGTTTTGACCTTCTCATTGGAATCATCTTCATGTCTCTCCTTTTCCCTTTACCTTTTCTCAGTGGGATTCTTTTCCTTCATGCTTTTGCAACAAAACTCCATTAACTACAATCTCAATTAAAAACAAACCATACATTCTTAAAAACATATAATATCTAGAAACATGTACTAAAACAGGTTTAAGTACAATACAACGCATTAAACAATCATCTGAACATCATGGGAAGTTAATTGAACCAAACTTCTTTTTTCAAGAATGACCATGCCAAGTTATATGTTAGAGTACAATAAGAGGGCTAAATAACAAAAATGGTGCAAGACAATCTCGCGAGAACCGTGAGAGTAGTCCCTCCTAGAAAATGACATAAACATGATCACCAAAGAAAAGCATAAGAGAACTCTTCAACTGCATTTGCGTCTGGACCGGAGTCTTCCAGCAATACTATTCCCTAACGGAACAATGCGTTTCTTTCGTGACCCTGGCTTGGCCTCTGATGTAACGACAGTTGCGACCTCATCATCTGTGTTGTTGACTTGATATTCAAGATTTGTGTACTCTAAGTGGACTTCAGATTCGCTAACCTTGTTCTTATTTTCATTTCCACCTTCGTTAATCTCTGCTTCAAGATTCGTGTTGATTAATTCTTGATCACTTTCTAGCTTGACATTGTCACATAAAGGTTCATCTGATGATTGCACTTCAGTCAGTTTCTCAGAAACCTCGTTTTTGTTTTCATTTACACCTTCACCAATCTCTGTTTCAAGATTCTTTATTTTCGGCTCTTGATCACTTTCTTGTTTGACATTGTCACATAAAGGTTCATCTGATGATTCCAGTTCAGTCAGTTTCACAGCAACCCTGTTCTTGTTTTCATTTACACCTTCATTAATTTCTATTTCAAGATTCTTACTTTTTGATTCTTGATCACTTTCTAGCTTGACACTGTTAAATAATTGTTCATATGATGACTGCAATTCAGTTGATTTTTCATCCGCAATCACTTTTTTCGTTGCAATACCATTTTCGGACTCAACCCGAACCTCTGAATTCTTGAGTTTTGACTTCTCGATATTTTCATTTCTTGCCACATCGTCTATAGACTCTACCTCTTCACTTGAAAAGGGTAGTGACCGTTTAGCACAAACTGGTAGTTCACTCTTCTCATTATTCTCCGCATTAGGGTCAGCTCCACGGGTTTGAATGAGATAATGTGCAACTGACTTGTACCCGAGACTTGAAATCTAGTAAAAAGAATTAGAAAATGATTGACAAGTCATAATTCTAAAATGTGGACCTAAAGATGGGCATAAAAATAATATAAAGATTGTCGAAGTCCATATTTAGGTTCAAAATTTAGGCATGTATCATCACTGAAAAAAATTACAAGAGCATTAACGAGGATTGCAAAATGTACAGATTGGATATATTTTCCAATTAACAACAAACCTTCCTATACATAACTCCGGTTGGAGCCCAGCCTTTTGCTTGGCGGCACAAACTGCAATTACAAATTCCACGACAGACTGGACAAATCCAATCTGGCTTTTTCATTGCTTCAAGTACATTCTCCCCATATCTGTATTTGTACATGCTAAATTCATCAGAATTTCTATTTTCACTTAATACGATGATGCAGTGATATAAAGATTTTTTTTTTTTGGGTAACCATGGTTCCGACCTAAAAGATAATAAATAGGTTGTTGCAATCTCTTTAACAACAAAAACTAATAATAAATAGGTTGTTGCAGTGATATTATGACCGCAGCTACTGGCCCCTGACTCTATCGTGGGTAATTACTTGACTTTACTAAATTACAGGTCGCATAAGGATAAAAGGTAAAAACAAGTTTGGATCCAAACTAATCATTTTTGAAATACCTCTCCAAACAGGTCAACCTATTAAATTTCATAATAACTAATCTACCAAGCGATTTAGAAGGTTTAACGCACTTGAAAACACATAAAGAATGAATTTACCCTGGCCATCCCATTGGATCTGTAATGAAGCTAGCCTTAGAATTTTGTGCATTTAACCCGTTTAAGATAAAAAAATATATACCTAACAGACCAATTTTTAGGTAAATGGGTCGACACTGAAACTTCTAATACAAATACATAGAGAAGAAAATGGTGAGTATATGTCTGTTTCTAAAATAATTACTAATTCATTGTAAATGGCATACCTCATATACAAACAATCTCCACAAAATTGCCCTTGAACCAGGTTGCATTTGATGCAGTGCGTGCGATGACCGAGGGTTTTCTGCCTGCAAAAAGTTCAATTAAAGTAAACCATCCTTGGTTCAATGCAAAAACAGTCATAAAGATTTGTTTTACTTTTTTCTAGAAATCCAATAGTTTTTATGCAGACCGTTAAAGAATTCAAAAGGATACCTGCATTGGTGACAGGTCTTTCCTCTGACTTGATCATATATTTTCTTTCCATCTTTTCCATATCCATCAACAAAGAGAGTCCACTCTGTCTTTGCATCACCCAACAGCTTTTCATGTTCTTTTGTGTAAACCTCGGGCCTAGAATTCTCCATCATCAACACGTCACTACTTTCTTTACCCTTTTTTGACACAACAACCTCAGTGTAGCTAACTGTTGGTGTGTTCTGCAACCTACAAAGCAAATTCATATTGAATCAAGTACATTACGAAGTTTTGAAAAAATAAAGCTCAAATCAGCTTCACAAATAAGCCCAACGATATAACGTAGAAGATGTAATCAGGCCTAGAAGAATTAAATACATATCAACTTTTTGAAGGTTCAAGGTACCATGTTTGACTTTATGGTCAAAGTGTATTTCTTTCTCAAACAGATTCACGAACAAGCAACAGTAAACTCTTTAGGTGCCACACTATTTTTAAAACCAAGAAAAATAAAACCTAAAGACCAATTTCAGGTGAGTTTGCTTGTGTGCTTGATAATTGATTATGTGATAATAAATAATAAATAATTCAATAGAATGAACGATGATGGTGGTTCAATTAGTAATAAGAACTGGAATTGTATTCCTCACTTTCGATAAGGTTGACTGGTTGGCCAATTCTAATTATTCACTCATTCAATATACTTAAGTCTTCGTGCAGCTAATATCAATTATTCAAAGCTCATTATTTGCCCATGAATTATCAAAAAAACACATATCCAAACTCTAGAACAGACTATAACAGCTTGAAATGACTATAACCGATAATTCCATCTAACCCTTTAATCTAACACATAAATCCCCATTAAACTACAAACATTACAACACATTATCATTAAATCAGTTTCCATCTTCTCAAAATGCTTATTAATATCGCTATTCATGCAGCTTCACTCCATTAACAAACAAAACATTTAATCAAAACAGCTAAGAACAATCATTTTTTTGAACAAAGACCACTGCAAACGCATAAAAATCATAACTTTACAAAAAAAAAAAAAAAAAAAAATTAATAAAAAATCTAAACCAACCCCATACAGCACTAAACACTACAAACAAATAAAAATGAGAACTTTATTGAAAAAAAACAAAACCTGGATGATCGGCGAGTGGGGACAGGTGAAGGCAAAGGGGTTTTATTCTGATTAGGGTTTATGGGTTTATTGTTCCTCCTGTTGGAATTAGGTTTAACTGATTTCATTTTAAGTGATAGATCATAAATTCCAAGATTTTGCATTCTCTCAAGGTTTTCTTTGATTCTTTGTTGTCTGCATTTTTCATAATCGGAAGAAACGTTAGGAGTAGAATCGTTTAAGTTCATTTGTTGATCGTTAGTATTTACAGTCATCGGAGTAACCGTATCACTCATAGTCACCATTGTTGATATTCAAGCTTTTGCTGTGTGAGTTTGTGACGATGGCTATAATCTATATAGCCTCAACGGTCGGATCTTTTATTTTAGTTTTATGGTGGTGGGTACGAATGGACCTCGTTCTGTGTGATAATGGGCGTATATGGAAAAGACATGTATTTATGTTGTAACATTTGGGCTTTTGACGGCAAATATTGGGCCTCGGAACAAAATTTGTATTTGGGCCTTTGGGGTGTGACTGTTTAAAAAGTATTTTTCTATAAAATGGTCTTTCAAATATATTATACCATTGGATTAATGAGTATTTAGGTTAAAAAAATTTTGTTGATTTGTGAGCGTAGATTTTCAAGAAAAAGAATTTCTCCTCAAATGCCTAGACATATGATAGAAAAAGTGAATGGGAATATAACGTTGAAAAAGAAAAAATAAAAGTTACTAGGAACATTTTTTATCAAGAAATGCTCTAAAAACCCTCCTACTGAAATGCAATACTCTTGAAAGAATGATTTGAAAAACATGTAATCATTTAAATTAAGTTAGGTATATGTGTAACTACCCATTTTTTTTGCATCTAGGCTAGACCCCACCTCCAACTACCATTTAGTCAAATAAGGTCTCTCCCATCCGTTAGTCAGTTCGGTCGTTAGTTGAAACGGGTGGAACTGACACCAATGGCAAGGCGCTGTCGATTTTTTCCGTCAGAAAACCCACGCTTCATCGCTATATTTTTTATATTTTTTTATCTTTCCTTGTGTCATCGGCAACAAAAAAAAAATGAATTTTGAAAACCAAGGCAACGGCTAAATTTTTAAAAAATCAAGATTTTTCAAAAAAAAAAAAAAAAAAAAAGATTTTAATTTATTTTACTCACTAATCCATACACAATAACTACTATATATATACACACTCCAGCCAACTATAATTCACACCACAAAAAAAAACATCTTCATCAAATATATCCCAAGATATATGGAACAATTTGATAAACATTCAAATCCCAAACGCAAGTTCACCATCCAGTTCTTCGTCCGCTCAATCAAACTTTCCGACACCATCTCAACAATTCGGGTTTGCACAATACGCACTAATGGGAAACCCTTACGCTCACTAAATGTGGTACCAAACACAACAATACCAAAAAATACAACAATATTCACAAAGCTCACACCCACAAAATCCATATTTTGGGAACCCATACCTACAAACAAATTCCTTCGTTCCCAATACCGAAGTTGAAGAAAGTGAAGACGAAGTAGAAGTTTTATCCCAAGTTGAAACCCAACATGACACGAAAACAAAAAAGAAGCAAGTTCGGTGGACCGACGAGGAGGCACGAATTTTAGCCGAACGATGAGTACATTGTTCCGAAAATGGTGTACAAGGAAACTCAGAAACCCAACATGATAATAATTTGCTAGTCGCCGAAAAACGTAATGTTAATCAACTTACAGGCAAAAGGAACAAAATTGCACCCGACATCAAAATTTTTAATGCAATTTACAAAAACTATTTTGAATTTCACCCTCAAAGTAGTGCGCGAGATAAAGACGTTTTAGAAGCCGCCCGAAAGCACTTTAAGCAACAAAACAACAAATGAAAATTCATTTACGAGCAATGTTGGAATGTACTAAAACGTTACCCGAAATTTTTATGGAGCCGAGGGTAATGAGCAACAAACGTACATTCGAACTCGACCAGGAACCCGTCAATCTTGAAGCCAGTGACTCCTAACCGGTCAACTCATCTCTTGCGGCTAATATGCAAAGGTTGTTCCAAGACAACCCACTACGACGTCCACCTGGTCGCAAGGCTCAAAAAAGTTCGAGTTCATCGGATATGGCTACTTCATCAAGAAGTTTACGAGACGAAAAGCTTGAAGCCCTCGAAGAAGTTAAGAAAACCGCTCGCCTTCAACAAACTGCAATTCATACAATTCTTGAAAGTTCGACTAGAAAGTTAGTTTTCAAAGCGTTGAATTTTCTTTGTAAAAAATTACCAAATAGTGCATCAGAAAATGAACTAAAAATGATCAAAGCCACTCGAAAACATGTGTTAAACACGTATGGTTCAATGTTTCCGACACAAGATGAATATTTGGACAAAGACGAACACGAAGATGAAGAATCGAGTTTCGATTAGACTACTTTTTAATTATTTAGTGTGTTTGTTATTATTGTATTTTTTTTAGGAAATGTAATGTTTTTTTTAAATTAATGTAATGTTTTTATTTTAATTATTGTGTTTTAAATATGTAAATTAAACAATGTGGGTGTCCCATAAATAAAAGTTGACCAGTGACTGATGGCAGTGGTCAGTCAGTAGTTAGTCAGTTTTGAAAAAAAGCTAAGTGGCGCTGAGTTGACAGAAATTATCCAGTCAGTTTCAGTCACAAATAAAAGTGACATAATATAATGAATTGTAATTTTAAAGAGATTTTTTTAATAATCTCATCGTCTCCTACTTAACAAATGAAAGTGGTCTATCTATCAAAAAATCTTTTTTGTCATCATATCTATTCGAGAACATTAAATATGTAACTGATAGAATTAAGTTCAAATAAGAATGAGATTTTTTGTGAAAATAGATGAATGAATCTCAACCATCCATTTCATCAAGATAATAATACCCCCAACATTTTTAAAAATTGAATATCTGACAAACGGCTAGTCAAAAAAATATTAAAATTGCACCATAAAAATCAATATTTTTTTCTCTTCGATTAGACATATCACAAGGTATACTTTCGACGAACTTTTTTTTTTCATTTTTTGGTAGGTTTCAAAAACTGGTAACACATGTGTTAGTTGCTGGTAACACATGTGTTAGTTGCGGTAAGACACGTGTTAGTTGCTGGTAACACACGTGTTAGTTGCTGGTAACACATGCGTTAGTTGCTGGTAACACATGCGTTAGTTGCGGTAATACACGTGTTAGCTGTTGGTAACACATGCGTTAGTTGCTGGTAACACATGTGTTAGTCGCTAGTAACACATGTGTTACCAACCACTAACACATGTGTTATCGGTTTTCAAGCTAAAAAAAAAAACAAAAAAAAAACAAAAAAAAAAAAAAATCGTCGAAAGTATATATAATGAGGGATGTCTAATCGTAGAGAAAAGAACGCTGATTTTTATGGTGCAATTTTAATAATTTTTTGATTAGCCGTTTGTAAGATATCTAACTTGGGAGAAAAATTGAGTTTTGCAAAATGGATGACTAGAATTCATTCATTTATTCTCACTAAAATTTCCATTCTCATTTGAACGCAACCCATAACTGATAATATCATATACATGTGTGTTATACGTACACTTCCCCTTTAGGCTTTCAGTAAAGCTAGATATATAGATTTTCATGTTGGCTTGTTCCTCTCCTCGTTTATAGAAGTTGAAAATCCTAGCTTAAGAGCATCATTATGATTTTAATCATACACGCAACATCTATAGAGCCTCCATACTCTGTTGATCTTCTTCATAGCAAGTCATGCTCTCACGACCTTACCAAACTCCAATTTCATAGATGCGATATCAAACGGTCATTAATTGTTTTTTACCACTCTCAACGAGAATTATCTTTTGACATCCTGGTTATTACATTTATTGAGGTGTAGCGAATCAATTTCTCACCTAATCCGCACTTGAACTAAAATATGATCACTATATAATACAAGAATTGGGATTAGATACGGGCAAATTCCTACCAATTGCTGCAAGTTTATGTAAGAATGTAGGGTAATTGTGTACAACATTTCATAAATATACTGTTATCATTCAAATTTTATCTTTATATTATGAAAATAACTTTTGGACGACTTTTAAGAACGTGCATTCCGTATGCTTATATAATATACTTAGTCTTCCAGTTTTCTGAAATACTTAGTTCTCGAGTTTCTGGCATACTTACTTTTCCGGTTTCTGGCATACTTACTCCTCTGATTTCCTGTATGACCATGGTACCTCATCAGTTAACAGTGGAAAAACTTGATTATGGAGCTTAGATGTGAGTTATAGTAGGTGTTGGGAGTTGGGAGGCATTTTGCTTGGGTTTAAAATTATTGTTTTCAATGTTTCCCTTAATCAACATATTCTTTCGTTTAGAAATTTTATTTGGCGCTGTTTATGAACATGTACATGCATTTTTTATGGAAATTGGATAAGATAAGTTACATTTTTGGTTTTAATTTAGTGTGGTTAATTAACTTTCTCTGCCTTAGTTCTTGGCTATTTTAGTCGGTTTATCTTATATCCTTGTCGAATGTGTTATGTAACAATTACGTACCCATGGTTGCTTATCTAAGTTAGTCATTCTAATAAGTCCATAAGTTAGATATTAAACTAGGTATGTAAAGTTTTTTTCAAATACATTAACATACAAAGGTAAAGATAAATACCAAACGATCTCTAAATAAAAGAACATATTCTACGTATGGTTAGTTTAGAATTAAAGAAATTGTATTCTCTATGCATCAGATTATGAGAAGAGCAAATTACAATATATCTTTTCTTATTTCAACGGGCTGCCCTTATAAGGATGATAAACAAAAGTACTAAAATTGTCGCGAATTGGAGTAATTGGATTATGTAATCCTCATATATTCGACACAGACTAGACTTCATCATTTTGTTTATTGCTTTCTTGTATATACGGTGTATTACTCCTTCTCGAGCCTTATTATACATTTTGGTGTTTTATCAATAAATTTCTTTATTTTTCCATAAGAATATATATTACATAGTTTTAAAAAAATATAGACAGAGTGTCATTTTTCTTTTATTTTTCTACATAATCATCACCACCACTACCACCAACAATAACATCAACAATTAGAGGTGCATAGATGGACTTTAACTCAAGTCGGGGCCTACAAAAAAGTTTGAAAGAGTTAAAAAAAAGGGAAATTGAAAAAAATACCCTTTTTTTTTAAAGTATATAAAAATTTACCCTTTTTTAAAAAAAGTTGCAAAAATGCCCCATTACTTCGAAAATGCAAATCGCAAATCGCAAAATTCAATTCGCAGTTTGCGTTCGCAATACGCAAACAGAAAACGCAATTCGCAAATTGCGATTCGCAAAACGCAAATGGCGATTGACTTTTTGACTTTTTGACTTTTTGACTTTTTCACTTAAGATATTTTGTATACTTTTCGGATAAGATAAAAAGATAACATTTTGCGAGATTTTTGCAATTTTAGATAATATTTTGTGAGATTTATGCGATTTTTATATAGTTTTATTCGTAATATATAATAGTCATCAGATTGTACCTAAAATAAGTAAATAAATAAGTAAGTAAAAACGATTCATTTATAATGAATACATAACATAACATAACATATTACAATGATTATAATTTAATGGTGTCCCAAATGAACACTTGGAAAAGATTGAGACGGGTCATATTCTGATTCTTCGACCTTTACTTTTCCGTGTGACCTTGAAGTGGATCTTGATTTGGTTCTTGATCCGACATGCTCGTCTGTTTTATCATAAGGAGCCATACAAGACGATCGACTATGACCTCTTTCTTTGCAACGACTACATTGTTGTTTTGGTTCTTTTTTCTCCTCACCTTTTGAAGGAAAACGAGCGCGGCCAGGTGGTCGACCAGATTGTCTCTTGACAAGGATTGGGGGTAAGACAGTTTGCAGATCACCTGGATTGATCCATTCTGAAGGATGAGCCATTGGGTTTATAGGCTCTGCGTACGCCGCTCGATATGTTTCTGTCGTGAAATACCTCTCCGCATAGCAGGTTACGTCGTCCTGTTTAAAGAACCTGGCTACTGCCATAACGTGTCCGCAAGGTAAACCGGACAACTGCCATTGTATGCAAGTGCATGTTCTATCTTCCAAGTTTACTGTCCCATTCTTGTTCCCATCCACCACCTCACAAATCATATTTGTGGATGGATTAACCATCCAGCCTCGTGATTTCCCATTCATTTTTCCGATTTTGTGCTCGGCATATGGTGTAACGGGTGTTTTAAGTTCTGTTGCAGTGTTGCGATGTTTGAAATACCATTGTTGTACCGAGGATCGAAAAAACTCCAATAGCATTGTAACAGGGAGTCTCCTTGCATACTTGCTCAATGCGTTAATAGACTCTGCGCTATTACTTGTCAAGTAAGCATATCTTGTACATGTAGCATGATGTCTTAACCATCTTTCCGGTCCAATATCTCTAAGAACCTTGGATGAAGCTTGTAAGCGTCTAGAAAGCACACCAAAATGGTGATCAAAATCTGATTGACGGTACGCCTTACACATCTTCCAGTAATGCTATTCGTAGTGACTTACTCTGGAAGATCTGTTTCGCAAGTTCATCAACAAATGCCGACAACATAGTGCATGAAATGCTTCTGGAAAGACCCTTGAAATAGAGACTGCAATTGAAGGAGCCCTATCATAAATGATAGTCAGGTTTTCTACACAGAAACCAGCAGATTCGAGGCTGTCACGTAGGTTTCCCAAGAACCACGTCCAAACGTCGTTTGTTTCTGATGCCCCGATTCCATAGGCCAGTGGCAAGATGCCATTATTTCCATCCATAGCAACAACAAGTAAATTAGTTCCCAGGTAACCACCTTTCAAATGTGCACCATCTATGATAATTAGTGGGCGAGTATAGTTAACAAATGTACGTATCTGCAATAAGTGTAAACATAAATATTAATTATCAATTATTAATTACAATGTGTAAACATATATGAAAAAACTTATAGATACTTACAGTTGCACCAATGGACATGTAACACATTAGGAATTTATCTTTGTCATCGGTAAGCAAATTGGTTTTGCTCCCTGGGTTATGTAGCTTCAAGTTGTGTAGGTAAAGTGGAAGCATTTGAAATGAATCTGATGGACTACCTCTCAACAACTCAATAGCATAACACTTTACTCTCCATGCTTGGTTGTATGAAAGGCTGATTTTAAATCGCTTTGTCATATCGAGTTTGATTTCTTTGCCTCTGTACACACGTCCTTCTAAAGTCATCAACTCGCTTAATACGTGACCAAGCACCTTTTTGCTTGCATGTCGGTTATTTGACATGATTTGTGTACGGGAACAAGTGTGAACATCAACTAACTTCCTAACTTGGAAGTTGTTACTATCTTTAATACGGCGTGCAGCTACCTTCCAGTCACAACCAGGCAATATACATGTTGCTGTATACCTTGTCTTGTCCGACTTTTTTGGCTTAATCTGAAAACTTTCTTCAAGACACTTGGTATGCAATTGAAGAAGAAACTCCTCTTTAGTTTCAAATGTTTGTCCAATTTGAACCCTTAAAGAGGTTTCATACATTGTAACTGGACGTTTTTTACTTTCTGGAAGGTTATCGCTTAACAGGGGTGGCATATTCCAGAATATATTCTTCCTTGGTGTTGCTCCCTCGTATGTATCTCTTTGATCTTGTTCCTCCTCGTCCTCCTCCTCTTCCTCCTCGTCCTCCTCCTCGTCCTCCTTATTATCATTATCAGAATCAACATCATGAACAAACGGATGGTCAAATGGTAGATGTTGAGTGACATTTTGTTCATCATAATGATCATCATCTGGAAGAAGTTCAACAATATATGGAACATCCTAATGAGGTTGTGTATTTGTTGGGTATTGTGTGGTGCTTGATGGATATTGTGGGGCAGCATGATAATGAAATTGATATTGTAGTTGTCTTTGGTTAGAAAACGAAAATTGTGGATGTAGTTGATAGTGTGGTGGTTGGTTAAAATCTTGAGTTTATAGTTGTTGAAAATGTTCTTGAAAACCAGCACTACTGCTACTAGTAGGTTGATTGCTACCAGAACCCGAAACATTTGTTACATGATCAACAATGTAAATCTCTATCGGAGCATTATTAATTGCATGGGTCAAAAACTCCCCGAAATCTTCAACATCATCAGTTATATCAATAATATATTGATCAACCTTATATTTCATACAAATCGGTGATTCAAGTGGTAAACTTAATTTTTTTAAAACATTTTTTGATACAACTCTGCGTGTCATAGGTTTTTCTGGTGCAATAGGAAGTTTTAAAGGCACTCTGTAACAATCTATTGTTAAATACATTGACATGTTATTAATAATTTCAAAATGACCTCCAGCACAAATAAAAACCTTAAACTTATCAGAGAATTGACTCATTTTGATTAACAAAACAAAGTAAATAAGAAGTTTATAGATTTTGAATCGTACCTTTCGGATAACAAATGAAATGATGATATTGAAGATTGAGAGAATTTGTTGAATTTGGTATGAAATAAACTGATCAAAATCTGATGTTTTAAAGGAAACAATCTTATCCGACAAAAATCTATAGAATCAAAAAAAATCTTATCCGAAATGTCCTTTCGGATAGGAAATCTTATCCTATGAAACGCAAACGCAAAACGCAAACGCAAACGCAAAACGCAAACTCAAATGAAAACATGGATAAGATTAGATTCTGTAAAGATAAGATTTCCTGATACTTGATAAGATTTTCTAGATTTTTGTCGGATAAGATTAATCCACAACTATATGCATATAAATTCATGTTGAACCAGAAGTAGTTTTCTCATCCACCACCACCACATGTTTCAGCAGTCTTTTTGCTTCTATATTGGCATCAACAGAACTAGAAGCACCATTATTCGGCCAAACCAGCTGGGGTAAAAAAAATAATGATGCTTCTGGTTCTGGTGATGCCTGTATGGAAGTAGATAAAACCAGGTGGGGGGTTTGCCACCACGTCCATTGTTTTGTAATCTTTTTATTAATTAATTTGAATCACATGGAGTTACTCAGCTACCTACTGTTTGAGTTGATATGTTTCTTGCTTCTATATTGGCATCAACAGAACCAGAAGCACCATTATCTCCCTTATTCTCCTTGGCAGCTGGGGTAAAAAGAATAATGATGCTTCTGGTTCTGGTGATGCCTGTATAGAAGTAGATAAGATTAAACGCAAAACACAAACGCAAAACGCAAAACGCTAACACAGATAAGATTAGATTTTGTAAAGATAAGATTTCCTGATACTTTATAAGATTTTCTAGATTTTTGTCGGATAAGATTAATCCAATAAAACAAGTTCCTTTATTCATCATTCAGCCACCTCCACATTTCATTTCCATTTCACTACTGCAACATGAGCAATCGAAACATTGAAGAGGGAAGAATCGTCGATCAATCTAGCATCATTTCTACTTCAGTAATTCAGAAATTCGAGCAGAACTCATTGGGTAGTCGAATCAACCTTCTTGATCGAATCTATCCAATCCGTCTTGAAGAATTCTATACAAACTTTCGTTTTGACCACCGTTTAAAAACTATCGAATTCAAACTAAACGGACAACCCATTCAATGGAGTCTTTCCACTTTCACTATGTGTTTGGAACTCCCAACTGAAAGAGTTCAATTCTATTGCTCACAAAAAGAGCTAGGATACATTAGTGTTAGAATTATTCATTCCCATAAGTTAGTTGGTGATATTTGCAGCGAAGGAAGTCGAAGTAAATGTAAGTCACGTGGCAAAATTGAGGTATTTGATCTAGAACCAGAGTTGAGAACAATGTTTGATATTGTTCGTTACAATATATGTTGTCGCTCTACAGAGCCACATATTGTGTATGCCATTGAGGCCCTTATGGTTTATTGAATCAAGAACAATATCAAATTTGATGTAGGTTTTGTGATAGCATCAATAATGCAAAATGCTGTTACTTACACCAATAATCCGTTGCCTTACGGTATGTTGCTGACAAAGATTTTTCGCCAACTATCCCTTGATACTGCGCCTTCATACAAACCTTCGTATCCACCCATTGGTGAACACGTTTTAAACATGTAGTGTTTTATTGTTTTTTGTACTTCCGTTCAATAAAATGTATGTTTTAGTTGTTAACCATGATTAGAGGGTTTCATAATGGTTTGTATTGTGTTGTAATGATTTTAAGATTTTCTAGATGTTTGTAATGGTTTTTATATATTGTGTTGTAACGTTTCATCATGAAAAATTATCATTGTGTTTATTATTTAGTAGTGGTTTTTAAAATGAACAAGAGAAACATAATATTAAACATCCAACATATAATCAATAAAATGTATCATAATACAAAGTACAAGTCTATGAAGCAGAAGTTGGTAAGGGCGCCTGCCAATCAAAACGTGCCCTAAAGAAAGTGTCCAACATCCTCTTTCTGTACGCCCACGCGATCTCTTGTGTCGAGCCACTCCCCTCATGAGCACAACCATACATCAACGCCTCCATGTGCATGCACACCCATACACCGCAGTCGCCTAGTGAGCCTGACTGCTGAGGCACATCAGTTGCCAAGTCTGATGGCAACTCTATAATCTCACCCTCGTAAAGCGGTCTACCATCATCAAAATGCCGCCAATAACCAATCGCAGACAAATACGGCAATAAGTACTCACCTAGCTCTTCCACAATCTTCAGTCGTACAACCTTTTTACAAAGTTTTGTAAGGCTATCATATATCAACACATCCCAGGTACGAAGATCTAACACCAGTAGTATCCAGTGAGAATGAGCAGGTATGTGAACGGGGATCAGTACCTGCGTGTAGCCGACAATTGTATTGATTAAACTTCTAAGTATGTATATGTAGTTTAATGTAACCATATTGAGAGAATTTACTTACTCTGTCGCATTCCCACCATGGTGTGTATGGGGCACGAGTGCCATCAGCATATCCCATACAATACCTATAATATGTGCCTCTATCGCCGGTTCACTCCAACTCGCCAACCTCCTTTTGCTTCTTTTTCTTCTCCTTTCGCTTCTTCATATCGTCGCGGTAGTTTTTGAAAGGTTTTAAAATCTCGAGAAAACCAACAGATATAATCGTACACCTCAACTGCCGGTGTAGCTGAGTGGGACGTGGCCAACTCCTAAACTTCCACCACATCAATAAGCAGGACCAACCATCGATATGCTGCAAACAATAAACAACGATGTGTAAAATAAAAATCATTTAATTTAATTAATAAATATACATTAATTTAGACTCTCACCGTGTTTTCTAAATATCCGCTCTCGAAGTCTCCATACAAGCGCCCCCAAAACTCTTTTGTCAACCACATGTAACACTTGGCTTGTTCGATAAACATAGAACGGACTTCACCGCCGCCCAAATATAACTCACGCACGGTGGCTGGCCCTGGGATACTTGCAGTAGCTAGAGGCGCAGGGGGCGGGGGAATCAAACGACCCGTATCCGGGTTCACTAAGCTCGATATCATCTCCACGATCATATCCTTTGTAATCTTCTTTTTCTTCGTCTTCTTCTTGCCCTTCGACTTCACTGGCTTAGTTGGATTAACCTCAGGAATAACTGCAACCTGTTCAGGAACTGACTGATCAACCACATGTTGGGCCTGCTCTACTACCACCTGATCAATAAAAAATTCATATTAACTCTTACAAGATTCAAAACAACTCAAAAAAAATCATAAACTTTCAAATGTAGACAAACCTGCGCAACAATCACACTCTCAGTAACATCAACATGCATAGCCTGAGCACGCTGCTCAGACTGAACAACCTGCTCAGTAACCACAGGCTGTTCAGGCTGCACAACCTGCTCAGTAACCAACACCTGCACAGGCTGCTCAACCTCCTCATGGTGCTTAGCCTTCACAGGCTCCTCAATATGCACTGCATGCTTATCCTACATATATATAGAATAAAAAGATGATATAAAAAGGCCTTCAATTTGTATATTATTGATATAAAAATTACAAAATTATATAAATTGCTGTTAAATTGACCACCTCCTCTAAAACCTCCCGATCAAACTACGGCTCAACTGGCTCTGTAACCACCGTATCCATCATCACGTCATCGGCTCCCAAACTAACTGCCGCTATCTCCTCCTCAGCCTCCTCATGCACACCCAAACGTTTCCTCGTGAGGATTTTAATCTGTTTGGGTGTATAATATGGCGATCGCCTAGCCATACCTAACCGCCTCTCTCGCATACTCTGACGCAAAACTCGTGGAGCTGAGATTTTGCTCCTGGAGGCCGCTAATGTATCAGATACATAACCCTCAATCTGGACATCGTCCTCCTGAATCTGGATGATTAAATTACCCGTTATACAATAAACTACTAAATATATAAATTGATTGTCAAATGAACATTCAATAAAGATTGTAATACCTGACGACCCTCTTCAGCCTCCAATAATCGAGCAATAATTTTGTCTTGTGCGTCCACCCGCTTAAGTAAGGTTTCCACCTGGGCTCGTAGAGAGGCCACCTCTGTAGCTGATGCATGCTCATGGCGATCAGATCGGGTATCCCGAGGAGTGGTATGCTCATGGTGCTCAAAAGCATCGTCATGAGATCGGGTGTCACTCCTAGTAAACTGCTCCTCAACCACTGGCTTCTCAACATGAGGTGGACTGTGATGATGACTAGTATCATCAACCTCATCATCAACCTCCTCCCCGTCAAAGAATCGGCAACTATCATCCACCAATTGCATGAAGCCTCAATCTTAGTCGGCATCAACATCCTCAAAGGCCGGTCGTCTATGTCGATATCATCCTGTAATAAAAGTCAATTCAAGTTAAAACTAGTCAACCTAAGTAAAAAATAGTCAACATAAGTCAAATAGCCACCAAGTCAATTCAACATAGCCACCTAAGTCAATTCAACCACTAACCCTCTTTACCCTTATTTAATATAAGGGATCACTTACCGAAATAGTCAATATGTCGACATATTCCCTCCAACCATTAACCCTCTTTAGCCGCATCCAATGCACTCCTCGAGGCACTCCATCCTTATTAGTCTTAGATGCATGGTGACGTAGCTGAAGGTGAAATGCCTCCCAAATCCAAATCTGAAAACAACCAAAGATATTAAATAACAAATACATACTAATAGCACCATTATAAAGTAACTAAATCAAATAGGTAACTCTAACAAAGTTACCTTAAAAGTCCATGTGAAACCAAGCAATGTATACTTCTTAATCTGAGACATCTGACTGCTCTGACTACTCTTAAAACTCAACGCATTCTTCAATTGTGGATATGTATGATCCCAAATACGAGAACCCCAAGGGTACCGGTCAACAGTGCTGAGATCCTCAAACATATGCATCAAATCTGGAGAAACATTCTGAAACCCCTGCTTTGCAATAAAGCACCTCTCCACAAGCATGATAATACATACCCGGACGCAATCCTCATCGCTCATTTTCGTCACCCCATTAAATTTATAGGGCTGATGAAACAACATGTTTACATGCAGAAGACCTATATCCTTCAACACCGCATGAGAAGTGAATACCCGATCGTGTAAAGCAGGTCTCTTCCCCCAAAGTGCCTTAGGAAAATAATTCCTCATATCTGTATCCGAACCAAACTGAAAACCGGTAACTAAACAAAACTCTCTACACCCGAATCGTATCTCATAATCGGGCGTCAGTCTAAACCATAACTCATCGGGCTCCTCTATAGGCTTGCTAATCTTCGGCCGATCACATCATTTTTGAAGTAAATTATGAACATATCCAGGGTCGTTGTCCAAACACTGGATATCTAACCAAGGCCCAAAACATGTACTTCTAAATATCTCCTTCTGTTCGTCTGTCAACAACATATTAATATCATTAATTACCGTCATGTGGTTCTTCATGGTTAATGAAGCTTCAAACAAACCCTGAAAAAACAGACAATTACACCATGTCAAACGTTTGCAAAACAGTCAAAGTATGTCAATAACGAGTTAAAATCAGTCAAACTAGGTCAAACACTGGTCAAAAATAGTCAAACTAGGTCAAAACAGTCAAAGTATGTCAAAACAGTCAAACTAGGGTCATAACAATCACACTAAGTCAAACACGGCTTAAACGGGTCAAAACCAATCAAAGTAAGTCAAACAAGGGTCAAAACAGTCAAACTAAGTCAAACAAGGGTCAAAACAGTCAAACTATGTAAAAACACGGCTCAAACGGGTCAAAACCAGTCAAACAAGGGTCAAAACAGGCAAACTAAGGTCAAAACAGTCAAACTAAGTCAAACAAGGGTCAAAACAGTCAAACTATATAAAACACGGCTCAAACGGGTCAAAAACAGTCAAACAAAGTCAAAAAATAGTCAAAACAGTCAAACTAGGTCAAACAGTCAAACTAGGATCAAAACAGTCAAAGTATGTCAATAACGGGTTAAAATCAGTCAAACTAGGTCAAAAATAGTCAAACTATGTAAAAACAGTCAAACACGGGTCAAACGGGTCAAAAACACTCAAACTAACTAAACAAAGGGTCAAAACAGTCAACCTAGGTCAAAACAGTCAAACTAGGGTCAAACATGGGTCATAATAGTCAAAGTAAGTCAAACACGGCTCAAACGGGTGAAAACCAGTCAAACTAAGTCAAAAAAGCCTCAAAACAGTCAAACTAGGTCAAAATAGTGAAACTAGAGTCAATCACGGGTCATAATAGTCAAACTAAGTCAAACAAGGCTCAAACGGGTCAAAACCAGCCAAATTAAGTCAAACAAGGGTCAAACAGTCAAACTGGGTCAACCACGGGTCAAACGGGTCAAAACGATTCAAACAAGGGTCAAAATTGGGTCGTAACCGAGTACGTTCTCGGTAACGACTTGAAATCTCGGTCATGGCCGAGATTTTCAGGTCGTAGCCGAGTACGATCTCGGTAACGACCCAAACGACTCCGCTAGCCGAACAATCCGATTACGATATAGGTGAAACTCAAAACCGTCGATCCAAACACATTCAAAATGCAATTTCGACAAAACAATACACTCAATAACACATATATAATGATTATATACCAAAATACTAACAATTAAATCATAAAACACAAAAATATACAAATGCACACCAAGTGTTTGATAAAATGCCAAGTATAAATTTCAAAAATAATTAAACAATTCGGAATGTAAACGTGTTTATACCTCATAATTTGTCATTTTGATGTTGAATAAACAAAACTAAATCAAAACTCGTTCGTTTTTTTGAACGAAAAATGCGGTTCCCGATTGCGTTTTTGGTTTGCGGATTGCGATACCACTTTGCGGCTGTTTGCGACGGCCAACGGAGGTGGTGGGGCGACGGTGTTGAACGGAGGTGGTTGGGACGGAGGTGGTTGGGACGGTGGTGGTTGGCACGGTGGTGAACGGAGGTGGTGGCGGGCCGGAGGGGTTTCGAAGGGGGGAAATGAGTTTTGAAAAACAATTTTTTTATTTTATTTTATTTAAGTGTTTCGGGTTGGTCCTGGGTTTCGGGTTGTGTTCCGGGTCACTCCCAGTCTGTATCTGGTAAAATGGGTCACTCGCAAAACCCGACGCAATTTGCGTTCGCAAATTGCGAATTGAATTTGCGATTTGAAAATGCGAAATGAATTTGCGATTTGCGTTTTCGAAGTAAGGGGGCATTTTTGCAATTTTTTTTTTAAAAAGGGTAAATATTTATAGGCTTTAAAAAAAAGGGTATATTTTTCAATTTCCCTAAAAAAAACCCTACATGACCCAAAAGTCCTAAAGAGACATAAAATTATTCATAAAAGTTCAGTCTGGCCAGGTCTCGAGCTAAGCCCAAAAAAGCCTGAAGCCCAAACTTTTATAAGATAAACACTCATTTTAGAATGCATGTTTTTAATATATTAAAAACATGTATTCTAAAATGAAAAATTTTCATTTATATAATTATATATATAATATTTTTACATAAGTCTTCTTTAGTATATTATATACCATACATCTATTAAATATGTATAGTCCTCTATTTATTATGTACGTATATGAGTTTATATCAAATTTTATCGGTAGATATTTAAATTACGATAATATCGTCCGTACATTATACTTCTGTGCTTTTAAAATACAACCATAATTCAATATTTACTTTAATATATACTAAAACATGTTAAAAAACATTTATATGGTATTAAATAAATTTATAAACGATTTGTACTTAAAAATTAAAATTAAAATGTCTTTAAAAGTTGAGGTTAAGCCCGTTTACCACGTTCAAACTTTAATATGCCTACTTTTTTAGTGAAGGCCCGGATTCATTTAGACGGCCCGACCCAGACTAAACTCAGCCTGCCCCGAACTTTTGCACCTCTTTCATTATACATTCTGAATTTAAGAGCATCTTTTATTAGTTTTGAAGAGACTATTTCCTGAGAAAAACATTATTATCAGATCACAAGACTTTTACTTCAAATATTTGACCAAATACTCCTTTTACCAATTTGAATGTATAACTTTCAAAAATAAAACCTTTAAAAGGATTTTCTTTCATTATAAACGATTAACATTTTTAAAATCACGTTCGATGTGATAATAAAAAATAACCTAATTAAGACTTGTATTAAATGCTCTAAGATTAGTTACTAATAAAACAATACGACTTTTATAGCTTTGATTTTTTTTTACTGTCTATACCCGTATATGTTTTTTCTTTCCCAACTTCGTACGTTCTCAGCTAAAAAATTGCCAATAAATTAAGTTAAAAAGTTGCCAATTAATTAATGATGAATTTAGAATCGGAAGTGACCCGATATCATAATTTTTGTGAACTCATAGCAAAAATAAATCAACAAAAAATGCAAAATTTTATAAAAAGCTTATACAGACGAACATCTAGCTCCGATTACCCTTACCTTTCGCTTCCACGGACTCGCTCTCCCAATCAGAAACACCTCATTAGTTGTATATTTAAAGTTTCAAACTCAATGTACTAACTAAATTTAATTAACTTACTAGTTAACACTTACATGACACAGTTTCTAATGTAATATTTCAATTTTCAATATAATATTCTCTTTATCAAACTGGTATGTTTAATAATACCTTATTAAATTAATCAGTAACTATAGCCTGTATGGTTATCATTAATCACAGCCCCCAATTCTTTCTCTCTCTATATCTCTCTTACTGTCTCTATATCTGTCTCTATAATCTCCATACATAAAACGCAGCCGTCTGAAAAACTTGTCTCCCTGAACACCAACTCTGAAAAAAGCCTGTTCTTTTACCAGGAATATAAACATAAAACATAACCCCCTTCACATTATATATTCCCTCAATAAATAGTAGGTACTACTTGCAATTTACACGTACCCACTTCACAAATACACACATTTCATATAAAAAACTTGAAAATGCCTTCAGATTGTTCCGACCACCGTCCACCACCCACCGCGAAAAACCACCGTGTGGGTCTCGGTGCACCACCGCCGGAGCCAGAACACCTTCCGTGTCCACGTTGTAACTCCATCAACACAAAATTCTGTTACTACAACAACTACAACTTCTCACAGCCACGTCACTTTTGTAAGTCATGTCGCCGGTACTGGACTCACGGCGGTACTCTCCGTGACATTCCGGTTGGTGGTGGTACTCGGAAGAGTGCTAAACGTCCACATGTCTCCACTGCCACGTCACGTGCTGACTCCACTGTTTCTTCTGGTTTTGAGTACCGTTGCTTCCCGTTTGCGGGAGATCACGCAGGAGGTCCGCCGTTTGGGGGTTTTACGACGCTTTTGAGTCCGGGGATTTTTGGGTTTGATCAAGATTTGAGCTTTGGTGTTGGAAGAATGGTTTGGCCGTTTGCTGGTATTGGAGAAGGTGGTGATGGTGGTCACGCCATCGTGAGTGTTGGTGGGAATGGGTGACAGGTGGAGAGTGGTGAGGGTGGTGGGGAGTGTTTTCTTTTGCCGGAACTTGCGATTTCAACACCGGGGAATGTTATGAAGTAGAATAGTAGTAACAGTATTAGTAGTAGATGATAGAGTATTGCTAGTGATTATAAGATTCTATGAAATGTGCCATCTTACTTGTATTTTATTTTTCATTAGCTGGTTTAGTGGTATCATATTTCAAACACTAAAATAGTACTGTCATTTTTATTTTCTTTTACTTTCTAATTTTACTGTTGATTAGCCCTACAAACATATGAAGACAGATGTACAGGTCGAAAAGTTATAGTTTTTGTTTAGGTTCTTATGATCTTTATCTTGGCGATGAACTAAAAGTTTAGTGGTTTCAAAAATGAAAGGGTTAGATTTTTCCTCCTCATTTTTGACACCAATTCGGCATGCATTTCATCAACCTGTGGGTGAGTCTGATATCCAGAACAGAAAACACATGTTTCACTCAATGACTCGAGCCAACTCAAACCAGGATCCTTCTCCCCCACAAGTTCTCTTATTTTCCTCCTCATTTTTGCCACATCGTCCCACCTGCCATTACTGCATACAGTCTTGTTAGCAATACATACACTGCACTATCTTCTTCATCCATTTCCACAATCCTATCTGCTACCCGTTTTCACCCTTTAATATTCCTCCTATTAACACAAGAACTCAATAAAGTTCTCCACAGTTCAAGATCGGATTCTCTAAGAGGCGAATCAAAATCCATGATCATTGCCTCTGCTTCTTCTAATAATCCTGCTCGACTTAACAAATTAATCAAACAACAGTAGTGTTTACCCGGAATTAATCCTTTTTCCTTCATAGAACTCCATAACAACTTCCCTTTATCCACCCAACTACATTGATTACATGCTGCAAACATAGAAAGATAAGTTACTTCATCTGGGATTAATTTTCGTTTAAAAATTTCCTAGTATCAAATTCCAGCATTTCAAATCAAGTGTTGATATTTGTTCAAGAACTAATTCAGCTGATTGGAAGTTGCTAGTTTTGGCATACATATCAATCAAGCTTCCACAAATTTCATTTCTAAATCATATCCGAGTTTGATAACTAGGCAATGAATCATCTCTCCTTGATTTTGAGCTGCAAGATCTGCACATGCACTTAAAGTGACACTGAGCGCAAAGCTGTCAATCTTGTTTTCTTGTGACATTCCAAGGAAGCACTCGATAGCATTCTCACCATCACCCATTCGAGCATAACCAGTGATCATCTCTCTCCAGATGACAATATCCTTATTTGGAATTAGAATTAGAAGCTTTGAGCAGACTCACTATCCTCATGATATATACTTGCACCTGTTTTGAGTTATTTTCTTTGTAGCTTGACTCTTCCACTCAATATCAGTCGCCCCTTTTCTTTAAACATTTCTGCCCCTTTACGAAGGTTTGAACATGTCTAGTACCTGTTTGAGTTATTTTTGTTGTAGCTTGACTCTTCCACTCAATATCAGTTGCCCCTTTTCTTTAAACATTTCTCCCCCTTTATGAAGGTTTGAACATGTCTTCAAATACCATTAAATGCGCATAGCTTCAACACCTTTAAACGCGCTTAACTACAACACTTATATTACCCCGAGAAAAAAATCTTCAACTAACTTGAACATTACTATTTAAAGCTCATCACTTAGAACACATAAAGATTGATCATATTAGTAGAAACTTCATCATTGGCTTCATATATGTTGATTAGGCTTAAACTAACCTCTAGGTCTGAGTTATGGGTTGACCTCGTGATTTTCTCTTTCGTCTTGGTCTGAGTCTGACCTCTTGTCACGGACTGAGTCTAACCTTTTTTCTCGATCTGAGTATGACCTTATGTCTTGGTTTAAGTTTGGGTCTGACATAGTCATATTGAAATTTTTTAAAGTAGATTTAAAATTTTATATCTCCCTAATGAAACAACTGATCAAGCTCAAATATGGACACAAAGTAGATCTATGCGTCTTGAAACATATATATCTAAAATCAATATGATCTCATGGTTAACAAAGACAAAATGATCGTTTGACAGCAAGCGCGCAAATAGAAACTACGAACATTTTGTAGTAACTTCGAAATTTAATATCTCCATGTAGAAACATTAGATCACGATCAAATTTTAATACAACGTAGATTTGTATGTCTTGAAACATATATCCAAAAATCACGAAGACTTAATGGTTACGAAGACATGATGATCATTTTACTGTAGCTCCGCGTAATAACCCTATACTTTCTGCAACAGACTTTGAAAGTAAATATCTCTCGATCAAAAGTTCAGATCAAAAATTTCTCTGGTCATAAAGTTCATCCACCTGTTAGGAACCCACATTTCAAATTTCATGACAATCTGAGGGCTAATGAATGAGATCCAATGATTTTAACACCGCTACGCATAATATAAAGAACATAAAAATGAATTTTCTACAATCTTCCTTGAATACGATATCTTCTGTTTTGAATGGATCTTTACATATATTGAATAGATTTGACACGCTCTGATACTAATTATAAGACCCCATTTATTATCCAAACAAAAGATATTCGCTAATTAATTATAATATAAAGAGAACACAAAGAACATATTTTCTAAGTTATATGAATATAATCGATAATGAACAACTTAAAGTAAACATGGGGGGAGACGATCTCAAGTTATGAGATTGTGGTTTTACGCGAAGTAAAGACATCTAATATCTATTAAAACTCTTTATTTATAGAGTATTAGAGATATATACTATTAGAAAACATGTCTCTATTAGAAAATTAAATTTTCTAATATTCAAATTTATCTTGAATATCTTTAGTTAATCTTTTAGTTTCAGTTTTATTTTTCATCTTATTTAATTTATAATGTAAAGAAATTTCGACAAAATAGTTTTTCTAATATTTAATTAGTTAATATTTTTGAGTATCTAAAGTATGAATATTCCTTATCTTAGGAAGATGCATCTTAACAACAATTCAGCAAGCCAAGCGTTAACTTGTTTAACTCACCGTAGATTGTCAATTTTATATTCTACACCGACTAAAAAGTTGTATAGAGAAAAGTTTAAATGAAAGTGAGATTTTTCGTGAGAATGAAGGAATTAATTTTAGTCCTTCATTTTATCAAGATAGTAAAACTCTACAATTTTTAAAATTGAATATTTCATAAATGACTTGTCAAAAAATAATAAAAATTGCGCCATAAATATCAGTATTTTTTCTCTTCGATTAGATATCTCATACGAGATACTTTCGAAGATTTTTTTTTCGTTTTTTGGGTAGGTTTTGACAACTGGTAACACATGTGATAGTCGTCGTAATCACATATGATAGTTGTTTTCAAGACCCATCAAAAAATGAAATTTTTTTTCGAAAATATACCTTATGAGATGTCTAAGCGAGAGAAAAAACGCTAATTTTTATGGTGTAATTTTTATAATTTTTGAGATATTTAATTTTAAAACAACGTGAATTTTTTTTTAGTGTTTTACCAAATGATGATCTCCTATTAAATCTTCCATTCTCAACAAAATCTTATATCCATTTGAACTCCCCTCATATTGTAAAATAACTTAACTTTTTTTATTGGATGACAGAGTTGCAAGCAAGTTCGTTTCCAAAACAACTACATGTTTTTAAAACGTCTGTAACCTTTATTTTTGTTGCTACTATATATGCATGTAGGTAGCGCTAAGCAGAAAACCGAATTAACTGAATCATAACCATATTAACCCCTAAAACCGAACTGAATTAACCAAACCGTACGTATAATCGATGATTTGGTTATCATATTTGGATTAACCGAAGTTTTTGGTTCGGTTATGAAAATAAAGAGTACCCACATCGATTTTAATCGCCCCGCCCCGCTCATAATTTATACCTTAAAAATATTATATTTATATTTGTATTATTGTTTAAATGATATTTAGAAAGTGCTTTGCAATTAAAAGAATATTATGATTTTCTTAAGTAAATGAAAGTTTGGTTTCTAAAATCACGGATTAAAGGATACAATCGGCTTCATTAGTGTTTGATGTTTAAGAATAGTATATAACAAGAAATGTATGAGTGTATTATTGTATGTGTATTGAGAGTTTTATTGTACATCATTATATTTTTCCACCATTTGATATATGTATATATTTCATATGTGTGTGATGTGAAATTATGAAAAACATAGCGTGTTTTGATGTTTGCAAATTTATTTTTTTAGCTGATTGTGTTTGTGAGGAGGTCATTGTCTAGTCGTTGAAATCTCTTAATTGTCTAGTCGTTGAGGAAGTTTCTTTAATATATGTAAATTTACGTGCTTAAAATAAAGTTGTTGTTTCTACTTTGTTGACCTTCTCAAAAAGGGTATATGACCATTAGCAAAATGATTGTAGGTCATAAATGGTTAACGGGATTAACCGTATTATGTTTAGATGTTAACCAAATTAACCAATCTATATATTAACTAAACCCAACGATTAATAAATGTCAATTAACCAAAATATTATATATGAGGCGGTTTTGATTCATATCCGCTCCCACCCGTTCCATGCTCACCCCTACATGTAGGAGTCGACCACCTAATTAAACACTGCATTTTATGTTTACGTACACATGACGCTATCGAATATATTTATGTTTTATTATTATTGATACAATAGATTACATAGCAATCTTACAAACCCTAACCCCATAATAGGGCAGGGCTATAGTAAACTAGTTTAAACCCAATACTCTAATGAAACCTACCTCCGGAACTAATACAATGGAAACCAACTAAAGCTATAATTTAGTGTAGTATTTCGATTGTTACTTGACGTGGATAAAATTGATATACAAAGATCATCCTTTGTTTATTAACTTTGAAGTAAAATTCACGACAAATAACAAGACTTATTTTTTTTCTAGACGACAAAAGAATAACACGACTAATTAATTAAGCATATGAACGGGCTATATCAAGGAGGCAAACACTTAGTTGGGTTGGGTCACTTATCATGGACATATGGTCCACACCTTTTAATTGTTTCACCTCATCAACAGGGTTATTATCAATCATCCATTCTTGGAATTCTTTTTTGATGGCTTCGTCTTCATTGCAAACGACAAATACTCGTTTCAGTGAACCATAACCTTCTTTTGTATAAGGGCGTGCTTCCGTTAGATCTTTCAGAAATAACGATCCGGGCCTTATCAGTATTTTTCCTAACTCGCGATCCTACATTATAACAAATAATATTAATAATTTAATACTATTAATGCCCCATGATATAATTTGTGCGCGTGCTGCGTAAAGACTTCGAGAGTGACAACAATTACCTCCTCAGAGCAAAGTTGATAGAGCTTGGACGATATGAATTTTGGCCCGAAAAACATTGATTCTTCAGACTCATTTTTGGCATCATACGGCAAAAATTGTGTGTCCAACCATGCTTCAGCCGGAGTCCTTTCGTTGTACTGAAATTTCATAAGAAAATAACTTCAATATAAAGGGAAATGATGGGTGCAGCTAGCATAACGAGAGCTTTGATGCAACTATACATAAAAACAGGGGACAATTATGTTTAATTAGGTCACAAAGTTTTAATCATAAAAAATGTAAAAATCCGTATTAAATTTGCTTTGACATGAACTGTTAGGTGCTGCTAGCAGAATACATGTTATGATCATTTACCTGGTCTAAAACATAAGACGGCCTATTTACGGAATCCGGCATGAAGGCAGAGACAAAGACGCCAACGGAGACTTTTTCCGGGAACATATCCATGGCAAGGGCTATGTTGATACCACCGAGGCTATGGCCCACAAGCACAACCTTCTCCGCGGGTGATATGGTGGCCATGAGGTCCAACAACGGCTTAGTGTAGTCGGAAATTGTGGTAACTTGTTGTATTACTTTTGTGTCGGTGCCTGAGGCAGCGAGATCGAAGGCTGTTACACGGTGGCCTGCAGCCTCGAGAAGGGGTATGAGCTTAAACCACGACCAGGCTCCATGGCATGCACCATGTACCAGAACAAAATGTATCTGCTCATCACCGTTTCGAGTCATTTTAAGTATCTTTTTGCTCTAGCTATATATTGGTTATTGTGGTTTGTCTTGCACTTGTTCGTCTGGCTATTTAAAGGAAATTTTTGTGAAAATGAAATAATATAATACTAATTAATAGTGACGCACGATCAGAAATCAAATCTATAATGATCTTCTGATAACGATTTGTTTCAATTTTTAATTTGGAATTTATGTATTAGCTTAACTGTCAAATATCAAACAATGAATGGGATTAATTAAAACTGAAAACGAAGTATACCCAATTGACCGTAGTACAAATTATTTTGTAGTGATTCTAATCACATTATTAGAAAGAAAATCTATGACGAACGAGTCATTGATATTTATACACACGTGGTATTTTAAACAGCTAACATATTCAAGCTTTGGAACCACATAATTGGCACATTATTTCACAACCAAATTAATTCAAGTAAACGGCGTCAGTAATAGCACGTGGTGAGCAGAACTTTGTTATTCAACAAGCAACAAGAGGTGTAACGTAAGTTAGTATATTAATAATTAATAATAATAATTTATAATATGGAATAGATAGATAAAATATAATACGATATAATAAGTAACAAAGTCAAGCCCGAAACGTGTTAAGTAACGTAGCGTCCATGAGGACCATGACTATAACTATAAATTCCAGATACAATCGTTTACATTATATCTATCAGCATCGGTGTCACGAAAAGACATACTTTTTTTTACCACTATTTACAAAAACGTTTGGCATCAATGTCAAATTTTTAGTGATAATTTTGTGGCTGAAAATCGTACTCGATCGCCATTTTTAGTGACTTTCTTTCTGCCATCAGGATCACATAGTTATTACAAATGAATATGTTAAGAACAGATTATACCATTCAAGTCTTACTAATAATTTCCGTGTCGTACGTGTCTCTATAATATAATATGTGATGTATTATATAGTTTATTTGAGAGTTTCCAAAGTATATATAATTATACATACGGTATGATTGGCGACACGTAGCAGTAAGTAGTATTTGTTTGTTTAAAAAAAGTGTTTGGTAACGTAGCAGTAACAGTAATTATAAAGTGAAAAAGTACGAAAGAGAGCATATAAGTGCTTTGTAAATGTTATTTTTGAGGATATATAGGTAATTTCATAAACAAAACGCTAGTTGCTAGTTGAAATGCTTCATCATCAAACATTTTAAATGGAAGCAGTTAGACAGTATGCAAACTCTAGTTGTTTTGTTGCCAAACAAGCTTCTCAACCAAATCGTTAACTGCTAGTTGCTGATCGTTACAAAATGTTTCCAAATATTTGCTACCAAACACAACCATAATCTTTTCGTTTACGTGACAAATAACTAATTAATCGTTCGTGTATTAGAATTCGATAGCAAAAACTTGACCAAAAGCAAAACTGAAAATTTAATATTTAAGGACAATTTTTAGTCAGAAAGTTGGAAATATATACAACAAATGTCAACAACGGTCATAAATTTGTTAGCAGTGTTTAAATTACAGCCCCACTAGCTCCATGCGTATATGGTCACGGATAGAATTAATCACGTAAAATGTGACGCGCATACTGTTGCAAGTTTGAATAACTGAGTTGTGATAAGGATAAAAAAGTAGGTTAATTATAATATTTATATTCTTTTGGATTTAATTAGATGAACCAATTTAGTTTTGGAGGTGTATATGAACAAAAGGATTACTTCTCGGCGATTGCGGTATTTTAAAGTTTACATCTTAAATAAAAAGTAAATTTTCTAATAATTGTTTTATTTAATAATCAATGTAATTATAGGATATAAAAAATTATACAACCAACAGAAAAAAAAATGATTATATTTACAAACCCGACCTTTGAAATAACAACATATATAAGTTATGTTGTTGAAAAAATTTAAATACTACAAATAATAAAAGAGACAAAATAATTATCAATAAAAGAAAATTTTCATTACATGACAAAAGTGTCACTGTTCATACGTAAATATTGTTATATATATATATATATAAATATATATAGGTATAACGATAGAAGTTAGAAAAATGAATATAGATGATAATTCTAGAGAAATTAAAAAAAAAAAAGTAATTTTTTTCATTTTAACCCTTCAACTTCTTTCTAATATTTTAACACCTTAATTAATGTAAACCTTTTAATTATGTGCATGTTAAATATTTTACTATTCAAAAAAAAGTTATTACTTTTGATAATATTTGTACTGACTATATAATTTAATTAAAAAACATATAAATTTCATTATAAAGTATAATGTGTTATATATACAATGTTACATCATATATTATTTCGGATATGTAAGTACATGTAATATAAATACTTATAATTAACTGTAATGTGTCATCACAATTACTTTTATAATGTTTTATTTTGACAGAAAAATTGTAATGTTATCATGTATAATAGTTCTAGTTATATGAAAAGTATTATACTAAATTTAAGTTAAAAATACATACAAAAGGAGGGTAAAACTAATAAATAAATGAACTTTAAAAATTAAATTGATTTTTGAAAAATCTTAATGTTTTAACTTGTGATAACATGTCAGAATACTTGACACGTAGAGTTAAAGTGTTAAAATGTTAAAATAAAATTTAAAAAGTTAAAAGAAAAAATTGAATATTTGAAAATTAAATTATTATTAACTTTAAAATAATATAATATTATTTTAAGTTAAGTTATTCTTGTCAACAGCTCATCTGTAAAAATCTGTATCTAAAAATACCACTCTACTCTGTTCGTCCAAAACAATTTTAAGCATTACTATAAAAACACCATCTAAAACAATTATAACATATACTCTTTCATTAGAGGCCGTTAAAATTGATTGTCAAAGTGACCGCATGATATTTACGGTCTATCACCATTCAATTATTTATTATTCGATTTTATTTATTGTATTTATATTATATATTATATTATATTATTATTTGAAGCAAATGGGAAATTCTTTTTACACGTCCAAAAATATTATTTAAACGACGATGCGACACTCCCTCAATCAATCAAGATTGATAGTTTATTATTATTTAACATATAATATGTTTTTATTTAATTTAGGTATTATTTAGTTTTCTTTGATAACTTTTTATGTACAATGTTTTAAAATAATTCTGAATATATATTTATGATCAGTGTAATTTTATCTACATTTCGACATAATTTTTATTGTCATATGATATTTATTCACAAATATATTTTTTAGTCTCGGACTCAACTTTTTTTTATTAAAATATCGACAAAATAAACTGATCATGATGGTATATTTAGATTGAAACTAAAAAACATTTAAGAAAAATTATTCATAAAAATTACAAGAATTAAATAATGACTTAAACACAAACAAATTAAAAACTCATCTAAGAAATGGCAACAAATATTATAAAAAGTTTTTTACGAAAAGCAAAATAACGAATTAACTACAAATGGTTATTGTTATATCTAGTATATCACATAGGACTTGCCAAACGGAAAAAAGTTTTATTGATATATTTAAATATATATTTTATGATGATTCAAGTTATTGTAAGAATAGTTTTTATAATTTATTATTGATGAATAAAAGGTATTTATTAAACCTTTTGTAATGTGATTGTGAAATTTTATTATATGACAAAGAAAATACATGTTCAAAATTATTTATTGCAATAATATATATAAAATTATTAATATAAAATACATTCATAGTTACAGGAATATAAAAATTTGATTAATTAACAATTACGTATTATTAGGTGATGTGATTATAGTTGATTGACGGGACATGCGAGGGAGCTACATTCGTGTAAATAGAAGGACCCCAAATTGTTGCTACTAAGATGCTTTTATACTCCATATCATAATCAAATTCTATGCTTACTTTATCTTTTTGTAGTGACAAACTAAAAATGTTAACATTGTTATTGTTATTATTATATATTTTAAAATAAATATTCATTCTAAATTACTTATGTTATATATACTTATATCATTCTCACACAAAAATGAATTAGTGGAGTCCATTTAAAGTTATATATACTTTAAAAGAGTGAAAATGACATTTGAGCATTGGAAAAATTCATTGATTGTACATGCCTAAAGATACGTGTCATTATATTGTAAATATTTATTTTGTAAAGTCATCTCAAATATATACATTAAATATTAAGTTATATCAAAATATTAAAAAAATTTAATATAATTCTTTTCCAACCAAGACTCCAAAATGGCACAAAAATTTAGTGTAAAACTATTCATAATCTCATTTTACACTAAACTTAGCGTAATACAATTCACCACACGAAATATAATACATTTATTATATAATAACTAAATTAAAAAATGTAAAAAATAATTTTTAAAATGAATTTTAATAAAACAAATAAAAAATTGACACTTTCAAAATTTGTACCATATTGAGTGTATTTAACATTTTATTTTTATTTTTAGTTTTTATCAATGTTTTAGTTAATTAACTATAACATTAATTATTACAATTATTTAGTTAATATTAATATAGTGTAAATAATTTATTTGAAAAAAAAATTAGTATGAAAATATAGTGAAAATGAATTGATATAAATATTTGGTGTAAAAATTTGATGCATATATTAAAAAAAAAATATTTAATTTAAACATATTCTTTCAATATTCTTTAACTATATAAAAATTAAGTAAATATATAGTGCAAACATTCAATATCCCGTAACGAATGAAGTAATTAAAATAGAAAAAATGCATTTTCTAAAACATGTTTTTCAATTTGTATGTTAGCTAAACACTTCAACAACTAAACGAGGTTTTTCTATAATCAGGGGAGTTTTATCCCTCGCGTTGCGATTTGATCGTTAAATTCATATTCTTATTTGAATTAAATATTACAATTACGAAGTATTATTTATCCAACAAAACTTTTAATTAGATTAGACATTATAATATAATAAGTGCATACAATTATATGATACTCCATTAACATTTAAAACAACCAAATTGTCAAGAATATATATACATATATTATCATAATACTGCTATAAATCTATATAATTTTAACTTTACAAAAATTTTGAGTTAACTTGTATTAGAATATTGTGACATCGAATTAGCACAAAATGAGATGATAGTTATTGTTACGTTAGGTATTTACAAATCCAAAAAATATACATAGTCCATTTTAATTTAGTCAACTCTAATTTTAATAAATTTGACCTAATTAAAATAATTTGAAATAATAGTCTATTATAAAAAAATGAGTCCAAAAAATGAGCCAAATCAAAAACCTAATTTGTACGACTATCTCTTCTTCTTAGACATTTTCTTCTTCCTTTGCACATGCAGATCATACACACATTCTTCAAATAAAAAAGAAAACAAAACAAAAGAAAAAAAGAAGAAAAGCAGAAAAAAATAGAAAAACAAAAAAGAAGAAACTTGAGCATCGTTTCAGATGAGACGCTCTCGCCAAAATGTTATTCCGATATGAGAGAATACTGTTTCGATGGGGTTTCCGACAGTAAATAGCAACGCTCAGCTGTATACTCTAATTAAACTCTATGTACAATAAATGCTTACGTTATCGGCCAGTAAATTAGAACGGTACGGTACTGGATTAGTTTACCAAATTTCTACTTACATGTTTTTAGTCCATGACATTGACAATTTTATATAATGTGTAGATTTGTGCATATGTGTATGAGATAAATTATAGTATTCTCATCATAAAAATGGAAAATTTATTGTATTTTAGACGCATGCAAGAGATACTGATGGTTATCAACCTGAATAATATGCTATATTTATATAAGATATCCAAATGTCACTTCATTGTAGGGTCATCATAAATGTTATTGTTTGGCAGGATAGGAGATTGTTGTTAGACGTAAATAGGCAAGATGAGGTTCATCATTTAATGCAAAAGAGTTGTTTCTTGGGACTAGATGACTAAACTTAGAAAATGTATTAATATAAGTGATAATAATCACAATCAATATATAGTTGGTAAGGATAAGGTTGTTAAGACTAGAATCTTCTTTAGAATCATCTTCTCTTTGCAAGATTGGAATTACGATTGTAATAGTCTATTAAAATGGCCTAGTATATTTAAGATGTGTTCAAAGCATGTCTACCACTAACTATACAATAATATTCAGTTGTATATTGTATCATGCGAATGGGGAAATATGAATTACAACCTCAACGTATAATGAAATGAACTAAAGAGAACACAAATTATAAGTTCGACATCTATTAATGGTGAAAGAAAAAAAAAAAAAACTCATCTTTGAAGACGACTTGAATTTGAACCCTGAAGTTGAATCAACTCGTCTAATTTATTAATCAGCCATTGGGATTGCAACTTTACTTCATAGTTTTAATCACTGTATATTATATAGCTTTAATCATATATATATATATACACATGAGTTAATTATTATAAAATAAAATTTAACATAAAACAAGTAAGTCATGATTCTAATCGTTAGATTGTCTACTAATGATATTAATTATTAATTAACTATTTTGATTTTTTTAATTCATTAAAAAGGCTATAGGGGTATTATAGTACATTTGTAGACTTATTAAAAATAATCGGCAATTCAGTTATAAAACTTAAACGAATCTTCCTCTTAAAATTTATCGTTCCTCTCAAAATACACTGTGAATCATCGCTTTTAAAGGAAAAACCAAATCATCAACCTAAACTAGAACTTGGGTCATCTTCATTAGCATTAACACATACTCATATCTTATACACACGTGCAACATTAGTATTTGATGCATCATCATTCATTAGAGATTTAATAACAATTGCTATGTGAAACTGATTCACAATTAGTTTCGGAATAATGTGTAACATTCACTCTCCCTAAATAGTTAGTTTTAGATGCTTGATATATGATTAAAATGTTTAAATATGACTTATATGCATATTTGATGCTTAATTATGAGGGTTATTATGGAAATTAGAAGCCAAAACTTGTTTAAATAGTTGGAACACTGAAGCAAAGGTTGGAATACCTTAGAGTAAGCTACTGTAAGGTGTTAGACATGAAAGATATCAATAAAACAACATATAGTGTTTTATGGGCATAGATGTATAAAAATAAAAAAATTATCGAGGACATATTTTATGGAATATTATTATTGAAGATTGTAGATAATTTCGTTAAGAACGCGTAAACGAAAACCTCACCAAAAACGGAGTCCCAAGCGAAAAGTTATGAAATTTTTAGTAAATGGGTACCCAACCGAGTCAAACCCTACCCAATCCGGGTCTTAGCAAATTTAAGCTTCAATTACACGATTTTTACCCCATTCTCTTCCCCATTTCATTTCTAAACCTCTAGAGAATTCTAAGGGAGCACACCTGGGTGTTTTAACAAGAAATTGGAGGGATTATTGCAAGATTATTGAAGATTCAAAGGTATACTTCCAATCTTCAACATGCAACCCTAATTTAATGGTTTCTTGAACTCAAATTGAATGCATAATAAAGAATGGAAGTATACCTTTGAATCTTCAATAATCTTACAAGAATCTCTAGAGGAAAGTGTACATTGAGGAAAGTGTACATTGAATGTACACTTTTTTTTCTTGGTCCAAAAAAGAAAGTGCACACACAATAGATGAAATTGACATGTCCAATGCATACAATAAAAATTTTAAAAGTACTCTTCATATAATAATAAAAAAGATAAAATATAATATACTTTAAAACAATAAACTCATTACAAAAACCACACCAGACTAGTCACAGTGAATATATTATACTCTTTTATCTCTCATCTTCAACTTTCATCTTCAACATCAAATGAATAAGTAGAAAAGCTTGAACTTGGAGAGTTTGTTTATGATGCAACTTCAGATCCAAACACAACACACACTACATTACACACTGGTCAACAACTCTAACATCTGTTTATTACTTCGATCCACTTTTTATATTCAAAGTTTCTATAGGTAAAACAAAAAGATGAAACAACATGAAAACCGGGCTGGGTTTTCACCGTGTTTCGGGTCAGTGAGTTCTCAGTTTGACAGGGAACCTGGTCAGGTTGATCTTGTTCAAAAAATGGGCTAATCTGCTATCTTTCGGACCGGTGCATGTTCCGAGTCACGGGCCGACCAATTGAACTGGTCGGTCGACATGTGTTCCACAACCTTGCTGTGGATAATTTTATGGGTGGGTGGTGGCTTGTGTTTGAAAGGTAAGATTTAATGGACTTAACTATTACGTTAATTGTGGTGGGTAATCGAAAGTGGTCTAAAGGATGGAAACTATTTTTGTATTTGGATGTAAATTTATTGAGGTGTATAATCACGTTAGTACAAGATCTGAATTGGTTTTTAATTTTTCTTAAAACTCTTTTTATACCTTTCAACTAATATTATCATGGTGTTTAATCACTTTTAATTGTATTTTTCATTATTTAAAAATTTTAAATCACCAATTATAATTACAAATAAATAGTTTTATTTGACAATTAAAAATTGAGATAAAATATAGTATTACATGTGATATTATATTGTACAAATTTTGAAATCCATCAAATTAGAAAAAAATTTCGGTTGAAAGTATATTATATGATATGTCTAATTGAAGAGAAAAACGCTGATTTTTATAGTGCAATTTTTATAATTTTCGACAATCCGTTTTTGAGATATTTAATTTTAAAAAATGTAGGAGGAAAGTGAGATTTTATTAAAATGACTATTATACCCTTATAATGGAGCTCTCTCATTGGTTCTTCTATTCTCATCAAATTCTCTATTCTCATTTGAACTCAACTCTATATATAAGAGATATTTTCTTTCATCACAAAATACAACTTTATATCTTTTAATGAGCCTATGATATAATAGTAGAAAAATATGTAAACAATTATTATATTTATCTTTATATATAATTAAACGAGGATATGAGGAAAATCTGAACCCTTTATTTTTTTCATTCTTTGTGATCCAACGATCTTAATTTTTTCGTATAATTACACTTTTGGGCCCTTAAATATTTGATGTATTTATTTAAATTTAAAAATTAGACCAAATTTATTCATTTATAAAATTAAAGAGTCTATAAAATATATAAAAAAATCGTCTACAATAGTTTATTTATTCTATTAAAATTAAATATATCCCGCATTATAGTAAGTGTATAAACTATGTTAAAAAAATAACCAAATTGAAATTAAATTCGACACTGCGTCATAGCTGGTCTATAAACTATATAAAAAGATCGGACACAATATTTTATTCATTTATAAAAATTTTATTCGTCCGGCATTATCGCATGTCTATAGACTGTATAAAAAAATCGACCAAATATTTTATTCTTTTATAAAAATTAAAATATTTTATTCATTTATAAAAATTAAATTCGTCCCGCGTTATTGTAGGTCTATAAACTATATAAAAGAAAATGTCACAATATTTTATTAATTTATAAAAATTAAATTTGACTATATTAAAAAATCAACTAAATATTTTATTCATTTATAAAAATTAAATTCGGCGCACCTTATCGATGGTCTATTAACTATCTAAAAAATGGGGTACAAATCAAGTACAATATTTTGTTCATTTATAAAAATTAAATTCGTCCCGCGTTATCGCTGATTTATGACCTAGTATTAATTATAAACTAGCATATTACTCGCGTAATGTAATAAACACTAAAAATTTACGTGTGTTAATTTATTTGTATAACAACATATCATTTTTGAATAGAAAATGAGAAAATAGTGATACACCATGTTTCAAAACAATACAATTTGTGAGGACAACTGCTAAGCAAAACATGACAACGTGTTTAATTTTTGTAGATAATGTCAAGTCAAGGTTCAGATTAAATAATTGACCCATCAAATCGTAAAAAAATATATTTAAGTTTTATTCTTATCAAAAATTTCAACCCAAAACCAACCTATTAATCCGTCAATTTTAACCGATTTAATACGAAATCAACCTCAAACTTAGCAACCCTATACCTAAGTCAGTTATGTTTTGAATTGATTAATTTTGACCCACTTAGCAACCCTATACCTAAGTCAGTTATGTTTTGAATTGATTAACTTTGACCCACTCGCCAGCACATTTGTTTGACTAATAAAAAACATGCTTTATATGTTTGACTAATAAAACCCTATTCGAATTGTAGTATTAACAAAGTTAGGGTTTTGTCAACCCAACTCTAAATAAGACAGTCTTCAACAATAGTTTACATGCTTAAATGATGTGCTTTAACCACAAACCATCAAGATATCAATCATCAATATGTAGCTATAAAGTACAATCTTATTATACGAAGAACTAAAAACATCCTTAGTATATAATAGCTCTTTTGTTATCACTATTTCTCATAAAGCTAACGATATCAAATTAATAAAAGAAATATGTACGTTTTAATTCATTCCGCAACTTGTCCCACGATCAGTAGCATATCTACTTGTAACTTGGACCACTGTTAAGTTATTTTCATAACAAATTCAACATTTGCTAAAATACACTTTTCTTTTAATGAGATATATCCAAACTAGTTACCAGATAGTTCCTTCAGGATTTTTATACCTATGAAATGATTGAGCAAGATAACTATAAACTTCATTTATATATCTATAATCCTTATAAAGAGTTTTCTATATCCTTAAAACTTATATTTTTTAAGATGAGAAATGTACATATTATCCGTACATAATTACTCACAATATTTCGATCAACTAAACAAATATTGCCATAAATATTTTAGTTATTATGAAAACGTAATCTCTACATTATGTTCCGTACATAGTTCCAATATTGTGAAACACTGACTCAAGTAAACAATTATGGTAATAGATTAAATATTATCATTGACTTCGTATAATACATTCCATTATAATGATTATAACATGATTCAAATGATTATAAATTGTGTAACAGTATTACTACTTTCAAGTCTCAACTACCATCACAATTCTTGGTCGGTCAGTCATTCTCGCTACTATTACCCATCGCCATAAACTAGCATTGTCTTTCACGTATAAGATACCGCTACATTACGCAAATACCTACTATTATAAATCAAAGCATCTTTGGTGATCAAACAATCATCCCTAACTCAAAGTGTGTATGTGTGGAAGAGACAAGGCTAACTACAAAGTCAGTAATAAATATATTAAACGCAATTTTTGTATTAAACTAGTAATTTTAGCCCGTGCTATACACGGTTATTATTATTACTTTATGTTACTTATTTATATATTTATTAATATTAGTTAGACGGTAAATGATACAAAATACGTAAATGGTAAAAGTAACGTAGATAAAACGTAGTAATACTTGTGTAGCAAATAAAAAAAAAGTTTAAACTAACTTATGATTGTTTGATCATTTGTGGTAAAACTCAGTTACAAAATACGTAAATGGTAAAAGTAATGTAGATAAAACGTAGTAATACTTGTGTAGCAAATAAAAAGAAAAGTTTAGACTAACTTATGATTGTTTGATCGTTTGTGGTAAAACTCAGTTACAAACATGTCACTTTCATCCAACATTAATGATCAGTCATTGTTTTTTGGTGATTTTTTTATGTGAAGTTTCATTAGGTGATTATAGTAACTTGAAACACACATTTGAGGCGGTATATAAACTTTACTATTATGTTGCCAAAGACAAAATGGACGACTAAATTTGAAAGTCTCGTTACCCCTTCAATTACCTCATGCCATAATTGTCCATTCTTGACTTTATAGTATTTTTTTAGCTTTCAAGTTTTTCATTCGATAATTATAGCAACTCGATACACGCAATAGAAGCAATGCATAAATTTTACTATTACCTTGGCAAAAATAAAATAAAAAGAACTAAATTTGAAAGACTCGTTACTCCTTCAACTACCTCATGTTATCGTTGCTTATTCTCGACTTATATCTCTTAAGGTTTTGATCTAATTATCTCGTGACCAACTTTTTGAGACCCATAGAAGCAGTTGCAAACATTAATCTCAGAGACAAATTCGGCGCATGATTCCTCTTAAATAGTGACGTGTCTCGAGGTTGCACCATGAAGTCCTTGATGAAATAAATGAAAGCTTCTTGTAATTTATCAATGAAACAATGTACTCTATCATTTTTTTTTTGATGTGAAGTGCATAATATTTCCCTGTCAAAATCACATGATAATAATGCATTGTAAATATATTTTTTTCATAACTGAAAGTGGCTATTTTACCCCCTCATCAAAAACAATAAAGTTGAACATTTTAGTGGACTGTTTTAGCGGAGAATTTTTAACCATTTGAAGTTTATAGATATGACCGATGAGAAATATAGTAGTGGATTATATGTAGTTTGTAAAGGAACATGAGAAGTAACCTTATCAACTCCCACTATTATTACTTTTACTTGTAAGACTTATAACAAAATCTCAATTCATATCAACTATCTATGCAAGGAAATAAACAAATGATATATAAGTTTCTTTTTGTTAGATGTATTACATAAGTTATGAATATGATGTTTGGTATATAACAATAGTATGATTTAATATTACGAATGAAAAAGAATATATGAAGAGATCTTAAAACATACTATTATTATCATATAATAATTGGGGAATTTTAAGGGATGAAACTTTATTACTATTAAGTATCATTTAAAGTTATAAAAATAATAAAATAAAGGGTTTCTTAACTATAATAAGGTGAGGTGAGTTTTACTTTAGCCAAACCTACATTATAAAAAGTTTTGTCTTCTGTTATTTTTCATTGGTAAAGCATGCCAACATTTTTTGGTCTCTGATCACTAGTATTATATTTTGATTAAGGGTAACGTTGTGTAAATAAATTGGTTTCAGGTAAATTAGCTCAACATTTGCGATACGATTGATTAATCAACAGGTCAAGTTTTTATTGTTGTCAACAGGTCAAGTTTTTATTTTATATGAAATTAAACTGATAAATGTAATGTCGTAATTAGATCAGCTAATAATGAACTATGAAGGTTTCTTATTAACTCAGAATTTAGAACTCATTTTAGTTAAATGTTACATATGCCAACAATTCTACCACAGTACCACTTCTTGATATCACTAACATATGGGACAAGGACCTAGAGAAACACTCATTATATGTTACCATTTGATGTATACATCGATCTAAAGTAATAGTGTTACAGAAAAGTTGTTAGTATATAATTTTAACACAATCCGATTGACCGAAAGAGGGTTAATCACCCTTTACAACCGTTTTTTTTTCTTTTTCAATTTGATGTAGCCAAGGGTGATCATAAGAAAATCAAACCGTTATCGAAAAAACTGACCTACACAAATCGAATCATCTCAACAACCTACATTTCGTTTTATGAATAATTAAGACTTTCATTTTGGGTTTGATTAAAAAACTGATTCTTACCGTTACTACTAATTTACAAATTAAATAATAAAGATAAATCTATGAATTTATATGTTTGGGCCATAAGTAATCAAATTATCAAACTGACTTGGTACAAAATATTTGGGCTTATTAGATATACTTTTGCTAGGCTGAAACATTGCACCAAATGCAATTGTACGCAATGCTTGGGCCCAAGCCCACAAAATAGTGAACTCAAGGAGTCGAAGACTGGCTAGTTACATAATTGTATATTTGCATAGCGTACACAAAAAAGGTGTGTTACACATTGATTACACGTGTAGACATCTTAACAAAGGTATACATGAATCTCCGGTGCACGCGTCCCGTACAATTAAATCCCTACCAACGGCATATAAATATCTGTATCTCGTAGTAACCTCTCACAATTCCTCGCACTACAATTTCAGTTATTCGTTGTCACCTTCAATCATCAGTCTCATTTTCATTCTGCAATGGCACCTTCTCTGCAACTCACACTCGTTATCGTAGCGATTCTGCTATCAACCTTCTATTTCCCAGGAGCAACCGCCGTTACCGATGACGTCACAAATCCATCGTCACTAGATTTTGCTTCTTCACCTACATCACCTCACGACGTTCATGATTCCTTCGCACCGACGTCAATCTTCGAGCCGATACTAGCAAACCTAGGGTTTCAGGAACTCTCCATGGCCGTTCCGTCACTCTCCGATGACTCAGCATTCACGACGTGGAACGGTCCCACTACTCTCTTCGCTCCGACTGACGCTTCGATCAAAAGCTGTTCGTCATGCTCCGTCGTTCGTCTACTTCGAGAGCACATTATTCCTGGCTTATTCTCTCACGATTACCTTCGGAAGCTCGCGTTCGGTACGAAGATCGAGACGATGGATCCAGGCCGTTGCATAACGGTGACGTCATCAACAGATGCAAATAATTACACGAAGATATATATTGGAGGCGTTGAGATCACTCGTCCAGATCTGTTTAACAACGGTCTCGTTGTTGTTCACGGCCTACAAGGCTACGTCGCTCCGTTATCTCCGTTCTCATGTAACGTCGAGAGGATGACGTCACTGTCATTTCCTGTTTCAGTCGATAGTCGTCAAAATCTCGTACAACAATCCCTACAGTATCCGACGTATATCATGAGGCTTATGCTTCGAGATGCGATGTTGAGACTACGAAACAGCGGATTTAGCATCCTCGCATTAGCGCTGAAGTTAAAATCAGCCGAGTTGATGACTCTACAGAACATCACAGTTTTTGCACTTGATGACGTTTCAATATTCTCAGGTTCTCATTCATACGTCAACAACGTCAGGTTCCACGTCATTCCGAACAGGCTACTGGCGATATCTGACCTAGAGAAGGTTCAATCTGGAACGCTACTACCTACGCTTGAATCAGGTCAATCGCTAATGGTGACGACGACTGCTGGTGGATTTACGCCGATGAGGATTAATTACGTTCGGATTAAGGTTCCTGACGTCATGCGTAATCTGAAAATCGTGGTTCATAGCATCTATTTGCCGTTCCCGCATCTCCATCCGTCTGCCGTCACGTATGAAGAGACTGAATCTGCTAGTGGAAGCACTCCGCAACACTTTGAGCAGGATGATTTGGTTAACTTGATGTCAGGTTCGTGTACGGTTACGGATCAAGCTAGTGGCAGTTGTGCTGTTGGTAGTGGCATTCGCACCACAGCTGAGGTCAAGCCTGGGATGGTGAGGACTGAGCACCAAGGTCTGTAGAGTGGTGTCTCAACCGTAGGTACCACTTGTTTGTCGTTTTCTCTAGTCAATGGTAGGCAACTATTAGTCATGTTAATAAGAGCAAAAACGTAGGTTAACTACTAGAATCAAGTCTTATGATGCTAATTGTACTTTCTATTGTATTAGTATGTTTTGATGCATCTAGCTTTAGGTTGTACTGTTTAGCTACTTACTGAATCAAGTCTCATACTATATGTGACATTCACCATCCTTTGCAAATTGCAATGTTTCTCTGTTCCAGTTTTTTAACTTCATCTGCTGAGATATGCCTGAACAATTGCAATGCAAATCAACAGAACTGAAGTTCAAATTTGTTTAATCAAAAAAACTTCTAACGAGTTTATGAAATGCTTAAACAAACTAGAGTTGTTATTCATATTGACATCACTTTTTTTTTGTTTCAAAATGTTGATATTTGGTCTATTTACGTTAGTCTCTATGCGATTCCACCGATTTTCTGCATGAGTTGGTAAATTCCCATTGAGAATAATGGAAACAACTTGCAACATATAGTTCATATGATGTGTATTAAGGGAGTAGTTCATCAAGTAACAATAGCTATTAAGCTTTTGTGTGAGAACTATTCAGTAGTTTAAGCCTTTGAATATAAATTGTTATAAACAAGTATAGTTTATTTAGTCTGTTGTTTCAGTTAGCATAGATTTTCGCCGTTTATCAAACTAAGTAATAGATAGATGCTGATTTCTGCAAAATATAATTAGTCTAAATGTCCTTATTTCATGATTCTATTATTCGTTTGTCTATAATCAATTCAAATAAGTTGTTCTCACAGTATCATAACTGGAATATGCTGTTTTTAAGTAACTGAAAACATGGATCAATAGCGTGTTCCCTGATAAAACTTAAGATTTTATACTTATATGTGATACAAGTTGTACTGTTAAAACAACTTCAAATTTTTGAAGTATGATTTCCAGATACCTTGTAGTGCACTATTAGTGTACATGTTCAACTTGGGTGGTGATGATATCTTAGGTCACTCATTAATTATGGGTCCTCACGGCTCACAGTGCATACACAACCTCACCACTGCTCTCTATATCAAGTTCTTCAAGGTCAGAATCGAAGTCATCCAGATCCAGGTCAAGGTCCAGGTCATCATCCATCATATCCAGATTGTAAAGATCAACATGTGGAATTGTGGCCTCGGATAGAATCTTCATGATCGCATCTATGCTCTGCATTGGTTGATCAGGTTCTTTAAACATGTTGTTTATCATCTCGTCCTCACCCATCAAATCTGCAGTCAGGTTCTTCAGAAACCATCCATGTGTTTTTATCTCTGCCATTGTGATTCTCTGTTTATATACACAAGGTAATTAGATACAGTGGTTCGATAATGCCATATCAACTACAAAAATGAAGCCCTTTGAGATGCCATAAGGCCACCAACTGAAATTTCTGTTGCCAAAGAACTTTTGATATAATAATTGACTTGTGCATTAACCTGTGCAGGGTCCCCCACAAAGATTCGTGAAAGGAGGTGGCGACATTCAGGAGATATCTCAATATTTTCTGGAATTGAGTACTGAACATCAAGAATTCTCTGTAGAACACACAAAAGGTATGGCCCGTAATAAGCAACATGGAAATCGAAATTGGTAACATGACAAATTTTAGTGAAGTGTTTTCTTGTACTTGTATCGTCTTTCGGAAGTCTCTTGGTTCATTTGGGTCCTCAAAAGGATAGCCGCCAACAAGCATAACATATAATGTCACCCCACACGACCACACATCTGCCATCTGTAAAAGGCTCACTAATTAGATCAGTGACTCGAATGGCCACATAAAAGGTGTTCAATTGATTACTTCTTTTGTTTATAAATGTTTACCTTCCCATCATACTCTTCTCTTGCTAACACTTCGGGAGCAATGTATGCTGGTGTTCCGACTGTCGATTTTGGCTGTGAATGCAGCACGGAAGACTGCAGTACAGCATACAAGAAAATTTTAAGATGATTGTAAACCATTGACATGGTATAATACAATAAAGATCCCGAAATAATAATCAAATGATGAGAAATTAGCTAATACCTTGGAGTACCCAAAATCACATATTTTCAATCGAGGAGCAGGGCTTCCGTCAATCAACGTGTTTTCTAGCTTCAAGTCTCGATGACAAACTTGCTGAAACAATGCAAACCAACAGAGGAAGTACAGACGGTTAGTGTGTTTATACACGCAACAGTAATATCAGGAATCAAATTATCAAACACTTTGTTTTATTGTTTAGGAAATTGCACATATCTACATAGAACAGATGGGACATACCATAGCATGACAGTAGCTGACCCCGGATATTAGTTGTTGAAAGAAGTATCGAGCCTGCACAGAACCGAAATAAGAATAAGTTTCAAAACCTATAACTTGATCTGACCCAAGAAACTTGCAAAACTTTCATGCCGTTCCTCATTAAACCATTTGCCAAACTTAAAATCGTAAAAGAAGAACCTCATCTTCATTAAAGCGGCCTGCATTGCATATTCTATCAAATAGCTCCCCTCCAGCTACATATTCCATCACGATCGCTAAATGAGTCGGGGTCAATATGACCTTCAATGAAACAAAACATCAACTTAGTTTGCCTTAAATGGAAACATCTTAAACAGATAACAAATAGAATCAGAAATGATGAAAACAATCTAACCTCTTTAAACCGAACAATATTAGGATGCCTTAAAGGCCTATGATTGATGATTTCCCTTTGAACATTTTCATCTATCTGTGAAAAACAACAATTATTAACATACTGATCACAATTCCCAATCTAATCTAATGATTATTAAATCAAATGATCAATTAATTTATGATCCTACTCAGTGAACATCCTCTAATTAAATTAAAGTTTCCATACTTAGCATAAATCCCAAAAAAAAAAAAAGAATAACAAAATGATCTAAACTCATAAAAACTTTAACTTTCACCTTCAAGAATCAAGATTAAAATAAAACTTATCATCTCCAACACAAGAAAGATTCCATGAACACATAAAAAGTTATTAACTGAATAAAATCCCACATGAAACACACTAATTATACTTTTATCAATCAATCAAAATTCTAAAAATAGGAAAAAGAACAAACCTTTTCACCTCTCTCAATATACTTAACAGCAACCAGCTCTTTAGTTTGTTTATCTCTCATAAGCCTTGCCACCCCAAAATTACCCGACCCGATATCCCTAACAAAATCATACCGGTCACTATCATGCATGATCGGCATATCCATACCCGGATTCACCACCCGATCCATATTCATATTCCAGCCTTAATAAATAATATCACAGTACATTCTGTTTCATTTCATGCAAGCAAAAAATGTAAACTTGGAATCCAGAAAGAAGAACTTTTTGTAATTTTATTTGCAGAGCAGAGGTTTGGAGGGAGTGATGGAGACCGAGTTGTGAAAGAGAGATAGGAGTTAACGGACACCGTTTTATTGGAAGTTGGACGTAGAATACGACGGCGTTTGGCCATAGTTGGGTCACAAGACGACAAATTTATCCTATCGATTTTTATGAATAAAATATATTGTCGTTTTTCTCTTTTTTTTTTTTTGTAGACTTCGTCTGCTGCTGGCTGGCTGGCTGGCTGAGTCAGTGGCCAATTACTATTGCATGCTGGTATAATTTTTAAGCTCGTATGTATTTAATTATATAAAGAAGATATATAAAATGATTTTATTTGTCGTCATGATATAATTTCGTACGACACAGGTTTGAATTATCCTCAAATGATAGAATTTTTGATTGATTTCTAGTGGCCTATGGGAAACGTTATAGTTGGTTTTTATTTAATATATGCAACTTGGTTTATTTAATATTTTCCTTAAAACAACTTGTTCAGATACTGAAGATATTTGTGTTGTCTAACGAAAACGAGTAGATATTAATATATTATATTTATATTCACATATTATGTGTTTGGTTTGAATTAGGAGTCATGGGTTTAGGTGTTACTAATTATTAATTGTTAATTTACGGAATTGAATTAAATTAGAATCAATCAGTTTGTTTGGTCTAACATAGAAGAATTTAATATCCATTTAAAGACATCATAGGCCAGATACGTGAATCTACTTTGCTATTTTAGGTGCCAAACAATTTGAATTTTTTTTGAAATTCTTTAGTTAGATATTGCCTGCAAGACTCTTTTCATTGGGTATTACAATTTGGTTCGTTTTGATTTTTCAATAATAAAAAATGTATAGTTTTGATTTCTCTATGATTTAATTTTTCGGTTTAATTTTTATTGGTCATTTTTGTTTATTATCAAATTCTACGCTATGAGCTCGTTACAATATTTGGACTACTATATTGAACAAAGTTATATTACAAAGTATTTTGTACATATATAAGCACACTAAAGTAAGTACAATTATACCATATAAATAATAACACCTCAATTAATTTTTTCAAATATTTAACAAAATACTTAGTCAATCATATAATGTAGCAACAATTCAAAATTTTACCTAAAAAAACAAGTTAGATATACAATTTTACGCTAAGAATAGTAGATATTGTATGAATTTCTAAAGTTCGTTGGTTGATAACACATTAAAATTTTTAATATAATCTATGAATTTGTATAGTAAATATAAATAGAAATATATAACTAATTAATAATTAAATATCGATTATGTTTTTAGGTAAAATCCGAACGAACCCAAAAATTACGATTATTATATTATCAATATCAAACCGTTAATCTTACCAATGATTCGATTATTTCGATTTTTAATTTTGTCTTCACTTCTAATTTAATAGTTTATATTGTTTTAAATAATTGTGATTGTAATTAAATTATAAGAAAATAACTTTTGACTATTGACCATTGACCATTAAAGAATAAACTAATATTTTATGAAGATAGTATAAATGAAAATAGATAATTCCGAATGTGTAATTTCTTTTGCAAAATCGTTTATGTTATAATTAAAGAATTCATTATCAATGTAAATAATAACTTCAAAGCCTTATTTATAAAAGTTGTTTATAATCATTATAGTTGTCTAACTCACGATTTAACTCGTGATTTGATATCATATATTTCAACTCGTAAATCATCCCGTTACTTAAGAGTCATAGTACGCATATATTAATTTAGACATTAAAACTTATCTTATATATCTTAATTTTTTAAATTAATATAAACATTTAAATATTTTTAAAATTCTAAGAAAACTTAGATATGATTTATAAAATTTAAGTAAATTATAATAAACTAATAACAATAAATCGTATTTATTAATGTACATTTAGAAATTGAAATTTGAGAATGAACATGGTAATCAAGTGGGTGATATTATTCTAACAACATGACCCTCAATTGACCATCAACCTCAACTTTTCATAATTTGTACGGTATTTTTAAAATATCACTCAAATGGACGATCATAATGTAATAATTTTGTTCTTAAAAAAAGTAAAACATTATGAGATTCGATGATGAAATCGTATGACAACAATCACAATTGTTTCATTCAAAATAACTCTAATAATTCATTTTTCTATTTTTTCAATATTACACTAAAAGATTTGCTTAATTTTCTGACTCGTAGGAGTTATGAGTCGACATGATTCGAAAGAGAAAATAGATGACTCGTAAGAGTCACAGTCATTTAAGAGTTTAAGTCGTCTTATTTTTGAAAATTTTAACTTAATTCATAATTCGTAAGAGTCTAACAACTATAATAGTCATAAAAAGAAAAGCTAGAAAATTGAATACATTGAATTGGGCTTTTAATTTTATTATTAACGGTGTGAAATCATCATTTCAAAGTAATTTTTATCATATATTAAAAGAACTGATTTGATAGAATTATTTGATGCGTGTACTTTATAGATTCTTCATTTTTATTCATTTTATAATTTCAAATTGTAATTTTAAAGGTATTGTTTCAGATATTTAAACAGCAAATTGGTGATATAATATAACAAATTGATCATAGAATATTGTGAAAGGGGAAGATGAGTTTTATCGTTTTATTTTAAGTGGATTCGAAAGGATATCAATTAACGTTTGTTATCTAGCAGAAAAGGACATTCGTTGAAAAGTAATAATATGAGCCTCGAAAAGACCTTCGTTAAAAAGTAATAATACGAGGCTAGAAAACTTGACTGTATCTTCAACAAAATGTACGTAAACAGTAAATTGCGGTTGGTGGTATGTTGCTAATCGTTACAAACAAAATCTATTTATTCTTGTGTTGCGATGGAAATGTTTATTCTTGTAAAAAAACCTTACGTACTTTTGTTAAGTAATCGATCTAAATTTCTTATTCATTGACGCATTTAATTATTTATAAGTTAGATGTATATGTTAGTGTTTAACTACTTAACTCTTCTTAACCATATTGAAAGTAAATTGTGAATTAAATTTGTATACTTTACTTTTAGGCAATATATTACAGAGTATGACAAATATAAATTGTTAGTGGTTAACTACCTAATTCTTCTAATCTAATCTAAAAAATATTTAAAATAAAATGTGAATTAAATTTGTATATATATTTTACTTTTTTGAAGGTATAATATATAGTATAGTATGAATATAAAAGGATGAAATTCACTTTTTTATATTTGATGTCTTCAAAATCTTAAAGAAAAGAAAAAATTAATTTTTTTTTTGGAAATGTTTGATTTGTAATAAATAAAAAAAAATAAAAAAAGAAGAAGAAGAAGCACACTATTCTAAACCTTTGTTAAATGTAGTAGAGATAAAATCTTTAGTAGAGATAATGTTATCCAGAATTAAGTCCCCTTCTATTCGAGGCCGGGTGACCTTGCCCTACAAGCATCCAAACTTCTTTTTGCTCTTCCTCCGGGTTGCTTCACGAACGCGCCATCTAGAAGCCCTACTCATATTCCAAAAGTGCTAGATTGATATATGTTTTCCACGATGAAATAGCTAGATATAATTGTGTAATTTGAATGATTATCCTGAATAATACTCCAACTTCCTGTTGGGTCCAAATGTAATACTAGATTGGAGACAAGTTTTATGCTACAATATATTATAGTAGTATTTTTAGTTCAAGCCACAGCTTAAGTTAATCCCTTAGCTCAACATGTATATATAATTAATACATGCAAAACGATACAATGAGAATATATTGTATGTTTTATAAAAGAATCTAACTATTTATTTAATCCAAAATAAAAGAATGTCATGAAATTCCTTCACAAATATTCCGATTATTGTAAAAGCTACAGAATATGGTATTTGAAACTCACAGATCACATTTCTACTCACAATCTCAAACATATTCCATGTTTTCCAACACTGTGATCAGTATTACATTCATTGTTTGCATCTAAGCCATTTTAGTGAAACTTAATTATTATGTGTACCTGGTTTGGAGGCAAATACGAACTAGCTAGATACCATACTATGTAGCTATATATATATATACATAATACAAATACATCATATCTATTTTTCAGTATACATTCAAGTTTTAACCGTATGTTTTTTTTTTCAATTTATGTCTTGTGTGTGTATGTACATGATCCCAACTTTTTAAATGTACATAATCTTTTACATATATGTCTTACTCTGAGAATGTAGATACGAGTCTATTAAAATTGACGATATGAAGGAAATCAATGCTATGTTTCAAACTCGATAAACATGACTAATACCTAAATTGAAGGTTGTAAACATCGGATTGTAAAACTCTAACATCATGAAACGTGAATTGTTGGTTATGATTCCATTGGGATCATGTATACAAAACTGATTGTGCCACAATCATCCAAATATGAATTCATACAAATTATCTAAATCAACGGTCAAAGACGGATTCATTACAAAATCAAATGGAGATAAGTAGTAGATAACTATAACCTTAAAATGGGATAACAAAATCGATTCACATATATTAAGAGAGACTTTAACACATAACCTATTACTTAATAAATTATACATGCGTGTTGCAATGTGTAAGACTACTTAGTGAAATATAATTTTAAAATTATAAAATTTCATATTTTCTACTACTTCCTTTTCTCGTAAATAGTACTTAGGAGCCTAACTTGTTGTTAATTCTTCATTTTACATCACCTTCGATTTAAAAAAAATATTAAAAATATAATATTAAAAATATAATATTATTATTATTTATACAATATAAAAGAGTGATTAACAAGATTGTCGGTATACTTTTAACTAGCTTGAATTTTTCTTTTCACAGAATCGTTTCTTACAAGCTCATGTTAATCTTCCTCTAAAAATAACTTTACCCAATTTAGGTTTACATAACGATATAAGTTCGAATCTAAAATTAATCGAACAAATATGTAACGCCACAGATTAAACTGCTAAAGTTATATTTTGGGATTAAAACATACATAATTTAAAGTACAAGGGAGTAAAGTGAAAGTTTTTACTTGGTAGTTTACATTTTACAACCACTTGTACCTTTTTTTCATTTTTAGACCAGCGTTACAACCACAAATCACCGTCGCCGTCACCGCCTACAGAATATCAATTTCCTCCGTCGCCGACGCCGGCGAACAATGGTATCGGATTCAGACCTCATCGGACGGTTGCATGAGTACTTAAACACGGCTGATCTCACCACCACCACCACCGCCACCGTTCGCCGGCAGCTAGAAAAAGATTTCGGAATCGATTTAACCGATAAAAAAGCATTTATTCGTGAACAGGTTGATCTGTATCTAGAAAACCAACAACAAGAAGACGTACAACAACAAGAACTTGAAGCAGAAATTGAAGCAGAACTTGAAGAAGTAGAAACTGATGAAGAAATCGAAGATGGTAATAGCAAAAGTGGCGGGAGCAGAAAAAAAGGGTTAGGGTTTCAATTTGATTAAATTCTTATCGTTTTTGAATAGTTTAGTTAATTGTATTATTAGTTGAAATTGGAGGATGTAAAGTTAGAATGATGGTGTAATTTGTTACCCTAATTGATATGGATTTTAGGATTACTAAAATGAATGAAACATTATTACAATTGATACTAATAATAGAGCAATGATGGTAATATAACAAGAAGAAGTGGTACTTAGGTTAGGCACTTAAAAAGTATTACAATGCAGTGCTTTTGAAAAAAAAAAAAAAAACTTTGTTATTTGTGAAAAGAAATGTAGAAGATGTGGAAGCTTCAGAAGTTGGATGGTAATTTTATTGAACTCGTTAAAATTGGATTTAAAGAGGGATTACTAGACGATGTTGGATTAGTTTCAACCAAATTATATGAGTTTGAATTGAAGCGGTGATCATAGTTTTTGCATAGTTATAAAGTATATGTTTTTAAAAATGTTAGTGGCAATTAAGTAAACACTCAGAGGCTTATTTGTAGATATTGAAATCTTGAATCAGGTAACATATGCATTAGATGTTTATAAATGTGATAACAACTTCTGCAAGGAATAAGGAAGCCTCTTTCGCACACACTATGTCATCATAAGAAAGCCGTGTAGATTGTGGTCAAATAAGGTTATGGTTCTCAAATAAAAACAAAAATTCTGATCTTATTAACCATGGAGGTTCAATAACCTTATTCGGTTATTCTACTTGTCTTGCAAATGCAACTTTGTTGTACTTGACCTTTCTTGATTTGCTTCTTTCATTTCAAAGAAGTGTGGTGAATACAATTTGAATGTATTATTAATGATAAGAATGTGTAATTGAATAAACCTTGAAGTCCAAGAAATGCTAGAAGGTCAATGCATGTTATTATAGGTGAACTAATGACACTCCTCAAAGGCATATGCATATCTTTTGTAAGGAATAAGGAATAATCATGTAGATAGTGGCCGCCGAAGAGGCTATGGTCTAAGTTATAAGTGTGATCTTTTTTACTTGTGAATATCATTAAACTTGTTCAGTTGCTCTGTCTGTCCTGTAAATACAATATTGTTGTATTTTAGCCTTTCTTGATTTACTTCATTTCGTAGAAGGGTGCGGTGGATCTGTTCCTTAAAAAAATAGTGTGGTGAATCTATAACTTCAATTTGATTTAAATTTCTCATTAATATGAAAATGTTACTTTGTGTAAATGTATACCGCTTTGTTTAATCAGGTCAAAAAAGGAGGACAAAGAGGTGAAGAAAAAAGGGGGTGGATTTACCAAATTATGTAGTCTTTCTCCCCAACTTCAAATATTAACAGGGGTACCTGAATTAGCCAGAACAGAGGTAGTAATAGTCTGTTGCTGACATGTTCATTAGTTTTTTTTATTTTTATGGGGGTTTTGTAATCATTGTTAGTCTTTAAGTTTCTCGATATTTATAGGTTGTTAAACAACTTTGGAGCTACATAAGAGAACACAATCTGCAAGATCCAGCTAATAAAAGGAACATACGTTGTGATGGACCATTTCGTGAACTTTTTGGTGTGGATACTATTGACATGTTTCAAATGAATAAGGCTCTTACAAAGCATATATGGCCATTGAATTCTGATGGCGGTACTTCCTTCGCTGTTTCTCTCTGTGCTCACATTCTTATTATAGAAGTCATCGGTTTTTTGTACTTCTTAATGAATACCATTTTTGTTCATAATTATAGTAGTACAGCTTACATTAAACTCATTCTCTGAGACTAGAGAGTAGAGATCTTAATTAGCTAGATACTTATAAGAGTGTAACATACCCCTCTTGGGCACATTGACTTACTATGGTTTTTCGATAGTGCTTCATTCTTTATGCTCGATTGCCTCTAATTCGTTTATCATTTTACATGGATGTTCTCATCTTCTTTGGGGTTTTATTGGACATTTTTTATATCTGCAGCTCCAGCAGCCAGTGCAGCACCAAAGGAAAAGAAACCAAAGAAGGAACGGGAAGAAGGTAGGAATGATGCACAAGTAACATTGGACATCACTGTTCCACTTCTACCTTCTATTCATTTGAATAAAATCAACCAACAGGAAACATATGTATTAGTCGTTGTACTTCTACTTTTTTTTGTTTCTTATTATGTGTCTATACTTTGACAATCATATCATTGTTCGCCTGGCTTTAATCAAGTTTACGTGATTAACAGTCAATTTGAAACAATAGGACAAAGGATGAATAATCTAATGAAGAGAATGTTGATCATCTCAAGCGCTTTTGATGATTTATGTTAGTTATTTGATTAAAATTGGACAAAACTAATGAACTTCATATGAGTATTAGTTTACAAGTACGTCATTAATAAATACGTGTGGTTAAGCATGTGTTTAATAAAATTTAAAAGTGCATAGTCGTTTTCATTTGTTTTTTCGATCAACTAATTGAAACTGTTGTCTTACAGCTTCAGATGAGCCAAAAAGAAAGGAGAAACGGCAGAAGGGTGCTGGTGGTTCTTCTGGTATTCTTGCTCCAATTCCACTTTCAGATGCTTTGGTGAAGTTTCTTGGAACAGGGGAAAATGCATTGGCACGTTCAGATGTCGTGAAGAGAATCTGGGACTACATTAAACAAAATAACCTTCAGGTATGTATGCCTTACCTCTTCATCTGTGAAAATTATGTAATGGTGGCAAACCTTAACAGTTACATCATCTGTTTGATTTGAAGGATCCAACTGACAAAAGAAGAATTTTGTGTGATGAGAAGCTGAAAGAGCTCTTTGATGTCGAAACATTCACAGGATTTACTGTTTCAAAACTTTTAGCTACTCATTTCATTAAGGCTGAAAAGTGAGTCTTGCTAGTTAAGAGCATGAAATTTTTGGAAATTTTGCTTGAATTAGTTATCTCTAACCGCCCCTGTTATAACCCTATGGCATGTATCCTTTTGAACAGTCAAATGAAAATATCGAAAATCAAAGATGACTATATAACTGTTGGTTTTGGCCAAACTTTTCACAAACGTACCTTCCTTCATAATTCTGTTACATTTTGGTATTATTCATCCCTAAAGATGCAACATATGCTTCTGAACTTTGAGCACATCCTTTTTTTTTGCAAATGACATCCTCTTTTTGTACAAATAGAATGTGTATTTGCGTAAAGAAGGTTTAGGTTGCTGTGATGGTTTTAAGCTATATCCAGCGAGTTCATATGAACCGTCTTTCACATAGTTTGAACAAATTTTAAGCATTCGGCTTAAGGAGTGTGGCTCTTATAAAAGTTGAGGAATTGAACATGACAACTGATATCGTGGTTGCAGCCAAGTTGATCTTTAGTTATTCGAGCTTAAATTCTAATCAAGCTTGAATGAGTTGTACTTGAACTATAACTAGTTGATTTTGAGCTCCTATAAGGATGCTACTTGAATGATTATTGAGTTCTTATAGTCCTGCATAACATGCAAGTGCTAATGCACATGGCTACGTGTAAAGCTAAGGGTGCCAAAGAGTAAAGTTGTTGTCAAGTTATTTAAGCTCCAGCTAGGCTCGAGCTTGTCCTAGTTGAAATTTATTGTGTTTTCAGATGGAGCTCAATTTAAGATTGCTTAAATGAGTTCCCTAAATACACCCCAGATCTCCAATCAAACTTGCCTCATGATGGCTCCATGATCTGCCATAATCTCTTTGATCCCTTTGTTTATGTGCCAGAATAAAGAGAGATTTGGTAGGAAAGTGGAAGTCAAGCTACAGAATCGAGTTTCAGCTTAGCGTTAGGTGGTTGAGCTGAGCTCGAGTGCGGTTTAATTCATTTGCAAGATATATCCAGATTTTAAGAGGAATCACTAAATATAGACGTCATAACATCCTTAATCTCTCTATTGCTTTGACACATACATTTTTAGTATCATGTTTCTTACATTCACCAATCATCTTTACATGTGTACTAATTGTTTTATTAGCCACACATTTAGGCATATATTTCAGGTATATGCATCATTTTTCTTAACATAATGGATTTCAAATGTAAAATTAGTATGGCAACAGTATGAAGTTTGAATTGAAACTAGCGTATTATGTTATGTCTTTGCAACAACTTTCGCTATTCTTTAAGTTCAAATATGATATATGCTTTGAGATTTTTGAATATTAAGTTCAGTATTATAGATCACAAAGCTTGTATGTACTCAGCATTCAGCAATACCAGAGTCCAACATCAGGAGACGAAATAGAATTGTAAACGTTGTTGAATCACCCGTCAAATGAAATTCATATCATCGAAGAAGATAAATCGCGTAACAGTGAAACTTTTATATTTGGTCAAGGGGACATCATTTCCTTATTTGATACACATAAAAGAATCTCTAGGTGCTAAATTGGGTTTCGTTAACTACTCGTTCACTTATTGTATCATCCGAAAGTTGATATTTTCCCAGCATTTCGGTAGATGGTAGTCGAATCTCTAAGGTTTTCATGCATCTCTTTCAGTTATACATTAGTTTAGTACAAGCTTGTTTTTCATTGTATATGTTGATTTGAAACAGATCACTTATCTACATTGTATACATTGAATGTGTTCTTTAACTTAAATAAATGCAAAAATTACATTATCATTAGAAGATAAATAATAAATATTGAATTTCAATAAACAAACAAGACTACAAGTTAATTTAGTTTTGACAAATCTAAAATATACTTCTCTCCTTTCACTCTAGTCGTGGTCTGCCGCTGGAACAAACTGCAAAACAACAAAGAGAAGGTTAGGTAAGATAAAAAAGAAAAATAATAGTAATAATGATAATAATAATAATAATAAGGAAGGTTTGCAAAATAAGTGAAGTTAAATAGGCAAAGCAAGGATAAAGAGTTGAAGGTGACTGAAGAGAGGATTTCATTGCAAGGGATATTCATAACAACCTAACAACAGTGACCCTAATTGTTAGGTGAAAGTAAAGCAAAAGCATACTATACATCATCTCTTCTAAATGCAATACTATATCGATCTGTAAAAATGTAAACAGTAGTCAGAATACGAAATGAATAATACCGAAGAATGAACGAAAACATCTATATATATATAAGTGATATAGTTTTAAAAAATATATATTCTTTGTTTAGGTTACATTCTTATTTAGAGGTGTTTGAGATTACTTAATTAAGAGTTTATTTGTTTATACGCTTATTTTGACAGTATGTAGGTAAATACAAACATTATTATAGAAACTAGTTACTTTTTAAGGAATAAAATTACTTTGACACCTAATTTTTTTAAAAGCATATAAACTATTTTAAATCCCAGTTACTCCTTGATAGATAAATTTTCATAAATGCAACCTCCCCTGATCTACCTTTCTCTCTCTTCATTTACAAGTAATCAAAGAAAGGAAGATGCTGAAGTAATTTTACATCCTCAACTCCCAAAAAATGAACACAAATAGAAGCAACAAGCATATACACTTAAACTTAAAGAAGGTGGTACAACAAGTTATGATTAATGATTGTGACACATCCAGGCAGAGAAGAAAATGCATGACAATAATTCCTTCAAGTTTTAACCACTTTCTGTATACTTCCTTTTTGCAATAAATACTACTGCTTGTTTTGGCTTGTCCTATTACCTATACCATTTTTCAGATATGACCCATTCATTGCAAAACTACAAATTCTGTTTGTTCATAAACATTCTTAAATATTGTCCACACTAATTCATGTACATGCAACTAATTCAAAGTTATTGTTGAATTGTCTCCTCTAATAACAATAACAATCATTCCTTATTTCAAAATAATATATATCATAATGAGTAATGCTAGATATACTTAACAATATAGATCTAAAACTATATATAATCCATTCATATTTAACATATCACCTTCACATTTTCTCTCTTTTAATTTTTAACTATCATTTTATCACATTAACTAATCAAACTTATAGATCTGTTTTTAGGCTTACAAGATTAGTCCTACGTATCATATTTCATAACATTAATACTACATATCAATTTCAAACTAACTAACAAAATATCATTCACTTTTACTATTGTATATAACTTTATTGTATGCATTCTATATATCTTTGTTCTAGATCATTAGGAAATTTCATCTTTGAATTTTACTTATCATGATACATATACTAGATTAAGCTTTTAGCATTTTAGCTTCTTATATAACCTTTCTATTGGCAATAATCATATAAGCAAACATTAATTAAACACAACAATTATATATGTATAGAGAAAAAAAGGTTACCTGGAATAAACATTAATATTTGACGAATCGCCAAAGATATATGGTGTGCGAAATGCATCATGACCAAAATCAACATGAAGGGGCAACACTCCTATCCTCCTTGCTAGCGGCTTGCTGGACCACCAGTGGCTGCTGTGTTTCTTGCTGGAGCAATAGCTGATGCGGTTGGATATGAAGTTGTTGATGATTTTGTTGTTCTTGAGATGGTTGAGGTTGCTGTTGAATCTGATAAATGTTATTAACATTAATATTAAAACTACCTAAAGCTAAAGACGGCGACATAACTGTTGAAACAGTCATCGGACTAAATCCACCACCAGACCCTACAGCGGCATCAAAACCGCCATTTAACCATACTAAATCAGCTGTCGACTGCTGCTGTTGTTCAAAGTTTCTTAGCATTTCTTGTTGTTCTCTTGAATTAGCAACAGCCACTAATTGTTGTTGTTGTTGGGCTTCAAGTATTTGTGGGTGGTTTTGAGAGGGCATACCTAACATAGGCTGCATGTTATAAGGCAAAACTTGCATTGATGATGAAGACATGTTATTGATTTGAGGGATAAATCCTTGATTCAAAATTGGTATCATTGCAGACGGCCCAATGTAATTAGCTAATTCTAGTTTAGCGTTGTGTAAATCGTTCTGGACTTGTTTTAATCGGTGTTGGAGAATAGATATTAGTCCAACACATCCATAAACTGGATCTCGTAGCCTTGCATCTGCTTCATAAGCCAATGAATTAACGGCATCCTCTCGTTGAGCTGTGTTGAGTTCGTTTAGGATTTTGGCTACGTTACTTGCACCAAAGACTTTGTGTACATTCGCGAATTTTTGAGGTTGGTCTGGTGGGAAGTATGGTGCAAACACACATTCTTGTGTGCATTTACGTCGTAAAAACTTGCAAGCTGCACATGGAGAATTTGATGACGCCATTTTTCCCTTCACCTTTAGATCTGAATACATAGACCCGAATAAATATATATTTGCTCATGGAAATCATCATAATCATAATCATAAATCGTAAATCATAAATCATAAACATAAATTAACACTATTTGAAGATATGAAAAAGATTAATGAATGAAACATGTGATAATGTTGACAATTATGGAGAGATGTAGATTATAGTAATTAGTACACATGAATTAAAGATGTGAATAAATGAATGAATAATTATAAATTAACATCGCATTCAGCGAAGGTTCGTTTACCGATTTAAGAGAAGCAGGTGGTGGCAATTAAAGCCTTTTTTTCTTGTATCGAAACACACAATTTCAAGTCAAATAACTAATTTAATCTATTTATTCAAATCTAACATACTTGAAATCTGTTAATGATACCTCATGTTACCTTTAAACGATATCATAAAATGACTAAATAAATCTTTCTACATGAATGATGAAAGAAGATAAAATACCTACACCCGAACCAGCAGAAAATCAAACTAACAGAAGAAAATAATATTTTCTGTAGAAAAACTCATAGCTAGAAGCAACTTAATTAACATCTAGATCCATTTCTTTAAAGATATATACGAAAAAAGATGGAAACTAAATAAAAAATCAATCAAATGATGACAAAATTGGAAACCTAAATAAATATGGAATCATGGTGATATTAATTTACCGACATATGCTTTGATTTATATCAAGAAAAACGTTGGTAGATCACACTACTATTATTTTGAATTATGCTTCCTTTTTTTTATACAGAAATCTATAAAAACTTAACTAAACAGTTGCAAAAAACATATGAAAATAAATATAAAAAAGGAAATGAAAATATGTACCTTGTTAAAAATATACGATGGTTCAAGGTGTGCATAGTAAAGTTTCTGATCCGATCTTCAACATCTTTTGAGATCACAAGCAATTAATATGAAATAACCAAAATAAAACGAGCTTCACAAATACTAAGAATGGATACAGTCAGCTGATGCAAACCACAAAGTTGGTTATTGAAGAAGAATGAAAAGCATATATTACCAGATTAATTAATTAATATGGACGTACGACGTCGTATACAAGATATGAAAATTCGGGGTTTGTTAGAGAAAGAGAAAGAGATGAGGTTTCTGAGCTATGATTTAAATGCAATCTGAGTTACCTCTTTGTCGCTTCTACTAATTTCTATTCTTTTTTAAGGTTTTTGTTTTACTATACGGGTGTTTAAGAGATTACTCCATTTAATAAGTATCTTCTTGAATGCAAATCGTAAAAAAATGTTATTTGACAAAAAATAATTATCCTTAAAAAGAAACAGCTTTGAAAAAACAAGTTAAGACATAATTATTTAAAAATGTCGTTTCGAAAATATAACCCTAGACACCAATATTACATATCTAATTATCTACCACTTTTTGTTGTTTTTGTATCATATCTAAATTAAAAATATTATTATAATTTTAGAACTTTCAAACGACACTTCGGTAATGGTATCTGTAATTGTAGTATATACGTTATTTATTCTGTCACATTTAAAGTGTTCATTTTAATAATATATATAATTTTATAGATTTACAATTATTATACTGTTATTTAGAAAAATATTAATTTTTTTTATTTGATTGTCATATGAAATAAACATTTATTTTCGAATAATATAAAACAAAATTAACGATGTTTTATTGTGGGACAAAAGTTGTATCAAGTATAAATAGATAAAATATACACATATGCAAAAATAACTAATTAATTTTATATAACAATGTTTGTAAAATGATTGGCGTCTGACTTGGTAAATACTCCGTAACTAAAGTAACTTTTTTTCATCAGATATTTCGATTTATTATTTTTACTTAAAGGAATTTGTAAATATTTATAACTGTGATCGTAAATTATTAATTTGTATATGGTCTTCTCACGGTCGTTTTGGTCGAGCCATGTAACATTCAAGCTTTGCTCTATATCTTTAAAGTTTTAATTACATTTGTTAAACAAAGTAATTAATAGTTTTTTATGTTTATAAATTTGAGAAGAAAAGATAATACACGTCAACGTATAGAAAGGATTCCATTAAATATTTGAAATATCTCTAAATAATTTTCATTTATTATTATTATTATTATTATCATTATCATTATCATTATTATACTGTATGATAAAAAATTATAGTAACAGATTTTGAAGTTTATTACGGAGTACAGATGAATGTAAGATATGTATTACATCTCTTTTAAGAATCCATGGAACCCAACTTTAAATTTACTCTAAAGATTATACATTGAAATAGAAGTAAAGCTAGCCATTTCAAAAAGTCAAAATATACATATGGTCAAACCTACCAAGCGAATTGGTATTTAGGAGATTGTAAATAAAATTAGAGTTTTATTGATAGCAATGATAAAAATTATAAATAAAAGTCAATTTTATTCATTATTTAAAAGTAAGATAATATGAAAATTTAGTATAATCCTACTCTTAATTACGTGTACACGGCAAGCAAATACAGATGTTCGAGACATCGCGTGCGAGCCCAGGGTTCCAAACTGTCACCGTTTCTCACCAATAAACTCGATAAAGATAACCCCATAATTAAATCCTTCATTAAATTTGATAGATTCACATTCTCGAGTTGTTAATTTATAGATGTACTATTCAATTTGACTTTGTGTGAAATTTACTTTTGAAATGACTCAACCTTAAAGCTACGGTTATGTCATTTCATAGCTACCTTATAAACAACAATTTACTACTTAAAAAAATAGTCATTCTTGTTGGAATATTTTCGGTGCACGTATATTTAAAATGAGCATTGATATTTTCATCATCAATTTTAATAAATTCATCATAACTGTACATTATCATGTACTACTATATACACAAACAATGCATACTTTTGGTGAATTTATCACAAGTGATAATAAATTTATCATTGTCAATTCAAAATTGGAGAAATACCCTTTCTTTAGCATTGCATTAAATGTGTTATGCGTATATATGCGAACAACTGTGCCATTTAACATATCATTGTATGTAATTAGGGGAGTAACTTTGGTGTTCTGGCGGTACAGTTAATCTTATATTCTTAGTTGAATTAAATATTACGGTAATTATTTATCAGATAACTTCTTTTAATAAGGTTATACATTTTTATAATGTAATTGTTTATGCTTACAATACTCCATAGATGTTAACATATAAAACAACCAAATAATTCAAAATATGTTCTTATCCACAACATAAACATACAAACTTACGAAAAAACTATTTGACAATAACTAAATTTTTGTAAACATATTATATAAAACATTTCAAAAACTTTTTTTGACATAAAAATCGCTAATAATTGATTAATAATTAAGTCGAAAAGTAGCTAAATGATAACAATAATACACAAAATATAATGATAATAATATTAAAAAATATAAAAAGAAAATAATCACTTACTAGTTATATTTCATTTATCGACTTCGGATTGTACATATATATATATATGACATGTTAGAATTATCTAATCACTTGAACTTGTATATATACCTGGGATAAATTGTAGGATTGCGCGACGAATGACTTACTTTCTGCTTTATGTTGAATATAATACAGAGTCCAAAATACTATCCCATCATGATATTAGAGCCACAATATTCATGGTAAGTTGGGACTTGTTCGACATATATGGGTATTGGATATAAGATTATATGCTACAACTTAAAGGGGTTTTGAAAGAGATTTTTTACGTCTTTCATTTACATTTTATTATCTGCGTTGCATTTCAAGTTTAGTAATGACCACCTACGTTAATAAAAGGCATGGATTCTTTTTTGGTGTGTATATATATATATATATAATTGATCTATATTTGTTTTGTGTCATTCTTTATTTTCATCTAATGCAGGATACAACATGAGTTAGAATTAAATATTGTTAGTTCAGTAAATCAACAAGGGTGTGTTTCTGAATCATGGATTGTTTCGCGAATCATGTATAGATCATTTTCAGAATTTGATATTTCGACCATTAATGTCTGGGTTAGACGAAATTCAAATTATGTGGATAATTCACGAAGAACAAACTTGAATTTAGGCAGAAAAACAAGTTCAAAGTTTTCGATGATTTTTGTGTTTGAAACCATAAACTGGTTGGCGGTTGGAATTCATATTTTCTTATATGGTCCCTCAACTAGATTTGTTTTTGTTTCGGGGAGCTGCCTCAAGCCCCACCAGAGGCACTGCCAATTGGACCTCGCCATTTTAGTCGTACCGGGAACAACCTATACTAATCTAAATGTGCGATCTACATCTCCTAACTTGAATTAGAGCTAAATTTGAAACCCTTAGCATACGTATTATTTCCATTATACTAAAACGGATGAGGTGACACGAAAATCACCAACAAATACAAAGCAATAGGTTAATACCTTTTTAAGTTATATTGATTAATAATTAATGCAGTTATATAATAATATACTTATGCAAGGAAAGATATAAATAACAATGTTTATAAACCCGAATATTGCTATGTGATAAAAACGTTACTCTTTATAACTTCATAAATGTATACACTTATCATCTACATACAATTTATCTATATTGTACATCATTTATGATATAGGATTGTGAAATTAAAACACTTATCATCTATATACAATTTATTTAAATGTATTGTACATCATTTGGATACATTTTAGGAATGTAATATATATATATATATATATGTATATATGAAAAGGTTCAAATAGCTTAGTTTGTTATGGTGTAATGGTAGGATTGAACATTTTTATTTTTAATTTTAAGATTAACTCATTTTTATGATAAAAAGTTATATCAAAATTATTATAATCATATGCTCTTTAATATGTGATAAAAAGTTGTTAAAAATAATATGTGATACACTATAAATTTTTAGTGTGTATTATAGTTAAAAATTATAAAAGTTGTGATACACAAATTTAAGTTGTATATCATATTTAAAAAAACAATCAATCTCATATTATAAAGAATAAAATTATAATAATTTTGGTATTAGTTTTTTTTGCAAAAAAATATAGATGTCTTGAAATTAAAAATAAAAATACTCTTACCATTACCAACAAAACAAACAAACATACAATAATCCCTCCCTATATATATATATAATTTATCTACATTGTATTGTACATCATTTGAGATATGATCAGATATGTTTTAGGATTATATAAAAAAACACTTGTCATTTATATACAATTTATCTGCTTTGTATTGTACATCATTTTGAATATGTTATATGATTGTATATAATGGTTTATATGAACAATACAATTTATTTACATTGTATTGTACATTATTTGTAATATGTTCTAGGATTGTAAAACAAACACTTCATCTATATATAATTTACCTATATTGTAATGTACATCATTTGAGATATGTTTAAGATTAATAATAATAATAATAATAATAATTCACAGAAGGACAAAACATTTATTGCTCATCTCACAACTAAATGTAAAAGAGTATATTTTACAAATCAACAAAAGGTTACTGTTCATCTCTGTAACATCCTAAATTTCATATTAGAATGATATTTAATGTTTAGCAATGTATAGTATTTAATTATGTAAATGGAAGATAAGTGTACTTGTAAGTTTAAAATTCTTGAGCAACCCACTCATTTCACAGCCCTATAACTTGTAATCTTTAATGATTTAGACCAAATGTTAAATCCGAGAGTTGTAGTACATGTATCAATCTTTTCAGGGATATAAGATTCATCCAAAACGGAGGTCGTACGAAGAAGTTATAGTGGTTTAAAGTTGGCTACATACTCATTTTTAGTGCTGTCAAAAGTAAAATTGTGTGCAATCCCCTCTGTTTGCAGCCCTATAACTCACGATCCGTTGAGATTCAGATCAAAATTAAAATATGAAAGTTGTAGTCCATGCTCCAAGGTTTTCAGGTATATAAGATTCGTCCAAAACGGAGGTCATATGAAGAAGTTATAGTAGTTTAAAGTTGACTACAGAGTCATTTTTAGTGCAGTCCAATATATTGACTAAGTTGACCCGGGTTGACCATCTTTGACCACGAAAATAAAAGCCAAACACTCACTTTATTTTCATTTCTTTCACCTCAAAACTCCCTCTAGAGCTCAAGTGTGTGTGTTCTTGGTGAAAGTAGTGTGTGAAGTCAAATTTCAAGAGAAATCAAAGGCAAAACAAAGGGTTTTTGCTTTCCAACCCAAGAATTCAAGGTAATAGGTCATAACCACTCTTTCTATGGTTGAATTTTCTGATTTTGAACACCTTCATAAAACCTAATTTCAGCAAGAAGCTTGCATGTGTGAATCAAAGATTTATGATAGTAAATTGAGCATGTTTAAGCATAGATTAACAACATTTTCAGCCTTGTACGAGAAAATTCATATCAAATCAACAAAAATTCGTATAGGGATGAATCCAGTGGCATATGAAAGATATTTATGTCTATTATGTTTTGTATTTAGACATAGTAAACCAATTTTAACCTTAGGATGGGTAAAAACGCGATTTTCTGCTGTTGTACTTCATTTGGACAACATGTAGCTGCTGTAGTAGAATATTCATAGAAAATTGAGAAAAAATCCTAAAAATATGAATAAGTATGCCCTGGAAAGGTAAGAGAAAGACCTATAATTCGTATTTAGAAATGAAGTGATGATTTTGAGTCTAAGAAGGGTAAAACAGGGATGAAAGTCAATGCTGTACATAAGCCTAACAAGGCATTGAAGTTGAGACCCTTGTGAATTCATAGTCTTTGTACCTTGCTTAATGTGAATGAATGGAATCCATTTCTATAGGTATCAAAGGAGCGAAGGAGCAAGTAAAGAGAGTATATTGTAAAAACTTAGTTAGACCTCTCTAACTAATTGAGGTGAGTACATGTGGATTTTCAACTAGGTACATAGCAAAACAAGGTTTTCTATTGTAGTTGTATGTTCATATCAACCTATGTTAGTGTTGAAAATTATTTTATCTAATATTTCGAATGGTTTTATGTGCATTGCTATGCGTTATTGTTATGAAAGTACATAGCATGCTAGTTGAGTTCTATTGACTTGGTTAAGTTGTTCATTGATTGAGAATTGATTTTTATGACATGAATGCATTCATTGTTTTCTTTGTCCGGATTAGTTAACCTATAAATGGGAAAGACCATGAGACTCTACTGGGATGGTACCTCCCTGCGCAAGGTAGATGTCTAGAGATATGTTGACCCGGAAACGGGAGAGACCATGACCTTGATAGGATTGGAGGTATTCCGACTATCTTGGCAGTTTACCTAAGTTAACCCGGAAACGGGAAGTTTACTACGGGGAGGCTCGTAGATGTTTTACCTAAGTTAACCCGGAAACGGGAAGTTTACTACGGGGAGGCTCGTAGATGTTTTACCTAAGTTAACCGGGAAACGGGGAAGTTTTCCTACGGAGAGGTCCGTAGTTTTATGTTTATGAGAATGAGATTGTTTTTATGAAAGTTTCAGTTTATATGTTTCTTATAAAGTATTTTCAGAAATTTTATATCTTGTTGGGTTTAAACCCATGTATCTCACGAGGCTTTATGTCTTACGTATTGTTTGTTTCAAAATTGCTATGTACTCAGGATCTGGAGCCAAGGAATAGAAGTGTAGAGATTAGTTGAAGACTTTTGGAGACTAGTATGGACTTAGCTTTTATAATAAAGTCTCTCTTAACTATGGTTGTGATGTTGATTGGTAACACCCAAGAAATTGTAAACTCTTATCAAAGTTATGTTTTGTGGTTTTTGTTAAACCATATTTTGATGCATGACTATATGTCATGAAATTTATGTCAACCATAGTTTAAAAAAAAATAAAAAATAAAATAAAAATAAAAATAAATGCATAATGAAAAATTGGGGTGTTACAATCTCACTTCTAAATGTTATATAAAAATAATATAATTTATCTACATTGTATTGTACATCATTTATGATATGTTTTATGATTGTATAAAAAGATTCACACAAAGACAAAATATATAATGTTCATTGGTGCATCACACATTACTTCAATGGCTTGATATGAACGATTTGGAATATGTTTTTGGGTTGTAAAAGAAACACTTCATATAGATACAATTTATGAACATTGTATTGTACATCATTTGTATATGTTTTCTAATTATAAAAAAAAAGTACAAAAAAGCAAACAAGTTTTTATTCATCTCACTCCAAATGTTATATATAATGTACATTATATGTATATGCTATGAGTTGTACAAGCAAACATCTAACGTACGTAAAATATACAAATTTTTGTATTAATAATAATAAAGAAAGGGTTAGATTAGCTTAAATTTTACGGTAAACTAGTTATTGACAAAAATGTTTAGTATAAAAAGGTGAAAAATAATTCATATTTAATTTAGTCCAGATACTTTATTTTTTGTATTAGCGGTTCAAGAATTCAAAATTCTAATCCCTTTTCATCTAAAATGACTATAATACCATTAAATTAATATGTTAAATATATTTCATTTCATATTTATTTATAAATTAAAAAATAAAAAGTTAAATTCATCTTCCTTAAAGCCTCCTATCAACATTTACAACTCATCCTCTTCATAACACCACCACTCCATTTGTATACAACCGCCACCCACTAGGCTGCTACCACACATCATTCATCACGTTGCCACCACGCAACTTTTTTCCTTCTTCCCTGTTGAAATCGCCGCAAAGATGTTTTTGAACATAAATGAGCCAAAATGTATGTAAACGACAAGGACCATCCATGCAATATACTCTTTAATTTCTTCTGTGTCTAAGGATAACTAGGGCTGTCAATTTTCATTACGCTACAAAACTCGACACGAAATTGACACAAAAATAAGCAGGCTTGAGTTGAAATTTTTGACCTGCCAAACCACAAACATGTTGTTTTCTCAGGTCAGGTTTGTAACCCAAATATATTTTAAGGGTAGTTTAAATTTTTGAATATCATTTTAACTTAATGAAGACTAATTGTAAAAGACGATTTTGAACATTTCGTGTGGAAGAAATATTAATGCATTTGAATTTTTGATTTTTGATTTTTGATTTCGACATGTTTGATAACTTACTAAGTAACTTTGTTTTGATAAATTTGTGGTAATGATGTTATGGTGTTAGATTTGGATGGATGTAACAAATAATATATATATATATATATATATAAAGTTATCTCTACATTGCACATACGTTGTAGATTACCTGCATTTAAAGAACCACATTAGTTCCATTGTGAAAGAAAAGAAAATTATAAATATTTTCACAATGAATGTAACAAAGTAACCATGGTTGAGGTAATTTTGAAGCTTCGGTTACAGTCAAAACATAAATCCTTTTGGTATATATCAAGTTGAGATTGACTTGAAAGACTTGTATCCCACATACGATTTCAAAGGCTATATTAATTAATCAAATAATAAGATTTAAAATGATGGGATTTAATCTTTTTTTATCTAGCAAATAATTCACTTTGACGAATGTCAGAATGTTTTCATTTGTAGACAAGTATATGAGTCTTAATTGCCTCATTCGTTAGTAAATGAGTAAGCAACTGAAAGCATTATTCTCAAGTGAAGGGATCTACCATGGTTAGGACTGAAAACCAAGTAACTTTGACTAAATACCATGCTATGAGTTCAATCCAGACAACTTGCAAGGACTTGCAACAAAATGCCAACAGTAATTAATAAGTAGAAAATCGATATTTGTAAGATTTCAAACCTTAATATCTAAAATTTAGAACCGGTGAAACCGAACAACCTGAAACTCGATCACTTGGCAGCCCAGTTCACCCTCTAACTATTAGCAGCTTTCTCCCAAAAGAAGCTAATAAAGCAAATTGATCTTGAAAGCACTATTCAAATGCAAAATAAAAATGGAAAAGATCTCTCATTTCCGCAAAGCAATCTAAAAATACATAGCAAAGAAAATTTTACGAAGGGGGCACTTACTATCACAATAAAGACTTGAGGGAACACCTTAAATACAAAGCGACCAAAAACTAAAACTACAATCGAAAATGTAATTCTATTACCTCTATCTAGCATACTCTATCTTTGACTCCTCTTGTAAAATTCCAGTTATACCATACAATAGTTGTGGCTCCCTCAACCAATACTGCCTAAATCTCTATCTAGCATACTCCATGTAATAAAAGTCAGTATGTGTCAGTCTGATAATTATAACCTTTTACCTAGCTTATTTCAGTAACGATAGCGATAAAAGAATGTAGTACCTTTTAACTAAATTAGTGAAAGGAAGACATATTTATAATTAGCAAAATGAAACGACGTTCAAAGTATATTGCTATTTTATAACATTGCAAGGGAAAATGGAAGTGAATTTAATATATGTTTTATATTTCAGTATAGCTAGATCGAGCAAGGAATACAGAACATAAAGAATCACAGTTTTTTCATTAATGGACTCAAGGATTCAGTTTCAATGCAATTTCAAGAGATCGTGGACACAAGCATTGTGAAAATGTCAGTGTTTCGACCATGACCATTGAAAGTCCAATGAGTCGACGTGACAGCAATGGCCAGGTGACTGTGGCCATGGTCCATCCTTTGCCTCTACCTCCAGGAACTTCAGGCTTCCGCCTTGTTCGCCACCAGAAACTACAAATAAAGGCACCAAGAGAAAGTAGATGGCAAAAGGGAAAGCTTATAGGTCGTGGAACGTTTGGAAGCATTTTTGTTGGCTTTAACAGGTTTGTTAATGTCATATGGTTGACGTTTGTTCTTATATGGTGTCATCACTAAAAAAATTTCATTGTTTATTAGAGAGACTGGAGCATTATGTGCAATGAAAGAAGTTGAGATATTACCAGATGACCCAAGGTCTGCAGAGTCTATGAAACAATGAGAGCAGGTTGTGTTAGTTCTGTAAATTCAAAGGGTACTATTTCTGAATCACGGATTGCTTCACGAATCGTGTATGTTCACTTTCAGAAATTTGATATTTCGACCCTTAGTGTTTGGGTTACACGAAATTCAAATTATAGGATACGACGTGAAGATCAAACAAGATTTTGGCACAAAATCGTGTTCTGAGTTTCGATGACAGAGAGTTATTATTTCCGGAATGTGTTCACACCCACACAAAATCAAGCTATAACAGGATCTGTTCACACCCAAACAAGCAAGCAAGAAATTAAAAATACACCGATTGAAATGGAGCAATTTTCTGGGTTTTATTTCTTCTGATAGAAACTGAGATTACAAGGAATTAAAAATGCAGGAAACTTCTTCTACTAAAACATTCCTAATTTTACTGAAAAAACTAAACATAAATCAACGTCCACTTTCTCCTAAACTTTCGGTAACCAAATACCCATTTTCTCCAACAGACTCGGTAAAAATAGGACCGAGTCAGAGTTAACTTTCAACACTCCGCACCTCCAAGTTTGCACGAGAACTAAAACTCAATCCCATGATACACCTATCATTTCCATTATACTAAAATGGTTAGGTGACACTAAAATCACCAACATATTGATAGCATTTATGTTCGTTCTTTATTTACGTCAGAATGACTTTGGTGTCTTTGATTCATTATACTTGAATTTTTTCAGGAAATTGATGTTCTAAGCCAGCTTAAACATCCAAACATAGTACAGTATTATGGTAGCGAAATAGTAAATTTTGCTTTTACTAATTGTAATTAGTAGATACATATTTTGAAGCAATAGCAGAGATTTACATTAATCACATGTAGGTTGAGGACCGGTTTTACATATATCTGGAATATGCTCATCCCAGTTTAATCAATAAGTATGCCCGTGACCATTGTGGAGGGATTCCAGAGTCTATTTTAGTGAATTTTACACGTCATATTGTATCTGGGCTGGCCTAGCTACTTGCATTGCACAAAGACTATACCCAGGTAACTGTTATTTGTTTGATTGCCTGATGTAAATTTGGGCCAAATTTTGAATGCAAGGACATAAGTATATAGACTCTCCTGGCTGAAAAAGGAACGTTAACAATTATACGCAAGACAACTAATTATACGTCTGTAGGGATATCAAAGGTGCTAATTTGCGGGTTGATGCAAATGGGGTTGTGAAGCTTGCGGACTTTGGGATGGCTAAAAATGTAAGGTCCCATCAAAATCATATCACCGTGTTTGATTGATTTTCTAGTTTCTTGGTTTCTTAGTTTTGTAGTATTGTTAATTGTGTTACTTCAGGTGTAGAATGATTAAACTGTTAACCAATCGAATTTCATCCTCCCACTTAAACCATTTCTGATCGGATGAAATTGAAAATGGACAATTATTTTGGAACATCCAGAAAAGGAAACATGGACTATTAATTTGGGACGGAGAGAGTACCGTATGTGGTAAAAGTTGCACCTTTCTCGGAAGTTTGGTGGACGACCATTCTAATCCATTAGCTAGCCTGCAGGCATATGATCTTCTTGACTTCATTGGGGTGTTTAGGTTCAGTTATGACTTGTTTTTTCACTTAGCCCCTTTTCAATTTTGTGCTCCCATTACATGTATAACTGAATCTAATCATCTGACCTTGAAATGAAATTGAACTGAATACTAGTTTTTCTTTCTGTGTTTCTAAATAACACGGTTTTTAATGATGATGTTATATTTATGGATTCTCTTGTAAATGTGTATGCCTTGTTTTCGAGTAAATTATCAACTAAAAGTCCAAAACAGTTATTTATTGAAAATCTAGTGAAATCACTTAAACCATGGAGCACAACTGAACGGAATGAAGGTTGGGTGGTTTGGCTTGGTTTGGTTCAATTCAAGGTCTTACAATTTGAGTTTTAAAAATCTAAAACTTGGCGTACGTAAGGTTTGGTTCGGTTTGGTTCATGACTCTAAAATACCAAATCTAGTAATAAATCTTTCCTGCATATATTTTTGTAAGAGGGCAGAATTAAAAAATTAATTTTAGAAAAAGATGCACGTTTCAATAAAATTAAATCTATAACCACTAGATTTAAATACTAATTAGATAATGTTAAGCCATATGCCACTAGTTACATGTGCATACACATTGGACTTTGACAATTAAATAGTGAAAAAGTTTTATCATGTTAGTTATTATCTGTATTTTATAAGTTGGATAGCATATCCAGTATTTCTTCGGATATTTTTATATGTGTACCTGTCTTATATTTATTTTCTTGAATATGCTCTTGAAATCTTACGTTCGGTACATAGTAAAATCATTTTTCTCTCTGTCTGATACAAGTAAGACTCCTTGATTGAACTCCTTTGTTTCTGCTTGATCCATGTCAGGTTACTTGTATATTTGACTACACGTGCTTCTATAGTTTTTGTGTGTATGTATACGCGAAGACATAGGCATATGTATGTACGTGTTTGTATATGTCATTAAATAGAAACTCTTCAACTGCTTGAGCAGCCCTTAATGCCTGGTTATTCTTACTGGTCCCTTGCCTCTTTCATCCAAAAATCTTAATAAAACACCTAAATTCAATGTATTAGACATGCTTACACCATTAACACATAAAAAACACATTACTTTCAAGTGTAATCCTAGTGTCCTGAATTCTTTTTGCATACTAAATGAGCACCAACTCCACTTAGCAACTTCAAACGAGTTTCCGAACTCAAAGGTGCGATGATTTCATCTTGATGTCGACTAGTTCCAAACTCTTGCATAGTGGCACACCCACCAGACAAAAACATCTATATAAACTCATCTTGTTGTCTTGAATTTCCAAGTCTAACAAGTTCCTGCTACATTACAGATATGAAATTATCAACGAGTGTTGTGTTTTGCTTCTTGGTTTTACAACCATTTGTGTATGGTCAACTTGATTATAAGTTCTATGACTCCACTTGTCCTAACTTGACAAAGATCGTTAGATTCGGTATTTGGTCTGCTATGGCTAATGATACCAGGATTGCTGCATCACTTATTCGCTTGCATTTTCATGATTGTATATCTAACGTAATCATATTTCAAATGATTTTTTAAAATGATCTTTTTGTTACTGTTGGATTAAACTTGATAACATATTTGGTGTTTAGGGGTGCGAAGGGTCGGTGTTACTTGATGAAAGCAGCAGTTTCAAGAGTGAGAAAGATGCATTCCCCAATAAAAATTCAGCACGAGGGTTTGAGCTCATTGAACAAATAAAATCGAACGTGGAGAAAGCTTGTCCTAAAACAGTCTCTTGTGTTGATATATTAACTATTGCAGCTAGAGAAGCTGTTTTCCTTGTAAGTTCTCAGTTTTATATTATAGTAAATAAATCGGTTTTTAATAAGAATATATCCAGAAAATGTCTTTCTGACAAAGAATCCATCGCTAAAGGGCAAAACCGTCACTTATTGACACATAAGCCTGTTATTTTCGAAAATAATGTTTCTTTAGGGAGAGGTATTTGCGACAACTTCATTTCTAAACCCATCTTTTTATTGACGTATCATGATGATATGCAACGGAATGGTGTCGAATTCACATCCATCATCAAAACTAGAATCAGTCCTCACTTATATCATATATTTCTTTTTAAACAGTCCACAAACTCATATATTTGGTTTCTGTAAGGAGACATGAACTTATAACCCAACGGTGGTAGATGTCTACTGATATCGTTGAACCAAAGTCCACTTGGTAACTACAAATATTAATGTTCCGGATCACTTATTTGACATAAATATTTATCTTATCGATCCCTCTATGTTTTTCAGTCAGGAGGGCCTTATTGGTCTCTAGCAATGGGACGTCGAGATAGCCTAACAGCGAATATAACCGCGGCGAACACAGAAATACCATCACCTTTCGAGTCTCTAGACAACATCATTGCAAAATTTAATAAGAACGGTTTCAATCTAAAAGATGTCGTTGCATTGTCAGGTAAATTATTATTATTATAAACAGCGTAGGATTGTTAGGTTCATAATGTCTTTTAACTTAAGAAATTGGTATTTGTAAATTTATCTCTAGTTCTCTACGCTTTTAAGTATCAATAATTTTTTTTTTTTTTTTCTTTCTAACCAATGATGAGTTATTAAACAGTTTGTTACTTTGATGTGAAGGTGCACACACAATAGGATTTGTACAATGCTTCGCCGTCAAGGGTAGACTGTTCAACTTTGAAGGATCAGGCGCTCCTGATCCACTACTCGACTCATCACTTGCAACCAGTTTGCAAACTCAGTGTCCGAATCGGAATGAATCAGACACAAAATTAGTCCCTTTGGACTCGGTCACAACTGCAAAATTTGACAACATATACTATAAAAATCTCGTGAATAAATCAGGGATTCTAGGTTCGGATCAAGCTCTTATGGTTGACAATAGAACTGCGGCCATGGTTCTGAATTATAGCAAGAATCCTTTCTTGTTTGCTAAAGATTTTGGTGCATCAATGACAAAGCTGAGCACCGTGGGCGTAATCACGGGGCAAGACGGTCAAGTTAGAAACAAATGCAACCTTGTAAACTAGAAACTTAGTACTGAGTAACTTTTACCGGTTGCCTTAGATTCAGTGTGAAACCTATTATTGTCTGTATGAATAATGTTTATCCAAAACAAGAATCAAATGATTTCAAAGGAATGTTTGAAGACACTCATGACAGAAATTGCAATATTTCCTTAGAATCATACCCAAAACATGAAACCTATTCAAGGATACATAAATGTAAGGTTCATCCGAAGAAGTACTTCATCTTTCGAGCAAAGAACGATTTTATATCCATACAGATCGATTGTGTCTTTTTACCGACTTGCCTCCGATTTGTATCACTTTCTATCCCTCTGTGGGCCATTCGTTTGGTCCGAGCTTTAGGAAAAGGAGTCTGTGCTCTTCCTCTGAAGCTCTGGTTTCCTTTTCCTAATATCTGTTCTTCATTTTTATCTTTTATAGACCCATCATTTAAGGTTGGATCACTCAATCTTTTTAGAGCCAAATCGCGATTTTCTTCAGCTGCAAGCCTTTGTTCGGTGGCTACGACGACCCGCCAATCAGCTAACGACGTCTCTTCTTTAGCTCGTCGTGTTAAAGCAAAGTACTCTTCTTCGGTTAGTTCAATTGTGTCACCGTTTTCTAATGCCCGAGCTCGTGTAATTTGCTCTTGTGCTGCTTCCACCGATGCTCCATACGCCTCAGATTCTAACCTAACCGCTCTTAAACTGAGCTTAAGTGTCCGTAGGGTTTGTCGTCTCATCTTGATCACCATTTTCATCTTCAATCTTGCTCGTTTTCCTTCGTTTATTTCAAGTTCAATTGTTTCCAGTTCTTCCCTTAAACTTTCAGAAACTCTAGTCATTTCATTGATCTCATTTCTTGCTTTGAGATCTTCCTCCTTCTTGACTCTAATACTCATGTTAATTGCCATGAGCTCGGATTCTAGTTTAGTAACAATTGTGTTCTCGGATTGTTGTTTAGCATATGCTAGCTCTGATTGTAGCTTCTCTAGCTCATCAATTAGAGGCCGAGAATCGAGCCATGATTGCATGGCTTCATCTTTAGCTTGTTTGAGTTCTTCTTTAGCTCTATGAAGTTCTTCAATCTTATCTGAAAGTACATAAAGTTCTCTTGCTTTATATGTTCTTTTGTTATCTTCATAACTACCCATTTTGGAGTTCATATTTTCTGCGATTTCCATGAAGAAAAAATGTAGTGTTTTATGATGTTTTTATATGACGTTTGGGATAATGTTAAGAGAAAATTGCTTGGGTTTCATCGAGTATCGTCTCTAAAGGTGTTGTTTTGTGATGGGCTTTTAGTGAAGGTTTTGGCTAATCCTTACGAGCCTGATTAATCAATGCATTGTCATGGACAATGATGTATTAAACAATGTTTTAATTTGTTGTACATAATCTATTCATGTACAAATAGTCTCTAAGATCCTAGCCAACGGTTTTGTCGGTTTCAACCGACATGCGTCGGATGAACTGACACCGATGACACTGCTGTGACGGTTTGGCCAAATCGATTTTCTGACAAAGTGAGCGACTCAGTAGTAGGCCTGTTTGAAGTAAAAATAAAAAAAATTATATTTGTTATATAACGGATATATATCCGTTTTTTATTAAAAAATATATATATTTTTTATTTTTTTTAACTCATTTATCCTATCCCAAATACACTATAAATATACATACAACTAAACTTCAATTCACATTCATTTTTATCATTTTTCTACTACACTCAAATACATTATTCTACCAAACTACTCAATATAATTCATACACTTTTTATCATCTTTCTACTACATTCAAATACATTATTCCACCTAACAATTCTATATAATTCACACACTTTTCTTTTTCACACTATTCTATATATAATTCAACCATTTTCATTATCATATCGTAAATGGATCCATACTCGTCCTGGAGCTCCGATTCCGATTTAGAATCGGAATTTTTTCAAGTCACGACATGTTTTGATCCGGTTGCGATGTTAAATATCGTTGATATGTTGGAGTAAGAAGATGAAGAAGTTGAAGCCGAAAGTTCAAGCTGGAATACCAAGAGCACCAAGAAGATACTTAGCAAGAAATCGTATCGCTTCCGCTAAACGTTTGTGGTAAGACTACTTTGCCGAGAACCCAACATTCCCGTCGGATTACTTTCGAAGACGATTTTGGATGAGTCGGCCATTGTTTCTCCGTATATGTGAAGGTATAACATCTTACACTCAACTACCTATACCACCGTATTGTTCTTATTTCCATCAATGATTAGACGCTGCTAGTAAACTTGGTTTTAACGTTTTTCAAAAGTGCACTTCCGACGTACGCCAATTGGACTAAGGTGCCGCAACCGATGCATTTTATGAATACTTACACATGTGTTAACAAACATAATATGATTGTTTGGACAACTTTACTAAGTGTATATTTTATCTATATTCCACCGAGTACCTTAGAAAACCAACACTCCAAGATGTTCAACATTCACATGTTAAACATCAAGAGTTACATGGTTTTCCGGGTATGCTCGACAGCATCGATTGTATGCATTGGCCTTTGAAAAATTGTCCAGTAGGATGGAAAGGCCAATACACACGATGTGATCAAGGACATCCAACGATTATGTTCGAAGAGGTTGCTTCTTATGATTTGTGGATTTGTCACGCTTACTTTAGTCCAATGGGTTCAAACAAGGACATCAACATCTTTAATGAATCAGATTTGTTCGACGATTTACTCCACGATAGGGCTCCTGGAGTAGTATATAATGTTGTTGGGACTGAATTTACAAAAGGATATTATCTCCCCGATTCGGAATGGGCGACTCTTGTGAAATCGTTTAAATGTGCAATTGAGGAAAAGAGTATGAAGTTCAAGACTTATCAAGAATCTGCAAGAAAGGATGTCGAACGAGCATTCAGAGTGCTTCAAGGACGTTGGACAATCATTAGGAACCCGACAAGACCATATAGCATCAATAAAATACACCGCATCATGTACACATGCGTTATTTTACACAACATGATAACCGAGGATAACATACGCAATATATGTCAACTCGAGGAAGACTATATTTCAAACTCGACAAACATTCCAACACGTTCGTGGACGGAGAGGGTTGAAACACAAATGCGTATGGACAAGGAATTACGCGACAAGAGGGTTCAACAACTTTGCAACGCTCTTATCGAACACATTTGTCACCTCCCTCCAAATTTTTGAAATCGTAACGTATAGTTTTGTAAATTTAATTTGTTATTTAAATTATTGTAATGTTTTATTTTAAATTATTGTAATGTATTTTAAGTTATTGTAATGTTTTCTTTTAATTTATGTAATGTTTTATTTTTAATAATTAATGTAAGATTTTTAAATTTTATGAATTTGTATTATTTAAATATGTGTGGGGCCCAGAAATTAAACTGACACATCTATTGTTGGCAGGGGTGTGTCAGTTTGGAAGGTGCTGATGTGGCACTGAGGTGACACAACTGACACAAAACTGATATGGTAACGGTTGAGAGTGGTCTAACTGTAACTTCAGACCGAAATCTTTTATCGACTTTACGTGGTGAGAAGTTGACATATTTTCGTGTTTCATATTACAATAAAAAACTACTAACGTAGATAAAGAATAAACAAAACAAGCCTGTGTATTTCGAAACCCTTATAAAAATTAGATGGGTGGGTGGATTGGTTCGGGCAACCGGATAAAAACAGGTTCGAATTTTAACGGGTATGGGTCAAAATAGGTTCGGATTATAATAGTGGATATAAAAATAAAAAAAAATTTAAATCAAATAATTTACTTTTTTTCATGTAAGTTTTAATAAACTATGTTATATAATTTTATTATATACGTACATATATATACATGTACAATCGAATATAATAAACTGACCTGATGATTGAAAGCTTCCATCTCAGGTTTAGAGAGATCAGAGAACAAAGCATCGCAAATCTATTTCTCACTATTCTCCACCATTTCAGCTTCCGTATCAAACACCGCCGGCGACGTTGACTTTTTGACTTGTTTTGTATTTGTGTTTGTGAAAATTCCATCTATATTTGTGAAACAAAACCTTCGGTACTTTTAATTTATTTTTGTATGTTTTGATTATATTATAATATCTCTGCCCATTTGAGCTCATATATATTTCAGTTTGCTCGGTTAACTTAATTCCTATAATTCTTAATGTCCAAAACAACCCAATATTTGAAAGAAAATATCCAAACCCGCTCAGAATCGAAGCAACTAGACAATTTTTTACAGTACTAATTTTAATATATATATATATATATATATAAATGAATAAAGAAAAATCATTTATGCAACAAACTACATAAATGTTTACGTTCAACAAGGTATACATGGGATAATTTATGTAAATTTTAATAACTTTAGAAATTAAATGTAAATTTTTATTTCATATAAAATTAAAGTGCACCTATTATATATATATATATATATATATTACTATTAGTATTAGTTATTAATAGCATATATGATATCTCTATAAATAAAATTGTCTGAAAAAAATTAATTATATATAAAATTAATTAGTATCATAGAATAATTATAGAAAAGAGTTTGGATAGAACTGTGTGTGACTGTGTATGACATCTTTTATAACACGTGCTTAGCAAACGTGGTTGCATACTTGCACCGATTGAAAATTTAGAAACTAGGTCTTAGACCATTCCAATTTAAGAAGTTTTTTTAAAGTCCTATTAGTGTTAGTTTAGCGTTATGTTAGTATTTTTTTAAAAAGATTAAAAAAAGATTGAATTTTACGAATCTAAGAAGATTCTCAAATAAACTAGACTCCACAATTTGCTAATAGTACATTTACTATACACACAAAACAAAACAAAACAAAGAAAAAGCAAAGAAATAACCCACATGCTTCTGTCTTAGCCCGTCTTAGCCAAGAAGTAAATTTGGAAGAAGCTTTGATGCTAACCCACGATAGATGAAGACGCTTGGAAGACTAAGGGTTGACAGTTGTTTTAGAAGCTAAGTAACATTAGCTTTTAAAGTTTTTGATAAAAGTGCACTAGTTTTTCATAGTTATATTGAGAAGAGAAATGGTTGAGTGTGGTATGTTTTTGACTGGCTATATTTCTACTCCCCCATACTCTGTGCATTAAATGTTGGAACATTGATATCAATAATATCAATAGCAACAACAGTAGAGGGTTCCTGAGTCTGTGCATCAGTGGAGGGTATCACTGTTTCTGTTGATTTCTCCTCCATAGCAGGTGAGCGGGGAAGATCAGCTGTTACTCCAACAGAAGTTGTGGTCATGGCAGTAGACTGAGAAAGCTGATTGACTACGGGTTTGAGAATTGCTTTCATTGCAGAAAGATCCTATTTCAGCGTAGCTAAAGAGTTGATGGTGCTGAGTTGAGATTTACGAGTGAGGTTGAGCTGTGATCTGTCAGATGGAGAGAAAACATATGTTGGATGAGAAGCAATCTAATCAACCTTGGAAATGAGAGAGGAAATGGATGTAGTATTGTTATTGAGCTTTGATGATAGGGAAGACATCAACTCTGATACCAATTGTTGGTCCATTTTGGTTAAATATGTATTAACTACTAACAACAAATTCAAGTTTTAAGTTTTCTTTTATTGATATGAATCAATGAATACTTTACAAAGTTTACTGCGGAAATAGACTATACATACAAGTCTAAGTAAACCAACTTGTGAAAAATTTGGCCTCGACAGATCATTAGCGAATAGCTCGCTGATGATTCTCAGTGATCAACACTTAACAGATAAGTGAGGGCACTTGGTTCGCTGGTATGCATGAACGTGCTTAAATCACAGGTTGATCGCAAATACAAAATTCTGCACATTTAATATGGTAGTTGAGTGTGGTATTAATAGTCTCACACAATGAGATATAAATCTTATACGTGTCAACACCATATTAGTTGGGTTAGTAATTCAACTTCCAAGGTTTTGGATGTGACATTACATCCTAGGAATAAAGTTTATATTTTACTTATTCCTAGATTACAGAAAAGGTACAATGAGTTTAATGCATTTGTACAATAAGTGAACGTACATATCTTTGAGAAGATATGCACGCTTTCTTGTGTACTGCATAAGTTGACCTTCATTTGTACATTAGGTATTTGTCAGATCTAATGTACTTTCTAGGATAAAGGCTTGAACCGCTGGTTAGTAGAGCAGAGTTGATTTCCACATCAGTGAATTGCTCTCTATCTCTGTTCAGTCTTCGACTTCAACAGATGCTTCAAGTTCTTGACAGCGTCAGGCCAGTGTAACTTCTAGAGACTAAGTGCACATCAATGTGTAATGTATACTTCATTAAGTTCCTAGTTGCAAGAAGAAAGTCACTGCTAACATATGCAGTGACTAGAGTAGACTAGTGAATGTTCTAAGTATAAAATAACTCACTAATCAGTGAGCATATATGTTGTCTACTCTATTGTTCACTGCTAATAGATGCAGTGAAAGATAAGAACACTTAGAGTAAATTTGTCATCTATAAATTATATTAGTGGGGGGTCTCTGACCCAACATTTAGTGTTACATCATATTTTCTTTAAATATTTAAGTTCAATATGTCATCACATTTATTTTTATAATGTTATCATGTCTAATAATTCTAGTACTATAAGAAAATTTATACTAAAGGTATGTTCTTACTTTATATAAAATCTCTCAAAGGAAGCTAGTTTTTAATATGTAATCTAATAATTATTTATAATGAGTATGGTATGTAAAACATTATGATTAATTGGTTTAAGATATACAAGAGTTAGAGGATATAATTATTATTTAAATGAAATCTGAAGTATTAAATTGATTATAATTTTATTTTTAAATAGTGATTTATATAACATGTTATAATGATTTTCTAATTAATAAATTAAAATTAAATGATTAAAACTTAAAAAAGTTGTTTAATGGTTAAAAGGAAAAAAGGTTAAAAGTTTGATGATTGACTATTATAATTAATTAACGGAAAACATGTGTCCCTTAATAATGGGCGTGGTTTTATATCGATACGTTAGACATATATAGCAAATTAAAACTCTATATGAAAATTTAAATAACTTTTGAATAAAAAATCTTATAAAACATTGTTTTCTTTTTGGAAAAAAGGCCATCATCTTTAATAGAAAAAGTTTTTCAAAAACTCTTTCATGAAAAAAAACTTTGTTCAAAGACAATATTAACAAACCTTTTGTATAAAGAAAGTTTTTCTCAACAATATAAAAAACGCTTAAAATAGTCATTATTTTGGAGTATGTTATGCAAGATGAAGCATATTTTGTTGACCAATTCTTATCGCATAACTTTGTAAAATGTACAGATGTTGAGCGTAAGATCATTTTATTATTCGAGGGTTGTTTTCCTGTTTTTTTAGTACTTACTAATTACCTTAATTAATTCCATATATGCATTTAATCAACGTTGTGCTCACCGCGTTTGGTTTATTATCTTCCGAGAAATATGTGTCTTTCCTCTTTACTTGTTCTGTCATCGTAGGTGGAATCCTAATGACTGCTAATTGTACTCAGTCTTGGAAATCGGGATACCATTCCGGTAGACGGGCAGTGGCGATGGCAACAGGGGTGGTTGATTGAACTTTTAAACGTGCTCAAGGTGTTGGTTGTAGTGACATCAGGTTGGTCTATGGTTTTCTTTAATCACAACCTCCAAAAGATATGTTGAGCATATGGGTGAATTTTTGCAAGGTGAGTTATTCATTTTTTCGGGTCATATATTCACTTCCATTTTTTGTACTTCTCCCTGTTTGATATAAATTCTGGTCCTTTCAGGAGGATTTTCCACACTATACTCAACAGAGGGAGATATCTATATCAGTAAATAATTATACATTAAAACATGGAGATGTTGAGTTTGTGATTGTTGGAGGATGGATAGAGATGCAGCCACATGTATGCCTTTCAATCTGTTATGTTCTTGGTTTTCATTACTATAGCACTACACAGTTATTGCCATTTCCTCCACTTTATTGGTCGATTCTTTTGTTTACCGTCTATTGGTTATCATATAGGTTGGTAGTTACTGCCATTTCCTCAACTTTATTGGTCAGTTCTTTTGTTTACCTTCTATTGATTATCATATTTCTTCATTAGGTGAGTAACAATCCATAAGTGTACATTATGTGCTATTCTATATTCACTTCTTTCTTTCGAGCTCTTCACATTCAGTCTATCTATTTAGTTTTGTTACTTCAATGTGTGCTCATTTCCTTTTTCCATATGCCTACTAAAGTTATATATTAAATTTCTCGTCAGTTTGATCAAAGGACAGGAGTGGGTACGAAATTTTTACATGTCAACCGTTACCTGATAGAAGTTTTGCAGAAGAAGTTAATTTAAATTCCATAGATATAGACCAAAGGAATCCAAATATGTTCTTGATTGCCGTTTCACATTAATTTACTAGACTGTATGATATTCGTGACTGTAAATGGGATGGTTCAACCGATTTTGGTAAACCAACTGATTATAGTTGCCCCAGACATCTAATTGGTGATGAGAATTTGGGGATGGAGATGGATGAAGAAGATGATGTTACTGAGGTGGTGCTCCAATTTAAACGAATTGGACCTGTTTCTGGTCATTGTCCCAATGTGACTGTTTGCAGCAGCAGTAGCAGTCGCAAACTGTCTGAGTAAGATATTTGTTACTAATTAGCTTTTGAGTTCTTTTTAAACAATCTAAAATATTTTTTACTAATAAACACTTTGAGATTATGTGTGAACACCCATAATTGATATGATTTGAAGCATTTATGAATAATAGTTAGTGATACAATATTACAGTCCTATATACATTTGGTAGATATAAAGGTATACGAAACACCGTTAGTATCTTAAGCAATTTTATTGATCGTATGATATTTTTCCTTAGTATCTTTTCCGTTCTATCTAAACGAAATGAATATCAAGTTCGACCCATCAACACTTCTTAGTTCATCTTATTCAATTTTTAATTTCCAGGCAACTACATACGCGTTGAAAGAAATGTTTACTCTTACTCAAAGGCCTATCATCATATTAACAGAGCTCAAAGGCATAAGTATTGATCATGACTCAACTCAAGTTGCAGGAAACTCCAAGCTATAGGTTGAGATAATCAATGTATGGTAGGATAATAAGAGTATGATCGTAGTGAAACAAAATATTTTGAGAAAGCACAACCTACATTTGCCTAATTAACTCTTTTATTAAGTTTCAGGTTCACCTAGGCACCTATCAAATAAAAGTAGTACATTTTAGGAACAGAAATTCTATGACCAAAGTCACTGGTTAATTCTTGTGATGATTTTACAAAGTAAGATATTGGGCTTCATTTTGCCGATATTGGAATCTTTGACAAATGTACCAGAAAGAGCATCACAGAGGAATGGATATGGTAGAGCATTGACGATTTTTGTGCTTAGAAAGAGCCTCCAGCTATTATGCGGGACTATGGTCTTTGAGGGATGTATATAATGATGGGTAAATTTTTTTCAACAAATATATATATATATAGACATATATATTTATATATAACCAATAGATATTATGGCCTCTGACTCGGTTTCGATTAACAGGAAGATTGAAGATTTGACAGATGTTGAAACTAAATTGGTCCGTGTTTATTCCTCCTCCACTAGCATAATTTTGTTGTTACATTTCTGATTACGATTTTCTATCAATCTTGAAGTTCGCCCATTTTTGACCCAGTTCGCCCATTTTCTATCAATCTTGATTTTCTATCATAATTTTGTTGTTACATTTGACAATCGTTGTCTTTGCTACCAATACCTGTTCTTCAGCTAAATCTAAGCAAAGTGGAGCAGTTTACTCAGGGGTTAGGATCATATGAAGATAAAATATATCAGATATAGCTCAATTGCATTAGGTTTTACTGTGTACGTGTTTGTGTACATACACACTCGCACAAGACAATCCCTGTATATGATTAATTTATATTTCAAAACGTGACAAACCTCTAGCCGAATCATCCTCACAATGGGAGATGATGAAGAACTACAGACTAAATCCGACTCATTAGTCATTAGTTCCAGATGGTCCGTTTTGGGGATCACATGTAGCTTCAGGTACTTCACCTTCACCATACTAAAATGGCAGTTAAACTCATCACTGGGCCCACAAAATTACACACTTTCTTCTGGGTCTCCTGTAGGTGTTTGTTGTAGCTGAGAGTAATCTTGAAAGAGATTTATGGTTGACACTTGACAGGGGGATTTTGTAATAGATATTATTGTGCTATGTTGCTTTTATAATATTTCAAATTCTGTATGTTCCAGATCATAGATAGCAAAGAAGAATTGAAAACAAAATTGAAGGAGATACTTCGTGAGAAATCTGAAGATAATGATGAATTTATCTTCCTGGTAATCATTTTTAGGGTATAGCCAAGATACCATTTAATGATGAAGACCCACTTCTTATAGAATCTGCAAAGTAGAACATACTTTAAGGGGATTTGTACCTAATGTTTTCTTAGTTGATCAGCTTTTGTCAAAAGGCAGATGATTTTCTGTAATACTTGATTCCTTTGTGTATTTCTGATTTTTTCCGGGGGAAGAAGCACGTAAAAACAGTACTATGTCTGACGTACTGCTTTTTATATCATTATCGCACAAACTATCTCCATGCTTTTTTTTTTGAATAACCGATGCAAGCAACTGTCATACAAGAACCGTATTGAGGTCAAAGAACAAAATGACCCATTCAGTTGCAAGGTTTGTACTGCACTTTTTTTTTCTGTTCTTAAGAATGTTGGAGAATTGGTAATCACTTTTCCAAGAGCTAATCTCTTAGGTCGGCAATGGTTAGACAGCATTATTTATTTGGTTGTAATCTATATGTTACTAACTATTTGATACTCTAGCACTAACATTGTCTGCAAGGTTCATTCTCTAACACTTGCTACATTCTATCTTCATTTATTAGTATAGGTGACAAAATTTTCCTAATGTATGTTTTTTTGTCTATTTTGCCAACTCTATTTACAATTGATATATATCATGGTCAGGGACTCCGGGTTTAGGTTATTGATTTTTTTAATGTAATTATTTTTATTATTTCTTTTTCAAAGCCTAATTTTTTATGTTATAAGTTTGTTTTTATTTTGTTCTGATCGTGGTTATTTGAGCTCAAACAAATTTCTTTTTTTATTGATTCATTGTTCTTTTAGGTTTCTCCCTTCATAGGTTATCATACACTGACATTTGACACTGTCATCGGGGGTGGTAGCGACAGAAGATAGGCATTTGTGGGTGCATTGTGGTGATTGCCCATGGTGCACGCAAGAAGAGATACAAGATTAATATATAAAAGCGGCTTCGAAGTATCAAACATTCAAACCCCTGGTATGAGTATTGATTTTCCCTACAAACAACCGTCGCAGACCGATAAATTTTAATAGGAAGCATGAGTTCAATGTTAGCTTCAAAGGATGGAAAAGGAGTCCCGGTTGAAGTGCCATCATTCCAAAGGTCATCTGATCATATCTCTTTGTGGCCTGGTCACTATATATAGTTATACAAGTAAAGCTTCAACGTAAATAAAATTTATCGTAAATATTTTTTTGTTGGATAGACACGGGTTATATTTTAAGATTTCTATTCGATGTGGAAAATATAGGCGGGTTTGGCTGTTCTTATGAACAGGTTAATTTGGAGTTGTGCCAAAGCAGCTTATATAAAACACATGTAATATAGACCGTCAGGATATAGGTCATCAAGCTGGTTGGGTAGGCCGACATGTTTAGTCAATAACTCTTTTTCTTAAATCCGGTTATCAAGCTGATTTGGCAGGTCAACATGTTTAGTTAATAACTCCTTTTATTAAATCTTATAAAGTATTATAATTTTCTCTTTTCAAAATAGTTTATTCCATTTTAAATTAGCAATTTTCATATTGTAATGGTAGTAAGTACTTTTGCATACAAATGTGGTGCATTATTATTATCATTTATTACTTATTTGCCCATTGCTGCATACATTGATTTTACATTGACCATAACACAACTACACCTTATTTTTTAAGAAGATATGAAAATGGAAATATCGGTGGCATTCAACAAGAGCACCAAATTAATTACTTGTTTGACCAATTTCAACGTTACTTAAGTGCTACCATTAACTGTCCATAAGATTCAACAAGAGCACCAAATCCATATTTTCTTTTTTAACATACGTAAGTTGTTATATACGCAACTCTAAATACATATGATAACCTTAAATTATATATTAATCATTATATTCTAATTACTTTTATCTTACTTATCACTAATTTTTATCATTCCGAAATTTAACTTAGATGTGAATGTGCATAAATTATCATTTATTTTAATAATATTCTCAAACCTTTTTCAAATAAATTGTAAAAATACGTAATACTTATCGATTATTTTACTATCCTTGACATTTACAATATGTATAATACTATTATTAACTACAAAATATATTTTGATTACTTTGATTTAATCATACTTGATAAACTCAAGACATATTACATCTCTCCTTCCATTCAAAAAATTTATGTGATATCAACTGTATAAATATGTCAAACTTAAAAATAACGTAATAAAATAAACATGTAATATAAATTTTGTATTAATCATATGGTATTCGTAAAGTAGCAAGTTATAATCTACTAACATAAATAAATAAATAAGCATATGCAATTTCATATCTGTTGAGCGAAAAGGACAAACCGAATATTAAATTCCATATACATTTTATATCAAATCGATCAAATAAAGTATAAAAAGATGACAAAATCCACTCAACGATAATATTATATGCATCACCTTTGGACAATTGGACCAAATATATTTTTTGACATTCCATTCGTTGTTGACAAAGCAAAAGCTTATTGCCAGTTGACATTCTTTATGCATGTTTATTATCTAACCTCCACTCTTTTATACTCACAAAACTCAAAAGCAACATTTTTTTAATTATTTATTATGAATTAATTTTAGAAAAAACATTATTTTCTTCTCAAAAGCAACCCTAAACCCAACGACCAACTCTTCTTCAATACCTAAAATCTTGACTGTACTCCAGAGCTTGGAACGTGTTCTTCGAAATCGAACCTGAACTAAGTTTCGCGACAGTTTTTTTCCTTCTACTTATTATGAAGACCTGTATTCAACTAATCTTTCGATATCAACCATCTTTTTCAATATTTGATCTCTATTATATCTCTATTATCATGATTAATGAATAATACAATAACCCATATACTTGTACCTATTAGTCAAGTTCATTCGTTTTTCAATCCGTATTTCCAGTTTATCATCACATATTTTTGTTCTATCGTTACATTTGATCCGCGATTTGGTTAAAAGCGAACCACTCACATCATTGTCTAAACAAAACAAAACAATTAGACTCCATGTTTTTTGTTAACTCTTAACTTTTTTAAAAGCATTTCAGTCAACTACTTTATTAGCTTAATTATCAAGTCAACTTTCAAATTCAAACGAATTAAATATTAAGTTGAAGCAATTTAATATCCAAAAGAGAAGTATTAAGCAAAGCTAGCTTTGTCTACTGCCTTATGGACACTTTCATATGTAAGCATCATTTTGGAAAAAATATATATTTCCAGTTCAAATAAATCGATGTTTGGACCAGATTGATGTTTAAACTTTAAAAAACTATCATTAAATCTCTCTTTAATTCCACTTTCTCATTGGTCAATTCACATTAAACTCACAAAACCAAATTCCTTTTATCACCATCTAGAGATCTCAATCCTCTTTCCCCAACACCCAATATACAATTTTATGATAAACCCCAGATTAAATTCAACATCTTAAAGTTTCAATCTTTAAGATAAAAAGTGGTTAATTTTGCAAATTTGCAAACACACCTTACAAAATGGGTGTTTGCAGCTCCAAACCCTCTTCAAAAACAAAACTTCCCGGTCAGCGGAGATCAAATATTCCGGTAGAAGATAGTAATGAGAGGCACCCAGATGAAAATGTTTATAAAAAAGATGAACTTGAAGTTGCAAAAAAATCACCATTATTTCCATTTTACAGTCCAAGTCCAGCTCACTTTCTTTTTTCAAAGAAATCATCTCCGGCACCAAATGGGGGGTCTAATTCAACAACACCCAGAAGGTTTTTCAAACGGCCGCCGTCGCCGGCGAAGCACATTAAGGCGTTGGCACGGCGGCGTGGCACCGTCAAGCCAAACACAGTGGCGATACCGGAAGTAGATGAGGGGGATAAAAACATGGGGTTGGATAAAAGTTTTGGTTTTTCGAAGAATTTTGGGAGTAAATATGAAATTGGTGAAGAAGTAGGAAGAGGGCATTTTGGGAATACATGTAAAGCTAAATTCAAGAAAGGGGAATTTAAAGGTCAGACTGTTGCTGTAAAAATTATTCCAAAGTCAAAGGTTTGATTTTTTTCTTTAATTTCAAGTTTTAATGATTGATATGTGAATTGTTGTTTAGCTTGGATCAAATGTGTGATTTGATGGATTGTAGTCAGAACTGTAGTTGAGTTTGAATTTGATCTTTTGCATATTGAAAATCGATACTGTTTTTGAATTGTTAACTTAACATAATTTGATTTTGATTGTTGGGAAGTGTTTTTTTTTATCTAGTCTAGAGGTTTATATACTGGACACATAATAATTGATAATTATCCCCAGTATTGGTATCATAGAACTTGAAAGAAGGTTAAACTATTACTGTTTTTGTTTCTTACTTGCAGTAGTATATTATCATTGTAAATTAGTGATTGTAATATATTGTTCTCATAGTACTGCTCTATATCAAGAAAATACATCCCATTTGTCCAATAAAATTTTTAACCTTTGGTTTGACATGTAGTTTAATAACAGTGGTTAGTACCTGAACTAACTTTTGTTGAAGCATAAAGAAAGAATCTTATGGTCTAGTCAATGAAAACAAAAGAAGAAATTTGTGGCCGTCTGGGTGTAAGTCAATGATAATTCGCGACAATGATAATGCAAAATAAGTAACTTTGACTTTTGAAGTTTCCAAGAAAAGGAAATGGTGCAATTTTCATGGATCATGTGATCTTTTGAGTTTTGACTAAATGCTGCATATTTTCATTTGCACCGTGGTATTTCAAGTATTTGATTTGAAGTTTATTTTTTCCCCGTAGATGACGACCGCCATAGCGATTGAGGATGTGAGAAGGGAGGTTAAGATATTAAAAGCTTTGTCGGGACATGAGAACTTGGTCAAATTTTATGATTCATATGAAGACAACGATAATGTCTATGTTGTTATGGAGTAAGCTGTGAATTTAATATATAATTCCACATTTCTTTTTATGTACTTCAGTGGGTCTTATGGTATCTTTCTTGTTATACTACACATTCTTTAGGTTATGTGAAGGTGGGGAGCTCTTGGATAGAATTCTTGCAAGGTATCGTGTCCATTACTTTGATTTTTTATGCGTATGTAACACTGTTTTGCATTTACATTATCCTACAATAAGGAATTGGTAAAATTATTAAGATGGGAATTTGTTTTTGAAGGGGTGGGAAATACACAGAAGATGATGCCAAGATCGTGTTGATACAAATATTGAATGTCGTTGCATTTTGCCATCTTCAAGGTGTGGTGCACCGTGACTTGAAGCCAGAGGTGAGATAATCTTATGGATCCAAGTCAGGATCATTATAACTATGGTAATATTATAACTAACTGCCAGATGAAAATTTACAAAAAGAATGTTGGAAATCTTGATCCCGTTAGGAAGTCTTTACATTTGGCCCTCTGTTTCATGAGAACTATATCTTTTTATAAGGGTATTAATAGATATATATCTTTAACATAGGAGAAGGCTAGCATGTCCTTGTAAGTTCTTACAGTTAGTAGATGTGTTTAAAGGTTTGAACATACACCTATAAATTACCATATAATTGCTCTCCCAGAAAGAATATGTCACTTATGAATGTAGCTTTTTCTACCTCTGTCATTGTCGTGATACATGTTACAAAATTTATTGGATATTTGTTCCTTTCCATAAACCATCATTTAATGACTTCCTGTTGGTGGATCAGAATTTTCTTTTTGCATCCAAGGACGACAACTCACAACTAAAGGCCATAGATTTTGGCTTGTCAGACTTTGTGAAGCCAGGTACTTCCTATATATAGTATATATGTAACTATAAATGTATATAACTTTCTATCTCCCATTATCTCTACATTTCTGATTTCGACGTCAATAATTTTGTAGACGAAAAGCTTAATGACATTGTGGGAAGTGCATACTATGTGGCACCTGAAGTTCTACATAGATCATATAGTACCGACGCTGATGTATGGAGTATTGGTGTTATAGCATATATTCTTCTATGTGGCAGTCGGCCCTTTTGGGCCCGAACTGAGTCTGGAATTTTTCGAGCTGTTTTAAAAGCTCATCCAAGTTTTGATGAAGTACCTTGGCCTACATTATCCCCTGAGGCCAAAGATTTTGTTAGAAGATTATTGAACAAGGATCCTAGGAAAAGAATGACCGCTGCTCAAGCTTTGAGTATGTGTCTTCCCGTTTATTGATGACACTATACTATCATTATCATAACTTTTATAGGGCTAATTGCTGAATAAGCTAGCCAGTTTTGGTCCAGGTTTTATTTTTCGTTACCAACTATTTTTAGGCCCGAAAAATCATGCAAGTTTCGCTTTTTTTGGCTCAAGGTAATTTGAAGCAGTAACCAGTCAAATGATGACGTACCCGCTTGCATGTTGGTACCTTTTGACCATGTTCACTTTTTTGACGTGGCATCAGAATCCGCATATCTTGGATAATTACTTTGCATCAAAATTTTTGAAACTTTAATGGTTTTATATGGATTAAAATGAGTTGGTTACTCAAATCAGACCATAGTTGGTCACCTTTTTATGCAGTTAGCCCATTTTGATAATATTGATTTGATTACAATGTGATGTTGCAACTTGCAGGTCATCCATGGCTTAGAAATACTAATGACGTGAAAGTACCACTTGACGTCTCAATTTTGAAACACATGAAGGGTTATATGCGTTCATCTCTTCTCCGTAAAGCTGCTATTCGGGTATGTCATTTTAATGTTCTTGTATTTCTTTACTATCTTGTTTCAGATTATGAAGGGACATAAACTAGAGGTGGCAATATAAGTGAGTCGGTAGGCTTGGGTAATAAGTCAAAATGGGTAGGATAGGTTAGTTCCTTTTTTAAAGTTCTTCAATAATAATTGATGCAATAAATTTGATTATAAAAACAAATATTTACTACAGTAATCTGAATTTGTGAATGTGATCAAGGAGGTTGTTTGCTTAAGAAATGAGTTTCAATCCAGTTGACCCGTTTAATCCATTTGACCTTCTCTAAATAAATATATATATATATATATTTCACCCATTACGATTTAGAGTAACCTAATTTAACCCATTTATCTGCATATGGGTTGAAATTGCCTCATTGGTGAACCTTTGGTTTTTGATGAGTCTATTGAAGTTTGATGGTCTTTTCGTTTCTTTCCTCCCTTTTTACGTACACTCAGTCTAATGGAGTGTGTAGTCAAATTTCCACAATGACAAAATATCCCTCGAGAATTATAAAATAGGGGAATATTGTGACATAAATAAGCAATATCAATAATCAATAATGTATAATAATGAGGATGGGTAAATATATAATTTATTGGGAAAAGTTTCAGTTTAACCAACGAGAGAGTATCTAATAAGGATAGTTCGATTCAAATTCAAGATCTATAGGTTCTTCTCCAAAACAAAGTAATTTAATTGCAGCTGTTTCACTTCAACTGCAGGCACTAGTGAAGACATTGACTACCGATGAATTGTTTTTTCTAAAGCAACAATTTTCTTTGTTAGAACCAAGCAAAAGCGGATCTATAAGCATGGAGAATATCAAAGTGGTTGGTAACCTACAAAATGAATAAACTTTCTATTATTTTGATGGTCGATCTTGACTTTTAGAAACTGGTTAGGCCTTGTTGAAACATGCTACAGATGCCATGAAGGAGTCACGTGTCCAGGATTTTTCAACATCGGTACGACCTTTAAGAACTAACTGTTGATTAGTTATTCAGTTACCTTTATTGTATCGGGTATTTTGTATGATTATAACATCGTTCATATGCAGCTTAATGCACTTCAATACAGAAGAATGGAGTTTGATGAATTTTGTGCAGCTGCCCTAAGTGTCCATCAGCTTGAAGCTCATGATAGATGGGAACAACACGCACGGTGCGCGTATGAATTATTTGATAAAGATGGGAACAGAGCCATCATGATCGATGAACTAGCTTCTGTAAGTTTAATTTCACTTTTCTTTTATTTTTGCTGGATTTTATTTTGGATTTTATCCGTTAGCAATTAAATATATGGCTAATTTCATCATGATCGATGAACTGACTTTTGGGTTGCGTAACCCAACTTATTTGAGGTCAGACAAAACCAACAAAGTAACAAACCCTTTGGATTAGAGTAATTACCTAAGGTAAACTGATTTTCAGCCACAATGCTGCATTAGCTTCACATTAGAAATAAAGCCGACGTGGTCAAAAGTTACTGAAACGTCTGCTGCCACATCATCATATTGACCGGTTAGGCGGTTACCATTTTACGATTTCCTTAAATCAATTTCTTTGAAAGTTAGTTGGCTTAAATCAAAAGTTTTGTAACATTTGTTTTTTGTTTTTTTTTCTTGGCAAAAGAATGGTGGTTATTCGAAAAGTTTCCGGAAGAAAGTTGATTACCTATTCATGCAATTAGCGCTACATTTTAACCCAAATTGACCCATTTGGAAACGATTTCTAGATCATCATCCGAACACAAATTTAACCATGTTCTTCTGTCAAAGTTTTCACCTTTCTCACTTTTTAATTGAAGACCTACAAACACATGAAAACTGTCTACTAGAATTTACAATTCAAAAGGGGAGTCCTTTTTCTTGAATATTAATAAATCATTTTTGACAATTTCTAGGAACTTGGCCTTGGGCCGTCAGTTTCCGTTCATTCTGTATTGCATGACTGGATTAGGCACACTGATGGAAAGCTCAGTTTTCTCGGATTTATCAAATTATTGCGTGGTGTGTCTAGTCGGACTTATGCCAAAGCTCGTTAACGCACTAGCCTTAATGAATAATTGTGGGACCGGGCTGTTAAAGCCATCTCAGCGTTGTGTAATGATGAAGTTGTAAGAGAAGATCCAATCAAATTTGATGTCTCTTCTCACTGTATATCTGTAAAATTTAGTTTCAGTTTGGATTTGAAGGTGAGAGTAGTATTTATTTTGACCTGATTTTCTTTTTGATTGGGCAAGAAACCAAGTAGAACATGTATACAATTAGCAGTGTATCATCAAATGATTCGTGTTCTGATACAAAGATTCTGAAGTGATTCATTGATATGTTTAAAATAATACAACCAAATCAGGTACTCGTTTTGAACATTTTCATAAACTGATAATGTTCGTTCATATCAGTTCTTCTTATAGGATTTAGGCCTTTTGGGTGGAAGCCCAATCTAAAAGTGGGCTGAAATTTATGAGTTACCCGTGCTAAATGAATCTTTACATCTTCCATTATTCTAGCAAAAAGAATCATCAATTGTACTATCCAATATTAAGGAACTTAATTGACATTATTGATTATTAACCTATGTGAACGATATAATGAGAGGAAGAAATGTCGATATAGGTAGGCAGTAACGGTGAGCATTCATATTGAAATTTTGTTTTTGTATCGGTATTGTATCAAACTGGTACCAACCTAATTCAAATTATTCGGTATTCGGTACTCATTTTCGGACTAAAAGGAGAACTGGTACTTTCGGTTCGGTATCGGTATTTTCCCTCTTTTCCCGTTTTAGTACCGTACCCGAACTGTATTTGTTTTCCTTTGTTATTGGTTGTTTGATTCTTTCTATAATTTATAAGGAAAAAACATTAGTGACTAAAATATTAATTCCGTGATCATATTATGTGTATATGAACACAAAATAATATTTTTCGGTAATTAATTAAAATTAAAGTTGATTATCACGTATGAATACAATTAGAATTTTATACAAGTCTAGCTAGTGCTTTTTGACACAAAAATTCACGTTTTAGCACCCTAGTTAAATCGAATTCCAAACGCATTGCTTATTAATATATAGCTAAGGCCCGTGACTTTGTGTCATTACAAAATCACGTAACATAGTACAAAACAACGTTTTTGTATATATACATTTTTTTGGTCATTGTCCTTCTATGTCATTGTATTATGAATTTTTATTTATTTGATATTTATTGTCTTTGATTTTTATCGAATATAAGATACGTCCACAAAAGTTCACTCAGATACGCATTAAATTCTTTTTAATTATATTTTCGGTACCAAACCGGGTATGGTACCACTTTTACCTCACCGATACCGAAACGATAACGGTATCAAACCACCTTAATTGATACGGTATTCGATACTTACGTTCGGACTAAAAAGAAAAACAGTACCAACCGGTTTGATACTAATTCCGTATTACACTCATCCGTAGTATGCAGTATAGTATGCTGGATCGTTTATCAAGATACGAAAACCTACCTTCATTTTCTTAATAATTTTTTTTCTTCATATGTAATATATTAAAACAATAAACTAAAAGTTAGCGCTCTTGGAAAGCTTTATTGGCACTCTTAGAAACCAACCCGAGAATATATAAAATCATTTTGACCAAATTTTGTCTATATCTGATTAAAGAACCAAATGTCAAAATCAAAGTTAAGTTTAAAGGTTCAAAATAATCAATTTTGTCTATATCTGGTTGAGTCACTGGCTCACCATATTGCTAAAATAGCTTTTATTTTTAAAGATAACTTCTTATGAGATGATATGAAAACTTTTTTGTAAAATTACTTCGATAGCGAAAAGCGATTTTTAGTTAATAAATAAATTCTTATTTGAGCCCTTCTTTTGCTTAAAAAAATAAATAAATAAATAAAACATAAAATAAAATTTATCAAAGGTTCAAAGGCTCGAAGCATTACTGGTCATTTATCTTTTATCTTAAACTAACTCAACCATCGTATTTGCCTCAAATCATTACGTCTATTGGACCTCCTATTTAATAATTACTCAAAAAAATGGCAACTTTCATATTCCTTTTGTTCTATTAATTAAACTAGCTGGTAACCCGTGTGATGCGACAGAAATATAGTAAAAAAGTAGTGAATAACCGTTAAAAATTTGAATTGAAATATACGTTTTAATTCACATTATAACAAAAAGGTTTTTTAATTTTTCTTAAGTTGATTTTTCTTAATTCACATTTAATACCCGATTCATTACCCGATTTAGCAATATATTAATTTCAATCTTCTTAAGTTGACTTTTTAAGGGCATGATAGGTTTTTTCCATATTCCCTTTTTAAGTTTAAAGGTAAAAATAATGAATGTTTAATAAGGGATTAAGATTAAATAGTGGTGCCTTTCTGAAGATTAAATATTAAATATTTCACTTACCCTCTAAAACTTTCTTTTTATTATTCTTGGTCCCTTTAGTTTATTTGAATCTATGTTGTTATATGTAAAAAAAATGCACTGCTTGTTCAAACAAGAAGCTTGGCTGTATCTTTTTCTTTTTAACTGAAAAGTGACTTACTGAATGACGAAAGCATCATGTCAGCAAAACACAGAAGTACATAAGAAGGTTTTACTTTCGCTAGCTCTTGAAGAGAAACGACGAGCATATAGATATCACTTGCTTATGGTATGTACGTAATATGTCTTTGTATTTGATCATTTTATGTCATGAAATGTTGCAATGTTTATTGTAAGGATTCTCCTTTTATGACTAACTTTTTACGATTTCAAGTTACATCTGAAGTCTTATATGTGTTTCTAGCAAACAACTTTGTTCAATAGGCATATTTCACTCCGAGATATTTAGCTGTAGAAGAAATAATATGTTCATTAAACTTCATTACAATGTACAAAACCATAGCTAATTACAATGACTTGATTGACATATTATAGATATCAGTATTAAGATTAAACTAGTTATGAACAGAATGACCAGCACCCGGACTATGTCCCGGTGCAGTTGGTCTGAAATCATCTACATTTTCCATCTTACTAGTTACCACTACTTCAGAAGATGATGTCTTTTGAAACTCAAATGAGGCCACATTGATCGTCACCTTCTCTACTTTTACCAAGCTCTTTTTGGACTTCAATCGCCTTCCTTCAACGTACTCGAGGTCACTTGCAAGCAATATCAAAATGAATAAAATCACACAATAAAACAAAACAGAGTTACTCTTTGCCATTGTAATGCTAGTTATGTTAAGATCTAAAGAGATAAAAATATGTTGAAGACAAATGAATTGTGTTTTTAGTGAGGGACTTATGAATGGAAGAAATAAGGTCTAGTATTTATAGTTGATAAGAATTAATGAATGCGAAAATAAACTTCAAGTGGCAGTGCCAACCCATACTAGTGGGAAGATTCCAAAAATATTTATATTTTTGGGACTTGAATGAAAATAAATAATAAATAAATTAGTAAAAGTAGAAAGTGGAAATGGATGGTATAGTTTGAGGCCACTTTTTAGAAAATAATTGTTAATTACAACCGAGGTCCTTTGTCATTTATATTTACTAATTAGATTCTCATGGTCGCACATAATGTAATAATTTATTATATTTATGTATGATGGTTTATTACTTAAATGGATCCCCAACTTATGATGCAAAATCTATCTGTATGATGTTAGGTTTCTCAAATTTTTGTGTAATAAGTGATCCAATTGTAAACCAACTCATTATCAATTTCTCATGGTACAGTGTGAATAATTATTATATAGTTCAGTTGTTTGTTTTTTCTTCATTTGTTTTTATTTGTGCTAATTATTATTATTATTATTTAGCTTATGTGTTTTTAAGGAATAAAGACTTAAGCAGTCACTACTAGAAGTGCAGATGAAATATATATACATGTTACGTGTGCTAGTGCTAGCTAGCTAATTATGTATAGTTGTACATATACTTAGGGATGCGTACAAAAAGCTAGTTTCCTAGTCAATGGTAAGTTGGTAACATATATAAATTTGAAGAGATTTATGTGATAAATGAAACTACAGCAAATATGCAAACTATATAGAAATTATGCATTTTTACAGCTTAGAAAAACGTTTAAGGTAGGTGTTTTTGACATTGCTTTTTTAAGTGTGTATCTGTTTATTGTTTTTCTATTTTAAAAATAATAATAACTTAAAAACAAGCATATAAACACAATCGATTATAAATAAACAATACCAGACATTCCTATATCATAGCTGAATTTTTTGCATATACAAATATATATAAAAATATAAAAATTTTTGCATATACAAACTATTATCAAAGTGATATAGTGGTAATCATCATAAAATGTCTCATATTCGAACGTTACTAGTTGTACATTTTATGAGTGATCAGAAAGAGGGGCAAAACAAATATTATATACTCCGATTATACCTCAGGCGTTCATCTAAGTCAAAAGAAACTTGTCCTTTCACAAATTACCTGAACATAGAAAGACTTTAACAATCCTTAGTTCCTTACAAAATGCTAGTTAAACATTTTAACACATCTTTATTCTTTATATATAATTAAAAGGGACACAATGGAGGAATCTGAGCCATTCATTGTTTTTCATCCTTTACGATCTAACGATCTTTATTTCTTTCGTATAATTATATTTTTGACCTCTTAAATATTCGATGTATTTATTTAAATTGAAAAATTAGACCAAATATTTTATTTATTTATACAAATTAAAGAGTCTATAAATTATATAAGAACATCGGCCACAATATTTTAATTATTTTATTAAAATTAAATTTGTCCCGCATTATAGCGGGTCTATAAACTATATAAAAAATCGACCAAATAAAAATTAAATTAGATCTACATCATCGCGGGTCTATAGATTATATAAAAAAATCGATCACAATATTTTATTCATTTATAAAAATTAAATTCATCCGGCATTATTGCAGGGTCTCTAGGCTGTTTAAAAAATCGACCAAATATTTTATTCATTTATAAAAGTTAAATTCGTCCAGCATTATCGCGGGTCTATAAACTATATAAAATATCAACATTTTATTCATAAAATTTAAATTCGTCGAGCCTTATCACGGGTCTATAAATTATATAAAAATTCGACCAAATAAAAATTAAATTCGAACTGCATTATCGTGAGTTTATAACTTAGTAGCAAATTAAACTTCAATTTTGTTTGCTACATTTTAATTTCTAGTTTGATCATATAATTAAGAAGCATGAATATAAGTTTCCTGTTCCACTGTGAATTTAGATGTAACAACATTTCTCATATAGTTATTGATAAACTTTATATTTTCTCACCTTATCAACTGCAACGGTTTTAATTTTCTACAAGTTAAAGGGGTGTTTTCTTTAACTCTATGTTCTCGAGTTGAAAATAGGATGGAAAGGAAAGAAAGTGAAAGGAATCAAAAATGAAATTGTATTCTTAAGGTTTTTTCAAGGAAGGAAAAGAAAAGAATGGGAAGGAAGAGGAGGGAGAGCTCCCTTTGTATTTTTCTTCAAGTCCTTTAAGACGAAGAAGAGAGATCATTTCTTCCATTTCCTTGATACCTAAGAACACAAATAAATAATTTATATTCCTTTCTTTTCTCTTCTTTTCTTTTCTTCTTTCTTCCTTTCTCTTCTATTCTACTTAGTTTTAAACTTAAGAACATAATGTAAAGGTTTCGAGGTTAAGTGTAGGGGTTGATAATCATAGTGTTTGGTTGGAGGGTATAACTTTTGAGATTGAAAGTAAATAATATAAACTTTTTCATTCTTTCTCCATTTTAATGGCTGTAAAGGAAGGTTTTTCTAACAAATTTTTTGATTGTCTTTCTCATCTTTCTAACTACCTCTCTCATATATTTTTGTCTTTTTAATTTATTTTAGCCTTATAATAATAAACTAAATTCAATTTTTATTTTTAAATAAATAACTATATCAATCAATTAAACATATTCTTTCTCCTTAATATCTTTCAAATCTATACTTATTCTTAATTAATTCTCAATCCCAAACTGATACCAAACCCACCTAAAGGTGATCAAGTTTTGTTCCAAAAAAAAACATCAAGACTTTTTAGTGGTTCTTAATATCTAAATTTTTATTTTAACATTTATCACGCGTCGTCATCACAATAAAGTTAATCAATAAGTATGCATGTCCATAGTCTATAGTAATAAGTACATCCACAAATCAAAAACAAGTAGACAATTTAGGTTGTATTACTCTGATTTAAATTGTATCCTCAAAGTCTATGGGAAGGCAAAATTACTCTCTGATTGTGTTACCGTTCATTTACGGAATGTTGTATGAGACCATTGTTTATGATACGTCTTTCTTGTAAGGACGGGGAGCTCCCTTCGGACAAATTTATAGGCACCGTCACTTTTTTCATCACGTCTTTCTTTCTTTCATTTAGCCAAAGACGACGGGAGAAGGGGAAAGATATGATCAATTTTTTTAATATTTTATTTTAGATATATAATAAAGTTATTATTAGTAGGAGCTTAAAAAAGTTCAGTTATTCATATTATGATAACATGGCACTGAGCTGCCAGTTCATATTATGATAACATGGCACTGAGCTGCCAGTTCAGTTTTTCAGACCTAATCTTCAACATAGTGAGTGGTCTGAGAGCACTCCCAATAGCACATACATCCTTGTGTCCATCTTTCTTGCTTTCTTCTAAGATACCATTCGTACAGTCACTTCTTTGTGTCCGTCTTTCTAGCTTCAATCTTGCAAGAGATGGAGGGAAATGGAAATGACGTAGGACCAATTTAATTTAATTTTTTTGTTTTTATTTGGCATATAATAAAGATATTATAATGTGAGCTCATAAAAGTTTAATTTTTCATATTATTATTGGTAATGTTCAGTGTTTATTCAGCCTTCTTGACAAAGTATTGACGTGCGCTAAACTAAGAGTTCATTTATTCTATTTTTAATGTTGTCATTGGGAGTCGTCCGATGAACTCTACATCTTTGATTCTGCATAATTTTTGATATAGTAAGTACTTCAAATCTTTGATAAATATATATGTGAAATACGAATATATGTGATTCTTTCGGTGGAAATTTATATGTAATATCACCACCTGTAAGTTAATTAGAGTTATAATAATTCACATCTAGGATTATGAACCAAAATCCGACACATCTTAGGGTTATGGGTACAGTATCTGCAAGTTTCATTAAAAATGTATTAATTTGAACTGGAAGTTTGAATATCACCTCAAAGGTTAGTAGCTAGTTGCCCGGTATTAAAAAAAATTGGTCACTCTCCAAAAGCAATTGAAAATTCAACTATATATATATTATATATATATGATGAGGATTAAGAGGGAAGCAAGAAAAAAAAGGAAAGTAGGGAAGTTAATTTCAGCTCTCCATTTCCAAAATATTTAATATTCATATGTAATGAATGTTACTCAAAATTAAAACTTCATATTCATTTATGATAAAATATATTTATTTATGATGAAATCAAAAGCTGAGATTTGCTTCTCTCCTTCTCCAAGATTTGAAGTTCCCTCTGGATCATTCCCTTATATATATATATATATATATATTAGGGTTGGTTATTATAAAATAAAACTTAACTTATAACAAACAAGACACGATCTCAGCCACTAGATCATTATGAGGAAATCATTTTCAATTTTTAAGTCAAAATAACATTAATTACTTTTAAAGGACAAAGAGACATTCCAACACATAATGCGTAATGATTATGTTGGTGATGCACACTGAATATTCCGGGTATGTACACTGAAATATTTCGGGTATACTGATTTTATACCATTTGAAAATTGCAAGCTTTCACATATTCGATGGACGAAAAATATAAACATGATGATGCATAGAATTTCGAGTGGTGCACGATGATACACTGAAAAAATTATGAAAATAACGAGTGAGAGGGAAGGGTTGTTAGCTAAAAAAATAGGGAGGAGATTTTTAATTTTAATTAAGTAATTATAAGTATGCAAATAAAATTATTAATTTATCCTTCGATTAAATATTATTTTATTTATTTTATTATAAAAATTATTGTATTTGATAAACCCATATATATATATATGAATCCATATAAATATAAATATATATATATATATATATTTATTGGTTTCTAAATATCATGTTAAAACAATCACAAAATGTTTGTGATCCTACTTTTGACCAGTAAAGATTCCCTCACCTTGCACTAAGAACGAAAAGGAATTGTGCAGCTCCAAGGTGATTGGATCTAAAATCAAAGTTATAATCTTTGAAATCACAAGTGGTCAAAAGTCCACATGATTGTATAGAATAAAAAGAGATCTTCCAACTTCAAATATAATCACGATTAAGTTAACAGCCATTCTTTTGGTCTTGATCAAAGGCCTATCTTGCCTTTCAAGAACTCAAGCGTTACCACCTTAGAGTATGTTTAAAGTACAGCTTCACATGTTCATTCCCACTAACAGCTATCTTTGTGATAATTAATACTGTCACATTTTGTATGGTTCCTAGAACCCTAGCCTTTTTAGCTTAATTATAATAATGATCTTGGCGGTTAATCATGACAACTCAACTTCACACTAGCTGAAGTCTTAAACAACTTGATCTTTCAAGTTGTGAAGAAAAGCATCATACTATTATTTTTAATAGCCCACCAAGTGTACAAAGATTCTTGCAGTCAACAGCTAGATAGCCTAAAGTTTTATTATTGTACAAGAAATCAAAAAGGGGTCTCCCTAGGTCCAGGAAGTAAGAGTGTACTTTCAAATATTGATCAACATAACAGAAAAACTATCATGGATCCAGAAAAATATATATATATATATATATATATATAGTTGTACCTTATATATGTTAATCAGTTTTTTTATTTGAATGGAGTTGGTCGAATAGTAGTTTCTTTGTCTTTTTTCCTGTCATCCAAGTGGTTCGATCAGTTTTGTCGCTACGGAAGTTCGTTTGAACTGTCAAGTTAACCTGGCCTCATGGTCATTTTGCAATGCAGAATATGCCCAGAGTTAAAGAAAGACGAAGTTGAAATGATGCCACAGATTTTCTTTCAACATCCCTAAATTCTCATTTGAATGCCCCAGCAAGAAGCTAGTGGAGATTACAAAGGATTACATAAACAGAGTAAGTTTGAATTGGATCACAAGACTACTCATTCTGGTTGAAATTTAACTTCCCGATCGTATTTTTAATCCAGTTAAAAGATAGGAGTTTGACATCATTGAATAGAGTATTGTTCCTCGGACCTTTTTTTTGTTGAAAGCGGTGATGTGACGGTGATGCCATACTCTCACAAGGAAACTTGAACTACTGCATCTAAACAGTGCTTGACTCTTGACTCCGACTAGCCGTCATATTTCTTCCCCTCTATGAAAAGCTATTCACTGCAATTTCTTCCTGATCGTTGTAGTCGATGAAAGGTTTAATTTTATGAATGGAGGTGACCCGCATTATTAACAAATTAAAGAGACAACTAACATGACAAACTAGCGATAAACTTTTAATTGAAACTTTCCCTAATTCCTAATATAAGACTATTTTTTTAGTAGGAAAATTTTATAAAAGCTACAACATAACTGATTTAAGATGGTGCTTGGGTTACAAGCCAATTCGGTCCAGTTTAACAAAGCTATTCTACCTTTAGGCGAATCCAAATAAAGGAGAAAGATTAATTAACATACATCATCCCAATGGGAAATGACTTAGCTTATGCATAAAGTTCAACTCACGATATTATGGGCTAGGTTAGTACTATCACGCATTCAAAAACGAAAGATAAAGTTCACTTTTTAGACGTCTAAATGGGGGAAATATTGATTTTGCTCTGTTTGGATGTCAAATAGATGTCAGAGATAGCTGAGTATGTTCGAACGGGTGAAGTGCCTAGCTCAATGTTGCTATCAATGTCTTTCCATTTCAGTCGGCTAGCTTCTGCAAGATATGCTCATCTATGATATTTATACTGAATCTTATTTGTAGATAAGTAATGAAGGTGGCAAAATGTAACAAAATATATAACTCTAAGTTAGATGTTTAATTCATATCTGCCTTCTCATTTTTTGTTTATTTGGTGACTTTCATTTGACTCTAGTGTATTGCTAGAGTTATTGACAATATTTAGCTGTTAAGTTTACGAAATGTGGTTGTCACATGATAAGAAAAATTATGTTCACTTTGTTTACGAGTACGTTGTTAGCATGTAACAAATGTTTATGTTTTGTTTGAGAGACAACTATGCAGTAATGCAGTATGTAAATCGTAATCCATGGACATTATATGATAAAGAAGTTTAATTAAATACTAGGATTACAACATACAAAGGAATGATAAAGATATTTACAATTTCTCAAATAATTGGAATTACTAGCTAGCTAGAAATGAAAATCAGACACAAACCACCTTCCCCATAATGTAGGTAATACCACCTCACATGAAACTAGTCGTTCCGAAGTTCCTAATTGTGTATGGAATGACCAACTCCAGGGCTATGTCCTGGTGTGGTTGGGCGAAAAGCGTCGATCAACTCTCCAGGGCTTGGGTTTGCGGTGCCAATTTCTTGGGTCTCCAACTTTCCCTCTATGCATTGATCCCCATTACATTTAAAGTTTTCACCTAGTTTTCTTGCTTCACTTATTTGCACCAACTCATTGGTTACAAACAACATTAACAACACACACCAAAAAAGGGTTCTAGACAACCTGGCCATTTTAATATTGGAGTAATAAAGAAGAGTATTAGTGAGGCTCTCAAGGTGGTGTACAACCGTTAATTATGTTAATTAGAGATAAAGATGATGGTTTTGGTGATTTATATGGTGCTAAGGTTGATGGTATTTATAGGGGGATGTTAATGTTAATTGGGTTGCATGCATGTGAGGTCCAGACATCATGGAAATACGAAAGAAGGTTAGTTTTTTAGGACAACCTAGAGTACACTTCCTAATTAATTAATCCAAGGATGCTAGTATTTTATAATATACTCGTGTCAGAAAAACTGATACTAATGTAGTTCCATATACTTTATTAATAGAACAAATTAGTTATGTTTAAGTTATAACTTACACACTCTTATGGTTGAATGTGGACCTGAATTCAGAATCATGTACACTTTGAATTAAACTCAAACTTAAATTTCAAGTGTTGTAAGTCTGTAATTCGGTTAATTACATTTAGATGTCATTCTCATGTTCTTTTTCGCTTCATTATGCAACAGTTTTTATGTGAGTTTTTGGTTGGGTCAAATCTTGAGCTATCCTCTTTAGAGTTGCTTCATATATTGACTTCTTTCTCTGGACCGATCATTCTCTATGTTTCAACCCTCTGTTTATACTTGAACCAAACCGAATCCCTCTAAAAGCACTTGTAAGTTGTAAGCCTTATTCCGGGAAAAGTTTATAAACAAATTCACATAACTTCTAAATTCCTATATATAAATTTGACCATTATCGATGTAGTGATGTAGATAATGAAACCAGTTAAAAGCAGGTTAACCGAGACAAATTGGACATCAACAATACCATTTTAGACAGAGAGTGACGAGTTTACCTAGTATTATACATTAGCCAATAGTCTAAAAAATAAGCTGTGATTCATTGTTTTGATTTTAAGTGATTAAGCTTGATGAAAATATTCTTAGATTATGGCTAATTGGCTATCAATATTTCGAATTATTTGAGATTTTAATAAAGTGATTTTGTCACAAATATGAAAATCGACTCATTGTAGAATTGAAATCTACCGAGTTATAGAGTAATCATTAATTGGTAACGCCAAGATGTCGATCTTTCATTTATCACACAATTAAACATAGCATATATATTCTCTATTTACCATATAACATGTTCATTATACGTCATATCGACACACGTTATAACTTATAAGTGTTCATACTTCTTTATCGTGTTAAAAATTCATTTTGTTACAGCCTACACTTGTTAGGTAAAGAATTAAGAGTATCCCTCATAAGAAAAATCTAAAACCTTTTTACGATATACATAAATTTTTACTAAAAAAGCTTTCAAAAAAGTTTTAACACGAAAAAACTCTCTATAAAACTACGTTCACAAATTTCAAAAAAGTTTTGCCGCCAAAACCTTCCGATTCAATGATAAAAAGTTTTCCAAATATTTTTTTGCACAAAAAGTTTTCATTATAGTAGTAAAAATGAGAGGCGATCTAGGGAAGAACTAGCTGGTGGCGTTTATGGTTGAGTTACGGCTGACATGAATGTACTTGGTCCATCGTACCGGTTAGATTGTATTTCTATCTTTTTTTATCATCTTCAGTTCCCAGGTTGTCAGCACTACCTGCGTGCTCTTAGTTTTTAATAAATCAATACATTTAATTAAAATCAAGTAATTAAATGAACAAAATCAATCGTCACTATTAATTCACTGTTTTCTAGCTATATCTATTTTTTTCCCGCAGCAATTCATATATATCATATCCAAATATAAATATAACATACATGTCTAAACATTTATTGTATTAACTCACATTGCATCTATAATTTAAGTTCAAATGAGAATAAATTTTCTTTTTTCATTTTCTGGCGGATTTTGAAAACTGGTAACACATGTGTTAGTTGGCGTAACACATGTGTTAGTTGGCGTAATACATGTACCAGCAACTAACACATGTGTTACAAGCAGCTTACACATGTGTTACCAGCGACTAATACATGTGTTACCAGTTTTCAACCCCACAAAAAAAAATCATTGAAAGTATATCATGAGGGATGTCTAATCGTAGAGAAAAAAACGCTGATTATTGTGATGTAACTTTTATAATTTTTTGACTAGTCGTTTTTGATATATTTAACTTGGGGGGGGGGGGGGGGGAATTGGGTTTTGCTAAATGGATGGCTAGGATTCATTCTTTCATTCTCACTAAAATTCTTATTCTCATTTGAACTCAACCATACCTCTATATATGTGACGCAAAACAAGAAATGAAAGTAAACCCTTACGAATTTGAGATTTAAGATTCAAAAAGAAAATATTATTAAATGTAATGAATAATGAGAAACAAATCTAATATTTGTAAGGTTAATAATCCTTGTAAACAAGGATCCTTATTTCCTAACTTTTTATTCAAATTTCCTAAAAAACACTAAAATCTGAATTCACACAACACCGGATGTAATATGAGTTAATCGGTGATGAGAAAGACTATTTGTTTGCTGATATAAATTTTCATATTCAACATTAAATGAATTTAAGTTTGATTGGTGTTGCCCTTCCTCCACATCGTATTCTTTTTACTCGCTTTTCTTCACACGTTTTCCTACGCTCCCACTAATCCATAAATTTATCTACCAGCTTGTTTATTGCGTTGCCTCATCAAATATGATTGTTAATTATGTATGTACACGTTATTTTATTCTTTTTTAATTTTCATTATTTTTATTTATAACGTAATTAACTTTCCTTTATGAATGTATGTTATGTTATGTTATATTATAATAACACAATTTGAGAAAAACTAGTTGGTTTTGAGCCCAAAGCTGTCTTTACAAAAGGAGTATTTTATGGAATCAGTTATGTGGTGGGCGCTTGAGCTTAATTAGTTGTATCCGTTGTCTTTTACCACATTCCTGGAACCTAGATGGTTTCCCGTTTCTATAACTTAGTAAATTTTTAAATGGTACAAATATAATAATTAAAAAAATTACACTATTCAGCTCAAGTTATTAGTGACACTTAATTAATTTAATTGTGTCATTAATAGAAAATCTTAAAAAATAACAGTACTTAGTCCAAGTCACTAATATCATGTTTCACCAGTGCTCAGCAAGTGAATCTGTCCCTTACCTATATCGTGCTTTTAGTTATAAAAAAAACTAGCTGTTAAAAAAATTTGATTCAATTTTAAACGTATCAATCAAATTAGGTACAAAAGAACACGTGTGTATATAAAGTCTTTTATGTTATGTAGGAGCGCATGTGATCACCATATATATGGACTCTCGTGCATTCCACAATCTTACCTACGTAGATTTATGATGTTATTAAATTGATTTGCAAGGAGAAGTGCAGTAAAACCTTTTGTCTTAATAATGCAAATTCTCGATTTTTTAGCCTTTGGAGAATGCATATGGCTAGATACATAGGCACATAGCCAACTAGCCACGAAATTAAGCAGCTTTCTTGTTTAATCTAAGTTATTATAAGTACAAAATGTACAGAGATTCTTTCTACTCACGAGCAAAACTTGTAAATAATTGTACAAGTTGGCACATGATTATCATTTTCGAATATACCAAATGTTTTATTCTTAATTCCTTCGGTCAAGGATATTCTCAAAATTATTATTCCCCACGTGTACGTAGCGGTTAGAGCATAAAAAATAAAAAAAATAAAAAATTATCACGCTTGTCACAATGTATGTTACAAGGGTCATGACCACAACTTAACTATTGTTATTGTAGAGGTTTAGACCATGTTATTTACGCTTGCTATGAACTATGAAGCTAGCCCTTTCTTTTCAACTATTGTTGTACATGAAACATTTAGAAAAGTTTGTTGGTAATGTCAAACATAATTGTTCTTAATTTTGAGTGTATGATTCACATATTTTCAACGGATATATGTATTAGTCGTTAAAAATGACGTGAAAAACATTTTTCTGATCACGAACTTTTGGTGGCTATTATTTTGAGTGTTGGATTTTTAACGGATTAATTTTGACAGTTAAAAAACTTAAATTTATGTGAGTTTGCCATATAGATATAGCACTTACAAGGCAATTTCACTAAGTTATTGACATAATTCTATCGTACTAACTACGGAAACTATACTTTTCATAGATTTTCTAATGATTTTTCGTCAGATATTCCCACGAATTTCCCATCACTTCTAATTTACAACTAGACTTTTTGAATTTTTACCGATTTCAACTACTGAAGTTTTAAGTTTCGTCTATCAGAATTTTCAACTAATTGTATCAACCATAGTTTTTACTTCTGCTTTCTACCAATGTTTCCCACCAATTTCTAGGACATAATTGCAACTGCAACTTTAGTTGATAATCTATCGCTAATTATGAAATAAAAACATACTCTGTGTGTGACCATATTGCACTAACGCATAATTAAAAGTTAAAACATAAATCTCCAACTGTAATGGTGAAGATTAAAGCATGTGATGAAGAAGGTTTAACTGGGACACGGTGTCAGACAAAAGGCAAAAGCTCCCACGAGGAGGGGGTATCTTGGTTCCACAAATCTGGTAAAAGACGTCTCCAACTAACCTTATTAATGATTTTATCAAATATTCTTTATGCTTTCACAAAATCTTAAATTAATCTTTCTATTTTTGCGGCTCGATCTCACATACCTTTTCATTCAACTTGCACTATTCTAAGCTATATTACTTACCGGTCGTACAATCAACTAATTAACTATATTTAATCACAAGCAACATGGGCAGAACTAAGGTAACGGCCGAGAGTAGAACGTGAAACTAGTCAAGTTACGATGAGCAATGTAAAAATATTTGATTTTATTTAATAGAAGTGTAACTAGTCTTAAAAATTAAATGCAACTGACCTTATAAAAAATAGCTAATTAAACTTTATCCATTTTTATTATAAAAAGCTATCCTAATTTAATTAATGAGCTTAAATTCCTTTTGTAATTAAGCCCTATACTTAATTAAAAAGGAGGTGAGCGATGTATAATTTGTTGAAATCGTACGTTAAAATATTATATTACATATTACATTTGGTCCTTGCCCTACACAAATATATATATATATATGCATGATTCATGCATGAAATAATCCTACAAGAATGATAAATAAGAGTATTGAGATCATTTAACATGATACGAAAGACAATAACAAACTTAAATAGAATATGGAAAGAAAAATAATACGTAAATCAAATTATATAGGACTAAACTTAGACATGATAAAATGAACATTATGTATGACGAGTTGAACTAATAAATTTGAAAGAAAAAGTATATATTAACCAATAAGTGAAATAAATCTATTTTTATATATACGTAATTATGTTCATATATCATTACTCATTTAGAAAAAGGAAAAAGAAAAAACAGAATTACATGCTGAATTGAAACTATAACATAAATTTCCTGTGTCTAAACCTTCCTTACAGCTATAGTTTATTTATAAGTCATAAACATAAACGAGAAATTATTCTGTTGTTGTATTAAAAGAATGGTTTGCATGTGCACTTTGGCGTTTTCAACAGTTGGGAAGAGAGGTTGTCAATGGGCTCTTCCTGTCCCACTGTCAGAATTCCGACTAAAATTTTGAAAAGTAGAGTTTTTGTTTATATTTCTTCGGCGTTAAAAAAATAAATGGTAAACGGTAAATGGAGGAGATATTTTATTTTTAAACAATTTGGGAGGTGATTATTTTTATTTTTAAGGGAATGTCAGGACGTCAATCGTTAAATTATTTTGGTGACAGTTCAATCTTAAAAGTAACTATAATAAAAGTTTTACATATAATTAAAAAAGAATATGACGGAAGATTTTAAATCTCTAATTGTTTTTCACCCTTTACGATCTAACGATCTTAATTTCTTTCGTATAATTACACTTTTAACCCTTAGATATTTAATGTATTTATTTAAATTAAAAAATAAGACAAAAATATTTTATTTATTTATAAAAATTAAAGAGTCTATAAACTATATAAAGAATCAGTCACAATATTTTATTCATTTGATTAAAATTAAATTCGAGTCGCGTTATAGCAGGTCTATAAACTATATAAAGAAATCGACCAAATAAATAAAGAAATTGGTTACAATATTTTATTTATTTATATAAAATATAAATTAAATTTGTCTTACATTATCGCAAGTCTATAGACTCTATAAAAAATCGACCAACTATTTTATTCATTTATAAAAATTAAGTTCGTCATGCGTTATCGCGGGTCTATAAACTAGCAACGATCAACATTTTTTTTCGTATAATTACACTTTCGGCCTTTAAATATTTGATGTATTTGTTTAAGTTAAAAAAATCAATCACAATATAAAAAAATCGACTAAATATCTTATTCATTTATAAAATTAAATTTTACGCGTCTTATCGCAGGTCTATAAATGATATAAAAATTGATCGCGATATTTTATTTATTTATAAAAATTAAATTCATTTCGTATTATCACATGTTTATATCTAGTTATTAAAAAAATCAATCAAACCTCAGACCATATTACTTTTCAACAACTTGGTCAAGGACTTACTTGTTTAATGTATTCAATCAAAAGTTCGTTGAAAGGTTAGTCTTTAAATAATTTTCAATTATGAAAAGCTTTTGCAAGAGAGCATCAGTATTCACTTTTTTTTAATTAATACTGCGTAATTAGCCTATATAACTTTCTTAAAATATAATATTAATTTAATTCTTGGTTAGCCAAGACACGTTTCTATTTTCAGAAATGTTTACCATAGATGGTTCTAATTAAAAAATTACTCCGAAAGATTTACAGTAATATTTTTGTCTTGCATTACAACTTTGTTAAAAAAGTTTACTCCTTTCAAATTATTTTAATTATGCCCTCAACTAATTAAAATTCGTACAAAGAAAAATAATATAGTTAATTATTTTTATTATAACTTTTTTTAGCAAACAGACCTAGTTAGCAAAACACATGTTCACCTGGTCATCAAATAGAATCATAACACCATATGAATTATTAAAATTAAAAGAATATATATATATATATATTATTGAAATTGAAATAGACGTTTAAGATCGAACAACACTCTCTAGGGTACCCTTTCGATGGTGTACAAAGCTAGTAGCCAGCCAGGTAAAGCAATTAAGATCTGTTTATAGTTTAATAGCCCACCAAATGTACCAAGATTCTTTGCAGTTAACAGCAAAGATTCTCAATTTGGAAACAACTTGCATGTATAATATTAAATATTATATATTAAATTAAATATAGTAGAATAATAAAATCTAAAGGTTTATGCTTTCCATAGGTCAAGGAACTAAAGGCCATGCTTCAATTCTTATATAATTTCAAATCGCTAGCTACCAAACAACAATAAAAAGATGTTAATTTGCGATCTCCTATGGAGATACGGTTGTCATATAAATGGGTTTGGTGAAACATTACTAAAAGTTAACACATATATACAACAAAGAAAATTGTAAACTTATATATATCACAACACTATATATTAATCCTTTTTCAATGCCGTTAATATATATATAAGTACTAGTCATCTATACGTAATTTTATTAAAAAGATGCCTGATATTAAAGGTCGAGAATATATATGTTATACAACTTCATGTGGTTCCATTCTATTATACATTATACTCTATGCATGGAATTCGATGTTATTGTTTGAAGTCAAAAACGTAGTTACTACTAATTTGGTATTGATATTCTGCCTTTTCTATAGAAAAAAAAGTGCCGTTAGTAATATTAAGAAAGTTTGAAACTAGCATTGTAGAATCCTATATATGGCATCGACCGTTTAAATTAAATGTGAAAGACTCTGTTATGGTTAGAAATATATATAAAGATTATTAGATAAGTGACCTACTGTTAAACTCGGTGTAGTTCTTTCACTGGGTTTTAATTTTAGATGAACTGATTAAGTGTCAAATATAATGTAAAAAAGAACTCAAAATTCAACTTTTTAACTCAAAGTAAAAAAAAATCACATGCAAAACTTACACGACACTTCAACCAGCGTTGATAGCTCAACTTTGAAGTTTCAACATTAAAACTCCATTTTGATGAGAAATGGCATTTTCAGTGTGGAAGAGTTCCAACAACGTCGAAAAACACCCCACAATCTCGTATACGTTTTTGCGAACTCATATTATCTTTTCTTCTTGCGTATCCTAATAGGCTTAGAGCATTTTCGATAGTGGGGATAAGGGAATCATATTGAAAAAGACGATAATCATCATAGTGATTACTAAGTTATATTTTTGCTGTTACACTAATTTGACATTGAAAAGATAAACTAAATAAAGTTAAGAGAACATGGCATTTTTCAGTGCGAAGAAAATCACTGTGGGCACCACCACATGAGCCATGGTATGACATTATCCGGTGTCACCACGTCGGGGTGTGATCGTCACTACAAATGCTCTTAATCATATTTGTTGTTTTAATTGAAAAAAAATAAATTTTCAATAGAATTCATGCATTTTTATATAAAGCTACTCTTATCTGTCTTACAGTAATTGTTCTCAACAATTTTTGTTTGTTTTAAGAATAATTGATTAAATGTCATATTTGTCTTTAGATTTACAAAATAAGTTTAAGTGAAAACTATTACAATAATTAGATGATTGAGAATAATAACGGGGGTAAAATAAGAATTAATAATTTTCTATAAAAATATTTGTAAAATAAAGAATTTTTTTGTCAAAAAAAGAAATAAAATAGTAACATAGACAATGAGAAGAAGATAGTATTAATTTTGTTGATTGAAATAAAGATATTGGGACACGCATCTTCTATTTTAGTTACGAAGATATCACCATAGTAATTAAATTGCATAAAATTTTCTATTCCACGACATATATTACTTTGTGATTTTAGTTTTTAACATTCTACGGAGTAGTAAATATAAGGCATGTTTAGGTTAAATTTGTTAGGAATTCATACACATTCACTTTTTCTTCAAATTTGAAAATTTTTCACCCTACACAATGATTATCATATCGACTCGTACAATCAACTGTATGATATATATCATCAATCACTTACAATAATACATCCCAACATGTAGGGTTTTAGGGTGTTCAATTGCTTGTTGAAAAAGGTATCTGCATGCAGGACCTTCAGAGTTGCTTCGTGTTTTCACGATTGGATACACATATCCTGTTTGTTTTAAAAATTGATTAATATGTTTTCAATTCCCTTTTCTTTGTCCGCAAAAGAAAATTATGTTACTTGCGATTTCTTCAAGATATTTTCTTTGTTATTATAATTTCAGCACGACGGTTTTGTAAAATAAACGGTCATGTTTGTAAATGTGTTAATGTCGTGTGTATGTATGTATGTATATATATATATATATATATTTGTCTTATACGATCGATGCACTATAGATTGTTGAATATATTGCTGCACACATATGCCAATTAATGGATCCAAAAAATTTCAGGAAGACATTATGAATCAAACTGGTGAATTATCATTAACACTAACGTAAGATGGAAACGAAAATGAACTGCATATTACAAAATTATTAAAGAAGAGACCGAAACAATATTACATCGCCCACCATGGGTATCATCTAGTTAACTACGATAAGTGTATCAGTTGAAGGATTGAAAAAACTTAGCCTCGTCAAATATTATGTTTTAACAAAATACATGAACTCCTCCCACCAAAAGAAGAAGAGAGAAAAAAAAAAAGTGGCCGTAACCATACCTCCATGCACCTCGATCAATATCTTAACTAGTTGTGAATGGAATGACCAACGCCAGGACTGTGACCGGGTGTAGTTGGTCGAAAAGCGTCAATGCTAGAAGGTGGTGGTACTTGGCTGGGGTTTGTGGTGCCATTGTCTTCAGTCACCTGTTTTTCTTGTGTACATTTTTCGGTACACTTAAAACTTTCGCCTAGGTTTCTTGCTTCACTCACTTGCAACATTCGAATAGTCACAAGTAACATGATGAAAATACAACGCATAAAGTTTCTACCCGATGTTGCCATTCCAAATTAGAAAAAATTAAAGATTAAAGGGAGTGTTATTTTTTATTATTTACAGTAAAGATTATAAAGAGTAATGATTAGCAATTAACTAAGGCTCTTAGTGATAGAGGGGATTTTGGCAAGTTATTTGATGATAAAGACGTTGGTATTTATAGAGATGATGGAGGAGTGGGCGGGCAGCATGCTATAGGGTCCAGACATCATATAGTAAGGAAAGAAAGTACATGCATTAGGTAGGCTGGGTGGTGCACAATAGCGTATGTCCTAAATCCTAATCATTAATCAAGGACATCTTCAATTCATTCACAAAAGGATATGTACAGCATCAAGTCACCAATAATCATCGTGTTATTTGCTATCTAATTCACTAACTATTTCATGGAAAAGTTAGAGGGAACTGAGTGAGTGAGATGGTTCAAAGTGGTTAAGGAATATATAACAGTAACGAATAAAGTCCAACAAGTTCGTTGGGCCAAGGTGACTGCTATAATTTTGAGTGGTAGTTTGTTTGTAAATTAATTATTTAGTATTTATGAAGGTAAAAATGTTTGAATGTGAGCCTAATTTTCTGTATGATGAGTATGGATAAAAGTAAATGTACCAGTGTTGTTTTAATGTAAAAATAATATATTGCTAGCGTGTTTAGCTTTTTTTAAGCGATTAAGTGAACACTTTTTTGCTCTTATATATAGCACTTCTATTATTTTGGCGAAGCTAGTATTTATTTGTAACCTAATCACACTATCAAATGGAGTTTCTTAGCGTTTCAAAATAAGAGATTAGTGATCATATGTGATCCAAGTGAAGATGCTATTAACAAATAAATTACTCCTTTCATTTCTAAATAAATATTTATTTTTTATTTAAATTTATTCTAAAATAAATGTCTACTTTTAAAAGTTATATACTAACTATACCAAATTATCCATAATTTATTTTATTACAAAACTGATTCATAGAAGACTGTACAAAAAGTAAGGATAACAGTATCATTTTTCTCTTACACAACGCATTAATTATACATTTTTTAAAACTTTGTATAATCTGATTATGAATAATACTTATTATTATAAGATGAATAAAGTAATAAAAATATAGTATTTGAAAAAACTTGTTGCATCAATTAAATGAAAAAAAAATTATGTGTGAGGGGGTGATGATCCTATTGTAAGCTTAGAGCATCAGCTAGGGCCACGTAGATTCGTCATGGTTTGGCGTGATTATGTCGTTCACGTCGTAGAGTTCCACGCTTGATGGATGTAACTTTTTTTATTATTATTATAAAGGTTTAATTAGGTAGATCTTAATCTTCGATTAAATTACAACGGGTAAAAGAATACGCGAGTGGTTTTCAATGTGCTCCTATGTATCAAGATTTTTGGGTGTTACGCATGTGATCATATGCTCGATCTCATACCAAGAAAAGCAAAATTTCTCTCATTAGTTGTTTATCTAAAGTACATACTTGTTTGAACATTTTCCTTGAACCGTTAATATATAAAATCCAATGAGTGGTGATTAAAGATTCACCCTCTCATTTGTGGTCGACAAAATGAGAAAGAAAAAAAACACAAACACACAAGTAGCAGCAACATCTTCTCCAGGTTGATTTAATTTAGGAAAACGCATGCAAAGATTATTAGACATTTCACTGTCTCAATTTATTCATCACCAACATCATTGCTGTTTCCTCATATACTTTTTCCTTCCCGTATAGATCTTAATATTCTACAAACACAACTAATACATATCTAGACATACATGAACAATTTGTCCTTTAATTGGTTATCAACACATCTAGGCATCTAGCTCTTGTTCTTTATCTAAGCGTCATCCAAATATATCTTGACACGATAAGCTCAAGTAAGCCCTACCAGTGTAACATCAAAAGTGCTACTTATATATGCTACATAATTGAACCCTCCTTTTGCACTCCATAATCATATTGTGTGACCGCAATTTACAACGCGTCTCACTAAAGATATACGACGTACCTTGGTCTCAAAATTAAGTATTCATCATGCAAGTAACTTACACCATGGTCAGTTATTTTACTATTTACAATTCAAATGTCTATTTCCCTTTTATCTTAGATATCAACTTTTTTCAAATGTCTAATGAGGATAAAATGAGAAAGTTTGTAATTTAATTACTCTTGAAGAAGACATATCTTAGGACAACTTAAAATAGAAATACTAATGTAGGTATTTAATTTGGGACGGAGGGATTGAACACATGTTTCGTATAGTTTAATATATTTTGCGAAATGTGGATGTATTTGTACTAGTTTTGTATTTTTAGTTTACTATTTTATAATTTTATATTCTCACCATTTTCGTTGTTGTTGAAATTTAATAATCCTGAAGTTGAAGAAATTTCTTTAGTCGTCATTATATTTCCACTCCGTCTAAACTGTCTTAGTTCAATTTTAGTTCTTGTGGTTGCCAATCCTTTGAGTCTTTTATTAAATTGATGTTCTAGAATGACAGATTTTGTTGACCATGTAGTTGTTTCTATCTAGTTTTCGCACATCTAATTATTGGGGATTGGCGATCTTTAATTTGTGGCTCGAGATCGATGTTTCATGGTTCTTGCCTCTTGGTCTTGGTCTAGTTAGCAAACATTTATGTTCGCATGTTGGTAATTTGCTTAATGCTTGATTGGGTAAATCCATGGGTTAATGATTTAGATCAAGGTGATTGGGGTTTAAAATTTTATGGGTTTTGGTTGAGAATCAAGAAATGATTTTTTTCTCGTCGGAAGTATTTGGTTTATGAGTTATTTCAAGAAAGTGTGCAACTCTAAACTTACTAAAACTATTGTGTTTACAAATTTATCTTCATTTTCATTTTGATTGATGGGAAATAATAAAAAAAAGGTTTCTTCTTTTAAAAGTCTTTTAAAAAAACTGTCAAAAAAAAATTGTGATTTTACTGTTCACCCCTCATCTCCTTTAGCAAACTGCAAATTGCAGATGGTACACGGGATGGTGGCCGAGAAATCAAGCCATAATTCCGGATAAACGAGCCGCAAGTTGCATTTGAATTTTGCAGTTTGCTTCTCTTGATTTGCGGCTCGCGTGTTCGGGATCGTGACTTGATTTTTGTCTTAGATCACTTTTTGACTATCTTGGACCATTTTTTTACTCACATTGACTTTCCTTAACCATATTGACTTTAAGATCAAATTACTTATCTGAAAATAATATTTTGGATAAAAAGTTTTGAGATTTTCTGAATTTTTTTTTTTTTTTTTTTTTTTTTTTTTTTTGATATAATTATACCTTTAAAATGATCTCTTGATCAGCTTCTTAGATGCAATACCTAAATCACTCTCAATTATTTCTCATTTTCGTCTCAAAGATTCAACTAATTTAATGTATGGTTATTCAACGTTCGATTCAAAAGCTTTAGAGATATTGTTTACTTTGTTTTCTTAATTAAAATGAGTCAATTAAATGATAAGTTTAAGGTTTATATTTGTTCTGAATGTCATTTTGAATATATTAAGAACATGCTAACGTATTTGCCAATAGAATGTTATAGAGTGCTCTTAAAACTTCCTGTTGCACCAGAAAAACAATTGACATACAGAGTTTTTGTTGAAAAATGCTTCAAGAAAATTAGGTCTACCATTTGATGCACCAATTTGTATAAAATATAAGGTAGATCAGTTGATATAATCGATGATGCTGATGATTTTGGAGATTTTTTGTGTCATGCAACTAATAATGATCTGATAGAAATTTATATTATTTATATTATTGATATTGTAAGAAATGTTTCAGGTATTTGTCGCAATCAACCTAGCAGTAGTAGTAGTGGTTTTCAACAACATTTTCAGTAACTACAAACTCATGATTATTACTAACCACCTCAATATCAAGTACAACTGCAATTTTTGTTTCCTTATCAACCACAATATCAATTTCATTATCATGTTGCTCCACAATATCCATCTTATACCACAATTCCAACACAAAATAACCAAGACACACAATTTAAGGTGGCTGAACAGACTCAACATCATGAGGATGTTCACTATATTTCTAACCATCCTCATGATGATACTCGTTATGATGAAGAAAATGTCAATCCACCTCAACTCTTTGACCATTGTTTGATAATCATATTGTTGATTATGATGATGAGGGGGAGGAGGAGCTGGATCCAAGAGATACATATGACAAACCAATATTACATAGAGCACCAACAAAGAATATATTTTGGAATACGCAACCACTACTAAGCGATAATGATAAAGATAGTAAAAAGCATTTAGTTGTATGAAACCTCTTAATAGATTCAAGTTGGCCAAACATTTGAAAATAAAGAGAAGTTGCTTCTTTAATTGCATACCAAGTTTCTTGAAGAAAGTTTCCAGATTAAGCTGAAGAAATCAGACAAGACAGGGTACACAACAAAATGTATTTTGCCTGATTGTGACTGGAAGGTAAGTGCACACCGTATCAAAGATAGTAAAAACTTACAAGTTAGGAAGTTAGTTGACGTTCACATACCCATATCATGTTGAATAACCGTCATGAAAGCAGGAAGGTACTTAGTCACATCTCAAAAAGAGTTGATGACTTTGGAAGGACGTGTGTACAGAGGCAAAAAAATTAAACTTGATATGACAAAACCCTTTAGCATGGAGAGCAAAACATTATTCTATAGAGTTGTTAAGAGGTATTCCCAAATAATCATTTCGAATGCTTCCCCTTTAGCTACACAATCTGAAGCTGGATAACTCGGGGAGCAAAACGAATGTGCTTACTAATGCAAAGGATAAATTTGTAATATGTTACATGTCCGTTGGTACATGTGTAAGTAACTATAATTGATTTTTAGTTATGTTCACGTACATACATTCTACTATAATTGATATTTTATGTTTAATATTATCGCATATATACGTACATTTTTCAACTATACGCTCAACTATGTTCACCTACATACATTCTAATAATTAACATAGATGAGTCCCATTTGAAGGGGTATTACTTGGAAACTAATTTAATTGTTGTGGCGATGGATGACAATAATGACATCTTACCATTAGCCTACAAAATTGGGACATCAGAGACAATCGACGTTTGAACGTGGTTCTTGGGAAACCTACGTGATGCCCTTGAATCCGCTAGTGGGATTGAAAACATGACCATCATTTATGATAGGGCTCCTTCAATTGCAATGGGTATTTTAACTGTCTTTCAAGACAGAGGCGTTTCACGCCCTATGCTGTCATCATTTATTGATGAACTTGAGAAGCAAATCTTCCAAAGGTAAGCACCACGAATGACATTAATAAAAAAATGTAAAGCGTACTGTAAGTCAGATTTTGATCACCATTTTGGTGTGATTTCTAGACGATTACAAGGCTCGGCCAAGGTTCTTACAGATGTTGGGAAAGAAAAATGGTCAAGGCATCATGCTACCCGTACACGATATGCTTACCTCACAGGTAATAATGCAGAGTCCATTAACGCGATGAGCAAGCATGCAAAGAGACTCTCTGTCACAATGTTATTGGAGTTTTTTGAATCCTCAGTACAAGAGTGGTATTATAAACATCTGAACACAACAGCTGGAATTTAAACACCTATTACGCCATATGCCAAGCACAAAATCAATAAGAGGATTGGGAAATCACTTGGCTGGAATGTGAATCTGTCCACAAATATGATTTGTCAGGTGTCGGATGGGCAAAAGAATGGGACAGTAAACTTAGAAACACGAGAAGGCACTTGCATGGAATGGCAGATGTCCGGTTTGCCTTATGGACACTTATGGCAGTGCCCCGTTTCTTCAAATAAGACGATGTAAGCTGCTATGCGGAGAGGTATTTCACGTCGAACACATATCGAGCGGCCTACGCAGAGCATATAAACTCAATGGCTCATCCTTCAAAATGGGTCGATCCAGGTGGTCTGTAGAATGTGTTACTACCGCTCCTTGTGAAGAGGCAATTTAGTCGCCCACCTGGCTGAGCTCATATTCCTTTGAAAGGAGAGGAGAACACCAAACTCAAACAACAATGTAGTCGTTGCAAGGAAATAGTTCATAGTCGATCTGGTTGTATGGCTGCTTACGATAGAACAAACGAGCAAAGTGGATCAAGAACCAAATCAATATCCACCTCAAAGTCAAAATCAAATGTAAAGGTCGAAGAATCAACATCTCAACCGACTCAGTCTTTTCCTAGTATTCATTTGAGTCACCCTTATAATTATTGTAATTTCCAAACATATGTTATTTACCATTTAACAAAGTTATCTATGTTTTGTTCTTTGTGATTTATTTGATTTTTCTAGCAACAAAAAGTAGAAGTATTTTTACGAGAATGCCTTAAACAACCTTATGATTATCTTATCTTATGGTCACAATATTTATAGAAATTTTAAGAATTTCGGAAATCTCGAAAAATCTTATCCAAAACTGATAAAAGATAAGCATTTTAGCTCAAAATTGATCTTATCAAAAATGTCATCTCCGAAAAATCTCATAAAATATTATTTGAAAGTCAACAAAAGTCAACATTGTCAAAGGAAGTCAACCTACTATGAAGTAATATATATTATTTTTAATATTCCTCCAGGTCTCTAAGTATATAATATAATTAAATACTAATTACATGTTTTATTTTATTATATGTAAAATAGATAGATATTATATTATAATACGTGATGACTCTCATCAACTCTTCAAGCATCAATCGATGATGCTATAGTAATCCAATTAATACATAGTTCCTTCTTAACCAACAAAACCATAATCGTTAGTCGAATCCAATTCGTAGTTCCTTCTTAACCAACTAAACAATAACCATTAGTCCATCTACATAGTAATTAGTGGTGTGATAGATTTAATAGTGGGAGTTTAGAAGATAATGAGATAATGGAATTATTATTTATAAAATAATTAGCTAAACACATAAGGTCATAAATTCTTTCAACCAAACAAGTAGAATTGTAGGATAACATACTTAATTTATTCTATATAACAAAAGAATTATAACAAATTATATTTACTTTGACTATCAACGTTGAAATAGTCACGACTATATTTATAATAAACAGTAGCTTAAATATTACACTTATTTAGCAACGGTCTACATCATAGCAACTAATTCAAAAAATTATTCAATGATTGTATTTTGAAGGTTGTAATGATTATAATCAACGACAACTAGATTATACATCATCACCTTCAGTTATATTACTTGAACCGTATAAATTAAATTAAATTATAGTGTGACGATAAATATCTTGGGTATTTAAAAAATCTATGTGTAATCCTCCAAATTCTTGAGTTATAATCTAATACTTGTTTCAAATAAGATAATGTTTGTGGATCCTATAAACATCTTAAAAGAAACAAACTACACAACGAAATTAGAAAAAATTAAAATCACCTTATTAGTTTTATTTTGATCAAATATTAGAATTCGGTTATTTACCGAAAATAAGCGATAAAAATCGAATCGAAACCTAAAAACTGAAAAATTGAATCGTAGAGAAACCAAAACCAAAAGATTTTAATTATTAAAAAACTGAAGTATTCGATTCAATTCAATTTTTACCAAAACTCGAATCAAACCAAATCGTGAACAACCCTAATAAATACGTGCCTCTAGACAAATTTGATATCAACATCGATATGACCATATCCATATCCATTATTTGATCCATAGGATCGGATCGGGTGATATCCACTAAATCGGTGATCATTGTCATCCCTAAAAGGCCCTTTGGTTTGGCACGATGTTCTAACTAAAAGTCACGAAAAGGTGATATATGAGCCATGAGTCGACTCACTCTAAACGGAACAACAGCAACGAACTTACAGTTACAGGTTAGGCTTCTAGCTATTAACTTGTTGTTTTATTAATTTTTATGGACTATAGTTTCCTCTGTTCTATAAGCCCTAGTAATTTTGATGATCTCAAAGTTGTTGGCGTTACTTTATTTAGGGTTCGTAAAGTGATTACTTATTAATTGTTACATTACTTTAAGTTAGGTTTGAAATGTTTAAATAATAATGATTAATGAAAAGTATATGTTAGTGATAGTGGGGTTCATGTGCATTTTGATCCTGTTGTTACTTTCTAAGTGTGAAAATTTGTATATTGGCTCTTTTTCTTGCGGTAACTTTCATCTTTTGTTGTAACGAGAAAGATTTTTTTTTTTAGCTGGCTTGCTTTAATTGTTTCTGGGCAACATAGTAATTCCTTGACATGTAAAAAAATATATAAAAATTAGTGGTTTGCTTTAGTATAGCCACAGCTATATCGATTGCATCACTACCGTCTGCTTGCGCAATATTATGTAACATTTTTGAGGAAAAACTTATTGAGGGATGCCATATAAGTCTCAGTTGGTGATTAGTGTAATGCCATTGAATTAAAGCTGTGTGAAGAGAACCTAATAATTGATATGACTGGGAAACTGTAGTATGAGATTGATACTTTTGTTTATTTATATGTGTATGCGAGTTATGAAAGTTTAGTGACTACTTAATCTATTTTGTAATGTTTTTCATAAGAAAACTGGAAAAGCATGCTATCAATATATTTTATGGCCTTTTACATTGTTTTTTGTCCGGTTAGCTCTTGCATTTGAGGACCATGCATTTATTGGAAGGAATTGAGATATGTACAGTTTAGCATATAGTAAAGATCAATTGCCTAACTTACAATGATTGAAATAACAACTGGTCAGATTTAAAGCTATGGAGCTAAATAAATATCAAATATGCATATGGCAAGTAATCGTTGGCCCTAAATAAGTTAGGAGGATTTCACGTTGGATTTAAAAACCCAAAATTTACTTTTTTGCTTAAATCAATCTAGTCTTTTGGCTTAGCGATTTGGCTTAGCGATTTGGCTTAGCGATTTGGCTGTATATAGAATGGCCAGCACTAGGGTTGTTGACTGGTTTCGTGTGTCTGAAACCAGTACCAGATTCTGCAGGTGAGACTTGAAAACTGTTCGCAATTCTTTAGTGCTTCTGCTATGCAGTCAAGGTGTGTTCCACTTGTGTTCACTGCCGGCCTATATAAGAGAGAAGGAAGCCAAGAGTCTGTCTACAAAACTTGATAAAAGAGAGGAATGGTGGTCAAAGCTCAATTGTTGATATTCTAGTGTACTGTTGTTTATAATATTAAGGTGCGTAACTGTAACTTCAACTCCATTAGAGGTCTTAACTACTTGAAGGAATATTATAAGGTTAAATAGGCGAACCATAACCGAACAGACTACATTACTTTCCAAGGTTCTCTTTTGATTGATGTAAAAATTTTATCTCTCTTCAACTGTTGCATGTTTAATGCCAACTTTTTTGTATGAATAGTTCACTTGTTTATTGTCCCACAACTATGCGGGAATAGACATGAAAATTTATAATAATTGGCTCATTATAGACCCTAAGACCCGTTGTGGTACATATTCAATCTAAGTATAATGAGGTACAAACTTATTATAACAATAAAAAAAGACTACTGCAGCAAAATTGTCTGCCATAAAATAAGTGTCAACCATTTGTTGTTTTGTGTTTTGAGTGATGAAAAATTATTAATTAAAGTGTGAGGGTTTAACTGTAATTTAAAGGTAATTAAGTGTCAAATGAATAAAATAATAAGGGAGTATTATGAAATTTGTAGGGATTGATTATGCTATTTTTCGAAGTTCATGGACATGCCAGCAAAATTGACTTTGACCCCTAGTATTAAATCTCCACCCTTAAATCAAAGGAGGATAATGAAGGGCCAAGATTCCTCCATTGTATCCTCTTTTAATTATTTAATAAAGAAGATTAATAAAGATTATCTTGGTGGCAAGACTGACGGGTTGGGATTACTGGCTAATAGGCAAAATGTGCTCGAGTCAAAACAGTTAACTTTTCATATGCTTTGAGTTGGCCTAAAACACTTTTTCTCCTTTTTTGTGAATTATCTGTGTGTCAAGTATGATTAAGATCTTATTATTATTTCAAAGGTGATTTTTTTTAATCTAATGATCTATGAGGTTTTATGCATTGAGACGCACTTTGGGACTTCGGGTACCCTTTTTTCTTAAGCTAATATTGTGATTTTACAGTTTGACCCGTTAGAGATAAAACATAGTTTGAATCGTCCTTTTCATAAGTAAATAGGTAGAAATTGCCACTTCTAGTTTAATATTAAGTGTCATTGACTCTTGTAGCCACTAGTGATCCTTAAATGCGTACTGGCCATACAATTTGCAGGACGTTTTCTTTGACCAGTTGATCCCTGCACGAGTGATGATTATACAAAATCCTTTATTTTTCAATATCTTATGGAGCTGCTTAGATTTTTAAAGTTATAATATCAAATCAACTAGCTTAATCATCACCACCAAAGAGATTCCGAAGCTAGTCCTTTCCACTGAGAAATGTTTATTAATTTTGTGTGGACGGTTTATATAAAAGATATAAGCCCTTGCTGTCGACAAAGTTAAGTGAAACACAACTGTCTTGTAATATTAGTTTATGCTGCACACAGGCTTCATTAAATTATTTGGCTGAAAGGCTTGGCTTTCACGAGTGGTCATTGTATAACATGAGCATTTTCTTTGAGCTTACTCCCTAAGCTTGTGGAGGTGGTAATCAGCTAATTTTGTGAATCGCATGCAAGGCCCTTTGGATCTTCTACTACATTGTAATAGTCTATTATATCGACCCATGCAATTAGTCTATTCTAAGGTTTATTGATCTGTTCTAAACAAAGAATCATAATACATAAATATGTAAACCAACTTAAATTTGGGAATTTCCTTGCTAATTAGCCTTCTTTTCAAAAGCACATCACTTTGATAAATTGGGTTTCCAAAAATGGCTTTGGAATCTTTTATTTATCTAGTGGCATAGTGTGAAAAGTTTACATGAGGAAGAATTGTTTTTTCAACCTTTTATTTTTAAAAAAATCTATGACCCCTAGGGGGAAAAAACTGATTTGAGGATTATACTTAGTTTTATTCGTAGATACCTATGTGCAATATTAACATTTTACAGTTTAGTCGGTTAGCAACAAAATTTCCTTTTCTAGAGGTAAGATAAAGATTCGTTCTGCTAATTAATTTATATTCAATCATGTATATAATATCCCAAATATTATATTTGATTGTTTCTAGATTTGGAGGACTCAGAAGGAAATGGCGGTACATCTGATCAAAATTAAGACTGCCAGATGGACTTTTGGAGATGGTATCTTCTAATGGGAATCACTACTGAAGAAGAAAAGTGTCTGGCATTGAATGGCTTACACAGAGTCATATATAGCTTGACCAAGTATGATTAATCCCAGTCAAACACTTCAATATGCTTACTGGTTTTATATGATATTTAACAGATGGTCCTCCTATCAGTTTGCGAACTTTGACTTCTATCTTATATAGTGGTACAAAGAGTTATTTAAACTACCAATTCCACCAACTGCCCCTGGGACCCTACCACTCTTCTTTCTCTGAAAGCAGTTAACTTATTAGAAAGAAGTCAAACAGAAAAAAACGATTAATAATAACTATTGATGCACTTTTGGACCTGACATTTGTATCTCTATATATTCATAGTGGAACGGAAAATAGATTTTTTAGTTTTTCTTAAGGACATTTCCTGGTTGGCTCCATAACCCTTGGAGGCCTCACTTTAACCGCATTACTCCCACTGAACTTATTAAATATGAAAAGTGGTCAATAGTTTAGTAAGCGACACAGAGAATATGATTGGATGATAGTGACTTATTTAAGTGGGACAGCCTATAAGGATCTTTGCTATAGTTCAATATTACTTTATACCCCTTTATATAAATATATACATATATACATATAACTTCCGTACACTTTGATGGAGTGTAACTCATCAATGTATGCTTGGATAGAAGATACACATAACTTTTTTTACAAAGAAATATGGCAATAATATCTGGAATATCAATAGGATATGGCAGTAAAATTTCAGTACATGAGGTTTTATATTGTCGCAGAACTTAATTACCAATAAAAAGCCAGATCTTATGGTAATAGTAAACGACATCTTTGCTGCATCTCTCGAGGATCCTTAACATATTTTCATATTGTTATGTGAAGATAAACTGTATTTGCATCTTCAGTTCTAACTGGAGTGCATGCAATTCCTTCATAACTGATGTTATCTGTTTACTGATGTATCATACAGCAAGTAACTTCTGGTATTCTTAAATGCACTGACTCGTATACTTGTTTTATAAACTATCGCCAAGTGTCCTAATGTCTTTCATAAAGCAGGGAATTCTTTCTTTTTCATATTCGTTTGGTTGTTTTATATCCGATGTGGTTTCTTTTGTTACTAACTTTCTATGGTGAGATAAAATGAAGTTATAAGTGCATGACACTGATTAATGCAAGATAAAAAAAATGCTGAAGTGAGTTTACAGGATGAAGAATGACAACAGATGTATATTATTACTATTTTTATCCTCTATAATACACCAAAAGTAATATTAATACACGATAAAAATTGCTAGAGTTTGCAGGATGATGAATGACAAAGAAATAGATTATACTATATATTACAGCAAGTGTTACATGAGCCATGCATACGAGTCATAAGTTGCTCTCTGCTCTAGTTTTGAATGGCGTGTCCAGCCCCAGGGCTGTGGCCTGGTGCCGTCGGCCTAAAGTCGTCAGTACCATGTGGTGGTGATGGTGGTGGTTGCACTATAGACTCGGTCGTACTCTTAGTTTTTGGAATTGGTGGTGTGTGATTGATAGGTTGTGTGGCTAGAGCTTCGCTCGTATATGTTGCAACATGTCTACTTTTTTCCTTAGTAATATAAATGTTTTTATGATGCGTCCGTTGTTTTAGGTGCCTTCCCTCGATACACTGAATCTCTAGGGTGATAGTTAGAGTGATGATAAAAATGGCTAGGATTAACTTTGTTAGAGCCATGGGGGTGTGCAAGAATGCAAAAACGAGTGTTGGGGGTAGGCTCGAGATATGAAGTAATATGCTTAAGCTGCTTGATGCTTTCTGATATTTATAGAGCCATTATACATGTTAGTTTGTTATGAATCACACAGTTAAGATGCTTTATAAATTATTTTTTATAGTACAATCAAATTCCACTTCACATATTAGCTATGGTCCATTACAATCAACACTTCAATAATGGTGCTTATAAATGAATTGGTTTGTTCTAGATTGGTTGATTTTACCTAATATACAGATGTTCCTATGGACATATTTGCTGCTATATTCCATGAAATATGAAGGGATTTTCGCCCGTTGATCCATTTGCAGTGAACAAAGATAAGCACCAGTTGAAAGGGATACAATTTGAAGATAACATCTTTATCAGAGACGGTGAGTGTATGTGTATTTGTGTAAATTGAAATTAACTAATGAAGTGAAGTGTTAAGTCTTTTTTCGGTCATGTATACCTCTTATTACAAAGCAGAATTCAGATTATTATTGTCATTTAAGGCACTCCTTACTTGGAGGTTATTCTCTCTTTATATATTTCATACTGCAAACATGAAGCTTATTCTTAACTATATTTTGTGGCTTTTTGTAACATTATTCAGCAATTGTCTTTCTAGTATAAACAGTTATGGGTTTGTATGCTGTTTAAGTTTAATTCTATGATAAACTTCATATATCATAGATATATTAATGTCTTTTGATAATATGGTATGTTAATATTATGTAACATTATCAATTTAATCATTCATTTAATTGTTTCTAAGAAATAAAAAATAAGGGCCTTTGAGTAAAAGTATGCACATTCAAATTAAAGAATTTAAATTCTGCCCAGTCATCAACTAAATAACTTTAGAAGTGAAATTGGTTATTATAATTAGATTATTGCCTGGTGTATACATGAGTTTGTTCTTGCATAAGAAAGAAGGTTATTATAATTAGATTAGAAGGATAGATAAAAAATATCTAAAATGAAAAAATATATATAAAGAAATAGTTCAAGACTTCAAGAAGATAATAAAATGATTAGTGCGTATAGCGTAAAACTATCATCTGATATAATAGATGAAATGAAATGAATATATTTAATATTTGCTAGTTTAATTTAGAAGGGCATTAATGCAATCATCTTTTTCTTCTTTAATGCATGTTGCAAGTACTTCTTCTTTCTCTTAGCGCACGTCTCCCCATACATATACATAGAGAGGGTGCATTCATTCAAAGTCAATTATAAACGTGGTCTTCTATCACATAAAGAATATACACTGGCTAATGATTAGGCATAGTTTAATATGATTCTTCATGTTTTATTATATTTATTTATGATTATGAAGTACCTCAAGGTCGAAATAAAGAAACGGAATTACATCATTTACATTTATGGGGTTTTAACGCAATTTTGATAGGCATAAGTTTAAAACATTCACAAGTTTAAATGAAAGCTTATTATGATTTTCATGTATTATAAGTTTAAATTGCATGATGGGTGCTCAACTCAATTTTGAAAGGCTTAAGTTAGAAATATTCACAAGTTTAAGTGAAATGGTGTCAGGTTTTATAAAACTATTAAGAAGACAATATACAGAAAAAGAGAGAAAAAATAATAATAAAATATAAATAATTATAATTAATATTAATAAAATAAAATTATAAAACATTATCAATTCCTTTCATTTAATTTATAATAATCGTGGCGTGAAATTCCATTTCTTTCCCTTTCGCATTTTTTTTTTAAAAACGACAAATTATCATGTCCACTGACAATGACCAGTGAGTCGGTCAAACAATAAAGTTTCCGATTCAAGACTGAAGATCATGTTCTTTCCTTTTGTTGTACTCTTCCGCTTTAAAGACATACTAGTTAATTGAACCGTGGGTTTTGTTCAAAAATATTTGAAAAGTTAATTGGTATATAATATAAATTTATATAATATATAATATAATATATACATACAGATAACTTTTATGTATTAAATTGAATATTATTACACTATAACAGCTTATTTAGAGATGTTGCCTTTGATATTTAGTTTTGCGTTACCCATATTTTCTTTTACCAAATCTTTATTAATTGTAATCGTAATATATATAAAAAGGATCCGTAGGGAAGCTTCAAATCTTGGAGAATGAGAGAATCAAATTTTAGCCTTTGATTTTTTCATAAAAAAACCGTTTTTAAAATTCATTTGTAATGAATGTTAAATTTTGAGTAACATTCATCACATATGAATGTTATAAACATTAATTTATGATCAAATCAAGGGTTAAGATTTGCTTCCCTCATTTTCTAATTTTTTTGCTTCCCTCTTGATCTCCACCCTATATATATATAGATAGATAGATAGATAGATAGGTAGAACGATTGTAACCGGCAATTTATATTAGATAAAGACTTAGTAATACCTATAAAAATTCAAATACTCCGTAAGATGTATATTTTTAGTATCAACTAATTTAGATGGAATATAAAGGACAATAAATTATGTCACTTTTATATATCAATATAGAGTTAAAATTAATAAAGATGAAAATTAGATATAAGTAAAAACACATATATTTACAATGCATGCCACGATTAGTAAAGTTTACAATCGTCCTCAGACTCATCACCTCCAACATCCATGTCTTCAAAATCAAGCAAATCACACTTCTTCACAACCTTCTTATTACACTTCTGGCATGTAATGTAGAACCACCAATTTTCATATTTAAAAGAAGTAATTGTAGCCAGCACAACACAAACAACAGGCTGCATGGAGTATTTGATAAAACCATGTTACATATATTGAAAAACAGTGACAATTATTTATAGCATAGAAACTGAGATATCATGTATAATACCTCAGTTGCATAAAAAATCTCATCATTTAACATCCATTTGGTCTTAGTAAGGAACTCCTCACGAATAGAGTAGACCCTTTGACTTGACAGATAACTTCCTCCTTGAGAAAATGAGGTAGTTCCAGCCTTCTCAATGAACCTGTGTATTGGAAAGTATATTACTTTACTACCACAAATATAACTCTAACAAAAGAAAATTAAAATTTTATAAACAAACCTATTTCTTAAATCAATTATTTCAGGAATGTCGATCATCTATGAACAATTTGATGCTAAGTAGAGCATTCTGGATTGTTGGATCTTTCCACATACGAATTCTCCCAAAATGAACTATTTTAACAACATGATGTTCTATTTTGGCAGCAGCAAATAAATCATAAAATTATTGTACAAAATCATTCCATAAGGTGCGCTTAACCTTTAAACCTCTAGATTATTGCAAATAGTAAAAGTTTTTAACAATAATTTAATATTACCATAAAAATTCAACAACACTTCCGATAATAACTTTAACAATAACTTGAAAACATAAAGGTTAGCTTTTATACTATGCATGCATGTAGCTGATATTACTAAAGACCATGCTAAAAATTACATCCTTACAAAGTGGCAAGCCAAGATCTTAGGGATAGTCGAATACTTCATTAAAAGGAAAAAAAAAAAAAAAAACCAAACCCATGCATGGGGCTAGCAAACTGGAGATATATCGTAACATAAGTACAACAGTAGAAATTCAACTTGTATTTGTGCTTCAACACTGGATACTTGCCATTGTTAGTAACAACACCAAAATTATTCAGTATTACAACAATACCTTCTTGCAAAACATCCTCAAATGCATGCATTAAAACCTTATTGACAGTTGCATGAATCTTGTCACGTGGTATCAATACAAACACAATAAATTAAAGAAAATAAATTACAATACAAACGAATAATCTCATAAAATATAACTGAAACTATCAGTACCTTTTTGTCCATCACGATCATATCAAGCTGAAAAGTTGTTTTCTACAACCGAAAAACCTTAACTTTTAGTTTTCATGAATCCTTAATAGTGTCAAAATCTTGAATGAAGTCATATTTATCATTTTCTCCATTACCAGAATCAAATGGATTCAAGCTAAAAGAAATGCAAAGATTAAGAAGGTATTGTTGTGGTGATGATGTTTCACCTAGACACCACTATTCCTTATAGGAGAAAGGTAAACATTCGAATTCCAAGCGTATCAAAACACATTAGATATGGCATGTAAGTAAATGCAATAACCAAAGAAAAGCTACTGGAATATAATAAATACATACAATCACCTCGTCTAGAAAATTTGAAAAAAAGGCTGGACTTCCTTTAAAAGTGGACTTCTTAGTGAATAATAAATTTAGAAGAAAATGAATAAATTAGTTAATACTAAATCCATTTTTAAAATATTTCTTACACACTTTTAATGACTAAAAAATACTTAATTGGGACATGGACAAAATAATCGCATTGCGACACATCAACTACAAAACATACTTAAAATCATGTTATTTTTGCTTAATGATGTCAGCAGAATAACTTTTTGGTAAATATATAGATATGCATTATATTTATTGGTGATAATATATAAAAAAAATACAAATAGTACTCCTTTTTTATATTTATCATTATTATTGAAGTATACTTTAACGTAAACTGAAATGGTTATAGCATCAGTTTGGTACTATTTTCTTATTTAACAATTTTATAAAGACTTTAAAAGCTCTCTATTAGATTGATAAAAACACCATCTACCAAAAGCTAGCTGTAAAGAAGTATCAACCAAAAATCTTGTGAGCTTAAGTAACATTTGATTAAATGTGAATTTAACAGAAATGGGTATGGTGTGATTTCGTCGTTCTTAAAAAGAAAAAAGGATAAAAACTACGTCTTTCTATTACATCATTTGCTACGGGCTCGTTATCCTCCAAACACTAATGTTGTTGATACGATCAATGGACCTCGATCGTCTAGCTTATCAAAATATGCATTACCGATGTCGAGATATCGTAAAATGGTATGCTTTTCAGAGGATAATATATATGCTGATAACAGTACAAATACGTATTTTCGTAATATAAGTCTAGGAAAAGTGTTTAGATTTGTATCCTTCTACTTTATTAAATATACACACATTCGCTCCCTTATTTATAAGTGATTGCACCCAACTTAGAATTAGCTAGCTGCACACTCAAATTTCCAAAATTGTAATTTAATCTCGAGACCACCTCAAGAGAGGTCTCACGTCGCTTTGTTTGAGAGTGATTCCAAGATTGATAGGGTTACACTCGAACTCTAGTCATATTTAGTTAACCCCTCAGATCACAATATCATTTTCATAGAGTTATTTTTCGCGGGATTTTACAGAATTAAACATTTACTTCATCAGGTTGTTTTGAACCAATAAACATACGATTTAAGTGGACAAAACCGTCAGGACGCAGTAACAGAAATGTTAGTGTCACCAATGAATCAGTTAAAGTTCTATTGTGCTGTTTATAGCTAAATTGAAAGACCAGAAAGAGAAAGAATCAAGAAAAAAAGAAAAACTGACTCAACTGGTAAAATATGTCTAAATTCCCATATCTATTACATTATCTTAAAAATAATCTGACCAACATTTTAAAAGTTGGTCAACTCTTAACTTTGAAAATTTGGCACATACTACAATACTACATGGGCAACATATAAACATAATAATTTCAATGACTTATTGTTTTGATGCTCTCTTTATGTGGATTTTATTTGTGGGGCAATTTCACATATATTCCTTAAAAAATGAATAATTATATATATGTATACTAGATTTAAACCGTGTGATGAACAATAATTTAAATTAAATAATTTTTATATTTATAATTTATTATTAATTATTATTATATTCAGATCTTATTTAATTCTATTTAAATTTATTTTTAGTTTATCTTTTAAATTTAAATAATTATTTATTTTTAAATTATGAAAAGCCGACACGTGTCATTTTGCAATATAGAGCAACTTTTTATTCTCATTTAGTATATATATAGATATATATGTAACATGCTCTAGAGGCATGGTACTTTGTGCTTTAAAATTTTATAAGAAAAATATATACTTAATTATTAATTTTGGGAGGAATACATATATAATTTCCCTTAATTTAATTCAGACATCTGTGTAGTTATAAACAAAACCAATTGGGCTGTGGGCTTTTCTTGTCGATCCAGATGCAGTGTCCATCTTAGATTTTGTTTTAGTGTTTTAATTGATCCGATGATTCTTTGTTAATTTTGTTAATTAAAAAGAAATAAAGAAAAAAAAAAAAAAGAACAGCCGTCCCACTACGCTTGCTTTGATAGTCATAAAAGCTTTTGGCCTTGGACATGGATGGAGTGTGATTTGGATTAAACATTAAATTGCAACTTTGCAAAAAGATCCCTTTTCAATCATTTTTTCTTAGATATATATATATAATATATTATATATATAGTTAACAGAGAATCAGTTGTTACTTCAGTTTCAATGCAAGGTTTACAAATATTACTCTACTTGTCTACTTGATATGTCCTGCAAAATAAGTAATCTATTAACATGTAGCTTTTTGTGTCTTAAAGGTCATTGCTTTTTCTTTCAAAACATAGAGTAATGTTTATGCTTTAGTCTTAAAACATGGAGGTATTAAGCACCTTTTTAAGTCTTGTGTACCGGATTTATACAAGACTTTATCTTAACATGAAACAGTGAAGTGGTGCAATAATGTTAAAAATAAAAATTTTGAATTTTTACTTTATTTATTAGTTTGAACCATTAGAGTTTAAACATAACCTAAATCAACTCATTTGTACGAATATTGGAAAAACTCTCACCTCTTATCAAAAGATTATTACAAGATATTAAAACAAAAACTGAAACATTATTACAAGAAGATCTGCAAAGCTCAAAGAAATTGATTACCTTGATGTGCATTGTCAAATAGACTTTGACACACGTATAAGACGCGTATACCTTCACTGATGAACGTTAGCACAGCTAGTGAGATACTAACCGAAAACTCCTAACCTAATTACACCCTTTCTCAAAATGTTTCCTAAAACCAAATACAAAAACACCTACAACACTACCTAACATTCAACAAATGTATAACCTAACACAAATCTGGAAAGGAACAACATTACGAACAAAAAACCACCATTTTGGTTGTATTTTGGGTAATAAAGACGTGTGTGTATCTCAGCTCCTATGAAAATGGGATCCAATTAGTTGCAACAGAGGTTATTTACAAGATGCTTCAATCAATAGTCAGCTTGAAGAAATTTCTCATAAGCCGTTCCACTAAGAGTCTTGTTGACTTCTTCCCAGTTCTTGATGTGTTCGGATAACGCCCCTTTGTGTATTTTCACCTGCTGACTAGTCAAATTCATTTGTGGCAACGTCAGAAATTCTTCAACTTCTACTAGCTTCTGCTGCAGTTGTTTGAAACAAAAGATAAGCACTATTTTTTTAGCATACCCATGAACTTTCCTGGACCAAGTGAAAAGGTTTTCTTGTGGGAAGCTTTTAGTGCAATTTAGTGCAATGATAGTTGTAAATAACATAAAACACAAGCGATCTGTTTCATAGGAGAGCAGAAGAAAGAGTCTAATTCTTACAGAGGGGTCTTTGATGAGATCTTCATAGTAGATTATGATGTGGCGCGTGCTATTGAAGTAGTTGAGTGCCTTTATGGCTGTAGATTCCATTCCTCTTAAATCCGATTTCAGAGAAGTTACATTGAGTTCAGGCTTGTATGTTGAAAGTAAAGAAGCCTAACGGGAACAATTTAAAATGAGTACTTATGTACCCAAAAATCTAACAGGAAAAAAACTGAAAAAGGAAGAAGCAATGTTTGTGTGTTTTATATGTGCATCTAATCATATACATATAGGGATAAAGCACATATAAGATGTCATTGCACAATTTTCCATGAGCATGCTAAAGCACACTTATTCATATAAACTGCGCAATAATCAATTCTGTATTGTTTGAGATAACTGGTTTTGATTTCCGGTTTTTAGGCTAAATGAATCAGATTCAGAGAAGCGGTTAAGAATCTGATATAAGAATACTTATTTGCAAATGTAAGTTCTAATTTTCGTAGCTAAAACACATAAGCATGTTAAACTTATCAGAATAGGAGAAACATGTAAGGAGAAAAATACCTCTTCATGTGAGTGTACATGAGACACATGGACTCCATTAAGAAGCTTGGCATCTTTATCGAAGGCATTTGCAAGCATCGACACCAATCTACGTAACATATTTCTTCGCAAGAGAAAAATTACATTAACGCCCCTATCGTTGAAGTATTGCGCAATCTCTTTAGGATGTTGCATCAATCCCTGCAATGTCATAAAAGTATAACACTATAGTTTCTCGGATCAAATATTCTCTATTTGTTCAAAAGTTAAAAAATACCCCTAAAGATAAATTTAAGGTAGCATAACTAATAAGAGTAAGGATAGAAATACCTGATTAAGCATCCATTTGAATCCAATTGCAGCAGAACACTCGTTTTTGGAAGAACTAGTAAACCAATCCAAGTTGTAAACTTTATCGAGTGTTTTAATGATCGATGAAACATTATCTCTTCTACTCCTTGGACCAAAAATCTCACCATTTGAGCTTACATTTACATGACTATTTAATAAAGTCTCAAACCATCCACTTCCTGATCTTTGCATGGACACAATAGCAAACAAACGTACGGGATTTCCAGCACATTCTGACCTGGCATTTCAAGTACTTTTAGATACGCAACGAATTTTATCAAAGAAGACAAATGTATTTATATATAAAAGAAAAAAGAGATTTACCTATTGAAAGTTTTTGGTTTTGGGTAATGCAAGTAAGGGATTTGAGAACGATCAACAACAGTATCATAACAGGGCCTCTCGAAATCTTCAAAGAATAAAAATTTATTTGTGGTTTGAAGATTCATTTGCTTCAAACAGATTGAACATATATAAATACCACACGCCATTGCAAACGCTGAAAACATCAATCTCAACACGAATGAAGCCTTTTTAGGAGGTCTGATTGTGAGAGTATCCTGCCATATCATTTAAGAATCAAAATACTAGATAAATATCACTTTTATATATATCTCTCAGTAATGCGTTTCCTTACAGCACGTTGTTACTTATTTCTCAAAATCTACTATCTTGACACTAGAAAACAATTAAAAAATATACACAAAATTAATGTATTTGCAAAACATTCGAAAACAAAGTTCATGTTACAAGAATCAGGTTAGTCATAAATCAAAAGACCCACTTATCAATCCTTTCCCCACAGCAATAATGGTGAAATGAGGAATACTTATGGTAGTTAGTTGTATATAGTGCAATAAAAGTTGTATCTTTGTATAGATTTGGTATGCTCTTAATGAAACTACATTTTCCACCTAATTAAACTTTAAAAATAAATAAATTGGTGAAATAGATTATTACTAACAACAGCAATTACATAATCTAACAAGCAAACATCATCAATAAAAATGCAAACTTTAAGATACACCTACAAAAAATCAAAAAATAAAAACTTTAACAGCCAATTAGCAATTCATTTACAATGCAAACATAAAACATAAAGAAAATAGAAAATACCTTGTTGAAGGAGCATAAAAGTTCCGCCATTAAAAATGATGTGAAAAAGAAGTAAAAAGTTAGGATCTTGTGATGCGATTCTTGTTCACCTCTTCATAACAATGTTGATTTCCCCAAATATAGATATAAAAATAGAGATATATGCGTGTGAAAGAGGAATATTGAAGCCCTAAACGAAACAAACAGAGAAAGCTCTAAGTAGAGAAAGAGAAGAGATCAAAATGAAAAAGAAAAACAAACAGCTGGGTATCTGCCCTTTTTTCTAAGTCGGAAACTTTACACATTTTGTTTATATTTTTATTATTAAAATTAAAAATAATATTAAAAGGGGTTGATTAAAATAATAAATTGCTCTGATCTAAAAATATTTATTTTTCTTATCAAAGCTTCTACTTAGTCGACGTAATTAATGACGAAATTGCGTAACCCGGATGATGATGAAAATATTAATATTAATATGGAAAAGAATAATAATGAAGGACTCCGAACCCACTCACTTGCTTGCTGCAAATACGCGTGCAAATGGGTTGAGTTGAAGGGTGTCTTAATTTGAATGAGTATTTGGTATACATTTAATTTGACTTTTGTAGCTGCTTTCACGCAGCAAAACTTCATTCATGCCCTACTTGCCTAACAATTACAATACAATATTAGTGTTAAAACATTTGCGGTCTTATTCATTTATTAGATAAAATTGTAGAGTTATTAAAGTTTATCTGTTAATTAAATTACAAGTTGATCATATAATTAACTAATTAACAGTGAACTATGTGGTAACTATAACATATGAAAAAGTGAATCGGGCGGTTAACTAATATAGTAAAGGTATTAATACAATTAATTCAAATGATAAAAAAATAATAAAAATTAATGATGATCATTAATTTATTTAATCATAATTACTAATTTATTTAATTTATTTTAAAAATGAAAAAAAATAACAATTAATATTGATCATTAAAGTATTTAATCATGATAATTTAATTACTTTATTAATTTTAAAATTTAAATTATTTCCACATAAAATTTAATAGTCAACCAATTATATGCAAATAAAAAATGTAGTCAACTCTGACAATCGATTCGGTTTTTATAATATGCAAAATCACATTAGCAGTGTATACGTGAAACGAAAAATCTAGAAACATTGTATGCTTGACACTTCAGATTTTTATGTACATTGCAGTCTATAATTGGAGCTACATAAACAAATTAATATCATCTTTTAATTATTAATAAATTTAAGTAATTAATTTAATTAAATGTTAGCATATGATTTATGGTGTATGGTGTGGTGATTTCTAAGATTATATTTAATATGTTTCACACAACCCCTTGTTGTTTGATAAACTACAAGACTACGCTTCCAACGACTTATACCATCAATCGGGGATTTGGAATAACTAAAAGAAAATGATTTATAATCCTACTAATCGACCTAATCCTACAAACACAAAATAGATGTAATTCATTCTTTTCTCTTTTATAATTGTCACGTTCAAGTTTATCGAATGTAACATATGATCTTATTATTAGTATGATAACTGATAAGTAAAAGAATGTATTTGTGAGATAGATCGTTTTTCTTTTAGGTCTCAAATTTTAAGTTTTAACACTAACTTAACTCGAATTTCGACTAACTATGTAAGAAAACTTGAAGTTAGGCGTCATCAATAACATCAATTTTATTGGATCTTGAAAATTATTGTTTTGGTATCCCCAAATAAATTTGTGATCCTAAAACCTATCATTAGAAAAAAATTATTATATTAATTTATTTTTAATCAAAATATATATATAATAATAAAAATCACTATTTGGGAATAAAATATAAATATAAATATGAAAATAAATAGATGACGATATATTAAAAATAAAACAATGTATCATTTTTAATTACTAGTGGTGATTTATGTTGAAATGTTAATTAAATTTGGTTAGCATTAATATACTGTAATTGATATGAGTAATAGCTACTACTAATTTTATGGTTATTATGTTTTGATTAATTGTCTTAATATTATTTTTTTAGAAATAAACTAATTTATTAATTCATGTTTTGTTTTCTAGGTGGTTCTCTTTGGATTTCACATGACTATCTTGAATCCATCCAAGATCCGTTACATAATTAACAATTACTTCTTGATGTCCTTGTGACCAATTATTAATAATTCAATATGCTTCTTTCGTGTTTTATCTATATACCAACGTTTGTATACGGATGCTTTGTTTAGGTGGATGATCCTTCCAATACGTAGCATTTAAAAGTAATATTTAGTGAAAATATTTTTGTTTGACTCGTTCTTAGAACATGTTCTTCTCCTATTTGTTATTATAGGAGCATCTCCGATGATAGAATTAAAGATTACTAGTATAAAAGTATAAAAGAATTACTTTAACATAACAATAAACATTGTGTTATTTTAATATAATAATTGATAGTATTTAATATTGCACTAGATTTAGTGTATCACTAAATGCTATAATAAATATTATTCTCGTTAAATAATAATATATGTAATAATCAAAATGCATTCATATACTATATGGATTATAAATTTTCCATCATATTTAAAAAAAAAAAAAAAAAAAGAAAAAAGAAACTCTATAATTCTAATGAAGTTTTCATTTATATTTTTGAATACTAAATATAATGTTTACTATCATATTTTCAATGGTAAATAATCATCAATAATCTAAAGTCTAAACAAAGCGAGTTGTTAGTTGTTATGTAAAAAAATAAAAACACGGTAAGCTGATAGTATGCTTAAATGGGTACGGTAAATATTTTCTAAACAATAGATACACAAAAAATATAAAAGAATTAGTCACGAATCATAATCAAATTTGTCACTTAAATCCATGATTTAGTTAAATATTTTGCATTCATGTAAAATACAATAAGTACTTGAGAGTTAGTTTTTACATGTTTTAAGGGGGTACTTTTGCCAATGAGCTAAAAAGCATGACATAAAAAGTGCATAAAAGTTCCTAACGTTATTGTTTTTTACGAAATATGCTTTTCTAGAAAGCTTCTTAGATTTAACAAATTAAAAAATGTTACTCCGTCCGTAACAAATAGTGAGATAAACAATTGGTATCGAATGTGAAGTCAAAAGTACCGATGCTGATTTCCGGTAAATGAACAGAATATCCTTGTATTTTATTTTCGTCAATCATAAGACCAGATTTTAAGTCATTTGTTAATTAGCCGTCAAGTTGTGTTAGATACAATAGTTATGTTATGGTAAACAATTCTATATCAATAAAAACTAATTCTATCTTTAACCTTATTTAAAAAGTACATTGTTGACAACAAGTTGACGACGTGCAAGCAATAAGATGATATCCCTACAAATAAGAATAATTGGGTTGTGCCTTAATATATGATAACATAACGTTAACTTTTAAGTGGTAAAAATACAGTTTGTTAGTTAAAAATATAATATAATATAATGTAATAAAAAGGAGTATCATAATAAATATAATCATGAGATGGAATAAAAGCAAGATTGAGAACGGGAAAAATGATATCCATTGATGTCACACATAATGATGTTTCTGGTTTAACTTCTACTCAACCAATTCATGACCATCATCCACAATCCTCCTAAAGTAACTTATCTTTACATTTTGTTTATGATTTTTCTCAAAGTCACGTATAAATATAATTATGACCGGACGTGGTCGCTATCTTTATAACTTCTACAATAATTATTTACAAAATGAAGTTTTTATTGTTATTTCTAGTGACATAACATTATATCTTGAACTTATCGTTCATAATTTGTACTATTATATTATAAATGTCAAAATCGAAGTGGTGTTATAAACCATTTAAATATGATTAATGAACAATTACGCTAATTTTGTTTTTCACCATGATAATTTGGTGGAGAAAACCAAGATTTTTGTCCAATGTATGTTCATACTTTGAAATGGGTCGGTCAAAATGATGTTGACTCTCTCTCACATCTAAGATGATACAAGAAAAGGCAAAAACTACTTGATCAACATATATTATACATATGAATTATTAATGTATAAATATATAAGGTTCAAACTTGAAACGTAATAAAATTATATGTATACACATGTTTTATTCGATATAACACATAAGTTAGCTTTACATACAATTGTTTAAGAGGTTAGTGCTTTAAAAAGAAACTCCCATTTTCTACTCCTAAAACTCACCAACCTAGCCAACTTTTACCTTTTAAAATGGTGCCTTAACTAACCTACTAATGTAAAGTTGTTTTGAAATCATTATAATCGATAATATAATGGAAATTATTAGGTAATTAATTAGTTACATGTTTAGCTCAAGAGTAACTCCTTCCAAAGACTTTGGTGTAGCTCTCAATACTTTCATCTTTCTTATTTTTCTTTTTTTTTTTACTTTCACCCTTAATCTCTTGACAGTAAATTGTTATTAATTAAACGGTTAATCCCTTGGTAACTGTTCAAATCTAAAAATGTTCATTATTTTTATCCATTTTTAAAATAATAAAGAGATTCTATCTGTAACATAGCCAATATAGAAGGATTTTGTGACTACGCTAATCATTTTGACTGTAGAAAAGAAGGTGGTATTTTATCCGTCGCAAATTAAATACAGTTTAATATTAACTATTAAATAAACATATTGGGCAAAAGAAAAGGAAGTACATGATATACATTAATAGGTATTTTATAAGTTGTACGTTTTTCCCAAGAACGTGCTGCAACCGGCATGTAATTTATTGTTATATATTTTATATGCAATATATATTAATAATCCATATATATTGAATTTTTCATAAACCCAAGTTTTAGTATTAACTTTTTGTATAAATAAGAAAAGCGGCACTACATTTATGAATTTAACGTCATTGTCCATTCGTTAGTGGCTCACTAATCAAAGATTTACAAAACCCATCATGCGTTTAAACTTTAACTTCTAAAACGGTTATGGTGTTATACGGAGTAATAAACAAATGCTCCATTCCATCTCATCTCATATATATATAATCCATCCAAACTAATCAACTATATTTGTTTGTCCTAAAACACTTGTCAAGTTTTAATGAAAAGTATTCTAATTTTAGCCTTAAATTATGTGTTGTACAAGAAAAATTCGTAATAATAAATATAAGGATGACTTATTAAGTAATGCATTAGTTACCATTTTATCTTATACGTAACTTTATTTTTGTTCGTGTAGGAATTAAATAGAGTCGTGGCAGTAACAAACAATCATGATTATCATAATACGAGAAAAGTTCAAATAATAATAAAAAAATTTGTGAGAATTAAGATCAATATTAATCTATCTACTTTCATTAAAATAATAGAATTTTAATATTTTATATGTTTAAAAATTAATATTTTTTAAACAACTAGTTACAAAATTAAAATAATTACACCGTAATAATTAGACTTTTTCTTTTCGATTAAAAATCTCACAAGTGATGGTCGCAGGTATCAATGTGATAGTCTCCGGCATCACATATGATAGTCGTTTTAAAAACTTACAAAAAAATGAAGAAAAGAAAACGTTCGTCGAAAGTATATCATATAAGATGTATAATCGAAGAGAAAAAATGGTAATCTTTATGGTATAATTTTTATAATTTTTTAACTAGTCATTTAAGAGATATTTAATATTAAATAACGTAGGAGAAAATAACTTTTTGCTAAATAAAATTTTATTATTAATTTTTTTATTTTCACCCAAACTTTTGTACTTATCAACTCAACACGATCATAATAAATAAATAATAAACAATTAATGGATGTAAGAAAGTTTAGGTGAATTGTTTTGTAAAAAAAGTAAGAGGAATCAAGTTTGTAGCGTTATTTTTCATAAATAATGATTTCTTTCTTCTTTTTCTTTTTAACAAGTGTAAATATTGATTAATTCTACATGATACCAGCCTAAGATTTAGTGTGTTCGACGATGGAAGTCGAATTAAGCTAGTAACATTAAATTTGTGGTGATGATATGTAGACGAATTACCGGTCCAACCCGACCCAAGGCCCATTTAACCTCGTTTTAACAAAAGAGAAGTGATAAATTCACCGCAATATGCATTCATTGATTGTGTAATAAAACGCATGTTTGTGATATATATATTAAAAGTATCGATGAATTTATCGTAGCCTTAAAAGAAACTCAATCTGATCCAAACTTTCTATCCAATCGAACCAATTTTCCCCTTGACTTACTTACTTTGGATCTTTGATCTTTGGGCCAGGACTCGCACAAATCAAGAAACGAGGAAACCTAGAGTGGACCTTTTTATGTTTGGGCTCAAGTCTAGTCTTGAATTCTTTTTATAGCCTTCTTGGAAATAATAATTTGAACCCATTAGAGTTTACACATAATCTAAATCAGCTCATTATAGGTCAATTGGACATAACTGTAACCTCTTATCAAAAGATCTATATTACAAGATATTAAAGCGAAAAAAGAAGAAAAAGAAGAAGACGTTGCAAGATAACAAGATCAGAAAAGCTCAAAGATATTGATTTCCGTGATTTACATTGTCAAATAAACTTTGACACACATGTAAATGCGTGCGCATGCCTTCAATCGTTGAAGGTTAGCACAGCTAGTGAGATACTAACGGAAGATTCCTAACCTATTTACACCATAATTACAGTACTATACCTAGCACAAATATGGAAATGAACAACACTATACGAACAAAAAACCACCATTTTGGTTGTATTTTGGGTAATAAAGACGCGTGTGTATCTCAGCTCCTATGGAAATGGGATCCAATTAGTTGCAACAGAGGTTATTTACACGATGCTTCAATCAATAGTCAGCTTGAAGAAATTTCTCATAAGCCATTCCACTAAGAGTCTTGTTGACTTCTTCCCAGTTCTTGATGTGTTCGGATAACGCCCCTTTGTGTATTTTCACCTGCTGACTAGTCAAATTCATTCGTGGCAACTTCAGAAATTCTTCAACTTCTACTAGTTTCTGCTGCAGTTGTTTGAAACAAAAGATAAGCACTATTTTTTTAGCATACCCATGAACTTTCCTGGACCAAGTGAAAAGGTTTTCTTGTGGGAAGTTTTTAGTATAATGATAGTTGTACATAACATAAAACACAAGCAACCTGTTTCATAGGAGAGCAGAAGAAAGAGTCTAATTCTTACAGAGGGGTCTTTTTGATGAGATCTTCATAGTAGATTATGATGTGGCACGTGCAATTGAAGTAGTTGAGTGCCGTTATGGCTGTAGATTCCATTCCTCTTAAATCCGATTTCAGAGAAGTTACATTGAGTTCAGGCTTGTATTGTTGAAAGTAAAGAAGCCTAAAGGAACAGGGAAAATCGGTATTTATGTAACCAAAAAATTTAGAAAGGAAAAACGAAGAAGCTATGTTTGTATATACTATGTACATACATATAGTAAGTTACCGTTGTGGTGATTTAGATAACTGATTTTGATTCTGTGATTATGGAAAATTAATAAGATTTGGAGAAATGCTTAAGGATTATTATATATGAGAACTTATTTCAAAGGTATTTGAAAGTCTAACTATAACACATACGCATGTTAAAATTATCAGATTTTGAGAAGCATGCAAGGAGAAAAAAACCTCTTCATGCGAGTGTACATGAGACACATGGATTTCATTGAGAAGCTTGACATCTTTATCGAAGTCATATTCAAGTATTGATACCAATCTACACAACACATTTCTTCGGAAGAGAAAAATTACATTAACGCTCCAATCATTGAAGTATTGCGCAATTACTTTATGTTGTTGCATCAATCCCTGTAATCCAAGTTATACTATAGTTTTTCAGATAATTTATTTACTATTTGTTCAAAATTACATCAACTTAATAGTTTTCCATAGATGCCCCTAAAGACAAATTTTAGGTAGGCTAACTTATAAGAGTAAGGATAGAAATTATACCTGATTAAGCATCCATTTGAATCCAATTGCAGCGGAACAATCGTTCTTGGAAGCACTAGTAAACCAATCCAAGTTGTAAACTTTATCGAGTGTTTTAATGATCGATGAAACATTATCCCTTCTACTCCTTGGACCAAAAATCTCACCATTTGAGCTTACATTCACATGACTATTTAATAAAGTCTCAAACCATCCACTTCCTGATCTTTGCATGGACACATTGGCAAACAAATGCACAGGATTTCGAGCACATACAGACCTGGCAATTTTTAGATAATGTTACTATTTTTAGCAAAAGGGAGAATTTATACTAGTTTTAAAAAACGCGGAATTACCCGTTGAAGGTTTTTGGTTTTGGATAATGCAAAAACGAATTTGAGAACAGTTGTAACAGGGCCTCTCAGAATCATCAAAGAGTACAAGTTTATTTGTGGTTTGAATGTTCATTTGCTTCAAACAGATTGAACATATATTAATACCACAAGCGTTACAATCGCTGAAAACATCAACCTCAACATCACTGAAGCCTTTTTAGGAGGTCTAATTGTGAAAGTATCCTGACATGTCCTTCAAGGATCAGAATTACTTGGCAGGTTGACGTGTTGAAAATTAAACTCTAACCGTGACACCGCTAATTATAATGATCTAAATAGGATTATAAAATAAAGTAAGAACATAGCATACCACTATTCTTCAATTTTCATTCAAAAACAACACGACGATAAACAAAAATATCATTGCAAGTAAATTTTTTGACATACGGCAATACGCAGACATAAATAAATATGCAAGCTTGATTTGAAGATACACTTAAAAACCAACCAAAAATAAATGAAAGGTTTATTAGACCATACCCGGTGCTAAGCCAAAACTGACCGGTCATTTTATGTCAAATCAGTGCCACGTTAGTTTTTCTCAAAACTGACTGAAACTGACTAATAACTAACTGACTCGTGCCAATGGTCACTGTCACTTTTTCGGTCACTTTTTAATTTATATATTTAAAATACAATAATTAAAATAAAAACATTACAATAATTAAAAAAAACATTAAATTTCCTAAAAAAACAAAAACATTACATTTCCTAAAAAAAGAAAAACATTACAATAATAAAAAACACACTAGATAATTAAAACGTAATGGAACTTGATTTTTCGTCCGCGGCATTGGCTTCGTGTTCTTCTTCGTCTTCGTCCGAATCGTCCGTCGAAAACATTGAACTATACGTATTTACCACTTCTTTTCGAGCGGCTTTAATCATATTTAGTTCCTTTTTGTTAGCACACTTTGGTATTTTTTTATAAAGAAAATTCAATGCTTTGAAAGCTAACTTTTTCGTCGAATTTTCTATTATCGTTTTTATTGCTTCTTGTTGGAGGCGAGTGGTTTTTTTAACTTCCTCAAGTGCTTCAATCTTTTCGTCTTTTAAACTTCTTGAAGAAGTAGTCGGGTCCGATGATCCCGAACTTTTTTGAGGCTTGCGACCGAGTGGACAACGTAGTGGGTCGTCTTGAAACAATATGTTCATGTTAGCAGCAAGATTTGCATTGACCGGTGGTTGGGAGTCACCCGCTTCTAGATCGACGGGTTTCAAGTCGGCTTCAAATGTACATTTATTGTTCATTACACCCGGCTCCATAAAAAATTTCGGGTAATGTTTAGTACATTCCAACATTGCTCGTAAATGAATCTATGTTTATTGTTTTATTGCTTGAAGTGCTTTCGGGTGGCTTCTAACACGTCTTCATCTCGCGCACCGCTTTGAGGGTGAAGCTCGGCATAGTTTTTGTAAATTGCGTTGAACTTTTTTACGTCGGGTGCAATTTTGTTCCATTTGCCCGTAAGTTGATTAATATTACGTTTTTCGGCGACTCAGGAATTAAAATACTTTTGTATTTTTCTCCAAAAACTCGCATCGGTTTGCAAGTTTCCTTGTATGCCGTTTTTGGAACAATGTACCCAACGTTCAGCTAAAATTCGTGCATCCTCGTCGGTCCAACGAACTTGTTTTCTTTTTTGTTTGACATCTTGTCGGGTTTCGGCTTCGAATTCATCTTCGCTTTGTTCGACTTGAGTGTTGGTGTCAGGAATGACAACATTTGTTTCTTGGTGTTGGAATTGTTGTGTTTGTGAATTGTTGGTATTGTTGTGATTGGTAAAACTTGTGAGAGTAAGGGTTTGTAAGGGGTATGTATTATGCAAACCCGAATTGTGGAGACGTTTGAGATGATGTTGGAAAGTTAGATTGAGCGGACGAAGAACCGGATGATGAATTTGCAGTCGGAATTTGAGTGTTTAACAAATTATTCCACTTATCTTGGGCTATATTTGATGGAGATGTTGTTTTGTTTTGGTTGTTAGACGTTTTGTAGATGAAATGAGTGTGGTGGTATGTAGGTTTTGTGTATAAAATGGGTGAATTGTTGTGTAGTTTTTGTGTATAAAATGGGTGAATTGTTGTGTAGTTTTTGTATATGAAATGAGTGTGTAATTGTATGAGAGTAGTAGTTGTTTTTGGTATGAATTATAGTTGTTTGAAGTGTGTATATAAGAATAATTGTGTATGAATTAATAGGTTAAATAAATAAATAAATAAAAAATTAATATTTTTGTTTGTTTGTGATTGTAGCCGTTTGACACAATTTTTGAGGATTCAAAATTTTCAAATTTTGAAAACAAAAATCGTTTGTTATAAAAAAAAAAAAAAAATTAAAACCGAACTCGGCCCAAACTTTCGTCGGAAAACCGACTAAAACCAACCGACGGCCGGACCGACGATCCCGTGCCAACGGTGTCGGTTTCGTCGGCCAAACCGACGGGTCCGTTGGGACTGCTCTTAGTACATTTATCACAATGTAAACATAAAACATGAAAAAGAAAAAAATGACAAAGTACTTTGTCGAAGGAGCATATAACTTCCGCCATTAAAATGATATGAATAACAAGAAAAAGTTCTTCTTCATCTCTCGGTAACAATGTTGATTTCCTCAAATATAGATATATATATATAAATGTCTAGATGTATAAAAATGGAGTTATGTTCGTGTGATAAGAGTAATAGGAACCCTAGAAAGCTCTATTTTCTTCTTGTAGAAAAAGAGATCATATTAAAACTATTGTACGTAATTAATGATGAGTATGAGTAACTCAAACGATGATAATACTAATATGGAAAAAGAAATTTAATAAAAGTTAAGTGGCCTGAACACACTCAGTTGCTTGCTGCAAATACCAGGCTAATGGGTTTGGGTTGATAGGTGTCTAGTTTGAATGAGTATGCGTGATATATTTATACGTGAATTGAGTTTGAACTTTTATAGCTGCTTTCTCACAACAATTCATGATGCCCTACTTGCCTAAATTGTACATTTAATGTTACCATATGATTTATGGCATTATGATTTGACAAGTTCATTTCATGGTAGAGTATGATCTATGGTATCATGTGTTGGTCGTTACTGAATTTTCAAAAAATCTGTGCAAAATATAAAATGATACCTTACAGAATATTAGGGTTTCATTTAGTTCACCAAATGCTCACGAAGGAATTGAAATATATCAGAGAAATTAAATATGAAGAAATTTAAATTTAAAAAAAAAGAAAAATATAATAGAATTAAACTTTAAACGAATTGAAATATGTCACATTTGATTAGCAAAAATTGAAATGAAAGTCAAATGAATGATAACAATTTAAATAATATTTTTTTCGTAAAATAAGTTTAATATTAATATAAAAGTTTTGTTTATAATATGTATTTAATATAATATATAATTAAAATATAAATATAACATAAAAGTAATTTTATTTAATTATAATAATAAAAAGATATTATAAATTTTACTTTATTTATCAAATTTATGAATTTCAACGGAATTGTAGCATTTCATTCAAAATGTTAAGGAATGTGAATTCTTTTATTTGATGGATTTCGAAGGATTCTAATTATTTGTAATTCTACAAAACAAACACAATATACAAGAATTTGAATTTCATTTAGCCAATCAGACAACATACGAAATAGAATTCAGATTCAATTCTATCAGATTCCTACAAGTTCTATAAACCAAACGGGTGTAAGCGGATTAATTTATCATTTTGTAAGTATAAGAGAAAGAACAAGATAATAATATCAAATATTGTTCTTACTAGTTTAAAGTAAAAGAAGACAACATAATAAGGATATGTTTTCATCATTATCCTCATTGATTCCTACAAACAAAATTAGTCCCACAAAAATAAAATCCGTTAGACATTATCAAATGTTTCAATCACATTATTAAGTTGATATTTTAAGCACCGGGCGATCAAATTCTAAGCTCCAAGCCTGAATATTAGTAACTGAAGTTTAATTAATATGACAGTAAAGTAATAATATAATATTTAGGTTTAAAGGTCAATTTTTAAACATTATCAAGTTGATTTTCTGGCATACCAAATTACTATATACCCTGTATATATATATCAGTCATTTCTCATAATAATATTCTCTTAAATTGTACCCGAAACAATGCTAATTAATTTTGGGGTTCAAACATTTAATTTGAGTGTACACATTCGAGTGATTTTGAAAAGACGATTCGTAAGGGTGGCACCGGAAGCAAATCTGTAGGAGTAAAATCTCTTCTTAAATTATCCTTTTTTACTCGTAGCATGTACGAGTATCATCATGCATATATGTTGATGCATGTTACATTATTGTACCTCATTTTTTGTCTCGTAAATCATAATAAAGGCATCCATGAGAACGTACGGTTATGAATTGTGTCTTGTAAACGATTAATGGGCTAAGATAAATAATGATTAATGATATGAATAAAACTAAAAACGAACATCGGCATATGTTGAGCAAATTGATTATGTATGTATGGTTTAAAAATTGTTAAAAAGTAATGAGAGAAACGATATATAGATATCAAACCCTAAGTAACATGTCAGATTTTCGGTCTAAATGAAAAATTAGTTTATTTATTTGTTTTTCACTTTGATAATTTTGTGGAGAAAACCAAGATTGTTGTCCGATTCATACTTTGAAATGTTTCGAGATGATGTTGACTCTCTCATCCCTAAGATGACATAAAACTTTTATAATACATGATCAATATATTTCTGTATAATAATAATAATATAATTAATAATCTTACACCCTTATAATTTGTTTAACCTTTTCTTCAATAAGTTCAATTTTTAAAGAACGGAAATGACACAAATACCCTTACTTAATTTTGGAAACGACATAGATATTAATTAAATTAAATACAATTTAGTCCATAAATAAACAAGTGTACATTTGAAATACATGTTTATAAAATCACTAAATGAAATAAGTATTCCGCTGCTTTGCGTGGGTGTCTGCTAGTATTAATTAATGTAAAACCGTAAGGTTCAAACTTGAAACGTAAAAATTATATACACATGTTTCATTCGATAAAACACATTAGTTAACTTTACATACAACTGTTCAAGAGATTAGTGCTTTAAAAAAAAAAACTCCTAAACTCAGCAACCCTAACCAACTTTTTCCTATTGGACGGTGACTTAACTAACCTACTAATGTAAAGTTATTATTGTAATCAGCAAAATTAACTAAAAGTTAGCCAATCGGACCAATTATCACTTTGAGTAACTTATTACTTATTTCTCTGATCTTTAGGCCTAGACTCACGTAACCCAAAAATATAACGAGGATACGTAGATTGGACCTTTGATGTTTGGGGCTCAATTGTAGTCTGGACCTCTGATTGAATTTGTACACATATGATTAGGGTTAACAAACAATCAAACATGCATATGAGACTCAAACACTTGGTTCCATCAGGAAGCAAGCCCCAAAAAAATTGACATATAATCAAAATATTGTATACAAGAAACAACCGATAAAATAAATTGTTTGTAATTGTAAACATTGGACAAAATAAAGTCCATGTGGCATATAAAGTATGATCAAATGGTGGCGTTCCACCATTATTATTTTACAATCAACATTGTGTTAGAATCTCAGCACCATTCTCAGTTATTAAAAGTGTATGCTCAAACTGTGCTGATAAACTTCCATCCTCGGTGACAACTGTCCAATTATCATCCCACATTATCCCGTGTATGCTACCCATGGTCAACATCGGTTCTGCCAAACAAAAATTCAAAGTATTCTAAGAAGAAAAAAAAAAGAAAACAAGTATCATAATGATTAAACAATCAAACTTGTTAAGAACACATGGTAGCTTACCGATAGTGAATGTCTGATTCAACATCATACGTCCACGTTCATTGTTCCCTAAAGACACGAAATAGCAGCCAATAACTATTTTTGGAAATTATAAAGCAAATGAGTTTCAATCTTTCACGTGTGATTCATGAAAATAGCTAGATTAGTATAACAAGATAAACTAAAAAAGATAAGAGATAGTTGTATCAAAAGTCCGGAAGAATTACTATAGTGTAGAATCACTGGATCACTGTGGAATACGCGCCCAACTCCATGCCCAACAAATTGTTCCACAACACCGTAACGATGTTCATCTGCGTGGGCACTAGAAAAAGGAGTCGCAACTTATCATGACACATCCCAGAAAGAAAATTGTTGCAGTTTTTAAGAATAAAATGTATAAACTTGTTACTTTATAATTTTCCCAATTTTGTTGAACTCCACTCCTGGTGCACATACTGATATTGCTTTGTATAGGCTTTCTTTAGTTACCTATATAATCATAAATGCAGCAAATCATTGTATTAACTTGATTCAATAGACGAGCATCAAAAATAGGTGAAAGCCATTGTTAAATCAAAATACCCTGATCCTATACTTATATAGATCTGGTCCATATAAAGTGATTATCAAAGCAATACCTGCACTAGTTTTTTCGCGTCATCATCGACTTCTCCACAAAAGAATGTCGCTGATGTATCACCATGGTAACCCTGTGCCAGTAATCAACATTTGCACTCAATAACTAAAGAATGTAGAGATTGTCCATGAAAAGCAGATGATTTTGAAAGAATATGAAAAGAACCTACATTGAGATACACAGTAACATCTATGTTGATTATATCACCATCCTGTAAAACCGAAAAAAATTGGTCCTGGATGAGATGCTAAACGAGTGATGTAGAAATAACTTTAATGCTATTAATCATTCAAACCTCGAGTTCACGTGAATCAGGGATTCCATGGCAAATGCATTCATTTACTGAAGTACAAACACTTTTGGGAAATCCGCCATAACCGAGAGGTGAAGGATATGCTCCGTTATCAATAATCATTTGGTGAACTTCTTGATCAATTGCATCTGTAGTAACACCTGGCTGCCAATACATTAGCCACTACAGATCAAAACTTAATAAGCGGGTCACCTGCAAACATATTTTTATTCCAATTTTTCTTTTAAATCACCATATCTTCGAAACATAAAAGTAACACGTTCGATCTCACTACTCAATGTACAATATTAAAATATGCAAAACTAAAATATAACCTTGACCAATGTTCCCGCATACTGAAGAACCTGGGCAGCAAGCTGCCCAGAAGCTCGCATACATTCTATGCCCTTTTCATCATGGACTTCGGATCCACTAGAAAGTCCAGGTGGCTTCTTAGAAATAACATAAGGAGGCTTCAGTATGTGATCAGGAACAGGCCGACGAGGAGACAATTTTCCCGGTCTTAAATGCTTACGTGTGCTGTCTTGAAACTCGTCTATTTTTCTGCTAGAATAATAGAAATCAGATCGAAAATACACACAAATGTAGCTTATGAAAACTAGAAGAAAGCAGACTTGGACCAAAAATTTCATTCAAAATATAAAAGCATTATAAGAATCGGAAAAGGTTACCACTACATGTCAAATTTAAATGTATATAGTAAAGGTTAACATCTGGATATAAAAAGTAGACTTGTTATGAATATAAAATACCTTTTGTTGAATAAAAAATTGGTTATTCCGCTAAATGGTCTTGATTGTCTCATCGAAACATGTTTTTGACCTGTGATAGCACGGAGTGAGTTCATAGACTGAATGTACATTTCTGTAAGAAACACTTGATTGACTGTGCACTAATAACAAAATGAAATCACATTGGTTACTAAAGAATCGATACTTTATGCAGATCTCTAACTTGCGAGAGAGAGAGAGAGAGAGAGAGAGATCAGGGGACTTGCAGATATTCATATACTAGAAATTTTAAATAAATGATTTTCAGATATGTTTCACAATGATTGCTGCATTCCGGTCCACAACAAGCATTAAGAATCCATAAACATTAGAGGTAAATCAGCAACATACTTTAATACTAAAAGTTTTTTATCTGTCTAACTCTCAAGGCTATAAAATAGAAATCCAATAACAAAAAAGTTGGTCAATTTATCAAACACTTGGAGTACATAGCAAAATCTGTTTCAAAATTATGCATTCAATTACATAGCCAAAGGTCAAAAATAATGATATATCTACACTGTAGTAAAACAAATTCACTTACATTCAATCATCGATCAACAGTTGATATGAAAACTCAATTGTACCGATAACCCAAAAACATCACATATTAACGTAGACGATAATAATATGAGGCATTGAAAGAACCTGGGTTATAGCGAAAGAGGTTATGTAGGGGTTGCCTTGATTGGGTATCGCTAAACTTTCGGACAAACGATGACAGGATACGAGGTTCAAGTGTCGCCGTCGCCGTTGCCGTTGCCGCCGCCCCGCCTACCATTTCTTTCTTCGGTGTATTTTAATTTTTAATTTTTAATTTTGACTTTTAATTTTAATTTTAATTTTATTTTTATTTTCTCAGGCCACACCTCTTATCCGTATGTTGTCTGCCACAACTTCTACTAGTATTCGCGGGAATATCTGATTGCTTACTCCAACCTCCGTAAATGCATAGATTTTTTACCCCCTTATTTGCTTGCAAATTTCCATGCTAGCGTAAAGGACTGTTTGTAAAATAATTTGTAATTAGGGAGACGATTTATGTCAAAAGAAAGTTGAAGCTTGTATGTTTTTGTGCAAATCGCAACGAATGATCCATGTAATTTCTTCAAATGCCATCGTACCATAAACTTTGGATGCTTGAAAGTGTAAATGATTTATTACAAAGATCGGTTTATTAGACTGGTAATGCATTGATACTATATGGACCAAAAATTAAGTACATGTGCATGTGGTAATTAAAGAACTTGTGCGATAGTTAGAAGGTTTTTGTGCTAGTTGAACGCAATAGTCAAAGGAATTTTGTATCAAATCTAATAGTTGTGTACTTGTATTAAAATATTAAACAGGTGTGAAAGACTGAAAACTACATTGTGTTTGAATCACAATATAGTTACTGTATCCAAATATTGTTGGAAGACTTGGAAACTTTTTAGGTTCATCGAATTCGATAACCAATACTAACATCAAAACCAACAATGAAAGTATGTCACTAAAATTGATTTATTTAATGTTTCACTTATTGTGTAAACTGGTAATTTATGTAATCCAGAAGTTAGTGATTTTATAAACTTATTTTCAGAAATCACACGCGACTCATGAGCTTAATGTTTTACTTGGATATTACAATCATATTCCGCATCATTATCCTAAGATAATCGATTTGATAGTAATTTTCAACAAAGTTTAGTTTTGTGACATATGGTGCTTATTTGAAAAGGATGTTATACGGTTAAGGGATAATGTCATATTAAAGAGATTGTTAGGCTCGTCTATTCTTCAAACACCTTGTATATCGTATTCATGATGTTCACGATAAATAATAATTATCACGAGAGGGGGAAATAATTTTGTGTTTGAAGATAGTGATGAAAAATGGTTAAGGAAGATAGTGAAGAGAAATGGAGGAAAAAAGCGAAGAGAACGTAAAGAAAAAGAATTGATTGAAAGTGAAGAAAAAAAAGTTTTTTGAAATAGAATTGATTGAAGTGTGAAGAAAAATAGTTAATTGAGTATGAGATTGAAAGAGAAAGTTTAAAGATTGATTGATAAAATCTTATAAGATCTATGGCGGTTGAAAAGCCCGTGATTTGTAGAAGATGTAATGGAAAGCCACTCAACAAAATTTGACAAGTGTTTAATGGAAAGTTAAAGCTTTAATGAGGAAACACATCAACTTTCTACAAGTTTGAAAGGAGTTATTGGTTTGAGGGAGAGCAGATTTAAAGAGTTCATAAAGCTCGAGAAGATGAATATCACATTAAGGGGGAGCATAAGATAAAAGAAGCTTCAATGCTATCAAGAAATGATTTCAAATTCAATTATGATATTTCATACATAAAAGTAAGATTGATAAATATGTTTCTACGACAAAAAATTATTTACAATATCTTCCAAAATCAAGATAATTAAAGGTGCTTTCAAAGTTTGAACTACAAAGATAAATATTCCAACGATTCGTTCAACATTAGAAGTTGTCATTGAAGAAAAGGAAAATGTTTGTCTTCAAGAATGTTTTCGAGAATTAAAGTCAAAGATAAAGGTCGAGTCGTGATTATCGAAAAGTACGCTTCAACGTTGTACTCAACATACAAAAGATTTTCAGCATTCAAAACTTAAAAGATATATCATAATTGAAGACAATTCTAGTAGCATTTACAATTAGAATGAGATTGTTAGAATCAATATTAGATTATGTTACCATGCAAGATTACTAATTTAACACATGAATATAGATTAAAAACTGTTAATATTAGTGATAGCGTACACAACGCGTTTAAAATGTTGTGATGAATATTTATGAGTGACACCAAATCGAACCATAGAGTATAGGTGTTTGTTTTGTTTTTATTTCAATACGATGGCTTGTGAAAGTCATCAATTCATTTTCATTATGTAATGTATCTTTAATTAAAATATGATATTAAAAAAAGAGATTTACATGTTTTCAAAAATTTTCATTATTATAAAATCATAAAAACAATCGGATCATTTTAGCTATAAACTTACTTTTGACTAAAATTTCAAATGAAAAAAGAGACTTACATGTTTTCTACCACGTTAATGCATATTAATATAGATTTAAATTTATATTTCTATTTTGGTTCATCTTCAATATATTTATTCATTTTCAGTATTTTTTAAATGAATTAATATGAAATAGTGTATATTTGTACACTAAACAATTATATTAAAGTGAACAAAGAAATTATATTATTGTTAGAATATTTTATATTTATCTTATTAACATATTTGAAATAAAAAAATGATTAAAATTTGTCTCACGAGTCATTTACCAGTTAGAGCATGGTGAGTATGAAGGATTTTTTCAGCGTTGAAGACTATCAACGTCAACTGGATCAGTTATTATTGGCGTTGATGGTTATTGTTGAAGAATTGAGATAATGCTTTTACAGTGAGTTGATGGAAGTTTGTAAGTTTCACAATTTTTCTTTAATCTTTCTTTTATTTCTTTTTTTTTTTCTTTTTTTTTTTTCGTTTGTATTTTTGGTCCAAACTAGTTTCGTTGATTTTTTTACACCGAGTTTAATAATGAAATACTCCTTTTAAAAATGAAGCTCGGTGCTGTTGATATTGTTGTTGTTAACACTCTTACCATTTATTGTGCTCTTAGCTCAATATCATTTTATTAGATAAAATTAACGTATTTGTAGGCTATTTTTCGTTTATCCAACCCACACAATGTCTAGTCGAATCAAAGTTTTACGATTAATTGCGATTCTACATATATGTTTCAATTAAAAACAAAATAATAACATATAAGATCATAATATTCAAGAAAGAATTGCAAACTTAGATTTAATTATTATTTTATTATATTTTTGAAATTTTTGAAAATTAGTAAAAACAAAATCTTCACCAAATAAGTTACGATGAAAACGACACAGGTGTGAGTCGTTACAACACGTAACTGCGCGATCAGCGGCACCTACCGGCGACCACCATATTTTGTTAACAGCTTTACCAGGTGTCAGTCTGTCATTGGTAACTTCGAATATGAATCATCCTTCTAGTCTAGTACCATATGCTACGGTCAAATATTTTAACATGAAGACGGTTAGAAGGTACAACTTTGGGTTGGTAAAACGGTGCTGTCAAATATTCCGTTACTCCGTACAACCGTAACAAATTCATAGAAAGAGAAAATGCGTAAAAGTCAGGACCACCACACTCGCACACAAAACAGCCAATCGATAGGAAGCTTTCAATATCATACAGGATTTTATTCTCCATTTCAAAAATTAACGTACCGGCTTTTCTAAATTCAAAATTTTAACATATAAAAATTATATATATGTACTGATGTACATAAGAATAGTGAGATAGCTGAGGAAAGAATGACGACTAGAGCAGAGAAGCGGAGAAAGGTCGTTGACGGAGGATTGCGGTTGCTGACGCCACCACTAGTCAAAATTACGACGACGGAGAATTACGGCCTTAGATCAGATCATGTCACAGTGTCTTGTTGTTCAAGTACTAGATCGATCAATGTAAAGGTATTTAATTGTTAATTAGTTTGAAATTTATCTGGTTACTCTGTTTCTAATTATTCGGAGTTTTATTTGAATTTGCAGGAAAGAGTTGAATCTGGATCAGGTTTACCGGAGATGATTACAGCAAAGCAAGTGACGTTTCGCCGTACGGTTTCACCGGAGAAAATGCCGCCTGTAGCTGAAATTGAAGAATTTTTTGCTTCTGTGGAGAAAGACCTCAACAAAAATTTCCAAGACAAGTGAGTCAACAATTGTATCTGGTTTAAATTACAAAAATCTGTATATCGCTGAAATTAAATATACATATATCTTATGTATACACAATTTCCAGGTATAATTACGACATCATAAACGACATGCCACTTGAAGGTCGGTTCGAGTGGGTTGAATTAAAGTCGTGAAGATGTTGCATAAATTTAGAAACAAATTAGGTAGAAGATGAATTGAGCTGTACGTGCAGCTTTTTTTTTGTTTTATTTAGATCTTCAGATACTGTTAATTAATTAGTTTAAGCCAGGTAGGTACTTAGTTCTGCTGTTAATTTTTACGAGTGTGCACATCATTTTTAGAAAGAAACAAAAAAAGAAAGAAGAAGAAAGAAAAGGAGATGAGGTAAGAGTATAGTGATTTACTTTAAATTTCCCCATTTGTTTATGTTTACATATGTGCAATTCCTTTAGATGATACTAGCTAGCGATGATGCTGTCACAGGTAGGTAATGTTATATAAAGAGCGTCTTTGTTTCTTTTGTGACTACCCAAAAACGTAACTCTTCTGCTCTCATATAACTCGAACACACGAATATATTCTGCTGCGATTTTCAGGCAAGTAATTGACTCCAACAGTACGCTGCTCCGGCCACCGTACTCTGGGAAACGGACTCAAAACCTGTTTTAAGATAATTGTGTCTAACACTAGCTCCGACCTTTACAATTATTTATTTTACATTCTGTTTGTATTTCACATTTCTTTTGTATTTCTTATTTATTATATCGTTTATTACTTCAATCTCGTTTAACTTGTTCCTACATATATAACATATTAACGTGTTACGATAAAAAATGTCAATGAGTTTGTTGATGGTTATGACAACTTAACATCACGCGTGTTCAACGAATTTCTCTTACTTACAATCCGTTTTCTTGTTTCACAAGATCCCAATTTGTCTATGACGATGACTTTCATGACCAACTTCACATGATACAAAAGGAGGATTGTTTCTCTTCATATATAATATCTATTAAGCATTAAACATTTTGAGAACTTCACAATAAGCCTTCATCTGATGAATGGTGTCAATGATAAGTGTGATCGTAATATGTCATGTTTAACCTCCTTTAGGTCCCATTATAGACTTGTTTTTTCAGACTTAAGAGAATAGAAGCGGAAGAAAATGAAAATGGTGTTTTTAAGATTCTTTTACGAAGAGAATAGAAAAGAATTAGCAACAAAAATGTGTCATTTTTTGTGTGCGGACATGTTCACTATGAAGATTGAAATAAGAGAACCAAAAAAGTTACAAAGTTTATTAGACTGCTAACTTTACTAACGATAAAATGGTTAAAAGACACAAACCTTGTAACGATTTCGTTTATCTTTAAGTCAAAGACACAAACCTTATAAATTGTTATTATCTTATTTTCAACTATGCACATGAACCTTTTATAAAGTAAGTTTCTCCCTTTTATATTTTCTACCATGTTACTTTTTTCTCATTTCTCTTCTTCCCATAAAAAAAATGTGATTATCCTAACTTCTAAATATTTTTCATAAGTGAAAAACCAAAAAATTAGAAAATAAAATGAAATACAGGAACACGTCACTTTACAGAATCTCGTGACTATTATACAATGACCGACACGTGGAGGCCAAAAGTTTTTCTATTGACGGGCTTTGTTCCTCACTCGCCTAATTTACTGCCGGTTTCTCGTCAAATCTCCCCAAAACCCTTTATTACGGTATGGCAGCTACGGTGGCCGGAGAATCCAATTCACCCATTCAAGACTCCGATAATCACCTCATCCATAACGAACATGCATCCAACTCTCCAGAAGCCGATTTCACCATCTCTCAATTGAATACATCCAAAAACCCCAACCCTAACCCCAATTCTAATGGTGTATCTTCTTCAGTGGTCTCTATCTTCTTCTTTTTCGTATCTATACGTTCAATTTGGTAGCTAATTATTAGTTTATTTGTATGCCTAATAATCAATTGATTAACTATGCTTTTGTAATTAGGGCAAACGCAGAAAATCGAAGCCGGTGAGATATGGCGGTTCTACAACCATTATTGAGAGCTCACATTCACCTTCTAATTATAATAATTATGTTAGTGTTCTCTCTTAATTTTCTATTTAATTGCAGAAAGCTTGAATATTCATAAATTAGGGTTTTTGTTTTTGGGACTGTTTCTTTTACCTGTATCAAGGAATTTATAGAGTGTTATGTTGATTAACAGGTAGTTGATGATTCTACGAGCAACAGTTTGAGGTCAGTTTTGGTTGTTTTATATAGTTGCTTACTTGCTTGTTTGTTATTAGTATATATTAAGAAAAAAGAGCGTTGAAAGTGATAGTGTTAGTTGATATACAGCTCCCAAAAACAGAATTCTGTTAATTTCTCGCCTGCGTTGATTCGAGCTACACAGGTTCAGTCGAGTTTAGGAACCGAGAATCCTAGTTGTGTAAAGTTGATGTTGAGAGCACATGTCGACACTGGTTATTGGATGGTATAGAGTTACTGTCTTTTCAATAGCTGCAATCTGTTTTAAGTCTTAGTTATAGAAACTGTATGAGCTGTTAGTGTTTTCTGGATGCAGGGATTTCCACAGTGGTTTGGCAAGTTGTTTTTACCGAAAATAGACTGTGAAATGGTGCTTGAAGATGAAAATGGGGATATTCAACTTCTTAGATACAATTCTGACAAGAGTGGACTTAGTGCCGGATGGAAAAAGTTTGCATCTGGGCATAACTTGGTCGAAGGAGATGCTTTGGTTTTCCATTTAGTTGAATCGTACAAGTTTAAGGTAAAATACTATCTATTTTGCTGTTTTTCTGAACATGAATACCAATAGTTTTAGTCAGAATTATTGGAAAATGCGGAAGTTGGTGTTTAGTCGTGAGTTTATATTTATAATCTAAAAGTCAGAAAGACTGTACGGTTTTTAAATTGAAGTCATGAATGCTAGTTTCCATTTGAAACTTTGTCAACATCATCATTAAATTTCTTTTTATGGCTTACAGCATAATTCCACTTAATAAACTCATGATAAAGTGATAACATAATGTACAAGTGCAACGAGCAACAATCTCAATTGGCTATGAGAAAGTCATAGGAAAGACTGCATAAGTGGTATCAGATTCATGAGGATAGTTTAAATTAAGAATGCATATCTGAACTGTGAATCACCCATTAGTATAATCAGCCTGACCTGAGCATAACTGTTTTATTTGGTTTTGTGATAGCATATTTTGGTCCTTGTTTATAGAACTTATGAGCTGGTTATTGGGTTCAGTTTGTGGTTTCAGGTATCCATATGATCTATTAGGATAGAGTTGAAAGTGATTAGTCCTGAAAAATTAACTTCCTTTCCATAATCAATCCAAATTTCTTTATAGTGAGGAGAAACAGAGAAATGCTACACTTACAAAAAGTTTACAAAGAGTTGCATACGAAACTAAGATGATGTTTGTTTTGTGGGTTTTAGAATGAGGGAATGGGTGTGAAAGGCATTGAAGTTGTTAGTTATACTGAAATGGGTTTTATAAAACCCACAAAGGTTATGACCAAACCCATTTGTAATTGTGGGGTTTCTTCAACCTCCTCTCAGGCACACTTTCTTCTTTTTTCTTTCTTTTTCTCTCATCAAAAATTCACCTGCATATTTCTCTTTCTTATTTTAAAATAATACTTCAGATTAATTTTTAATTCTTTCATATTCTTTCAAACCTTCACCCATACCAATACCCATTCCCAATCCCATTTACACACCAAACACACCCTAAATGTACCAACGATATGAAGAGAGAGTAACAAAAATTCAATTGTGGTTGGTTCACCTTATTGTCCACATTATTTTGTATGCAACTCCTTGTAAACTTTTTTTAAGTGTAGCATTTCTTGTTGGAATATCAGTAGCTTGTTTTTTATTTTGTTTTATTTATTGTTATTTATTTATTTTCAATTTTTAATAGGCTTAAGGTAATTTGATACCCCCTTTTATACCAGTTTCTATGATAATGATTAAAAGAAGATATAGACCACACCAGGGTTAAATGGTTGAGTTCACTTGAGTTAGAACATGTTTCTGGTTCAATTTTTGAATATTTTAGGGATCATATGACTGTTTATCTTTCGAAACAAATAATTCAGATATATCTCATAAAACTGGATTCTTTCAATTTCTAATGTGTAGGTTTATATAATTAGAGCGAATGATTTGAACCTAGTAGATGGTGCTCTTGGTCTTTTGAATTTGGAGGCACACCCACAACAAAAGAATACACCCTCACCTACAACAAAGAAAAGCAAGCGTCCCAAGTCATTTCCATTAACTGCTCTTCCAAAGAAAAAGAAAGTGTCAAGTACACCATCACAGATTAGCATCCACCATAGGGAACAATCAAACGATAGTGAAGAGGTTGGTTCCGAAGTTCTAGAAGGTTCCAGACCTACTAAACCGGAACTTTCATTTCAAGATCTTAAAAACTTTAAAGACTTCCGTATCATGGTCAACGGGGTGTGCATTGACTCTGAGCTTCCGGATGATGTCAGAATGGACTACTACAAACTCTGCTTCTGTAGGAAGGAGCTCCTCCATGATTCTGTTTCGAAAAACAGGTATCACAAGTTGGTAGCAGGCATGATTGGTGAAACTGTAAACATTGCAAACAAGATTAAGAATTGCAAGTTCACCACATCTATGGAAGAATTCGATGCATGGGATAATTCCCTTAAATCGTTCGCCCAATTAGGAATGAAAGTTGAATTTTTGCGTGATAGGATCCTTACACTTTCAAGACTCATCTTTGAATCAGAAGATAGGGTGGATATTGAGAGGTATGTTGAAGCTAAGAACGAACTGAAACAGATTGAAGATGAGATAAAAAGCATGACAGAAAAGCTCGTGGAACTGAACGAGTCTTCTAGAAAGTTGAAGGGAATTGTAGATGGGTTGAAACAGAAAACTAGGAGGTATGAGGTGAAGTTCCAAGAGCTGCTTGATGCACCATGGTAATAATTAAAATGTATGAGAAGGTTTTCTGTCTTTATTTGCCTAGATTAAGCTTTAGTTTTTATTAGTTATGTGCTAGTGACTGATGAACCAGGAAAGTATTTATACATTCTAGAAAGTTATGGGTTCTTTTATGAGGAGCTTGTTTTAATTATGTCAGAACTATAGTTGTTGGATTCATTTCATTTCATTTCTTTTTTTTATTTCTCATTTTAATTTTTTTAAGCAACATATACCGTAAAGTTATATAATAATTATAACTATAAAAGTACCTACATATACCATATATGTTATAATATTTTGTAGGAAAATGGCATTCAATATTTGTTGTAATAAATAATGGAGTTTGATGGGGGCGTTGGTTCCTCTTTTTTCTTATGTCAAAAGGCAAAATGGGAACATGGAATATAAACCCCTTTTTAATACTCCAGCGTTTGGAATTTTGCATAGAGGATAAGAACCACAAACAATTTCTTCATAGTAGATATCAACTAGAATCCAACAAGACAAACAAGTAGCTGATATCTCAACTCTTTTCAAGTAATAACCATATTGAAATTAGCATATATTTTTATGCAACATCAATGTTTACATAATCACAGTAGATAACTCAAGCAACTGTTATATTGACAATGAAAATATCACAAAGAGGACTCTGCTAAAGTATTACAATAACCACAACTTGTCGATCAAAGTACATCGTTTGGCAAAGCCTTCCTATCGCGTCTTGAATATTTAATAAACAAGTAAGTAACATTATATATTTTTTTTAAAAGTCCTCATAAGAACCCATTATGAAAAACTTGCAAAAATCAAACACCTCAGGTTGATATAAAGAAGCTAAAAAGATTTTTAAAGCGATGTACAAAAAGAAATAACATTAATCTTAATAGAAACACATGAAAACACTCAAATCGCTCAAGATTCATATATCTTCATATGCAAATGCTTTTGAGCAAACTTCACCAACTTCTCCATTTCAGTAGTACTATCAATTGCGCCACTACGATTAGAATCAGCCGATTGCATTGCCATTTTGGCCCTCCAACTTCCAAACCATATCTTAAGGCCATGAAGTGCCTCTTTGAATTCCTCTTGGCTAATACGACCATCGTGGTTATCATCATAAGCACGTAACCATGCTTTGAACTCATCAACAGTCATTGATCTGTTTGGTTCCAATCTTATGCACCGCATGATCGCCATATGAGATATATTGAGTATTAATGAAGATGTTGGTGAAGTTGATATATGTGAGTGGAGACTCATGGGGAAGTTATATAGTGCCCAAAGAATTAGAATCTGTAAATGGAGACCACAAAACTTCACTTCATTTCACTTGGTGTATGGTATCGAATCTTTTTTCACTTTTGAAAATTGCGGGTAGAGTGTAGACCGTTGTATTCCATGTGGATAATTAACTTTCGTAGAACATTAATTTTTATTAGTTTCAATCAAGTTGTAAATTCATAGTAGTCATAAATTTTAACATCAATGATTCTAGACACCTAAAAAGGTTATCAAGTACTTGGTGACACTATTTTTCATCACAAACATGGAAACTTATATCTACTTATTTAATATAAGTTTTGGTAATGACTTCAATATCAAGCAGCCAAATAAACAGTAGCGTTGAGTATTGATTATAAAAATGTGTTTGCTGAAGTTCAACACGTACTCAGACGTATTTTTGTTGAAGTTGATACTCTGCCCTGTTTAAAAACAAAGTATATTAACATCTTCGTCTCAAATTAAATGTCCCGTTTTAATTTGTACATAATCTAAAGAAATGAGAATCGTCACATTAGACACTAACAAAATTTCATCTTAGACTTTTAAAAATCATTTTAATGACATAGTTTAAGGCTTAAAGTAAATAGACATCATATTATATGATGATATGGTCTACGCTCTACACGCATAATAATTTTAAATTACCTTTTACCATCATTTGTTTAATCCCAGTTGAGGAATTATATTCTCTTCCCAAAAGTGGAAGAATAACACGTAATCACGTTAAGTTATTGGTTACTTTAGAATAAAATACAAATATAAAAGATTATAAAAGATGTTATGCAATCTAGAGTATGTTAGAGAATTTCTTTTGGATTTACCATTGAAGTAAATATAGCAATATCCACATCACCTCGTGATTCATATATTCTAGAAGTGTCGTTTTGCATTCTTATTGGTCAATATAATCATCATGCATGGTTGTCATCACACGTCCATAACAATGCGCTCGTCAACAATATATATACTAGCTGATAACTCATACAATACACGAAAAATGTAATTGAGATCGATAAAAAAGATAATGAATAACATTTATAAATTTGATGTGAAACATACGTATGAAACTAAATATCATATGATGAAGAACGGATTGTAACAATCGGATATTTAGTAAACATTGTTGGATAATTGATGGGGTAAGTACCCGTAATCTAGCACAATTGTTTCGTATTTTTAAATAAAATATAGATATAGATTTGGTTGGTTTAATTCTTTATATTTAAATCAGTTATGAATTGTATATTGTCTGTATCATATAAAAAGAGATTCAAAGTTGTAACAGTTTTTAAATGAATGTATAAAATGTTTAAATGTTTGTTGCACATTGTATAGGAAAGTTGTTACACATATTTGTATGAAAAAAAAGTATATGAATATTTTAGGTTTTTTACCACTTTCATTTTAAGATAAAACATAAAAAATACTTTATAAAGAAGTATAGATTATTACAATATTGTTTAAATTATGTGCATTACATGATCATCATGTGTCCTCAAAATTTATGCTGATTAATGAATGAAAACGATGATGAATTTGACATGTACGTGTAACTTAATTAGCCATTATATATCTACGATTAATGTGACAAGGGGGCTTCAGTTTCCATTAAGCATTAAAACAATGTCTTTTTTCGATAAACAATTGAAAGACACCACGCATACGAACACCAAATATACATGCTACTACTAAACATGGAACAATGTTATATATCCTTATAACTTTTGTGTCTAATTCATTCTCCAAATAAACAAGATGCGATGAATATGTATATTCAATTTTCTACATTACACATATATCCGTATTGCGTCATGTGTCACCAGAACATTGTTCGGAGGATAATATCATTTTCACCAGAACATGTACGTACATTATACCTTATCCCATTTAATGGAAATATAATAACAAGCTAGAAAACATGCCATTCTGTTTCTTTTACAATAACAAATAAAATTAACACCAATACATTCTAACCCAATATACGAATCACACATATTCTATACATAATTGTCTCAACTGAGACTCAAACTGACAATCTTTTGATTGATAGAAGCCCTTTGGTGTCATGAAATTACATCACGCATGATTGTATACTTTCATATGCAAATACTTTTGTGCGAATACCACTAGCTTCTCCATCTCCTTGGCGTTATCGATGGTGCCACTATGATTAGAATCAACAAATACCATCGCTCTTTCAGCCTTCCACCTCCCAAACCATATCTTTAGGTCATGAAGTGCCTCTGTGAATTCTTCTTTATTAACACGACGATCATGGTTGTCATCATATATGCGCAACCATGCCTTAAATTCATCTATGGTCATTGATTTGCTCGGTTCCAATCGTATGTATTGCTTGAACGCCATTTGTACGTACGTCTCAAGGCTTAACAATTTCAATTAAAGAACTAATTTGGAGATGAGATCGATATGTCTAAGTTGAGAACGATGCCATTGCTATATAATGTCTAAAGTAAATGGTGAGCTATAATATTAATGGAGACCACACGGCTACACTTTCAATTCAAAATGCATCCTAATTTTGACTTTTAAGGTCGTTATCAGAGTATTCTTTATGATTCGATAGAATACTTATAAAACAAATTGAAGATCACGAACGGAACGATTCGACGAGTATTCACAAGTTCGACAACATCCACTAGCTGTATTTAACAAGTCACAAGTGTGTGAATATAAAGTTCAAGAATAATCATCATAATTATATAAATAGTTGCCCCAACACGAGATTAATATGTGGATTTTTGTTACAACTCACTGCTTCCCATTCTCCAAAGTCAAAATATCATCTTGCTACTACAAAAGATCAGACGGTTTCTCATTAAAAACAGATTTACCAACCACTATATAAGCTATTTATGGCAACTTTCATTTAAATATATCTTTGGCATAAGTCCAACACCCAATATATCACGCTAAAATGACTTATCACGCTGTCTATTAAAAGTTACACTATATGTTTTTCATTTTCGTTATGAAGAAAAAAAAAACACAACAATTTGAGCGTACGGTCCATTGATTTTCGACCAAAAAGTAACATAAAATTATCTTTCTAATTAAAAGTAGGAGAAAATATTCCTTTCAAGACTATATTTTTGTAGATATTTTCTAAATTCAGTAGCTTAATTGGTGTTAGTACGCATTTGAAGGTCCTAATTCCTAAACACATTAAATACTTTTGGAAAAAAGTAATAATAATACCTAATTACCTTGATATACTTTTGCTTTTCCAAATGCATTTTTTCCATAATAGTTTCCACCATCTTATGCTTAGATTCACATTCTATAAAGTTCCGGTAATTCAGCAACAGAGTGTTAAAACTTGAGCATTAAAAATTTAGAAGAATAAACACTAATGGTATGATTCATTTAACATGTGTAAAATTGGGATGGGTACTAAATATACACATGCATTCGTCTAATTAAGATGAGATAAAAACAAAATTAGGTGCACATGTTGCTTCTATTAGTTTGTTTACTAGTGTGTGCCGTATACAACAGAGAGGGCAAATAATTGATTGTTAATTGACACATTTACTCTAGTATGCCCGTATACAATAGTGAGGACAAATAATTGATTGTTAATTGACACATTAAATTTTTTATCACGTTTATATAATGAGGAAGAGATACAAAAGAGATCGTCAGTATCACTTACTGTGCAAAAGCTTTCTTATGAAGAAGACTTACGTAACATGACTTATGAAGAAGAGTAAATAAATGACGACGACGACTTGAAGACTTTGTTTTATAATTTTATGTTTGAAGATGTAATATGTATTTCTCAATATTAGTTTAAATGAAAGTAAACAAGAAAATTGCTCCAAAAACGTGTTTGATATTGCTCAATTTATACATATTTATCCCTTGCACTATCTTTCGGTTTATTCATAATCTTTATTAGTTTCATAAACTTTTGGTACTTAATTTGCCTAATTACTGTCTTAAGAGGTTAAAGGATGAATTGGGTGAAAAGTCGAAAAGAAAACAAGTTTTAATGGTGAACAGAGGAGGTACATGCCGAATACATCACCCTACTCGCAGGGTATATCAAGACAGAAGGGTTTTGATCTTAACTTACCTGCTAGGTACGTGAAAAACCCGGTTCGGATGAAACAAGTTTCAAACGGGTTTAGACCGGGTCGGTCTTTCCCCGGCTATAACCGGTTTGAAACTGAAACGGTTTGAGTCAAACCGATTTTGACTTCAGTTGACCCAAACCTATCCGGGTTTAAAACTAGTCCAGTTTGAGGAAAAAACCGGTATTGCCCACCTCTATAGAGAAGTAGGATGGTTTTTTCAACAATAATAATCTATTTTCTATTTTTGTACTCTTAAGTCACTGTATCTCTATTTATTTTTTAGAGCCATTAAAAGTTGGTTTTTTCTTTGGGCAATTATTGTACTATCCATTAGAGATTCGACAAACAATTGATAATGTGATCAAGTTTATAGATTTGATTTTGTGATATCGAATCGTAATTTATAAAAACATTAAAAAAATAAAGAAAAATACACATAAAATAACATCGTTTTATGTATCAAAATAATTTAAATTCTAACGAGAGTTTCAAACTATGTATATATTTTTAACACGTAAAAAGATGTCATTTCATGTGTATTATTTTTAATTTTCATTTTTTACATTTTAAATTACGATTTTATGTATGAAAATCAAATATATAAACTTGATCACATCATAAATTATTTATTAAATTACTCGACATATAGTGTATAAAAAATCAAGTTTTAATTACCTTGAAGGAAAAAAAGTACAATATCACAAAAATAAAAAAAGTAATAAGTAAGTTATGGAAAGGAGCGATTTATTGATTTTGACCGAATAGCGCGTGAAAGCGAAATGGATTGCTACACAACCATAGATATTTTAGCATTTTACCTAACGACTTTACATGAATGATAGATAATTTTTGTATCAAATCCAATATTGTAAGATTGGTGATACTTCTCCAATCGATGTCACGTATGTTTGATGAAGACATTATAAAGTAAAGTTAATAATGACGTACATGTGCATATATTTGCTCGTTAGTTAATCCAAAGTTAGTGTCTAAAGCTAAATGTTTTTTAACCATTTGCATAACTTTCAACGTTGTTAGGTTCTAAAATTAAGCACATGGTTGATTAATATTGTTTGTTCATTTGTTAATTCAAGGATGGTGTGAACAGGCTCTGTTAATTAGGTTGTCAACTTTGTAGACTTAACAAATGCATGAGTTGAATGGAAGAAAGGTTATATATATATCTATATACATATATATTAAAAGAGTGTAAAAGGTTATTTTACAATTTGTCACATAAATAAAATGTCACGTGACGACTTTTAAATTTTTTAAATCAAATTAAATAAATAATTAGAGTTAGATAATATTTGAATATAATATTAATTTAAAAGAATTTAAAAATTATATTTAAATACTAATTAGAAAATAATATTAAACTATTAAAAATAATTAATTGTATTAAATTTAATAATATTAATATTTTTATTAATTTCTTAAAAATAGCAATCTAAAAATTTAAAGATAGTTAATTACATTAAATTTGATAATATTAATATTATTATTTAATTTTATAAATAGTAATAGTAATATTTTGTAGTTTCAAGTTACAATCATCAATTTATTTTTAATGAATAAAAAGTACATCATAAAAATTGTATTATTTAGATTGCCCGTATATCGTACGGGTTTTAATCTAATATATATACACGTAAAATAAAGCACCAAAAGTCGTTGAATTTGATAAGAAGAACACGAAAGTCATGACAACTTTTATATTACAAAATTATTTAAAATGTATGCTAGTACATTGTTATGCAATGTTCACGTCTAATAAAAACATATAAACAAAGCCCGAAAGCTAGAATATACTTCACAACTGACCACGTGGCATCTTCGTCAATTGCATGCTTTGTTATGCTGGTCAGTTACTTTTCGTCCATGGAATGTGATGGTTGTTGAAATCACTCTGAAGTTTCATATTTTTCATTTGGGCTCCAAAAGTTTCATTTTTCTCATCACGACCCCTTTTTTTCTTTTCATCTTTCACCAGCACCCCAAACAACCTGAAACCTTCGTCATTATTATTATCATTATTATCATTATTGTTACTGTACATTCCGAGTCCCACCATCGTGGTCTCACCAACCACGATGTCACCACTAATGACACGATTGATCTGATCTGGGGCCACATTTACACTGTTACTCAAGAACAACACAAGATCATCACATTGTTTTTTCGCTCGTGCAAGCTCCAATGTCAAAAGCGTCTTTTCTTTCTTCAACTTTTCATTCTCATCGCTCAAATTCTCAAGTTTCTCCACAGTGGCCAAAACCACAGAACCAGAATTCTTTGAATCTTGGGACGAGGTTGAGCTACAACCACGATCATTGACGGGACTAGTAGGCGCTGATACCAAACCACCATCTTCGTCACACTTCCCTTTGGGTGATGCCATAGTTTTTCGGCGGTGGATTTCGATTAAAAGCTCCTTTTGACCACGTTTGAAAAATTCATTGGCAAACTCCCATTTGTTTGGAACAGTCTTGTGGAACCCCTGCAGATTATAAATTTACACATTAGACCACGCCACAAGTGTCCCTCTTTTACAGTAGGTGTGGACCATAAGAAACTTATCATGGGCACAAAGATTCTTTTAAACTTTTTTCTATTGTCTTTTTTAAAATTTCTGATGAAACATGTTCCTATAATTATGGCGCATATCTTTGGAAAATGGCATCTTATTTAACAACTACGTACACACTAAACGAAAGTTAATATATGACTTAGGTGTTTCGTTTTTGTAGACAACAATTTTAAAAGGAACGTTTAAATATGTGACTTTGATATTAATTGAGTGGTCGTTTATTTAACCATCATGCAATTATTAACCATCAACGAAAGGGAGGGGACGTCTCGTGTACAATACTAACTCCCCACGATTCGCATAAAATAACTTATTATTATCCCTTTTGCCGCTCTTGGAACAATATTACATCATATTCAAATAAATAATACCGGTTTAGAGTTATCCTTTTATTTTTTGTAAAAATACATACAATTGATTGTTCCTTGATAATATCCGAAGGTATAAAGTTTAACTAAAAAGTGTGAAAACTTGTTGCAAAATCACGAAATCGAAAATACCTTATATAAAAAACGTATCAAATAAGTGAATTTTTTTTATCTAAAACAATAGAATAAATGAGTAGGAGTTGGTGAAGGTGAAGGTGGGAAAGGTAACATGGTTGATTGACAAATTTTCTATGAAAGATAATATGGATGAAGTATACATGTGAGCAACCAACCTATTAAGTCAAAGACAATACTTTTTGTCTTTCTTAACCCGAAAGAAAACCACTTAATTATTGGTAAATATAATATGTCAGTGTATTAAATTATAATCGTCAAAACATATGGTATATATGCTAATTAATTTTTTATTTTGTAAACTTACGTACCTTTGATATACTCTTATACTTAAGTATTAAACTAGTAGAGTATCTATGTATGTAACATAAGTAAATATAATACAGGGTAATTGTCAGTCATATGTTGTATTTTAATATAATTTAATAACAAAATAAAGGAAAACCAATAAATGTAGTAAAATCCGTTCAATATAGAATGTTACAATATTCGTTAAAATTTGATTGATATTTGTAAAAAAACAAAGTCTAGAAAATGTTAGGATTAAGAGAAAAAGTATTAAATAAGTTACTATATCTATAATTATCGGTTTTAAAATAAAGAGTGTAAATTATTTTATAATTAATTGTATATTAAGAACTACACATTTTAATGTTATTTGGTATCTAGACGTATAGTTATTATCTTGATGGTCTCATGCATATATCACAAAGTCTTTCCAATTGATTTCTTTTACTTGTTTGATTTGGTTGGATTAAAAAGATTGATTAAATATATTAATTCGATTGGAGTTTATGGAATTATATAGAATGATTATATGACAAGAAAGTCCATGGGCTTATACACTATGTATGTTACTATGTAAGCATAAAATGAAATATACTTGATATTTACCCTTTGAATGTGAAATGAGGAGGGAGATTTTTGAGGGACGACCAAGGGTAAAATAGTCTGAACCTCTTAATTTGAGGATCTCAAAGTGTTTATTATAATTAAACTAAGAGTATGAGTAAATGTGAGAGATTAATGGTTTAAATTGGGGATGTATGTAATTATAGAGTTTAGGTAGAGAAATAATGTATTTTGATGTTTAATAGGGGGATGTATGATATTAACTCTGAAAAGAAAAGTGTACGTCTAACTAGGAGTTATAGTTCAATTCATCCGTAAAATATAGTTTTTATACATATAATTAAACTAAATATAAAAATTAAAGAACTTTCATAAAGCCAGTTGTTAGATATAGGAATTAATCGAAAATGAAGCTAGATTAATTGAACAACGATCCATTTAACAAAGAGTTCGGATGACTTACATAAGTATTAAGTTGACGAACAAAGCTCGAGAAATTGTTGTGTTTGAAGGAACTAGGAAGCAAATCCCTAGCGAAATCCGCAGTTTTCCAGACCACAAATCCGCTTCCATTTTCATTCCAAGAAATCATCTCATCTGTCATCGGATCATCTACCAACTGATACGTCTTCATCAGAAACGGCGCTGGAGCAGATCGTTGCACCATTTTTCGTTGCAATATCTATTTCGAATTACTTTATTCAATCTTTTTTACTTAACTAGTCTTTCAATTCTAATGTCTAAAAAATCAAAATTGTTGATCGATCATTAAGAACTAAATAGCATAAGAGCGGTTAGAAATTCCCAGCTCCAACAATAAAATCCAGAAAGGAACATTCTAGATCTAGCGACGAATTGCTTAGTTTTATCCATGAGCGTAAACTTGCTGAATTCGTATACAAGACACACTCATAACTTACTAGACAAGGCTCTTTTGAAACGATGATCGAAAATGAACATGAATACCAGAATGACAAATGATTGAGAATGAAACTAGATTATGTCTAAGTATTATATAAGAGAATTTATGAACAAAAAACTACAAAATGGATTTATAAAGAGCGGAGTGGGGCTGGGGTTGGTGATGGTCGGGTGTGAAACGAAAGGATATAATAAACGACCATCAAAAATGAAAACAAAAGTGACAATTGTAGTCGTGTTATCTCAACCGTTGAAATGTCTATAACCTTAAATATTTCTTCTTTATTTCATCTTGTAATGATTAACTGTAAGACATGATCATTTAACATATATTAGGTAACAAGATTTATTAGAAACTTAAAGTAACATCTATATTGTTACCGGGGTGAAGTTTTTGAAACAAAATTTACGTTATAATAACGGTTAATTTGGAAATTATTTGATTATTATGAAACAAACTTTAATGTAGAATCGATAAAATAGAATTTTAACTGTTGACTAGTGAGTTAATTAAATAAAAAATAAAAGATATTAAATATTTTTTTAAGAATTAGAAGGTCAACTATATAATTTTCGGATTTTTAATACCCGTTGTTCTACAATTTTGAGTTATACCATTTCTTGATGCGCATACTATTGATGCACATTGATATACATATTGTATGTTATTTTATTTATTTTATTTCAAATTTTTTTAGTTTGATTCAAATTTAGTTTGAAATTAACTAACTAGTTATATTATAGTTTGACTGAAAAGATTTAAATGTTTGCTCATTTTAGTCAAGGCAACCTAAATAAAGTTGTTGCTGTTTTTGTTTTTGAGAGAGATGAAGTGTACATGAATGATGTTTGATTTTTAATATAATTTAACTTAACTAGTGGATTAAAAGTATAGTATTAAATTTTGTTTATGAATATATGTAGAAAAATAAAAAGAGTAGGTTAATGACATAGATAAGTAATGGATATGCGCCTAATATATTTATGGCCCGCCCGATTAATTTCATAAAATCGGCCCCTTCTTATTCGAATTGCTTACGATTGCTTTGCATCAACTTCTAGAAGGGGAAACATTTCAAAGCACTTTATAGTTAATACGTCGATGCTTAAAAGTCGTTTAATCTAGGGTTTGTCTTTTTATGTTGCAAAAAGTCTTTCTTTTTGGTGCTCTTTGCTATATACTCGTATATGGTTATAGATAGATAGATAAATGGATATCCATATACTGATCCTTTGACCATAAGTACTTAATTCAAATTTTATTCTTTAACAGCAACTTGAAAATTGATAAAAGCCGACTCATAGAGTTGGGTCTCGTACTAAATACGTCTTTTGGCCAATGGCACATTAGCAGGTGTACGAGTTAGTCTCGTATGCAAATGTTTAGATAGCCTGCTATTTTTGATGTGAGGTAATATGCCCTTTCATATCAACTTCAACATGAGAGAAGATATCAATGGGTGTTTAACTGGGTCAATATTCTTAATTTTCCATGATCTTATTGTGCTTCAGCACAACACTAACGACGAAGAAAAACCCCACAGTACCCAACAAAAGGATAATTAATGACAAATTTAAAATGTTAGTCTAAAAATGTGACTACTAGGAGATTGAAATAACTGACATAGGGTATGTTTGGTGAAGTAGCTGTAGGCTGTAGCTGTAGCTTTACGTTTGAAGCTTTTCGCGAAAAGCTACTTCTAGTAGCTTTGAGAATATGAGCTTTTCGTTGAATTCTAAAGCTACAGCTTATACATGACAAACAAAACTTTTATTTTCATAGGAGCTTTCCGTTCAAAATTTAAAAGCTAAAACTTCGAAAAGCTCTCAAAACTCCATGCCAAACAAACCTATAGGCAAACTTGCTAGTTATTGACAAAGGGCATTTAATCTAATGGTATGAGAAGAATTTATCAACTAAAATGTTGTGGGTTCAAATCATACTTGTGACATTGAGTATATATATTTATCGTGATTGTAAATAATATGTGAGTTAGATTATACGTTTGCTATTTCAAAAATTTTAAAAACTTTCCGGATATTAAACTTTAGAAATGAATTTTTAAGCTATATTTAGCACGTGATAAAACCGTACACGCCTCTTGGTTTAATTACTTGTGACATCTTTGTAGGTGTAGACATATATATGTCCTAGAATTGACATGATGCTACAAAAAACAGGAAATTACAAATCAGGATTCATACAAAGGTACGATTAACAATAATACAACGGACTATTGACATTACACATCAATACATCATCATAGGCTCCAACCATTTTAATGTCACCCATAGAACTATATAAAAACGTAAAACCAAATAACATGAAAACAATATTTTTTAAATTAAAGTTAATTCACGAAAACACAAATCATGTAAACAAGAGAGACTATAAATGAACAAGTGAAAGTAAACATTAAACAACATACAAATGTCAAGCTACAAACATTTAAAGTAAAGTGTTTCCCCTCTCAAAGGCTTTCAACAATGTGGTGGTATTTACAAGGTATGATTATAGATCAAGATTTCTTATAATCTAGCCATTATTGTTCTTAACCTTGTTCTTCAATTTAAGCATATTTTTTCCTTCATGCTTTCAGTTTCATGGAGACGATAATGGCGATGATGACGATTGACGCAAAGAAACAGCAACAACTTGAGCCCATTGTTTCAATCTCGTCTTCATTGTTTGTGGATTGTCCCCTGCATCAAAAAATACCAATCGCAAAATCAAAAAACTTGAATTCACAACGTGTTTGGCTAAAAGCTTGTTTAGACAACTTACAAACTTATTGTATTATCGAATCACTATAACATCAAAAACTGGTATTGAAAAAGCTTATCGAAATTCAGTCTTAAGCTATTCGGTAACATTTACGGAACTCTTGTGTTTATTGTGTTTTGAATCTTGGTAACACAATAACACCTCATAAACGGTTTAAATAACCCCCAAAATGAAACATATTTTCGCATTCTTTAGAGTCCAATTCGATTGTACACAACTACACATTGAATCGCAAAACTAGGTTTATAATTTAATATTATGTTGTAGTCAAAATTTAGGGCAAAAACTGGTTCATACATAAATTTAAAATTGACTAATTATGATCAAAATTCGAGTAAAATTAGTGGAGATAAATCTAGTTTTATAAGAATTCTAGAAACATATATTTAAAAAATTGATAATAATCAAGCTTCAATTATAAAATTACCGCGGTCAAATATGGCTTGAGGGCTGTCCACCGCAGCAGATAAATCGGAATCGGAGATCAACGAGGAAGAAGAAGAGGACACCGACGATGATTTGGAAATGGTATGATTATAGTGTTTATTAACGGCGTAATACAAACCTAACGCCGGCAAAGTATTTGAAAGACGGTCATTTGATTCATTAAATCCAAACCCTAGCTCAATGCAAGCTTTGAGTTCATCGATATCTTCATCGGTGACGCTTTTGTTTTGCCGGCCGTGTAGTTGTTTGTCTTTCCGTTTGACCCATTCTTCGTCTCGGAGAATGTCCGGCGACCACGAATTGTGTTTGTAGAGAGGGGAGGCAGCTGGTGGTGGTGGCCGTGATTGGCGGTTGGTGGTGGTTGAGTTAGGTGGCGGCGGCGGCATGAATTGGTTGCCCCGACCCGTTAGGGTGGGGACCCGGTGAGATTTTTTGTTCGGTTCTGGAATCGCTATTGGTTGGTTTGATAGGGAGAACCGGGTTATAAATGAGATGTGAGGTTGATTGGCCCCACGCAACCACACGTTGTTAATTAATTAATTAATTAATTTTTTGTTCAATTTAATATTGATAGTTTTTTAATTACAAACGTAATAAAAATATTATATCTTCGATCAAACACAAATTAGCGTTTTATTATCTTTATTAAGATATAATATAATTAGTGTATATTTGGAATGTATTTGGGTAGAATGAAAAAGTTGATAAGTCAGCATCTTTTTTAATAAGATATATTAATATTAATATTAAAGTAATTAAATGAATTGTTATTTTGAGACGAGTTAATTTAATAAACTAAAGATTATCTTAGATTAGTCATAGCTAAATATTAGCAATGATGACATAGATTTCTTTAAGAGGTTATATTGTTCTAATTGACAGAAAAACTAAGTAGGTTTGTATTTTACTAACTTAAAATGAAAATTATGAAAGTCTGTTGTTATCTAATCAACATAAATAACCATAAATATGGAATATGTACAAGCAAATCTGTAATATGAGAAGTATTTGTTATCAGAGAATAAAAATGTGATCCAATATGTATGAGTTCTATTTGATTTATTATTCATATATGTGAGTATTTTTAGGTAATTTCTTATTATAAATCTTTAAAATGGTTAGGATATCAACTCAACTTGTCTTAAAAGATTGATAATTGTAGAATTATGAGTTATGACATGCAATATAAAGGCTCTCAATATATGAGCCTTCACCTTTGACTAAGATTTGGGTTCACCGAGTCTACGCCCATTATATGTGAGTCAACATTCTAAATCTTAGAGAAAAACTACGACTACTTCTAGGAAATAACATCGTATATATATTGACTCATTAATATAAAGCCACTTGAGTATTATAATTCCTTATTGATTAAACAATAATAAATAAATGGTGACGTCAATAGCATATTTGGTTTGACTAATAAATAGGGGCTCAACATATATATTTACAAAAGTTAAGGATTAGAAAATGTAAATAAAAAATTGTATTATTTTAATTGTGATGTCAACAACCTATTCATACCTCATTTACCTTATATATCAAAATATCTTTGCATAAGTGACATATTCCTTACGTCGACTATCGTAGCTAAAATGTTTATTTTATTTGTGATAACGAGGTTTAAATAAATTAATATGCATATGGTCTTTTGTCTTAATAGTAGTTAATTAATTAACAAAACGTGTAATTAATATGTATTCATTACGTGTGACTTTTAACAAAAGACTTTCTTTACCTCTCATCCCACGGGTTGAGTCGAAGCAAGTAAAAAGCATAGATTCATTTTCTTATGTAAATAATACTTTTTCCTAATATTCTTAATAGCTTTAGCTAAACATTTATTAAATGGTTGGGAAATAGTTGCATGCCGTATAACATGGAACTTTGCAATGCGTTTGAACCTTTAATTACGTGTATTTAAATAGCACCTAAAATTAAAAGTTGTTAGATTAACAATAGGTACTAAATTTGACTCTATGTGAAAATTTAAGAGTAGACATAAAATGAAAAAGAAAATCACATACGGGATAGCTGATATACGGGATAGTTGATTGGTCAGTGACACATCATCTACTCGAGTTTTTAAATAGATAACAAAATTAGATGAAAGAAAAAGGATAAATAATCAGAAAAGAAAATAATAATAATTATTATATATATATTCTCGAGTTAAAAAAGAATAAAAATAAAATAACTAAATTTATAATTATATCCTTATAGTTTAAGCTCATTCTAATAATGTAAAATTGAAAAACATAATAAAAAAAAAGGTACAAAGTTAACGTCTAAATCCACAGTAAAAAATTGTGAATTCATTTGATAACTAAAATTAAATAAGCGCATATCTGTTTTTCTATATGTGGGCTTTTATATCTCTAACAGCTTCACGTCAAACTGCTCCACTAACCTTTCCGCATATGAACATTAATCGCCATTAAAAATTGCTCTGATAACTGGAAATGATTTTATAGTTAACTAGGTCAATAACAAACTAATCATAATCAAACTGACGCAAGTATTCTTGAAAAATTTGTTGGTTTGGATAAGATGATAATCATAAATAATTTGGATAAGACTTTGAATCGTATACGGATCACTTTTTAATTGTAATATTTCAATCCACTTTTACCCCGCGTTACACGAAATCCACAACCAGATAAGACAAAGTTCACACTCTAATTTTCGGCAAATAAAAACTAGAGCAAAACATGGAAACAATTTTTGTATTTGTTCTTGTGATTATGAAAGACCAGATTATGTTTATATATAGTATTAACAAAGTGACAATTAGTGAAAACTCACAACATTTCATGAATTATCATAACCTTTTGTGAATGGTCATCATACCCTTTCAAGCATATATTGACGTTTAGTGACAACTTTTTCTGAGCCGTCACAAATAGCACCCTAAAAATAGATGTCTATTCATTAACGACACTCTGGCAGCGATGATTATTTCTGTCACTAGAGCTAATAGCCACGTCTTTTAAACTCCATTCACATTCTTTGTCATTCATCAAACTTAGGATCAAGTTAGTCTATACAAGTGTGTACCCCGCACTTCCTAACTTGTTTTGTAACTTAACTTGAACTCTCTTTGGTATTCGTGAATCTCAATTACACTAATATCACCAACAGACGTGATCAAATAAAATCAAATTGATATTGTAGACTAGAAACTATTTGGGAAAATATTATGTTGATTATAAAAATATAAATATGTATATATTAGGTTATATAAGGGATAAAAGGGTCATTATACAAATTGATAGATAATTTCTTTTTCAATCCGTTCAGTTTTGAGCAGAAATTACTCGTAACAAAATAGTACTCTTTAACATTTCCATCTCTGTTATTTCCTCTCAATTTCTTTCCGTCCAAAAAACAAAATATTAAAACATAAATGTTGCTTCAACAAAGTTAGAAATAACACAAATGAAACAAGATACACTGTGAACATCCTAACCAAGTGACTTGCTTATGCTACGTTTCAATATTACAAATCAACTTTGAAAAATACTACGAAAAACCGTGAAGCATACTCTTCATTATATATTAATGTACATCACAAGGATAAACCAGCCGCAAAACTCAACTGATTACTACCATTATTGAAAGTTTGAAAACGATAAGCATAAATGGAGCTCGTTGCACTAATGATCAGCAAATAGAGGCCTCCTTTTGCAAACTTGTCATTTGAGAAAGAACAAATGTTATAACGTCAATTGACTTTCAATACTCCTAGATTACCTGTTGCTCCATCATTTTCTTTCGAATTGCATAACCATATATCTTCCTGTTGAAGTGCCACCATCATATATGGCCTACTTCTTGACTGGCGAGTTTTCGCTCAAGATCATACCTTGTAGAGATTTCTCTAAACTTGCCATTTCACTTTCCTTACCATCTTTAATATTAATAAGTTCCCCCTCAGTTTTTTTAGCTTTAACTAAGAAGAATCATGATGGTGTTCAGTTTCGCCGTCTGTGAGATTAGCTACCTCCTCATTAATGTTGTCCAACAACCCGATACTTTTAAGCTTACCTTTTCTTTTCTTTTGAGGTTTTAGAGAGCCACCGTCATTGCTACGTGTCATGGACTTCCCTTTCAATGTCTTCTATCTATAGATACCAGAATTATCAATAATTAATTCAACAACTTAGCTACAATTTCTAGAAGGCCAAAATCTCTAGCCCTTTGTGTTTTGCTGTCTGTAACTGCTACAATGCTGTACAATTTTTTACGTAGTATAATCACAAAAAACCCGCATTCAGGGGTCAACAAATTTTCATACTTCCTGGAGAATTCGGTCACCTGACTCATCAAGAATCTTTGGTGGGTATATCATGACCTTTACCCGGAACGCTACCTTCAGAATACAAGTCAAATTATGATCGAATTCGAATACATGATGCAGTTTAAGTATTTCATGAAAGTTAAAATGTATCTCAATTTAGTTTCGGGTGGAGTATAGTAGTTATGGACTACCTTCTTATTTGGACTAAACTCAAGGACATCAGATGGGTAAAAACGAGCTGGGAAGTTTGGAGGTACCCGATATCGCCTATCCTCATTACTGCAAAGTAATAACAAAAAAAAATTGCTTTTTTTCTTAGATATCCGTTCATGAAAAGATGCAAGATTTACATACATCATAGGTGTATACACATATGCTAAAAAGATCAGATTTTTGTGATACCCTTCATGAAAAGATGGAATAGATGTATGATAGACGTACAAAAAGATCAGATTTTTAAGATACTCCTTAATGCAAAGATTCAAGATTTACATAGATCTTAGATCTATAACGAATACGCTAAAAAGATCAGATTTTTATTATATAGATGTATGATACACCTACAAAAAGATCAGATTGTTAAGATGCCCCTTAGTGCAAAGATGCAAGATTTGCGTAAGTGTACGACACAGATGCAAAGATCAGATTTTTAAGGATATACCTCAATGAAATGATGCAAAATTTACGTCGACGTATGGTGCATTTACAAATAGATCATATTTTTCAGGTGTCCTTTTTTGAAGGAAGATTTTTGTATGCATACAGATACACACACATACATATGCATCTTAAAATTTTGTCTCTCTTAAACTTACTCGGTAATCCAGGTACCATGTTCGCTCCGTAAGTCAGTCACAAAAAAGGCGCCGTCTTTGTAGCTTATTCTACCATGCAGTTTTGAAACCTAAGATCAAAGAAGAACACAACTTAGCAACGGAGTAGGATGGTTAATTGAGTATAAATGATGCAAAATTAGCAATACAAACCTCTGGTGATGAGATGACTATTGAATTTCCTGGTATACTTGTGTTTGGCACACTCCTGCAAAATCAAGAAAGATTACAGGTCAGTGGAAATTCATTCGATTAAATTTTGAAGTTAATTGTTGTCAAATATAAGACTTACCCAACTAGGCAGGGCTTTTTCTCATCACGGCTTAACGAAACGATCTCCGAATCAGCATTTGATTTTCCAACCGGGATTAAAAACCATCTACCAAATACCAATGAAAAATATTGTTGAAGTAAATTCCCTCAAAATTATGGAATATATATGTTAGATGAACTAATCACTCACTCGCCACGAAGAGCACGATCTAAAGCATCATCATCCCTAAACCATGTTTGCAGATCACTGTTTGCCTGCATAATCGTTAGTTGGTTGTGAGCTATTACTACACCATCTCTTCTCAGTTGGTTGTCATACTCGTTAGTTGTCTTATTTTAAATTTGGAAGTCCGACTTATTATTTTTCATTTCCAAATTGACTGGGAAGTATCTGCACTTCTTATTAAAAACTTAATAACAATACTCACTAAAACTTAATAACAATATCAAAAGGCACAAGATGTACCACAATCATAGAAAGAACTGGTAGTAAAAATGAGATGTAATGGCTTATAATTACACGTTTAGAAAACACATGTTCGACATTTAAAGTCGAATGATGAGTGACGTACTTTATCAGTGAGTCTGCAGGACTGTGGTCTCCCTTCAAGTTTCAATCTGCAAAAGAAGACCTGTACAATTTAGAGCTATGAAACACGAAGCAATTGAATTTTATAAATGACTTGTCAACTGTGACTCACCCATTGCCACCAAGAACCCAACTGAGCATCAAAGGCATTCCAATATCAATGAAGAATCTGCCACCAACTCTTCCAGGATGTGGTATCCTAAAATTTGTTAAGAACTGCAAAATGGAAGTGTTATAGACAAAACAAAAAGAAGCTGCTTTCAAATGTCGGTTTGTATAATATGAGGGAGGTATTTTGCAAGTCTTACCGACAATGGTCCAAGCCCCACACCCAAATAAGCCTTGTAGGTTGATGCCATTATTGCAGCCATTCTTGCCAATCCATGTATAATTGCAACCCGTAGTCTTCTGGCATCCTCGTACCTAAAGAGATTAAAAAGACAAAAAGAAAAGTCAAAATATCGTTAATTTTTCTTAGATGGTTAACATATGAACCGAACACTCTTGATCCAATAGACAGCAACCGACACCACTTAGTGATTCCCAAAGCTATCTAGGTTGGGAATTCTCAATATTTTAGGAAGAATTTTTTATTTCGAGTTATAAAACTTAGCTAATATGCTAAGAATAGCAATGTCCTTTTTAAAGGACCCTTGTATGCCTAGAGAGGTATTAGATATAACTTTCTCTCAATTAACTCGTCTTATCATTCACTAGAACATTTATTTTTCAGAACAAATTATTCATTTCTCAAGATGTTGCACATAGCTGATTAATATGTAAATTCGCTTCTTAAACAGAAAAACATATTCATTTAACTTTATCATAAAGAGTCTGATTTTCTATTAAATATGTAGTGTTACCTCCTTAGGGAAGAGACGACATCTATAGGTGCTCCTGACTCTGAGCCTTGTCTCCATGCTTTATCAAGCTCAAGTGCTAATTGATAGCTATCCTGTATAAACACAAACAAGAACAGTTCAACTAAGCTTCTCCACACGTTCATGTTTGTGGAACACCTCAAAATTGAGGTGGAAAGATTGGCCGGGTCAAACCTGGCCCGGCTGAAACTGGTCATTTTTATTACAAATACTTTCATCCATTTTCCAGAAAGTAAAAATAACTAATGCATTATATGTGAACAAAAAAATTAGATTCTTACTATAATGACATAAATGATTTGATTCCTCAATAAAACAATTTAAGAGGTTGTATGCATTAAGAATGGACTTTGGGCAGCTTTCACCCCATTTGACCCATTGCCCTTTCAACTAATTTTTTTAATTTGGCCCGTTTGAGATCGAATAAAGTTTCAATTAACCCATTATAAGTCAGATTTGCCACCTCTACGTCAAAAGAACACGTAAATCACTTTTAAACTACGACTTAAAATGTTACCTCTATTGCCATGCAACCTCCTTGACCCAAGTTAGGTTGCATTGCGTGGACCGAGTCTCCAAGCAAGGTCACACGACCCTTTCCCCATGTAAATTTTGGGGTGCGGTCAAATATATCCCTCCTCAAAATTGCATCTTCATCAGTGGCAAGCAACAAATCCACCACGTTATCACACCAACCTCCAAATATTTCAAGAAGCCGTTGTTTTTTCCCTGGAATTAGAAAAAGAATAGAAGTGTAGATCATCAGTGGTCATATGGAAATTCTCAATTCTGAATCAACCCCATTTCATGCTATCTAAATTCATCCTGTATATATGATATTTAAGCTACTAAAAAGAAAAATTACCATTAGGCTTATCTGTACCACCAGCTGGTTCATTGTGAAATGCATACCATTGCATCTTACCGTCTCCAACATCAGAAGAAACAAAGTATTGTTTGTGACCTAAAAATACTCGATACCTGCAATGAATACATAAAATTTATTCAATAAAGGCTTAAAAACGGGAACAAAAAGACTACAAAATAGAAGACAAAAAGACACATGTTCATACCCAACAGTGTCAATATCTGGAGGTATAAAATCAGCAATCCCAGTGTAACAAGTGTAGCCAGAGTATGTGACATCTTTTGGCCCAAACAAATTCTTCCGTACCTAATTTAGTTATATGCAACATGCGTTCATATATCCAACAAAATAAGTATTAACATATGTACTGATGTATTCAATATCATACCTTTGACCATATTCCATCAGCCCCAACTAGAAGATCACCTTCAAACTGTTCTCCACTTTCAAGAACCACAGAAACCTAAATAAACAGCAAGACAAGACGACCATGTAATAGACGTAATTACAAATATACCCATGTGAATATAAAAAAGATCTAGAATTTGAAAGAAAATGGAATACGGCTCAAGATGTACCTTGTCACCATGATGTTTAAAGCTGACTACATTGCTACCATTCAAAATAATATCATCCCCAACAGCACTAGCTAGAATCTTTTGTAAAGTCATTCGGCTTATAACTCTAGTAACCGGAAGACCTCTTTCCACTGCAGGAGTAAATGTATCAAACTTAATATACCTGATAACCAAGTAATGAAATATCAGTATAATATTTTAGCTTAAACCAAGCATTAAAATATCAATATAATATCACATCACAAATGTAGTAATCTTTGACCTCCTAGAAGGAACATATTATCAGTATATAAATTCAACAATCCCCTGCATATATTTAGCTCCACTGCTGTAGTAACAACCATTTTGAAATCAACCATGTCTTTATAGCTTTTAACATCTGGAGATCCCTTAAAGCCAAGGTGTTTTCAAAATATGTATATAAACTAATCATTATGACATCAAGTTGCAAAATCTACTTTTAGTCATGTTCTATGATTATTTTTAGCTAAATATCTTCAAATTAAAAATTCCATATATATCTCTAGCTTTATACAGCATGTTATGTGATTCAGATTCTTCAAGTAAACACCCCCATACTTAGATAAACTGGGATGATGTCAACTGTGAAGTCCACTTTGCTAATTACAATAATCTAATCAACAAATACACTAATCAGTCATAAAACTATGATAATGAAAATCAAAGGGATGATAATTAATGGATATATAGTGTATACTAAAAGATAGAGACTTACCAATTACCAGAGATACCATCAACTAATCCATTAATTCTTTGACCAGTGATACAACCAGCTTTCATAACTTCATCAGCAACATCTAAATCAATTGCTTCTAAAGCAGCCAAAGCATTACTTTGTATCTGAATTGGACCTCTATATTGACCTTCACCTCTAATTGCACTCAAATCTCTCTCAAATACTACAACTTCAAATCCTTTTCTTTTTGCAGCCAAAGCAAATACCAACCCACCAATCCCACCACCTGCCACCAATACTCTCATTTTCTTCTTCTTTTCACCCGAAGAACCACCGTCTTGTTCCGTAGTCCGCGGCGGTGATTCAGTCACTAAAGCTTTGATATTTGAATAACCACCGAGTTTCTTGAATGACCCACTTTGGTTACTCTTAAGATGGTGGTGTTTATAGTGAATTGAGTTAAAGAATTCAACTGGGAAATGAGTTTTTGAGTGAAGTGTTGTTATTGGGCTGCAAAAAACATGAGAATTGGCCATTATTAACAGGTTTTTTCAAGAAAATCGAGTTAAAGTTTTGATTTTTAACGTTTTGTGATTGTTGGGTTGAGGAGTTTTAATAGAATTAAATATTCAAATTCAAATGATGGAAATTGAGGAGGTTATTGGGGATTGATGAAGTGGTGGTGGGTCTAGTGGTATTGTTAGCCAATCCATCAAGGAGACCTGGAACATGGAGAACAAGTGATTGAGATTCTTGAAAGCATCGGCAGTGCTCTGTTATTCCATTCTTTTGTTTATTTAAATAAAAAATAAATATAAACATCTTTATATTTTTGGAATTGATTCAGAAAAAGGTTTTAGTAGGAAAGGGAGAGCAGTGACAAATGTTCTTTTTATTCTACCCTATTTTTACTTCTTTTTTATTTCTTCACATTTTATCTTTGACCTCCCCTCCACTTTTCTTCCTTCCTCCCTCTCTCCACTACCATGTACCATGAGGTTGACAGCTGGCCACTATCACCCCTTTTTATAGTATACGATAACAATATTTATCGTATATTTCAAAATCAGAACACCATATCTTATAACTACAATGCACCATATCTTATGAGTATGACACACTGTTATTTAATTCAATAACGATGTTATATTATATATTTTGAAGCGATACATTATATTGGAAGACTCATTGTATCATATTCTATAAAGATAATGAATTATAATTTTAAAAATATAGTGCATCATCACTTAATAAAAATAGAACATATACTTAAAAGTATTTATTAAAATTAGTGTATTATGGTTTATATTATTAGTGAACACGATAATAATAATTTATTTTATTGTATCTTGATGTTAATATTCAAATGCATTGTAAGATTTTATATCTAATACATCACAAATGCAAAAGAAGATATAACAAAGAAACTTTTTAAATGTACAAAATAATAGTTTTAAAAAAAATGTTAAAAAGTTTTATTTTTTTATAAAAGTTTAAAAAACTCTTTAAATTTCTTTTAAAATTAATTATTTCATAAAAGTGTTAATCAGAGTTTTTAAAAAGTATTAAAGAAGTTTTTAAAAGAAATTAAAAGGAAAGTTTTTTTAGAATTTTTTTTTATAGAAATAGAATAAATTTTTTTTTAAAAAAGTGAAAGGTTTTAAAAGATGAAGAAATAAAAGAAGGTAGAGAAATAGAGACATGTAAAAAATGAGCTGAAAAAATAGATCAGAATATCTAAAATAAAGAAGACACTTATCACATTATTATTAACTTCTCTCATCGCCCCTATTCGTCTTTACAATGTCACCGTGTCTCTAGAATGTCACCGTTTGTCTATGGCAGTAGTAAACTAAGTATTTTTCATAATTCATAATTCAGTTCATGGTATTTCATATTTGTGGCAAGGATTAATTGCATAAGACCCTTATACTATTTATAAAATACAACATCTAGACCCATATGCTATGTATAAAATACAATACAGTTTGTATTTATACGTTAATGCCTATAAAATACCCTTATACTATTGCATGTAGACCCTTATACTAAGATCGTTGCATACACTTCGAGTCCGAGTGAAGCTAGTACATGTTATGTGTACTTGATAATGGCTACAACTACATGCCTAAATGTACAACGGGCTGTTTTCTCCACTTGTAGAGCTTTCGAATATGATTTACGGATCTAAACTCCTTAAGTATGTGCTTGTTCGTTAAAATTCAATTAGTGGATTCATGGTGTTAATAATGTAGTCCGAAAAAATAATGACATCAATTGCACTTTCGCGTTAGTCATGCTTTAAATTTAAAAATCAGGACGGATTGTAATAATAATATTTTAATCTGGACATATATATCACTTGGTCAATGAACTAAATATAATTAAACGGGTCACATTGAAGAAAATGGTTAACTATCATCCTACACTTTTTAGGTGCTTATCTTTTGCGTTCATTCATAAAACGTTTTACATTTTTGGCATTTTCCGATGAGAAAAAGAGAAGTAAGATATGGGGTGTTCTAAGTTTGGGTGTAACGGTATCAACAGTGTGTCCAGCACTAATAGAGAAAGAGTCATCGTACCTAATTACTAAATATAAATATAACACATGAATGAATAAAGAAGATACACACCAGCTAATTAAACTTTTTTAATTTCTATTAACCTTTGACATGAAATTTAGAGTTATGTGGTAAGTACCAACAACAAATTCTTTCTTAAAGGTACTCTTATAGTTGCAGAGGATCTTCTATTTTTCATTGATAAGTTAAATAAAGCTAGTCGTTAACGTCTCAGTAACTAACTTACGATAAACGGCAAGCGTTATTAAAGTTTTAAAACATGTCAATTGTTTGAATAATCTATCTAAATATAACGAAGAGCATAAGGCGTCCGAGTGAAATGGTCAGCGTGATTGAATTGCCACAGTTTGGTAACATCGGCACTGCAATTATAAGCCCACCATGGTATAGACCATAGTGAAAAAACTCTTCTTAGGCTTTGAAGTGTAAATAAAATATTAAAGTGAGATTCATTTTTTATTGTGATAGTAACCTACACAATTTGATTCCATCAGCAGGGTCTTTTCAGTATGGTGATACTTCTTAATGCTCTATAAAATATTAATACTTTGCGTTTTTCTATTTAAGATCTTATGATGGCTTTGATTAATAGGGCTTAATTACAAATGTATGTAAAAGTCGTCTATCTTATGTAGTAATGTTGTTTATAAAGGTACAGAACTTTCGTGAAGAGCCGTAATAGTCGAATTTAAAATTGATGTATTAACATTGCATTAGTCCAACAACACATTAATACTTTGATGATATTAAAAAAGTAATAATATATATGTAAGCAAATAAGATCGACATCGTTAACGTACAAATACGAACCACTCATTTTCTGGAATAAATAGTCGTATACTGCATGGAAATGGTCTCGAGAGTCGCGACAAGTACGTGGAAGGAGCCACGTTTCTCTATGTAAGTTATGTTTTATACTAATCCAATGTGAAAATGGGTTTAAAATCTTCGTAAGGCTATGTAATTTAATCAATTTGTTCATATAACAATATTAATAACAGTGTACAAAGTTATGAAACACAATCAGTGGTAATATATGAAAAATAATATAATGTATGAATATATTCGTAACAAATAAACGTGAATAAGAAGAATACACTAGCTAGCTTTAAAATTATCTAAAACTATAATTATAATGATAGTACTAAGAGCTATCTTAGAAAATGATGTTTACATAAAAAAGAATGACAAATCTACAATTTAATATACGTACTATGTACAATGCCATAAATACTATGTATTCACCATTATAAATAAGACTTAAAACCCCATCTTATTGATTAATTGGTTCTTTTTATACCGTTAGAGCGTATCTTTTTTTAGTTGGGGGTTACTCGTTAATATATCAGAAGTGATGCATAAAATTCAATTCTATTAATCGATAACCATGTAAATTGTCATGAACACAAATAGTACAAAGTCATGAGTTCGAGTCCAAACACTCTCATAATGATAACTGTTGAGTGAATCTGGTATATATGCCCCACATTATAAATAGATAGTTGATTGTGAGCCGATCTAAATTGTCAATTATCAACATTTTACTTAAAAATGATAAAATAACCATGAATATATAATGAGACAATACTTACTTAACAAATACAACTTTTCTTGTGGTATTAAGTTTAATAACCTTTGAATTTAAGGTATCTAAAAGTCCAAATATTTTTTTAGAAAAATGTTTTAAAATGCTTAATGTGTTTAAAAGTATAAAATTATAATTAAGTTTGAAGATTTGATTTATGGACATGTCATTAAGATTTATGAATACAAGGAGAGAGAGAATAAATAAAATTCACATATTTAAAAATGTATGACTAGATGTAAATGTAGGCATATATAGCAATTCTTATTTTCTTAATTTTAAAGTCATCAATACTTTCTCATTTCTACTTCTCCCCATTTAATTTCACTTTTTTTCTTCTTTATAAATCGCATTATTAACACTGCATTTGATGAGTTAATAAAATACAAAATTATACAAATGCTTCCTTCACACGAATCGAACAAATCTTCTTAATATCATTTCATAAGGCATACTACCTAAAACAAATATATATTTTTGTTGCCCCGTTCAGTTTAAACTCAGAGTATGCGAAGTGAAGTTTCAAATATCGTCGTTGAAGTACGTGGACCACTCCCTACCACTGCAAACTTCGATGGGGAACGAGTAGTGTTGGTGGTTTAATGTCGAGTGAACAAAGTTGTATTTTTAAAATTTCTTTTCTTTTGTCTTTGAAATTTTATTGATCAAATAATTATTTTTTTACTTTATACACCGAATTTCACACTTTTTAACCACTCTTTATAAAAATAATTTACAATATTAAATTCAGTGTTAAGTTCCGCATCAAATTCTATACTAGACCACTTTTCATGCTCTACAACCTCATTTTGAGGAAGTCAAGTCCTCGTTACTAAGCTACTCATTTGAGTTCATTTATCTCCTTTTTACTTCGTATTTTTCCTAATCATTTATTAATTCCAAATAAAAAATAAATTAAATATAAATCTAAGATGAAAATTGAGTATTTTATAAAATAAGTATGTGTTATCTCTCCTATATTTTTATTTACCTGTACCAATTGCAATAATTAAATTAACACACAATTGAATGCTTATTGAACTCTTTTATCCTACCATATTGGTTTATTCATTTATTAGACTATGTGATGTAGAGGTAAATATGTGATGACGTTAAATCTTCTACCACATGTTTATATCTTATCTATACACTGTATATAGCAATTTGATATTTTGTTTTGAAAAAAATTTAACCCAAGTTTCCAAAATTTTTATTTCTAACTCAGATAATTTCAATTTTATAAATGCATCGCATTAACTTTATCACTTTTGCATCTTTTTTACACTTCTCACAATAATATTTTGAATTGCTAATCATACATAGAAACTAGTTATTATTAGGTTCGTTATCAACTCACTATTACGAGCAATCACCGAGCAATTACTGAAAGACTAACAAACATCATATACTATTATTATCAATTAAGTTATTAATTATAACAAAACATTATATTATCATTTTATGCTACATAACTTGTGAAATTATGCTAGTTAAAAATAACAGAACACCTGTATTGTCAAGTATTACGATTACTATATAAACTTTATAGTATTCAAGTAATACTACCTATGATGAAGATTGACAGTCACATATACTACTTCTTCACACATTACCCTTCTTTGTAAGGACCGCATTACAATAATTTGGTGCGATCATTACAATTTGTTTTGACAGATGTTAAAAATGATCGTTAACTACAATTTTGCTTGTTGGACATATATGGTCACGAAATGGAAAAATAAATAAGGATGATATTGTCTGTCTCTTACCAATTCGATATTTCCAACCATAAATGTTCGACCAACTTTCAAGATACCAGTAAAATTATATAAACTACACATAATTAAAGCCTTTACTATGTTAGAATTAAATATAAATACTCGTATAAGCATAAATAGTACTCGTATACTTTAAAGGCCAACAATAAATGAGTGTGGTAGAGACGGTGGGATTGGGGAGAGACTCCGTACATTGTGGGTATTGTCACATGGATCCTGTCTCCGATCTCTAAAATCTCCGTAAACTTTAGATTTCACTTAAACATTATATCAAACACTTTCTTCTGTTTCCCTGCCTACAGTTTGTTACACAAAGTCAACTATCGATTTTGACTCAGGTAAACTCTTTTAATCATTACATTTTCAATTTCTGCTGCTCATTCAGTTTGAATCTGAGCTCAACAACTGAAAAACCTAACATGTTTGACCTAAATTAATCATTGGAAAACAAATTTTAGTTCTCTAGCTGTAAACGTACGTTTATTTTATCTTACTTTCGTTATCGTGACTGTGATATTATATAATTGGACGTATATGTATCTTCGTGTTGGTCCACAAAAACCGGTGACCACAAATTAAATTAATATACCTAATTGTAATTCTATTCTGTTTATGTTTAGATGTGTTACATACAGCTAAAATTGTACTGTATCATTCAATTTATGTCATTGTAGGCAATTAGTACAAACAGAGGATGCAATGCAGGTCTGTTATTCACCACAGTTGGGATCTGTAAATAAGAAAACGTCATCATTTCGTAATTCGGGTGCGTACACTAGTCCTGGGACTCCAGATTATGGGGATAACAATTTGTTAGGGTTTCAAAAGGGATGGTGCTCAGAAAGAGTACCTTTAAGTAATAGTAGTAGGAGGCATATTAGTGCTGCAGCATTGATGCCTTTTAATAGTGGGAGGACGTTGCCATCAAAATGGGATGATGCCGAGAGGTGGATTACAAGTCCGGTATCTAGTTTTGGGGTTTGCAAGACGTTAGCAGCTCCACCACCTCAGAGACGACCGAAAGCGAAAAGTGGACCGTTGGGTGGGACCCCTGGCGTTGCTTACTTTTCAAACTATTCACCTGCTGTGCCAGTGCTTGAAGGTGGGAGCAGCAATAGAAATTTTCTTGCAGGTTCTCCACTTACAACCGGAGTTTTAGTTCCTGATGGCTTAACGTTTCGTCATGGTACAATGAATACCAAGTATGGAATGGTTCAATCTAGTAACATACCTGGATGGTCTGAGTTGTTGATCGAGTCTTCTTATTCTGATTCTCAAGGTATAATCTTACATGATTCCATCATATGATTTCTATTGTTTCATTTAGACAGATCACTTGGCACATTTAAGTATCATATTACCTAACTTGACATGAATTAATAACACAAAGTGATGCATTAATGTTTTATTTGGTGGAGAGAGATTCATTTGAATACGTCTTAAAAGCTCACATGGGAATTCAACAGTAGCGCAGCTCCGCAGGCCCGCAGCCTATAAATCTAAGGGGGTGATTATTGAATTTATGATTTATACTAGATTTTTAAACACTTAAGTTAATAACGAATTTTATACTCCATTAAATTTCACGTGCAAACGAGTTGTTTTAAGACTTGAATTTGTCTTTTGAAACAATTTAATTATATTTGGTTGGTGCACTTGTCAACGTAGTATAGCATGTGTACTATCTAAAGCAAATGATGCCAATCAAGTTTACGAACAAAATTCCATGATAATAAAATATGTTAGGCAAAAAGGTTTGTCTGTGCCTTCTGTTTTCATCCTTAAGTCACCTTTTTACTTTTGTTGTTTGCACTATCAATCAGCATACATCTTCATTACGTTGCCCATTTTCCTGTTGCCAAAGGCTCCTAGTTTCATGATTATGGTGGCTTGTGTACCATTTATCAGGTTTTATTATATGCAACTTTATGTTGAAATATTACAAAACTTCCGTCTTCTGTTCTAACTGATCACTGAATGTGCAGATGAGAGGGCTGATGAAAATGGGGTTTCACGTGTTGTCTCACGACGAGACATGGCAACCCAGATGAGCCCTGTGAGCAGCCCCGATACCTCTCCAAATAACCCACCTGGCAGCCACCACCATTCTGCTAGGTTGGAAATCAGGGATGTGCAGGTAGACAAAGGAGCTACTATGACAAAGCAATCAAAAAGACATAGAATAAGAATGAAGAATAACCGATCACCAGAGGCTTTGACATGGAATACTACAGAAGGAGCAATGACAGTGTCAAAGTATGTCTCTAACTACAAACTACTTATTTGTATTTTATCCAGAAATATTAGCAAGATAAAATGAGAACATTTGGCAACTAGAAGCCAAGTCTTATCAGAATTGGAAACTACTTTATATAAGCTCCTTTTTAAGTGTCACTAATAGACCTTTTAGAAACCTTTATTAGCTTCCGGAAGATTTTTTTCTATAGACCCACTCATTACTCTAGTTCCTAACCATGTTAGCATTCCACTAGTGAACTATATGTGGATCTGAGTGCTCCCTTAGAGGGCATCATGTGCATGAGATGGGTGAACTGTAACAAGTTGATGTAAAAAATAATGAATTAGATGATACCTCAAAGGTGGAAGTGGCAGCGAGGGAGAAGATATAAAAGAACATTTCCAGAAATTTTGGTTGATGCCTTATGATTGGATTTTTGATGCTACAATGAGGAGCAATTTGTATTAAGAGCAGACTGTGTAGGCTGAAAGGGACCTTGCCCCTTGGTAGAATTAACCGACAAATTTTGACGGTTTGCCTCAAAGGATGTGAACCTTGGTTTATAAAGAGATCTTTAGACTTGAAGAAGTTAGCCATTCTCTGTCCTGTGACTATTTCTTGAGAGACAACTGACAGTCGACAATTAAGATAAACTTCAAATATCCTTTGTATATACAGTCTTGTCACATTCAATGATTCTACTATAACAAGTTTATATTTATATGTTTCAGCTCTATCCATTTTGTATATAGCCGAAAAGGTAACAGTATTGGGGCCCAGGGCCCACTATATTATCAAGAAAAGTGGTGAAGCCTACCAGTTACCTTCAAATATTATCACACGAAATAAGTGAAACTTGAATAGCTTCTTTGGATAGCCTTTTGTAAATGCAACTTATAAAGGGGGTGGTAGTGGCCCCACTTGGAAAGTAAAGTAGGAATATCGGTAGAAAAGAGAGAGAGTTGGACTCATGTTGGGACCAAGGGAGCACTTTTGATTTGGAATTGGCACACACACATGTTAACTTATATGACAAGAATCATAATGTTGTTGTATTGTAATATGTAGGCTGCAGAAAGAGGAAGCAAGGATCACTGCCTGGGAGAACCTGCAGAATGCAAAAGCAGAGGCAGCGATCCGAAAACTTGAGGTGCATTCATCATTATTGTATATGTGTGTTGAAAATCTTCAATGAAGGATCTCATAACGTATAAATATTGAATACTTTTATTGTTTCATCAGATGAAATTGGAAAAGAAGAAGTCGGCATCTATGGATAAAATATTGAACAAGCATAGAGCTGCTCAAATGAAAGCCCAAGAAATGAGAAGCAACATGTCAGAGATTGCTAGTCAGGCTCCCACAACTTCTCGCAAATTTAGGAGCTTACGTAGACGTGCCACAAATTCCTTCGCAGGCTGCTTCCGTTGTCATGATTCATAGTTCTTTTAAAAGAACATCCTTCAATCAGGTAATCTCTTCACTACTTGTTCTCCATCCAATGTCTTCGATTCTTCCTTTTTTGTTTTTAAATCCTCATTCTTTTGGCTATATTCATATCAAGTATACATTCTATTGTATGCACATTTTTGTTCCTATTGTGTATATTCCGTTGTGGGGGACGAGCTGCGAACCTATTCAAAAATTGGATTATGCTTTGATATTGATTCAAATGCATAAATATTGAACCCTCTTCATGAAATGAAAGAGAAATGCACTTTATACTTTATATTTTACTAAGATGGTTTATTGTATAATTCTGAAGCAGGTTGACGGTCCCAGCTGCTTTTGGAAAATGAATCGGGAAGCAGTGGCTAATATTGGAATGGTTTCTGATTTGGCTTCTGGTGGCATATACAATTCTTAAGAGGATCAGATGACACAATGGTTAAGATAGTTTTGAGTCTGATTTCATCTAGTCTTTAGTGAGTGATTAATTTTGTTTAGGCACCGTGGAAGCTAGATCATCATTTTTGAAAGATAAAAGAGGGGGTAAATATGTCAGATCCAGTATGCATCATTGGAGCAAGGTACATAACGATAATACAACGGTTGTTGTAGACACTGAAAACCTAGTGACATATCCTAAATTCATGCTCAGCTATGTCTTTATGATCTACATTTGTGTACAGTTCTAGTCCACAGAAACAAACACCATCTCCATGAAACAATAAATATTGTAATCGGTGATGTAGAATCCCTGGTTGCAGCTATTTTAAGAAATGAGTCCATAAATGATCACTTAAGCAAAGCCAAAACCACGTAATACTCTTCCTCAGTCAGGTTTGTTAGGAACTTAAAATGCTAATGTTTACTTGGTAAAAATGACTACAACCTTAAAAATGCTAAGGGCACATGTTAAGGTTAAGACATACAGTGGTCAAACGATTACTTGATTTTGAACATTTTTATCCATATCAATTACATTGCTCATTATTTCATAATTACCAAGAAAGCGCAATATTGTCAAACAACAATGACGTTACCCAATTCTGTTAAGGGCAGAGTACGAGGATTGAAGATGTAGACAGTCATATCCTTACTCGAATAAAGAGAGACTGTTTTAGAAAAGACCTCTGACATATTCGTTTGCTTAAAACAATAAAAGAAATTATGAAAAAAAATTACACCTACACACACCCACACAATATGTTAATAATAATAATAGTATTAATAATAAATAATAATTAAAATAATAGTAGTAAGAGTAATAATGATAGTAGTAGGAGGAATAATAAGAACGATAATAATATAACAAATAAATATATATAATATGTAAGTATATAACTAAGACTTCATGATATATATATATATATATGTGTATAGGTTACAGTGAGAACACAATCTTAAAGTGAAAACGACGAAAACACTTTCATTTTTTATTAACAGTTTATTTTTATTTGTGAACCTTTATTATTTTACTTCATAGAAAATTTTAATTATAAATCTTTCTTATTTTTTGGCTTCACGGAAAAATTTAATTGTGAACCTTCATTACTTTTTAACTTCACATAAATTTACAAACAAGTGAACCTTTATATATTTTTTGTTTCACATAAACTTTTAACTATGAACCTTTAATTTGTTTTGCTTCACTGGCTTTTTTAATTGTGAACCTTTATTAATTTTTTGGATTCACATAAAAATTTTAATTTTGAACCTTTATTATTTTTTTGCTTCAGATAAATTTACAAAAGAGTGAAGCTTTATTTTTGTTCGTACCGTTCTCATTTTAACATTGTGTTCTTATCGGAACACAGGAGGGTTCAAATGAGAATTTTAAATATCGTGAGAACGTGAGAATAACTTAAAAACACTTTTTAACCATCTGAAACACAGTTATTTTCAAATAACTTTTGATGATTCTTATTATAATAAATTTAAAAAGCTATGATTAAAATATAAATTTTTGACCTTTTTCTTGAACATTTTTTACAATCGTTACGGTTGTGATTATTTAAGATAATCACAAAATATAATATGATAATCACATTTTATTATGCACTAATATAATGTGATTATCATGTGTTCGAGATAATCACAAAATAAGACTAGATAACCACATATTATTATAAGACTAGATAATCACATATTATTCACCTGATTATTATTATTTCAAATATAGCATTTAAAAGTTAAAATTCGAACAAAAAAAAAAGGGTTTTAGTATTTTAAACATGCTTTTAAAGTCATTCTCACGTTCTCATGATTTAACCTTCTCATTTGAACACATATATATACAAGTATATATCTATATCAATAAAGAAGTTGTCAGAACTACTTTCAAGAAGCATAAATATAACATAAATTGAAAGTTCTTATATAAGCAGACCTGGAGGAAATATTCATATTTTTTGTACTTTATCAAACTGAGATAAAAGAGTGGTTGAGCATCAAACTGAGATAATAGAGTGGTTGAGCGGAAAAACTTACTTACTCTGGAATTCAGAGAATAGAAGTACATTGCTTAAATGATGAAGACGTTTACTGATAAGGAAATGAAGCTTGTTGTACTTGCAGAGATCACTTATTTGGTGGAAATACTTTTTAGAAATGGATATTTATCTGAAGAAGAATACAAGTTATTTTGTATGGAAAATAAATTTGTTATTAGTGTTGACAACGAAAAAGAAAAAAAAGAACGCATCCAGTGCCTAAAGGTATTAGATTTTTAGATAAAACTGTTGCAAAGATTCATCAACATGAAGGTTTGTGCTACATGGATAATAATAGAGTAGAGTGTTTTAAAGAACTAAACAGAGTAAATCATGACCCTCTACATCATTGCATTGCTCTACTTAAAGAACGTTTGCTACCTCAGGCAAGACCATTCAAAAGAAGGTTAGTGAGTTGGTTGTTTAATAATCTCTCAACCATAAGGATGATGTTTGGATTTAAAGGTTTATGACATGAGATTATCCTGGAATATCAAGAGCTTGAAGGTAAGACAGAGGATGAGATGAAGTTTCCGTTAAAATGGAAGGTTGAAAAGATGAAGGAGATTCAAGATAATAAGAGGAGGAAAAAGAAGTAATTATATATATATTTTTTGTAAGAGACTATGGTTGTATAATAGACTTGAATATGTATAACAGTATATTTCAGTTTTTGCATTAACTATTCATAATTACTTAGAAGGTTTTGTAAAGGTTTTGACATCATCAAATATGGGTAGATTGTTGAGCAAAACAATGATTAAACCTAAATTATAAATCTTATGAGTTAAAGTTTGAGTCTAGAAAACTTAGTGAAAAATAGACTAGGTATAGTTAAGTATGTGATATGTGTTCAATCTGAGTATGTGGTACAGACTCAAACTAAGACACACTGAAATGAAGAATCCAAAGGACAAACTCAAGCTATTCACACTCAGAAAAACGTGGTTAACAAGATTTGAAGATATTTAAAAAGATAGATTGATTTGAATTCATATGTAATTATATGGTTTCCATAAAACCCATTGTGGTTAGGTTTATCCCTATTAGTTAGAGATTTGGTATGATTTTATTTCCTAACATATTTATATTGTATATATAGTTTCTATGCAATTCATGGAAACTAAGAAATCGAATTATACATAAAGCAAATACGTTTTTCCATAATTTTGTTTGACTTATATTGTTCTTAATTCCGCAAAGATCAATATAACTTGAATTGTTAATAACTTTATGTTAAACGTTGGATATTTAATTTGTATCAATTACTTCGTTGTGATTATTTGATAACGTGATTAACAAATTTTTTGAGATCTTACTTTCAGACCTAACAAATGTTTTCTAGATCTACTTTTCTTCGCTCCCTGGCTTTAGTTGTCTTGAAGATATCTTTAACTCCCTCTTTTGAGTCCAGTTTCTTGTACAAGTCTTCATATACTTTTTACTTTGCTCTAGCAACTGCCTTTTTTGTCTCTCTTTTGGGTTTTTTATACCTCTGTTTTGCCTTAGTTCTATCTGTTGGTACTCCATCCCGAAAAGAAAAGATGTTCCACATCCGATCCACGTCATTATGATTCCTATCCGCCACCTCCTCACCAACTCTTTCTGCAATTGTCGCTCTAAAGGTCTCTGTCGCCTCTCCATTTAGGTTTTTCTACAGGATTTGTGGTTTTACTATCATCACACTCTTGCGTGCTCGTTTACTTATGATTGTATCCATGACTAGAATTATGTGTTGGGAGGAAAAAGTCTCGCCTAGGACGACCTTGCAGTCTCTGAAAGCCCTAAGATCTCCTTTACGAACCAGGAGATAGTCAATATACGTGTCATGACCCCTGCTATGGAAATAACTAGATGAGCATCCTTCTTCTTGAAGAAAGATTTTGTCGCAACCATGTCGTGGGCGGTGGCAAACTCTAGTAGTGTAAGTCCTTCTTCATTCCTCACTCCATAGTCGGAACCGCCATGAACTTCGGAATATCCCTCAGCTTCTGCTCATATATGTCCGTTTAGATTGCATTTGTTATCAGTCGTTGGTCGGCTGGGCACCCCCTCACAAGCTCATCCAGCGATTCCCAAAAACTCTTCTTTTCCGCTTCTCCCAAGCCCGCTTGCGGTGCATACGCGTTGACGACCGTGAAATTCTCCACTCAATGACTAACCTTACTGACATGATCATATCTCTACACCTCTCTACATGTACCACATTGTTCTTAAATTGGGGCGATATAATGATCCCTACACCGTTTAGCGCAATCATTGCTCCCAAGTATCACAATTTGTAGTCATTTATACCTATTGCCCCCATAACCCTTCCATTTGGTCTCTTGTATGTGCACCTTTTCCCTAGTTAAAGTGTCAACAAGCTCCCTAGACTTTCCGGTTAAAGTTCCTATATTCCAGCTACACGCTCTAATTCTAATGGATGTTGCTTATCTATTACTTCACCTAAAACCCCTAGACCTACCTACCCCTAAGCTAGTAGGACATGACCTCAGGTAATCATGAGTTCGTATAGTGTGTATATTAGCCTAGGTATGGGCCTAAAGACAAAATCAGGATACTCGTCAAATATGTAAACGGCTCCCAAAAGGAGTAGCAAAAACAATTAAGCAACAATTATAATACTTATGTTTAGTTTAATATGATAGTAAAAGGTAATTAAAAGGCAATTAAAATAGTTGTATATATTTATATTTATTTAGGTTTATAGAAAATGCTAACTTACTTTGACACTTCAAAATTGTGAGTCAAGTTGTATTATTTAGATGGTTGTAAATTTTTGAAGTTGTTTCAGAAGAAGGCTATTTTGGAAGTTATAAGCACAACTGTAGGTTTTAGAGTAACTAATAAATATTTGACTTTCTTGTTGGCTAATTCTTTTAATTTACTTACTGAATTGGTTGAACTGTTGAAGGCATGATATAACTCAAATTGAAATTTCACATGTATAATTTATTATATTTATATATGCACTGAGATAAACTGCAGTTACAGCAATTCAAGAACTGAGTTGAAATTATTTGAGTGTTTTGATTTTTCGCAACAATCAACATGCATCCCTTTTCTGTTGTAATGAAGCTTTATAATAACAGAAGGCGGTAAGTCCACATAGAGACTGTTCTAAAGGCAACCCTCAGCAATACCAAAGTGCAGTTTTTGCTTCCAACAAGAATGACACTGGACACGCAGGAAAAGGCACAACATCCATATTAAGAAGGCCAACCTAAAAGGGCAGTTTGTTACAGGTGAACTAAAGCTTGCAGATTTGGTGGAAGTTCCTGAAATATGCCTTGCCTGCCATCCAGTCGTACTTCGCTAAACTTACAACACAAATAATCACTACAAATCGTTGATCATATTTATGTTATAAGCAACCTAGTAGCCTGGGTTGATCTTTTATCTTATCAATTTTTTGGTCATTCAAAAAACAAGAAAAAACACAACAGGTACCACAGCCATCATTGAGCCACTTTTAGTCATGGAGACTGAAATAATAGCACATCTAATTTAAATGCATCAACTCCGTCCATAATATATTGTCAATTCATAAATCAATAGTTTACATCATTTTAACCAACATCCAAGCACAGTAAATGATCCTCTTTGGAGAGCTTTGACCTCTAATACGGCCTATACCTAAAATCTGTGACCTCTAATACGGCCTATACCTAAAATCTGTTCGTGAAAGTCTCACTCCACCTAAACTTCCACCTAGGCCGCCCATACTTCCCCCCATGCGACCAATACTTCCACCCATACGTTCCATGTCTCCGCTCATTCGTCCAAGGCTTCCGCCCATGCGTCCATAGCTTCCGCCGACACGTTCCATGTCTCCACCCATGCGTCCCATGACTCCCATGCGGCCCAAGCTTCCACCCATACGACCATAACCCCACTGGAAAAGATTCATTAACATACAGATTCTATTAGTACTAAACATTTTGAATATAATATGCCTTCATCACTTTAAAATGTAAGAATCTTCAAAAAAACTCTCAGACATTTCATATTATGTTAGACTATGTCTTTCAACATCTTTGACAGCTGGAGAAAATAAGGAATATTATCCAATGATATCTCCATACTCACATCATCAAAATCCAAGCTTCCATACATTCTTCCATAAGCTCGCATTGGGCCATAACCTCCGTATGATGGTGGTTCAGGATTGTTCATAAAGGAGCCTCCACTTGAGCCGCCATCATCAACAGGCGTAGCGGAATCTATTGCAACCTGCAACACATCAATTAGATACCACAAAAAGAAACAGCATTAACTGCACGGGTATTTCTGAAGATATATTGATGTGTAGTAGTTTGTCATACTTTAGGACTAACCACACTATTCTACCCATTAAAGACAACTTAGTTATTGTTATATCCAGTACCGGTTGTCCACAAATCTCATGTGACCTCTGCGAAACACGATCTGCAACACCACCTTCAGCAAAAGTCACAAATCCAAACCCCCTGTGACCAGATCTCTTTGGATCCTACATCAAGTGGGTATTTACAAGATGATCAAATAAACTTTCAGATAAATAAATGTAACTATACAAATTACAAAGCATACACAAACCTTAAAATGGATAGTTAAGTTACCTTGGGTACATACACGTCCAAGATACGTCCAAACCTTCCAAAATACATGCGCAGGTCTTCCACGCTTGCTTCTTGAGGAAGCCTGCCAACAAAAATCTTCTTTCCCATTCCTCGAGCAGATTCTCCTCCTGCTTGGACGAATATTAAGTACATCAATTGAAGTTGTTTATTAAAATAAAAATGATTATCTATATGCAGCTAAAAGTGAACATACTTCCGTAAAAAGAGCTTGGATAATCATAAGATGTAGGTGCACCCAATGCAGCATATCTAGTTGTGACATATGCATTATATGCACCATATCCACCACTTTGAGAAGGAGGAGGAGGCATGTGACTAACTGGTCGGAAATCATCTTCCTGATGATAATTATCACATCAAAACAATCAACTAGATGCTACTGTCAAGTGCTGAAACTTCTGGAATCTTAGTTATAATGTTAAGAAAGCTCATCCTTCCAAAGATATGAAGCTTGAATGGAAAGAAATAAATGAAGACAAGTTCAATATAAGTAATAGTGTATATTGCCTTGGGAGTTGCTCGGTCAACAACCACATTAGAACCCCCCAGTTCATGGGTCTCGGACATCAGATCATCCACAGAATCTGTGGAGGAAGATTAACCAACTTAAATGATTGCCACGCATCAAAATTGCCAAGTTTTATCAAGCATAAGATATTAAAATATTCAAAAAAATCAATCTTATATGAATTACCAGAACTTGCAAATGTAATAAAACCAATTCCTCGATGACCCTTGGTAGTTGGATCCTGCAAAACTTAAATATATAGTTCTAACAACATCGAAAATTCTAACAAACAAATTAAAGGAAGGATGAAAAACATTTCACAAAAGATTTAGGACGTAAAATATATAAATGTAGCATACTAGCATCTATTTAAGTACCTTGGGCATGTACAAATCCGTTATCTCGCCAAATTTTTCAAAATGGCTGCAAGAAACAAACAAGTTGTAAACCCATTAGTCATTATGGATCACACATGATGTTGAAAAAATATGAGGAGTTAACATATTCAAAAAACTAAGCAGCTTATGATATCATATATAGAAAGTTACCTCCTAAATGAAGCTTCTGTAACCGGGAGGGGAATTCTAGCAACAAAAATCCTAGTGACTTTCTTTGAAGGTGCTCTCATTTCCTCCTGTGAAAAGAACAAGTTTTAAACATCTCATCATTAAATATTAAAAGTATAACTGATAGAACTTACAGCCATTGAAAACAACCTTTGGTGTTGCTATTTTAACTTCCAGTGCTCTATTCCCAAGGAAATGCTCGGCCGAGAGTGCAGCCTAGGGCACAATCATTTAAAATGAGAAAAGTATAATCAAAGAGAGCGAGGTGAATTAATAAGAGAAGTAAGAACATCCATTGATCCCTTATATGATAACATTATTAAGATGACATGAAGTAAACGTTTCAGTAAAATGCATATTGAAGTTTGGATTTACCTTAGCATCTTCAAATTCTGTAAATGTTACATATCCGAAACCACGAGATCGACCACTTGAACGCTCCTGAAATCATATGCCAAATAGTTCTCGATAAAAAAGTGTATGCATGACTTGTGAAGTGATGGTGCAAATCTTAAAATTGAAAAATAAAATTGTGTAGTTTATACATATCAAAGTTAACAGAGAGAATTGCATGTCTAACAACGTGTTTGTTTGAGAGGTAATGGAGTGGAGGTATGGGTTTGATTACAAACAAAGAAGTCTGGTTAGTGGTTTTGCTCTTTAGGTATGGGAAATAAACCCACATATATAAGCGTAATACAAACCCGCAAATATAAGCATCACCCAAACCCAAAGTATGGTGGTGGGTTTGAAAATCCAGTCCCATTCCTATGATAACCCATACACATAGTGATTCCATGTTTCAAACCAAATACCCCCTAAGTTCCTACATCACCACAAGAAGAATGTCCATAAGGAAAAACCAGTGCGAGCAACTAATGTTCACCAATTTCAATTTAAGAAATACAGCACATAAGACTTGCTGAAAGAATCTGACAGGGTAACTCATCTGACTGTAAATAGCATATAATTTAGAACTCTTAGAAAATCTATTAACGGGTGGTTCTACCTGGTTTAAGTCATGACCCACATTGCAAATCAGAATAGGGTCCATGAAAAGTTAAACAGTATAAAGAGATGCTAACTCACATTTTATATCAGAAAAAAATAATACAACAGCAAACAACAGTCAAAGTTTAAAACTTTTCCAAGCTACGATAAGTACATTAATTACTTCATAAGTTTCCACGGACAACTACTCTACTGAGCTCCTTTTATTAACTATTCTGTTACTTTGCGATGGTTCCCTCACTAAAAAAATCTACGTGATGCTTTTCCTTCTTAGAGTGGTCATTCCTGAAACTCAACTGCATTTATATCCCATTATTTAAGCAATAATTTACAACACTGAAGCCTTTCACATCCCAAACAATCTGTTTGTCTTCAAGCTTCAGTGGCATCTCGATGTTCGCTAAATCAAACTATATGACAGAAACAAATAATAGCAAAAGAGCTCCTGTATAAAGATCTTCATTAGTTTGTAAACCGAATGTATACCACCACTGATAAACAGCAGAATAGACTTGCAACTAAAACCTTCATCTAAGTGGAGTTACTAGTTGCTACTTCTACTGCATCTAAATCTAAATAACAAAGCAGACTGTTGTTATCTTTTAATAACCTTCCAATCCAAAGAGCTTTTCTTGCTTGCAAGAGTAAATGGATAGACGTGACAAAATAAGCAGGTTGGTGGGTCTCAACCTTGGTAAACTGGGTCTTTCCATAAATGCCTCATGTTTTTAACCTCTACGACCGAACACAACAAAACTCTGACATACAATCACCTATACGGGAACCCCAAACTGATCCTAAAATAGAACCCCCGGCCTACAAAGCCTCTACAGAACAAACAACAGCAGCATATACAACTCTATATAATCTAAAACCCAAAGACGAAGGCTCTAGCCACATGTACAGTAGAACCATACGCATTATGATACACATAAACTTGTAACACCATGAGAGACTAACCTTCATAACAATACAATCTTCCAATTCACCATATTTCCTCATGTAATTCTTCAAACCAACTGTATCAACATCCCACGGAATGCCCAATACCTAAATTTTATTCAAACATACCAAAAATTAGTTCACTTTCAAAGGAAAACGAAAAGTTGATACAGAAATTAATAATAATAAATAAATAAATAAAACTTACCACAAGTTTTCTCTCAGACATAACCAGAAATTAGGGTTTACGGTGCAAAATAAAATCACACAAAATGACACTCAAATCCTTTCGCAATCTCACCAAACTCTTTGTCTCTCCCAATTAATCTCACTCCTGCACACAATACACACACCTCTTTCTCACACACAAGCATCATCATCATCATCATCAATTTCAGCATTATCGATATCTGAAAAATGTATACCTAAAAATGGAATAATTCACGATCAATTACCGAAATAATTACGCACGCTAACCTGACTTTCGATTAATAAATAGTTTTGTTTGGAATTTCAAAATCCTAATAATGTAGATAGCTCGGGTCGGGTCACACTCCTCTCTCGGATTCTCTCTCTCTATTCCGGGCGCCGCTCAGCTACGCTCTTTTATGATAACTGCGAATAGAAATGTTTGGGAATGCAATAATATTCATATTGAGAAAAGTGCGTATGTTGCCCTTATACTATGACTAAAGTTCATTTACACCCCTTATTGTTCATGAAAAATTTGTCAAGTGTCATGAGCATGATTTTTTGGCAAGGGAAATTGATCAAATAAAATAGATATCTTAGCATAACCTCCTTCCCTACATATTCAAAAGTTTCATGAACATAATGTCATAATGTATACCAAGTTTAAGAGCTATTACGAGCTTAAAGTTTCATAAATTTTGAATTGTGTCACGAAGCTCATTTCAAAGTCAAAATATAACGCATGAGGAAATGTGGTATGGCTATCACTAAATTAAAAATACAATTAGCCTAAGACATATTTCGTGTGAACCATAGAGGCATAGTTAGAGTTATGTTCACGAGATATTTTGGCAGATCTAATGAACGAGGATTTGGAGAAACTGAACTGATTGCTATGCAAAGATCATTTAGCATGTTCGTGAGCACAAAAGAGGACCCACTGATATCGTAGTTGGGGATAACGAGCAAGATGATTATGGTAATAGTGAAGGTTCGATAAATGAAGAAAATAAAACATGTATAAATATCAGTACACACATGTGAACGTGTTGACTATACATGGTTGTGATTTGGCAAATGAGAGAATGATGTTATTCTACGATTTAAGAGCATGTTATTTGGTTTGTTTACATTATATATTGTACAAACATCAGTGATCTGCACATGTAAACAATTTTATGTAGGAGATGAAAATATTAGTGTATAGTTGTCTTATATGCATAATATTGATCGGACTCATATAAATTTCGATCGATTACTAGGATTTTATGTTTAGTTTGACGTTTCATTGGTTTTGTTCAGTTAGGTGAAATATGAAATCATGTTGAAAAAGCAGGGGATGTAGTTAACAAATAACCAACTAAATGAAGGTATGCGAGTGTCAATATTGTAGTAAAAACATGAACTACTAAGCATGGTTATTGCATTTTCAAAAAAGGTCAGAGATTATTTCTCCACAATATTGTTTAGAAGATTCGCAATTGCCCACTCATTAACCAATCACGTACCCGCTAATTAGCATATAAATGTAAGTCAAAGACCTCTATATTTTAACAAAGAACAAAGATATAATCAAATTCTTGATATCAACGAACGCAACGATCTTTTATCCTAACAGTATCTGGGTGATCCGTTAACTTCCGTACGTTTTTATTGTTGCCGCTTGCTCTAAAGATTGTATCTGTTTTTCCAAAAATTTCATGTAATGAACAGCCTCTTCCAACATGGAAGCCGTGTCCATATTCGTACCACCGGGTACTAATCTCTGAAGTATTTTAATCCTTTCGCTAATCCGTTCTCTCCGGTGTCTCGCTGCCACACTTTGCGGATCCTTTGATATCTTCACATTCTTTCTTTTCCGTGGCTTAACAGATTCCATATCGATTAGAACGGGCTGAAATACGGCAATGCTAAATATCATTTCCCTCATCGCCTCCACCGAATCCGGCTTCCATGAGGGTTTGAGTTGTGGTGGCTGGTTGGTGGTGGAGAATTGTATGGTCGATGAAGAAGAATGGTCTTGAGAAATGAAGTAAAATGGATCAGGAAGCTTGTCTAGATCCATCATTACTCTCAATTTTCCATTTTTGGAAAGTATAGATAGAGCTTAATTGATTAATGGAATTAAGGTTTATGAGAATCAGTGTATGTAAGTGGTGTAGGAATGAATATATTTTCTATATACGTGAAAAAATCATGAAGCCATTAAGGATAAAGGATCTCGTAACAACTTTAATTATTTTATTATATTATAATCTAAATTTATTTATATTTATTTTTATGCCACACATTTATTGCTACATACTTCAAGCAAGTGCATAAGAATTTAAGTTCACATTTATCAAAAAGCTACATAAATAATTAAATTGAAATAACAAGACTTAACATTCCATTCTTTCTATATCTAATCCGATCATTTCAATTAGTTTTTCAAATATTTTTATATAGAGTTACTTACCAGTATATGTAAAATAGTTCTTGATAGGAGCTTAGTGGTGAGAATATGTTTATATTAATGAAGAGGTTATGGGTCAATTCGCATTACTATGTTATTTTAACCACGAGTTATGCGATTTACTTCTCTCATGTTGACCGTGAGATCAATCAGTGAAGGGTCACCAGAAGATTGGTTATACCATTTTTTTTACTAGTGTATGCAAAATACGAACATAATTATAGTTTTTGATTATATTATTATTTATTTTTAATGTATATTTTAAAGTTAAGTAAATTAAAACATCAAAAATTGTAATTGATTTTTTTTAAAACAAATAAATTGTGATTAAAAATCTATTTTACGTAATTAACTTTCAAAAATTCTGTATCCAAATTATTACTAACAGTATTGTCAGTGAACTATGTACTCCACAATCACATGAGCTGTGTCAGGACTCTCACTAGCACTCCCTTTCCCTTAATTTGATATAACGATATGGTGTAGGGCCCAAAATAGTGATTGAGTTGGGTGCGTTAGCCGGTAATTGGTTATTGGTTACACGCATCAAAGATCCTGTGGATGGTTGGTTGGAGCCAAGTTGCCAACAGGCCCAACACCACCTTCCACCATGTGCGACAACCCAACTGTGAACTGCCCCATATCACTAAGTACTTTAAACAACCCTTAATAGTTAATAGTACAATTACCGTCTTATTGGGCGACTTATTCATTTGGGTTCAAAGTAGTCATAGCCCATATGAAAACAGATTACTTGAGCTCTAGAGGCTTCTATATGTGCACCCATTAACCGTAGATGGTCGGGCTGTAAAGGAGTCATGGGCCAACTTTATACCCAATATATTCGTCCTAGACTACCAAGTATTTTAAAGTTGTAGACTTTTATAAATCTTTTTCATAACATTTCATAATCATCATCTATTCCATTTTTCTTACTTTAAATTATTATGCTATTTAAAAATTCATGACAAACTCTGATACCAGCAAATAAACTTTATTTTTAAATTTGATCAATTATAAATTGACGATTAAAAGGAAACAAAATATTTAAAAATCCAAATTACCATCTTGTTACACGGATTTATTTATTACGATTAACTACAAGAAAATTCCAAGACTATCAAATCAATGAGGGAGAGAAAAGTCCAACACCATCACCATCAAGGGACATCTTATAAAGCACCACCGTAATTAGCTACTAATCACACCTTTTCATTATTGCCTTCATCATCTAAGTATAATTCTAGTCAACATAACATAATTGTTGTGGTTAAAAACATGATTTAATCGACCAATACGTGACACATATCTTATGTATTTTCACTCTCATAGAGTAATGAAACACATCTTTGTACTACATTATAAACGTACCACTCACTTCTTCTTTTTTTAACAGAAACACATTAATCACTATTGTGCATCTTTCTAAATTATTTCTTACACATTCAATAAACCCAAAACAGCTAGCTGTACCTCCAACCCCACACACACTTTCTCAACAACAAAACACACATCACATGTGACTCTTCATCCCCAGCCTCACTTTTCCCCCCTCTAATTTCATATCCTCAAACACCAACCTCTTAAACAATCTAACCGCAACAATGGCGCTTCTAAACCTGCTCATCACATTATGTATGTTACTTCTAGCGCTCACACGCGCTTCTCTTGCCATCGTGGATGCCACAAAACCGCTCTCACTGCTTCGCGACACTGATGACATGTCAATGTCTATTTACAATGACATGGAAGAAATAGACGAAGAAGAAGATTTATCAGTTTATGGTGGTCATAGAAGTTTGTTATGGAGGAGTATGAGGTATTATATTTCATACGGTGCGTTGTCTGCTAATAGAGTACCGTGTCCACCACGGTCTGGTAGGTCTTACTATACGCCAAATTGTTGGAGAGCTAGAGGTCCGGTGCATCCGTACACTAGAGGTTGTTCTACAATCACTCGTTGCCGCAGGTGATCATATTGACTAGGTATCATTCCATAGTTTTAAGTAATATCTCATTTTAATATTTCAAAAGTAATCATGTATTGATTCTTATGTTTTGAGAATTGGGTATGTTTATAATTATGTGTACGCATTTTGTTTATGGAACTTTGATCGTTTAAATGTTGTTGAATCACTTTGATGAATGGTTAAATAATTTCAAAAAAAGAAATGGATTGATATATGTGGTCAAGATAGTGTGATTAATTTTATTTAGCTTTTTATTTGATTTGAATTAGAATATACAGAATGCATGAACTGTAAATTTGAAGCATCACCGACAAAATAAGGGACAGAAGAAAGAGGATGGAGGGCCATACAAAGGTTGATTTACTTTTAGTACTTGGTTGGGCATGAGTGATGGGCCCAATTTCAATTGTAGGATAGAGTAGAAATTGTAATTTGTTGGGACATGTTTGGAAACACAACCATTTCATCTTCAGCCATGCTTGTTCAATTCGGAAAAACAAACTTAGATCTTTTTATGTTGAAATCGAATATATTTTGAAGTTATTTTTAACACTTGTACTCGTGGCTACCGGTCGTACACGACTGCTCCACGCTTTTTCATGTGAAAATTATTTGTTTAAATTATTTTAATTAAATCTCACGCTTTTAAGTGTGTAATTATTTTCTACTTTTGACACTTTTAAGCGTGTAATTTTTGTTCACACTTATATTTGTCAAAAGTATCTTGAATAAGCGTGCATAATTTCGTTACGGTCACAAGCGTGAAAAATGAGCTTTTATTTGTAGTGCGATCTTGATTCTTGAGGTTACGAGAAGTCTTTAAGTTGAAGACTTTTACATATAAGCTGCTAGCTGTATTATGTGGCATCCAAATTCAATCCAAGTAACTGTTAAGTTAATTATCACAGCCCCAATCCTCTATGGGCAAACAATAAAACCTACTAAATAAAAATTTCATGTGGTAAATGAGATAAACCTTCATTTTTAAGAGTAAATATTGTTTTTAAGACCTATGATCACCTTCATGATATAGCAGATCCAAAGTTGTTAACAAGTGTACCCATTACTGTAAATAAAAATCAAATATGTATAACCCTGTCATTATTCTTTATATATGTTTATTTAATTATTATTTTACATCACAAAATTTAAAAAGAAGTTTCGGTTATGCACATTCATACCCTAAACTCCATCTGGGTCCGCGTCTTGGTACACACGTTTCTTGTTTGTTTCTTTAACTAGCTCTGTTATTCAGCTAAATAAGTCACTTACTTTGCATTTAACCCATCGTTTGGACTGCCATGAGGTGCAACCCTCGAGTCCCGCACACCTCTTCTTTCCTGAAGCATAATAAGATCATTATCATAGGTAAAAGAAATTTCCATCCAAGATTTAATAATCGGTCCATCTCGTTGCGATAGGAATGAACAAGAACAGATAAGTTTGACCCATTTGCTATAAATGGGTCGATTTGTGTCATGTTCTATCTTAAACATGTTAAATCAAAGAAATAGAAGGGGTCAAATGGTTCTCAAGCCGTCCAAAGCATATCCTTAATGCATACAATCTCTTTACGCATCAATTACCTCTAGATATTTTTGAAAATGTTAAAAGGAAATGTATGTGGGTCAACCCGACCAGTACTTCAAAGTTAAAACTATTTGTCTCAACCTAAAACTGTTTGACTAAATCAGGTCATTTTTTCACCTCTATTAACGCAAGTCCTTTAATAGCTAACGTATTGAAAAAGATCCAATCTTTTAAAGCTATGATGCAATTTGGACAGGCTGTTTTCAAAATGTTGTGCATCGGCAAATGTTCTTTTCTACCTAACAATTAGAGAACATACATTGCTAGGAGACTGGTCTTCGGACTCAAGCAAGTGAACAACATGCCCTATTTTAGGTCGCTTCTCAAAATTTAGATCAACACAGCGTAAAGCAACCATCAAGACCCGTTTAAGAACACGTGAAGAAGGCCTGTCAATCATTTTAGGATCCAAAACCTTTTCCGGGCTCCTCTCACTATACATTTTCTTGACCCAATCAACCAAATATACCTGAAAAAGAGAAAATCAATATTCAGATACAACATAGCAACCACAAATCAAAAACAAGAAAAACCTTAATTCCACAAGACTTCTACGCCCAGCATTCTTGGTTATTCTTGCGTAACTAAAAAAGACGAATATTTATTACTTCAGTAAGACAGTATTTTGCAAACAGGTCATCGTGATTTCTTGCAAAAAAAACTTCAAAAATATGTAATATATCTTTCTTGAATTTTTGCTGCAACAAACCATCTCTTTTTTCCGTATAATCGTACAGTCAGCATCACGTTGAGTTGTTCTTGTTTTTTCTTTTATTTCTGCAATTTGTCCTAAATCACTCATTCTTACAATCATAAAGTTCTATTCTCTGTGAGTTCAGACCAAAAATGACGAAAGCAGTATGAATTAATTGGTTCATTCAATAACAAGGAGCGAACCTCTTCTTGTGGTTGTTTATAGTCAACTGGATATCTCCCAGAAATCAACTCCATGAACAAAATTCCAAAACTATAAACATCACTTTTCTCATTCACCATTCCTGTACTGGCATATTCTGGTGCAACATAACTACAAGAACAATCAATTATTCATCTACAAAAGTCGATAACCTCATCAATGTATGAATGAGTCAAATTAAAAGAGAACAAACCCCAATGTGCCCATCACACGGGTGGTAATGTAGCTCATATCAGCACCAAGAAGCTTGGCTAATCCAAAATCTGAAACCTTTGAGTTCCACAACTTATCAAGTAAAATATTACTTGATTTTATATCACGATGAACAACCTTCGGTTCAAGTCCTTCATGAAGGTAAGTTAACCTAAATTTTATCAAAAAGAAATCCATAATAGTTATAAAAAGCTCACAATACCAATGGCTATAAAAAAGCAGAATTAGAGTGTAAAATGCAAACATATTACGCTTTTGCTATCCCAATAATGATTTTCATACGAATGTCCCAAGTAAGAGGACTACAAGGCCCTACATCACCATGAATCCATTGCTCTAAGTTCCCGTTATTTACAAACTCATAAACAAGTATCCTATAACAACCATTCAAAATCACTCATCAAATATGCACTTGAATTCAGTAAACATAAATTCAGGTTAAATAAAAAAAGGGCAGTATATATACCTATGTGCACCTTCTGCACAATAACCTAACAATCTCAATAAATTTTTATGCCTAACTCTACCAATTGCTTCAACTTCAACTTCAAATTCCTTCTCAGCTTGACCTCTATATATACATAATTAAACAAAACATAAATATCTTTAATCAAACAGTAAAAAACTAAATACAAAGGAAAATAAAAATAGAGTAACATATGTACCTATTGTTAAGCAGATTTTTAACAGCAACTTGAGTGTTATTATCACCAACAACACCATGATAAACAATCCCATAACCACCTTGACCAATCACATTCTCAGCTGCAAATCCATCAGTAGCTACTTCAAGCTCTCTTAATGTATACCAATGTCCCCAACCCAAATGTGAAACCTCCGGGCCAACAGCTCCGGCAACATTTACCGGAACTTCACCACTAGACACCCCACCAAATCTTTCCGGGTACAAAACCCGGTTGGGATGTCCTTTACCCATTTGGATTTGGATCCTGGGGTGAGAGTAATAATGATCTTCTTCTTGTTGTTTAACTAATAGTAATGCTTGTTTTTCATTACCTGATAACCTTTGAGTTGTGTTTTGTGGTGGACTATTGAGGTTTGTTGGGATTATGGGTTGTGGTTTGATGGGTTGTTTGGATCTGATTTTGGTGAACCAAAGAAGGGAAATGAGGAAGAGAATGAGGACGAAAACGGCGCCGGCGGTGATGCCGAGGATGATCCATAAGTTGAGGCCGAAGATTGAGGTTTGTTTGGACAGTTGAATCATTAACTTAATAAAATTTTAGTTTAGTGAAGAAGATGACTTGCATTGTTTGTTTGTTTGTTGTTTTATATATGCAGGGAAAAAGGTGTTGATCGGAGTAAAGAGAGTGAAGTGATTTGAGACGAAGCTTCTGACTGTATGGATGGGAACCACTGAAGTATTTTTACTTTTTACTAATGTACGAGTGTACATCCCAAGTTTTACAACGTTTGACTTTTCTGATCTAGATCATGTTCAGATTGGATTTGATTTGTCTGTATCTTTCTACTTGTACAAAAAGGTACCTAGAAGAAAATCACAGTTTTGTTTTGTTTTTACTAGTCACAAATTACTTTTTATCTTTTTGCTTTTCTTTCTCATATTCTAAATGAACACTCATATAATCTTAGATGGACATCTCAATATGTGTGTATGTGTGTCAGTTACATCACCTTCCCGTATTTCTAAATGGACACCTCAATATGTGTATATGTGTGTGTGTATATATATATGTATATATATAATTCACACTACAGTCTAGGAGTGTTCAAATAATAAGCCCCTTTCGGTCAAGTTTCACTCCCGATCCATTAGTTTTTAGTTATAAAACCAAAAGTATGTCTCGTTTGCAATGAGTTCTGCAAGAAATAACACATACATGCAGTAACAGACATATACATGAAGATGTACATTAAGTATGATTCTCATAAACACATACCTCAACGCGTATATAAACAAACAAACATATCACACATAGTATCACATTATGCATACATATGCCGATACACACGGATAGCAAAAGACGTAAATTCCTACACTTAAAAGGAAAAAAGAATTACATGATCATTTTTCCATATTGGTATGATAACATATAGCTTACAAAATATGTGATAAAATGTTGCACTGTAATATGAAAATTTGATGGGTACTATATAAAAGATATTACTATATTTTTGTAAAAATTAACATTGAGATCATCTAACTTGGATGTTTCTAGCATTAATGTGATACATAAATTATTATTGTATTCGATTTCCTTATCTGGGTGGTCAAGAGTGCCACGTAAACTGGCATCTTATCCTTTTATGAATCACTTCATTAAAATTTCATAAGTGATAGTTAAGTTTGTCATCAAATCCAACTTAATATTGGCATGTCACATGCATGTGGTTCGATAATGAGTGGATCTTCGCCAGTGCTAAATCAATACATACTCCATTTATTTTGATTACCTGTCTATGCATATACTTGGATCATCATCATCCACAACTTATTAACTTAATCGAGAACGGAGATGATTAACCAATTCAGATGGAAACCCCACATACATTTATGTATGCTATGTATTATTTTTCTTTTTGGCCAAAAATTTTCAAAAGCTTTAATCATATATTAGAGTTATCTTACTTCCTAAATTACTCCCACTTAAAGTTATGGTGTGTAACTAATTTGGACGATTTAATGAACTAATTTGACTCATAACATTAGGTTAAGTTATAGCTTCGCGAGTTTTCTTGATGCAAAATCTCGACTTCAGCAAGATTTAAGCTCTAATATCCATCTGATCACTATAAAAAAGGTCAATTCAAGTTAAGCATGAGTCGCCAAGAGGCATTGAATTCAAAACGCTGGACAAACAGTTGGTCGTGCTACACAATGTGTATAAATAAGCAAACATATTCACAAAAAGCAAGTTTGATGAATGCAGATTTTTATGTGGTGACAGTGAAAGACATCTATTACATTGGTTGTAGTATGATAGGTTGAAAAACACACAAAAGAAAAACTATACTCCGTACCAATGCTGGTGAAAGCAATAATTTATTATGAGAACTGTTAATCTCACATATTAACTCGGATGACCCGTAAGTTGGAACCTCGAAGCAGCATTTACAGTTGTAGAGCCCTACTGTAACTCCCCGACAGGTGCCTCATTGAGCCATAGGAAATGAATGAAATCGTATAACTTCGCAGTTACACTAACCTGCTCAAACAAATCAAACAAGCAATTCATACCTTTTCTATTTTCAACAACCCCAAAACTTAAAATGCAGAGGTGATGACTTCAACCCGTATAAGTAAAAATAGGTAAAACTCACGTAAGATCTTATTTTTAAGGGATCCGTTATGTAAAATTATAAAAGCGTTACCCAATTTGGAAACAGTGCCAAACAGGTTTAAGAGTTTTAAAGTAGACCGAAGTCTTGGCTATTTACGCCCTTCGAAATTACCTTATTCAATAAAACTGAATCATCAGTTGAGTGACTATCTTTGTGAAATTCAAATGGAAGGACAGAGAAATATTCGACCTGCTTGTTCTATATATGAATGAATTAGGGACACTGCAGGAAGCATACCTTATAAGGGGTTGGAATGAGTCTTCTCATGTGATCAGGGCGCATTTGCTCCAATTGTTGAGCACAGCGTTCCCTATTCTCCTCGAGGGTTGGCATCTCTTCTCTTTTCTTGTCTTCATATACGCACACACATGTTAGGTCAAGTAATCTTACAATCGAGTGCATGAAGTAAATACTTAGTGATATGAGGATGTTGGAATATAAGAGCTCCTCACCTGTCTTCCCGGGCCAATAACACTTCAAAAGCTCCTCAACACGTTGTGGCACCACATAAGCTCTCTTGGATTCATTAAATGGGTGGCGACACAAAATTCTCTCGCCTACCTCTTGTCAAATAACAATTGATTAAATTAAATATAAATACTCCTCTAGTTAACTTCTTAAATTAATATTATATATCTCATTGTTTTACGCAGGGGTAATATATTATGAGCGAACAATGTACCTTTGGAGGTGGTTCATTTTCCCCTGACATTATGTCTAAAAGGGGATAACCTTCCTTGCCGTATAATCTGAAAGATCGTTTCTTACATGGAATAGTAACCTACCATAAAAATACACATTCGTTAATGACGATTCAGAAATGAACCAGCCACATTCAATAATTTCAAACCTTTGAGACATCTTCTGACAGCTTAATACGGGGCTGGTTATTAATCTCAACAAGCTTGAAAACACAACCGAGGGCAGCTTGAGCATAACAAGTCACCAAATACGTCCCGATTCCAAACGCATCAACCTCATGACCCTGTTTGTTTAAGGCATCTAAAGTTTCCTCATTGAGGTCATTGCTAGCAGTGATCCCAGTCTTTCCAAAACCAGGAACTCCAAACTCCTTTTCAATAGTCTGAAAAAACTTCCTCGTTTCACATGACAGATAAGCAAGATCCCCAGAGTCTAATCTGATGCCCCTTGCTTTATACCTGCAGAAAATGGAAACATAAATTTACTTCCGTGAACAATATAAACAAGCTAAAATTTTCAGCAGTGATGTAGTATCATGAGTATTTTAATTATGACCGAGTAGATCTTTACAAGAATCACTACCACATGACATCATTTGAAAGTTATGAACGTACCCCAGATCATTCAATGCTAGAGCAACAGCACAAAAGTTCGGAATACCGCTCCTCATCACCTGGAAGAAAGAACACACCAACCTTCGTGCTAATTAGTTATTTAAAATCAATTTCATGTACAAAGCTATGAACCTACAAAAAAGAAGAATATTAGAGCATAACTTATGTTCGTGGTTCACAGCTACTCGGGGTAAAAGAAACACAAGCATTGTTGTGATGCATTATCAACAATACAAGAGGACATGCCTAAATTGAGGTTCAAAGATCATAGTAGGTGATTCTTAAGAGGAGAACTTGATTTGGTAAAAGTTACATATTTTTGTGGGTAAGTTCATTAAATCAAAATACAAGACTATGCAGATAAATAGAAAGATAAGTGCATACATAAATAGCACAGAGGAAATTCCAACTTACATCATATGTGTCTACAAGAGCTAGAAAGTTGTCAGGAAAGGCGAGGGCGTATGAAATGAAAGCGGCTAGCTCACTCTGATTAGTCTCGCAAAAAACACCCTTCAATATACTTAGCCTCTGATACAGTAGAGAAATAGAAAGATAAACTACAGATAAATAATAAATATATATCTAAGCATTGGTCAGACATAAGTAAATGCTTAGAACTCAGAAACATCGAATTAAAAGAAAACTGCACTTGGAGGGTAAGGAACAGAAAGGTAATGTCAATGTGACTACACTTTCAAATCATTTATATCATCTATGATTAACTATATTTTGACTTTTATAAGATTTGTTCTTGCACCCCAAGAGTAGAGATAAACCTTTAGTTTGCTTAACCATGTCTGCACAGCACTCAAAAAATCCTCGCAAACTCGAGAGCCATCTCGACTTTTAAGTGACTTCTCCACAATTTCATCCGGTCCCTACATATAAACAGATTCATTTATTTTTAAGGAAAACATATCAAAAACATATTCAATAATTTCATCAAAACACTTTTAAACCGCCTAATGGACTATAATTCATCACGATATTAAGAAGAGCTTCCGCTAAATGAAACAATATGGCTATATATTACACGAACCATGAATGAGCTAACAAAAGCATGGGAATGCGTTCCACGAAGTGGTATTCCAAACATTTTTCCAGCTGCACAATTGCTGTAAACACACGCCGAATAAAAGGATATGAGCAACCTTGATATAGAAGAACATTTGGTCATGTTATTGTTATGTAGAAAAATGAAAGCATAAAATCCATGGTTGTGCAAGATACATCAAATCATTTTTTTAACAATAACCAGGAACCCACAGTAAGGTGGAATATACGTGGTTAACAGGATCACCTTGTTGCATCAAATCCTCCCATGTAGCAATACCTTGATGCACTTATACCACCATCTGGGCCCTATTTATTTATAAAAGAAATAATGTAACTTCAAATGCTAAATATATATAACCCATTGAATCCATAAACGATATAAACATGTAAATGTTATAACCTGGGCTCTCCGTAGCCCAAACTCAAGAAGAAGCTTGGATTTTCCAGCAACAAAACGATGCCTTGCAGCATTTGTAGTGACTAGTGATGCATAGTTAATAAGATTCACATATGGAGTTTCTAACAATTGAACAACCTGTAAGTAACACAATATAGATTTAAGAGCATTCAATTAATAAATTTTTAAATAACATGTATCAGAATGAAGCAGTTGTCATGACTCACAGCCACCGGGCCTTCAACCCTCATCAAGGGTACTTTAGGAAAGACGAATGAACCCTCGGGAATAGCATATACTTCAACGTCGGAACAATCAAGCTCTTCAAGATATTTAAAGAAGCCATCCTAACCATAACATAAGCTTATTGGTTAGGGAACATTTAATCGGTGGTATTAGAGGTGGCAACAGGAATGGTTGGGGTCACGGTTTGGATTGAAACATGTCATATTTAAGTACGGGTCTGACCAGGTCGGGTTTGGTTGACCCTAAAACGCTTTTAGCCCAATTCTATTACTTCTATTAATAAGCAATGTGTACTACTACTATTGTTATTACAATAACTATCTAAATCTTTCAATAAAAAGAAGTCTGGAGGTTTTAGGGACTGTAAATAGATTGTGGACGACTTTCAACCTGTTTAACCCGTTCAACCCTTCTCATTGCTAGTTTAACCTTTTGTTTTTTACCCATGTGAGATTAATCAAAGTCCAAATCGACCCATTCTTAAGTAAACAGGTCAAAGTTGCCACCCACAGTGATAATGCATCTAAATCCATTATGTTTCTAGCTAGCATCAACTATCATACTACTACTGTTAATACACGTAACTCTATACTTACCTCACATGTAGGAGATAAAGTTTCTCGAATAAAAGCAATTTCTTCCTTTGAAAACTTGAAATTAGCAATGAACCTTATGCACTCTTCAAGACCTGCAAAAACCGTGTACTCACCACCAAATGGGTTTCGGCGAAAATACAAGTCAAACCTGAAATAAGTCAAAAAGTTTATAAATTAGAGTAACTTACATGGTTAAGAGTTAAGACAACCATATATAAGTAACAAACCGAATTACATTAACCTCAAATCATAATAATAACTGAAAGTAACATTAATCAACAATGCCCAAATAATCAGCTGTTTGATGAATTTAAAAATCCAATCTTGACAATAGATCATGTATAACACTTGTAAAGTACTAATGAGTAATGACTGTTTGGGATTCTTTTAAGCAATTATTTGACCATTTTTGTTATAATTTACTGACCAAAGATACAAACTTAAAAATTATATATTTGTATCATAATCAGCTAGACAAACTAACATCACATTACTGCAAGTGGCAATTAATTTTCATCAAGAAACAAAAACAAAAAATAACAAAAGTAAAAACAAAAATTATATCAATAGCAGAAATGAAGAAACTAACACAGCACGTTCGTTATGTTTTCCAGCTTTCCAGTAAGCATACGCCATGGTGAACTGATAGAGATCAGTTAGAAGCGGCGTTACCATTGGATTGGTGGGACCAGGGATTGTTGGATGATGATGATTTTGTTTAACTTCGTCGTTAACGTCGCCGTTAACAGATTTCAAGTCCATTTTATTTAATCAATTAAGGGGGATGCAAATTCAATAAGTTTTATCTGCTGCACATATTCGCGGGTGTGTTGCAGTATTGAGATAGAAAAGAGGGTGGTGGGGGTCGATGGAATCGGGAAAAAGGGGGAAAGAAAAGGACGAAAAGAACGATTGGCGGCAGATGGTGGCGGCGACGTCGTCCAAGTGGGGTTCTGTTGTTGTGATTCTAATTCTATTCTTCTTTCGCTGCCAGTCGCTCCTTTTTTTCTATTTTATTATTTATTATTTATTTTTTATTTTAAATGCCAGCTACATTAACTGCGAGAACAAATAGTTAATTTAACATTTATAGATTTTATTGTTTACATCTATATTGTTAAAAGTTTAATTTAAGGAGATGTAAAGTTTAAAACTTAAGGGTGGCAATTATAAATTAGTAGTTTATTTGAAAAGTAATTAATGATTTTTAAAGGTAGTTGGGACATTAATCATTGTTGAGTCTAATTTAAAAAAAAAAAAAGATGAAGACAATTTATATATAATTAAGATATTCGTTTGTAATTTAAAGGGATTAATGGAGCATCCTCTCCTCTTCTTATCATTATTTGTACTTGTGGTGAACCATTTAAAAATGTTTGTACATGTAAAAATATAAAACAAAAGTTATGCCTAAAGACTTGCTTAATAGAATGATTGTTGAAAAAATACCAAATGAAATCTACGTCTCATTTATCGTATGAAATAGACATTTTTAAATATAATTTTTAGATACATATAAGATTATCTTTTTGTAATTTGACACCTTTCCTAGTTCCGTGCTATTTCTTTCATTCAACTTTAAGTTTATCATATATGACGGTCGCTTTACTATATAATTTGGTGTTACTTGACACACTTCAATGTTAACTATTAATCAATGATAGTGATTTATCATTTTTCTTCTTTTTTCATTGATTTATCGTGACGATAGAGTGGGCTATAATACCAATTTCGTCTCGAATGGTGATAGACTTGAAGATATAATGAGAGGAAAAGTCAGTGACGAGAAAAATGTGGGGTGTTTTTACGTAAAACTGACAAATCTTATTAATGTTTTCATTCAAATCGAAGATTGAAATTCGAAAAATAAACAAACTGCAAAAAAAGAAGAATGACAAAACTTGCTTCAAATACATTCAAAGAAAATAATATAATATAGAAAACAAAAACAATGTTACGGTTACAAACAAATATTCATAATAAAAGATGAATAGTTAAAGACAGCGTATTTGCTTAAATGCTTAAAGGACCAAAGTGTGAATAAGTACCTAAAATTTATGGATGCCGCAATCCTTCATTGCGCAATATAGAGTTACGTTTCCATCAACTTGGAGACAACTCATTAAAAAGGACATGTTTTGCATAAATAAAAATGTTATACACGAATAAAACATATACTACATTAACAAAATGTACAGCCCTTGTCGAGCTTTGCATCTTAGTAGTCTTAATGTATTATACATAGATACGTAAAAGAATCGAACTAAATAAATATACAATAGAAAATTTGCATTTAAATACTAAAAAAATAGAAAGAGATCTAGGCAGTCCAGGTTTGAGGGGGCCAAAATTGGACGGTGGTACTTATTCGGTCAAATTACCAAAAAGTTAATCGAACTAGTATAAAATCATTAGTCCACCCCCACCAACTTTGACCACATATATACTTTTAGTCCTACAACACTATATTAATCAAACGAGCACCCGCTAAATACTTAGAAGGAAGCCGTGATAGTCATACATTCTGAACAAAAGAAGGAACCAGACATAATTAACTAGATGGATTGAGCATTTGGCTGAAAATGCCACCAACTCCAAACCTTGCACCAAATAACTCAAATATGTGTGTGGGGCCAAAGAACATGATCAATAGGCTCAATAATGAAGCAACAAAAATGGTAAAACACTGAATTGACAATGACACCAGGAACAGATAAATTCTTCGTTGTGCGAAAAAGGTTGATCCAAACACTCCGAATACAAACATTCATCAAAATCATTGTACAACATACATTGAAAACTTATAATCTGTGTATGTATGATATTTTACTAAGTTTTGAGGATGAAGTATGAAAATATCCCTTTTTCATAACCGTTTTAGATATAGATTGGATTTCTAATTCTCAATTTTTATGAAGTTATTCTTACAAAGTGAATAGTGATATTTCAAGCTGCGAGATTATGAGGGGAGGGGTGCTATGCCAAAGAAAGAAATAACAATAGTCCTAGTAATAGTGATAAATACTCTAAATTAGATCGCGTAGTGGAGCGGGTCAACTGACCCACGGCCCCTTATTGATTAGAAATGGTCCAGTGGCTCAATAACCATACATCTTGTTTGATCCGAAGGTATTCACCATAAAAGGCAAGATAGCATGAGAATAAAAGTTGCTGACGATTTTATTTTGTTTGTTTGATTGATTAATTTTTTCTTTCTTTCACACTTGTCCCACTCCACCGATCCCAAGCCGAGTCTTATGTTTAAACAAATAATTAATAATTATGTAATGTTTGTTAAATACAAGTTTTCTGTGTCTTAAAAATCATAATAATTTAGAGTCGATTACCTAAAAAAAATTTACTTTTAACTTTTGTCATTCTTTTATGTATTTTTCTATGTCCCACTTTTACATCGTACTTTTCAATAAAAGTAAAAGTAAGAAATATATCACAAATTGAGAAGATATAGACAAGAATTGAAAGTATGATGAGTAGTTTACATATAAAAATTTATGATGAAAAAAAGAGACAAATTAAAAGTACATTGTATTTTCTAATTTTTAATAAGATATATAATTAAATGCTACTTAATAGATTGGCATAATGTCAGCTAATTACCCACCACTAGTAGAAACTATTTGCCTATTCAAAATAATGAGTGCATATGAAGAATAAAGAGTATATTTTGTTACAAAAATAAACAATAAAAAAATATAAAATGTGATACTTAAAATTAAATAAACTGTAGTGTATGAAGTTCGCTTAAAGTGATAAGTGAATTATAAAGCACCCCTAGGCCCTAGCTCATAATCTACTAAGCAAGGAATCGGGATCAAATGGCTTTGTTTTCTTTACCAAACCATGTAGTCAATTATATCTCTTAGAATAAATTATTTAAGTTTTTCAAATTGTATTTTCTTTGGTGCAAATAGCTGACGAGTATTATTCAATGTCACAATTCTTCTCACAATAAAACAACTATTTGCACCAAGTTAAAACTTATGGCCCAACAGCTGCTACTCGTGCCCCTAATCAGGGCAACTCATTAGCATATGTCACTGGATTGATTAGTATTACAAGGGAAAAGCTCTAATTCGAGGCCTACTTCAATGTTTAGTAAGTACATTAATATGGTAGCTGCATTATATGCAATGTTTTAGATATCTTTGTGTATGGCCCAAAGGTGAGAAACCCGAGCCACACCAACATTTGGAAAACCAACAAGGATTAATAAAAGGGAGTTCTTTGTGTATGGCCCAAAGGTCAAAAACCCGAGCCACACCAACAAGGACTCAGTAAAAGGAGTTCTATTGAGCTATCCAAGTTGGTTACTTAGGCAAGATGGGCTCAAATTTGTTATGCTTCCGCTGTCAAGAGGTAGGGTTTTCGCAACTCTGAAACCGGCCTAACACATTGCCCCCATTCTAAGACCAACGTTACAAGAGCCTCCCGCTCGAGCAAACATCGGCAAGCCACCTATTGCAATATCTTGCACAAACAACTGAGTCAGCCAACAGTCCAGCCCATTTTATATACCCTCACTTGAGTTACACAAGCGCTGCAAAGCCCAGTGACGTTACCCCTCCAAAACCGATTTATAAACATGTTATATCTTCACTTCAAAATAGATGTATTTGTTTAGTTATCATGGTGTATGCTTTTATTCTTATGCAGTTAATTTCTTATAAGTGATTTTGAACGATGTCACATGTACGCTGAAAAAAAGGAGTTTAATGATTCAAGGAGTATGTTTTTTGGAGTTTTCTAATTACGTTTTATTCTGGTCGATCTTTGATTTACAAGATAATGATTGGTGATTGCGCTTTAAGTCTTTGCTATGGACTGATAATAACTTTAATTGTTTAGATATTTATATATAGTGTAAGTAAGATAAGATGATAAAGTGTACTACGCTAAATTTGTTTATGAGAAACAAAAATGTGAAAATTCACAAAAAGCCATATTTGTGTTCAAACTTTTATTTTAAAAATGTCAAATAGTCTTTCCTTCCTTATATAAGTGTCTTGATTCTAATCATGTGTCCATCAAACATGCACAACTTTCATTTATTTTTGCTCTATATTAATTTTAAGATGGTAAGATGATTAAAGATTTGGTGACTACAAGATTGATTTAATAGTGTTTTATCCCATCTTACATATTGTACGTATTTTTGTCCCATTTTTAAACACTTTGGATCAAACTATTAATCAGTACGTTCAAACATTAACTTTTTATGATATTTTGCATGTTAAAGCTCTAGCAATTGTGAACCAAAGTTATGAATTTTTGCAAGTCAAACAAAGTAATTTGACTTATCACTTATAAATATATGAATAATCGAATAGAGATAAGTAGGTAAGGATTCTCAAACACACCTTCAAAGTCTATGGACGACTTTTGTATTACGGATATATATTGATATATATATATATTCTTTTTGAGTTAACCTATACGACACCATACGAATGTCTGTGACTCATATACATACATATATATATTAAAAGATGGAAAAAGTTTAAATAATGACCCAACGGGACCATTTGACCAAATATTTGAATTGATTATAAGTTTTTAAGATCACTCTCAACAGATGAAACATTTTCATTGTTAGTTACGCGCCATATCAGCAATTATTCAAAAAGATTAAACATCATCAACATATGATGCTTCTTCATGAAAATTTGTGAATCAAGTCGTTGAAAAATAGTTTTTGCATGGGAGTTGGGTTTGGGTACTCGTCGTCATCTTCAAGATTGATAAGACAGTCGGGTTCTTGTTCCATGGGTCGTTTTTTGCTCCTAACACCATCGAAAAAAGAATTTTTGATAATCCTTTAAAATGCGTCATGCCTCTTCATAGTGGAAGTTCCGTTTTTTATTGTTAAGTTGTTTGAATTGTTGGCAGGCATTCAACATAATATCCTTTAAAAACTTGACATATTTTTGAATTTTATTCCATTTACCGATTAGTTAGTCCATGGATTGTTTGGTCCCAATTATTGAGTTGTACCGTGACATGATGGTGTTCCATAAAGACTCGCCCGTTTATGAATTCCCAACCACCACAATTTTGTGACGCGTCGATCTACAGTTCAGCCAAGATCATACTTCCTCAATCGCTCCAAAAAACTTTTTTTTCTTTTTCCTTTACCTTAATCATATTTTTTTGGTTCAGCTTCTTCTTCGACAATGAGTGGTGGTGTTTGGACGTTGTGGAGTTGATTTTAGGTTGGCCGAATCGTGGGTATTGGCTTAATTGTGGTATTGACAAATTGTTGTTGTGTTTGATGATACATATTTAGATGGTATTAGAATCATGGGTCGTCGGATGAGATTGAATACGGTTTAACAAGAAGTATGTATGGAGCAAAACCAATTTGATTAGAGTTGGTATTGCTCGATTGAGATGCGGAAGACCGTTGGTGAAAAATTGGTAGATGGAATAAGATTGTCGAGTAAGTTGTTCCACTTATTGTTTGATTATGATGGTTGAGAGTTGTGGTGTTTTTAGGTATCTTTGTAGTGGTAGTTATAGTTGAGAGAACTGTAATTTTAGTTGTATGTAAATAATAGAGGTTTTTTGTAGTTATAGTTGTATATAAGTAATATAGATTTTTTGTGGTTATAGTTGTATGTAAATAATATAGGTTTTTTTTGTAGTTGAGAGAATTATAACTAGAGTTGTATGTAAGTAATACAGGTCAAGAGAATTATAGTTGTAGTTGTGTGAAAAAAGTAGTTAAGTTGTATGTGTATATATAGAAAAAAAAATAAAAAATTATTAAATCATGTGACCCTTTTATTAAACCGTTTTAATTTTAAATTTTTTCTGAATTTGTGACCATCAGTTGAATTTTTTTTTTTTTCTGTTTTTGACAATTGCTCAAAAAAAAAAAAAAAAAAAAAAAAAAAAAAAAAAAAAAACTCTTTTTTCTTTTAAAGCATGTGGACCCTGATTTTTTTCCTCTTGCAGCATGTTAGTCAAGAAGTAAACGGAAGACAAATGATCAAATACAAACAAAGTATACCATCGATTGATATGAAAGACGAAACAAAAACGATTGCAAAAATCAACCGTTGGCACGAGCATAGGAATACCAAATTGAGGCTATCAACATTGAATGGCGTTAATGTTAAGGCCGAGTTTGCACGTTTGGTCAAAACATCAAAGTCAAACAGACTACACATCTCACCAACTCTAAAGTTGATCAAATCCATTTCCACCCTTTCAAATCTCAATATAAAAATAAAAATTATGTGTTCGCATAAACATTTCATACTTTTGTTCAAAAAATTATGTTTTTGTATAAATATTTCATACAGGTGTATACACGTGTTGTCTAAAGACAATTTGCTTTTGCATTGTATTTAACGATGATTATGCGTATGTGTTGTTGTTATATTATATTATTATTAATTAATATTATATACTTCGTATCGTAGTGTTCATATTAACAAGATTAAAATTAATTAATATCACGAAAACTTATATGGTTTGAATATTACGAGTATAACCTTAGGGAAACATGATAGAATTTGATAAAGGCAAAAAAAAGTTGATAATAGAGGATAAATTGTAATCATTTAACTATTGATGACTTTATTGTATAAGATGAAATGCTTATTAAAAGTCGATTCGGGGTTATGAAATCGCAATAGTCAATTTGAAAATTGACAAACGAACACCCTTAATTACTAGATCGAAGTTATTACGTCATGGTTTTTCTTTACATGCTTAAATGTTTATAAATGTAAATATAAATAATTTTATATTCATAATTTACAACTATTTATTCGAGTATTATTTGTGTGTAATGATATTGTTAAAATTGACAACAACATGTAAAACTTAGACCTAGATAACAAGTCGTTATTTTCTTTATTTCATTGGATATGATATGTAAATGTGATTGTATTTAATGAGTTCACGTGTCTTCCACCTAAAAAATAAACAAAAATAAATAAATAAATAGATTGAAGTTTTATGGTATCACTTTCGTGGTGAAAAATTCTTCCCAAAATAATAATCGTTATCAACAAAAACTATAAAAATGTTAATGCTAAAATTAGTGTGCTTTCAGAAAAAGATAGGTTACCAATGAAAACATCGACGGAAAAGTATAAAAATTCCATTGCAAACATATAACATCAAATTTCCCTTCAAAAATCCACATTTTACAATGGAATCACCAACAGAATTTCGTTGTTAAATTCTTAAATTTTTTTTTTTTGTATTTTTCCGTTGTTAACTCAGTTGGTAATCCCTAATATTACCAACAAAATATTTGATCGTTGAAAAAATCCCATTGTTATCATCTTCATTTTAGAACTTAAACTATCTTTCTATTTTCAACCTTTAATTAAACTTCAATTCCACAACCTAGGGTTTCACAGTTGCAAAATTTTTTCGAATTGTTACTTCTTCCTGTTTCTCGTTGTTGTCATTAAGTTTTCTGGTGACCACTGGCCATCTTTCAGCTGCATCGTCGTCACACCATCTTCGGACTTTCCGGTGACCTCCAACCATCTCTTAATCGCATCACCATTACACCATCACCAGTTGTAAGGATTATAATTTTATTTTCTTTCATATAAGATCGAGTTTTAAAAAAAAAAAAAATATATATATATATAGGGGAGGGATTAAGAGGGAACCAAAAAGTTAGGGAAGGAGGGAAGCAAATCTCAACCCTTGATTTCATCATAAATGAATATTGTTAACATTCATTTGTGATGAATGTTAATCAAAATTTAACACTCATCACAAATGAATGTTAAAAACGTTTTTTTATGAAAAAATCAAGGGCTAAGATTTGCTTCCCTCCTTTCCCAAAATTTGAAGCTTCCCTATGGATCATTCCCCTATATATATAATACACAATTTAAATTTGTGATACCACAATTTTTATATGTGATACATATCAAAAAATTTATAGTATGTATGAGAAAAATTAGTCATGCATTACATATTTTTTTGTAATTTTTTATCTCATATTCAAAAAATATAAAATTTCAATATAATATTTTATCAAAAAAATTTAATATTAAAATTAAAATTAAAAATATGTATCTTTAATATTAGTTTCATAATAAATGTTTCTACTTCAAGCCGTTATTACGTTGAGTTTAAGACGTAACAACAAAATTGTCAAAATCACCTAACTAGAAATTACGATAATGAGAGAAAAGGAGAGTATAAAGTTAGATTATATTTATTGTTATATTGGTGAACGGTCCCCGATGGCATGTTTTGTAATAAAACTATTTTTTTTTTATCTTCTTGGGCTATTTTCATGCCCTTCACCAACCCCCTCCCAATTATTTATTTTTATATTTTTTTATAATATTATAAAAAGTCCAAACCGAATCATTATACAACTTTTTAGTTATATACTACTCCACGACATTCTCCCATGTTTTGTATTTAAAAATACTAATAATAAGCCAGCTTGAATATAAAATATAATTAATTAATTTGTATAATTGTATATCTTTTTCGTAGAAACCTTAACGGTATCGTTGAGACGGCAAAAATCATCCTAAAATAATATAGTGTTTTGTGTTTAAAAATTGTGGCATAGTTATACATATAAGAAAAATAACATATAATGACACGTCATCTCAATTAAAACGAAGTTACCATTTAAAGTTAACTTAAACTAATGTTAAATTACCAACTTATCAATTGATAAACAGTTGAAACTTTATTGTTGAACAACAACAAAAACTTTTATATAAACACGCAAACAAATTATAAATAAATAAAACCTTATAAATTTGAAAAGACCATATTGATTTGAGAGCTGAGAGCAACAAACAAAAACAAAGTTTTCTAGTTAAGCGTTTCCAATATCTTGATAACAGAATAGAATTAGTGGATTAGGCTTTCAAGCTTTATTAAATATCTCACACAAAGATGGGTAGTAATACTCCAGCCGTAATTAAGACACTATATAATTGGTTTCCATTCTTTTAAGAGACAATTTGTAATAAACTAGTGTCGAATTCTGCGTATAATAACGGTGAAGATTTTACATGTTAATATTGAAAGACAAATGTTTAATGGTATATGAATGCAATAATAATTGATACTTCTTTACTGAAAGTGATTTTTTATAATAATTTAAATTATTATAGTTGTAAATTCAATATTGTGATATAAAAGAAGAAATAAGATACTTAAATGTATTATGTGAAATATAATATTAATTGAATGATTTATATAATTAATAAGTGAAGGGATAAGTAGAAAGATAAAATAGTAATTTCTACTATTCCTTTTTTAAAATTAAAAAATAAAATTTTAAATATTTAATAAGAATTATAGATATGCAAATCATCTCTGCTTTAAATCCTCTTAGTATATAAGCATATTTACTACTTACCACTTCAAGTTTGAGAGGGGCCACAGGCACCCTTGCCCTAGTAATCTTCGCCCCTTACTACATGACAACACTTGTAATTGGCTCACATGTTTCGGGTTGCAAGTTCATGTGTTTAATCTGTGACTACATGATAACTTTTGTATTTAGCTCACATGTTTTGAGTTGAGTTCATAATCTAATATCAAAGTTATATTAATTTGAACTCACATAATGAAAAACCATCAAGTTACATGTGCAGCATCTACTCAAACTTTCTAAAAGCAAAGTTTCAGTGACTTGTATTATACTCATTACTGATTAAACGAACGCAAAACAAGACATTTATTCATCCACTTTTAGTAAAAATCCCAAATATCCCCATCAATTAGATCTCATCGATCATTTGCCCACTAAGAGTCAAACTTTCATTAACTTTAAGGCTTTTTATAATCAAGAACTTCTCTATCTAAAATTAATTTTCAATTATTATGCCCAAATAAACATTCAAATTTGAGTATAAAAGCATACATTAAACTTTGTTATCAACCTTCAAAATTAAGACAATAATTGTACTCGTATATTTTCAGGCTCACATGATATTAAAGAATAACAAACTAAAGTAAATCATGATTTCAAATATTATGAAAATGCATATCATATATGATGTAAATATAATTTAATGTAATCCCTGGATTACATAAGTTATTTACCAAATAAACAATACATATAAGACCTTAAAAAGACTAAAATAGAAGAGAATATATGAAGTAAGAAAAAAGAAAGGTGAATTTGTATCACCAACTATTTGCCCACCATAGAAAGGAAAGTCCCTCCCACTTCACCCACCAACCACCCAACCCTTTTCTACCCCATTCACAATATAATCTCCCTGTATAAATACTCTCATTCCATTCCCTTTCATTTCAAGCTCACCACTTCATCTACAAAACGATTTTGATTAATCACTTGCAAGCTAGCCACTATATAATCATGGCGACAGTCAACGGTGGTAGCAATAGCCAACCAGAAAAACATTCAGAAGTTGGACACAAGAGTCTTCTTCAAAGTGATGCACTTTATCAATACATTCTTGAAACTAGTGTCTACCCAAGAGAACCTGCATCCATGAAAGAACTACGTGAGGTCACCGCTAAACACCCGTGGTACGTTAGCCATTTTTTGCATGGCTTCGTGTGGACGTTTTCTTTTTTCTTTTTTTCTTTTTTTTTTTTCTAAAATGTTTTGTTTGTTTGTGATATGATATAGGAACCTTATGACCACATCGGCCGATGAAGGACAGTTTTTGAACATGCTTTTGAAGCTCATTAATGCCAAGAACACCATGGAAATCGGTGTCTACACCGGTTATTCGCTTTTGTCCACGGCTCTAGCTCTTCCCGAAGATGGAAAGGTAAAATTTTAGTTTTGTTATGTATTTAACCTTATTTACATGCTAGCAAGATACCCTATGAATGAAATGGTGACGAATAATTAATGTTTGGTTTACATTCATTCAGCAGCATGTTAGCTTTGAACCAACATCAAATATGCACCATTTTCTTTAATTTACATATCATAATCCAGATGGTTGTAATAATTTAAATTTAAAAATAAAAGGTAAAAAATTTCTTTATAGCTATTAAATGAAAAAAAAAATTGTCATTACAAATAGATGATGATATATTACTTCAAAATACTTGTACTATCAGCATAATATATATTTGTATTTCACTTAAATTTTATCGGCTTTATTCTTTCATGATGCGGCTAACTTTTACGTTTTTCTATTGCAAAAAAGGAAAGTTTCCTTTTTTGTCTAGGCCCAAAAAGACAAGTCAACATACAATAGAGAATTTTGAAAGTTTACCTCATACAATAAAAAATTTTAAAGTTTACCCCATACAATATAAAAATGTGAAAGTTAAACACATCACGAATGAATAAACCCAATTTTATATGTGAATTTTATTTATTATTTTTATTTGAGCATAGATCAATTCAATATTGTATTCTAAGAACTGGGTCATCTTATAGGCTAGAGTTGGTATCTAATAGCTGAATTTAAATATTGTGACGTGTGTCCTAATGATTATTATCAATGTTTTTCAGATATTGGCATTGGATATCAACCGTGAAAATTACGAAATTGGCCTTCCTATAATCGAAAAGGCTGGTGTCGCCCATAAAATTGACTTTAGAGAGGGTCCCGCACTTCCAGTTCTTGATCTAATGCTCGAAGATGTAAGCATCAAAATCGTTTAAACTAAAATTTCACTTATATTTGTTAAATCAAGAAACTTCCCTTTCATGGAGTATGTCTTTTTAATTATGTAACTTTATTAAAGATTTTGTTTTATTTATAAGTTGTTGATTTTTTTATTTACAGGAAAAGTTTCATGGAAGTTTTGATTTTATTTTTGTGGATGCTGATAAGGACAACTACCTTAACTATCATAAGCGATTAATCGATCTAATCAAGATCGGTGGAGTGATCGGCTATGACAACACTCTCTGGAACGGATCACTGGTTGCACCACCAGATGCACCTCTTAGAAAGTATGTCAGATATTATAGGGACTTCGTTTTGGAACTTAACAAAGCATTAGCTATTGATCCAAGAGTCGAGATATGTCAGCTTCCAGTTGGTGATGGAATTACTCTATGTCGTCGCATAAACTGAAGCTAATGATTGATTAATTGAACGAGACGGTCGTGTATGTAATCCATGACGATGTTTTTTCTTGGTGTTTATTTTTCAAATATATTAAACTATTTTTATGCATTTTACAATGTCTTTTTATGTTCTTACAAAAAATTATTGCTCAATATTATGTAAAATCGAATATGATATAACAATATCTTTAATTTTGTATACATAATTATTTTCGAGACATAATTTGTTATCAGTAAAATCGAAATTCATCAACCTTATTATTATATAAAAAGATGAAGATAAGAGAGCCGAGCTATGCATAAGCTATGAATAAGTCGACTCGCCAAAAGCTCAACTCAGATTGAGTTTAAATGAGCTAAAATCAAGCTCAAACATAACTTGACTTGAAGCTCAAGCTTGTCAACATAATGTTGTATGAAGAAATTAGTACTATAAAATTACATAACGTATTTTTTTGTATATTTATGTAAGAAATGATAATTTTATATAATTATCATATTGAAATAATTATATATGTATATATGTATATGATAATACATATAATATAGACTAATAATGTTTGTGTTGAGTTCGAGTCTATTAAATTATTCACAAGGTGAGCCTGCACAAGATCTGAACGATTAAAAGATATAGTTTGAATATTTTTTTAGATTTGTTCATACATATAATATAGACTAATAATGTTTGTGTTGAGTTCGAGTGTATTAATTTACTCATAAGGTGAGCTTGCGCAAGGTCTAAACTATTAAAAGATATAGTTTGAAGATTTATTTAGATTTGTTAGGATTTTAATATAGAAGGAATTACCAGATCGAGCAGTAGAACTAGATATGAAACTTAACGAAAAAGTAGCGACAAAAAACTATTTGATGAACACAAGGTCATCCTTGATACACATAAAACTACAAAAGCAATTAGGAGCTAAAGAGGAAGAAAAGCACTGTTGACCTAATGATAATAAGATTATATCATGAAATTTGCAGCAACATTGAATTGGTACTAACTATAATACGTTAACATCAAATTAGTAGATGGTGTGATTGTGTACGTAAGGTTGTTCGGCTTTTGTATTCGAGCGGTTTTATTGTTTTTTTTCTATTTCATTTTTCATTTATATTCAATGCTCTATGATTAATTAAGCTACAAATAGTTATAAAAAATCAATTTCCTTTTGATACGCTACAAATCATTCCTAAAGATACGTATTAAGCCACTTTAAAATTCTCTCTTACGTCAATTCCGTCATGATTAGCTAATCATTTTATTATTATTTATTTATTATTATTATTTATCTATTATTATTATTATACTCCGTATATAAAATAAGATATAATATTGTATTATTGTGATCAGGTGAATAGGATATCTCAAAGAGTATCAAATAAGGTGGACAATTAAGTGTGGTTTCTCATATAATAAACCTTCATACGCATATTTGGTTAATAACCTACAATTGATCGAAAAGAATAGGAAACCAATTTCAGGGCTTGTTATAACCAAAAAGAAAACTATAATTTTGGGGGGAAAAATGAAGGGGAAAAATGAAGAAAACGAAAAAGTCACTAACGGACAGAAATGAGCTGCATGATATCTAATCTATCTCTAACTTTTATTAGTAGAAAATTCGCACAATGTAACAATAAAAATTTATTAGTTTCACATTAATTCGATATATAATATTATATTTTTTTTAATATTTTTTTAATCAAAAAGCATATGACAATACACAAAGAATAATATTATGGAAGTGAAAAAATCACTTTTAACAGTTTTTTTTTTAATAATTTGTAACAAAATAACACCAAGTTAAACATATCACAATATGTCATTGTAAACTCAATGGTCGGGTCGCAAGTTGCTAGTGCCGATTTTTGAGTTCTTAATGGACATGTTGTGAGTTGTGGAGTCGTTTGTTGAGTCTAGCGGTTTAAGTTTCACTAAATTTTATTTATTTATTTTTTTTGTTGTATTTTGATGTTAAACATTATCTACATTAAATAATTTTTATATTAATGAGAATTTAATTAGTTGATGGTTTAATAATGTTTGTATTAATAAGAATTTTAATAATTAAGAGTATGTTAGTCATTTCCACATATTTAAAAAAAAAAAATCTTAGTAACCGTATGAGTAAAATAGTCATTTCTATCTTTAAAAAGACATCCCAAATGCATTTTTAGATAATAATATAGATATAAATAATAGTCTACAGATACAGAGAAGTTTATGTTATAATTAAATGTCATATATTAATTGGTTTATAGTTTAGTAATGTTTGTATTAATGAGAATTTGATAATTAATAATTAGAGGTGTGTTAATTAGTTTATAGTTTAATAATATTTGTATTAATGAGAATTTAATAAATAATAATTAGGGGTATGTTCTATGAATTTTTAAAAAAACTCTTTCAAATTGTATGAGCAAAATAATAAAATCTATCTTAAAAAAGAATATTGAAATGTACTATATATTAGTATAGATAATTAGAGTGTGTTTGACGGAAGGATCGTAAGGATTCTAACTACTTGACCTTTTTATTTTTATAATCTCAATAATTATAAATTAACAATCCTTATTTAGCAATAAAAGAATAATAGGGCGTCTTGAAAAAATAATCCTATAATCCTTTTTCAAAGGGGTCGACTTTTAAAAAATAGAATGATCAGTCATAATTTTTAACTTTAATTAAGTGTTGTCAAACATAATTTTAATATAAGTGGTTTGAAGTTTATATTAAATCATTGTTTATTGGTATACCGTTTATGCTTTCATGAGAGGAACTTGTAAAATTGGCCCTTATTTCATGAGAGGAACTTGACTAATTTGGTCGGAACTACTAATGAAGGGTGTGTTTGGTTTATAGTAACCGGAATAAAGGAATGATCGAGTTTCATTCCAATGAAAAATATTTGGTTAATATGTTTACTATAAAAGAAGAATTTAAACCCATAAATATAAGCATAATCAAAAGTAGTGATTTGATAGATTTGAAAATCGCATACAAATGATCCAACGTTTCTATAACATATTGGCAAAATGGGCATAAAGTTGAGTTTAGATTCTATACATAAATAAATGGCTAAGTCAAATAAGAATCGGTAGCCTTCTTTGGTGTAACCATCACACGGATATGCTCGCGCTATTTAAATGATTATGCACCATCTTGTTTCTTGAGAAGTGCTATTAGAGCATGGAAAAGGCCCAATTTTCTGAGCGTTAACATCATTAAGACCAACGTTAAACTTAGTGTTATCGAGAAACGCCAAATTAAAGAAAGATTAATGTAATAATAGTGCAATATAGTACTATCAAATGTTCCTTGTAACAACCTACTCCTTTTATTATCTACGTATGCATTACACTGGAACTTTTTGTGTCAAGGTGTGTAATACGATAATTGATTACCTGCTGAACTGGTAAATAGACGTTATTGAATTCTTTTTATTTTTCTTATTGATTACATGTAATATTTATATCCAGTGTTTACAATTGAAGACGCCGGAGTTGCAGGTCTCGCCGGAGAAGACGAAGTTGGGGCTAGAGTTTTTAAGAACAATATTAATGCTGAAGCGAACCTGCAAACCACCACCATCTTCGATCTAACCTTCAAACCACAACCATCTTGGCTTTCGGTCGGAATTTGGAACGAAGTAGAGTGGCCGGTTTTCAGATCTGCTTGAATTTCCGTTTTGTTTTCGTGACTCACACGATTCCTAACCGTTATATGCGTCTTGAAATTCATCTTCTGAACTGCTGAAATCGGAGTATCTTGCCGACGACGTGCCTCGATTTGGACAGTTTACCTCCCTCACCAGATCTATAGTGCCTCGATTTGAAATCCCCTTTGGAGCGCTGTAACCCAGATGTTAATGTTCAAGCTTCTGTTGAGACTCTTATATGATATTATACATATGTTTGTAATTGGTAATAAGATTAAAGGAATATTGTGCCTTCAATAATTCTAAATATAGGATATTGCAAGTATAAATTGAATGGTTTGAGAATGATATTGACACATGGTGTTCGAAATTTAGACTATCAAACTCAAACCCTTACAGAAACCAAAAATTTAGACTATCAAGTACAAATGTATATGCATTATGTACAAATATGTATAAATTGAATGTGTTCACGTCTATAAACATTAAACCCTTACAGAAACCAAAAGCAGCAGCATTTGTAAGCGATTTCAGTTTTTCTTTTCTGCTAAAAATGATGATTTTAGTACACACCCATATGACAATAAACTTCCCTCTTCTTCTGATAATAATTCTTGCAACCAAAAACCGTGTACAAAAGTCATTGAGTTGTAACAGTGTGTGTGATCAATGGAAATTCATGCTTTGTTCAGAAACTGGTAACCTTGGCAATTTTCTTCATAGTTGTATGTCGAATAATCAAGTTAGAAGGTCATGTGCTATTGTTGCAAAGTATTCCTGGGGAGATTCAAGGATGTACCTTGATTGATTAGTGGGTATGTGACAATGGGGTGTTTAAAAGATGCATGAAAGGTGTTTGATGAAATGCTGTTTTTGGACTTCTATGCTTGGTGGGTGTTGATAATATGGGTTTGAAGACGAGGCATTGAGGTTGTTTATTGATTTTTGTTCAGAGTGGGATACGGGCAATTTTAAGACTTTGGTTAGTCTTCTGAATTTTGTGCAGTAGATGAGTAGATTTTGAACTTGGGATACAATTCCATGCTTGTGTGTTTAAACGGGAATTTTGGTAATTCGATTGTGGAAAGTGCCGTGGTTTATTTTTATGCGCAGTGTGGTCACCTGGAGGATGTATTTTGTGTGTTTGAGAACGTGATGTTGTTTGCTCCACGGCGATAATAACCACTTGTTCTCAACATGGCCAAAGTAAGGATGCTTTCCTGTTGTTTTCACAAATGTCGCCTGATGGATTTAAGCCTAATGAGTTTACAGTTAGCGTGTTGAAAGCTTGCGGAAGAAAAAGCTTTTAGATTTGGCAAACTACATGGAATCACAGTAAAAAAGCTATTTAAAGATGACATTTTTTTAGGGACTTCATTAGTGGATATGCATGTGAAATGTGGTGTAATTGAAGATCCTAGGGTCGTATTTGATGAAATGTGAAGACGGAACATGCTTACATGAACTTCTATTATAGCTGGGTAGGCTTGTAACAGTCTTGGAGAAGTAGCTATCCCATCTTTTTCGAGTAATGAAATGATGTAAAATATATGCTAATAATTAACAATCGTGAGCATTATTAGGGCGAGTGGGATTCTAAAAGCATTACATACGGGTAAAGAATTACACGCACAAATGCTCAAGAATTGTATACAAGACTACATTTACATAGCAAGCACACTTGTATGGTTGTATTGTAAATGTGGAAATTAAATGACTTTAAGAGAGTGTCGTATCTTGGACCACCACGATCTCAGGGAGTGTGCGGCTCGGGCATGAGCCTGATGCTCTTGAGTTTTTAAAAGAAATGGTGGGTGAAGGAGTCGTTCCAAACCCTTTCAAATTTTCTTCTGCTCTAAAAGCGTGTGCTAAATTAGAAGCATTTGGCACCGGAAATTGATACATTCATCAGTTACTAAATCCCCTGCTTTGTCTAACGTGTTTGTGAGAAGGGGCTTGATTATTAAGTATTCAAAGTGTGGGTATGTTGAAGAGGCAATTGAAGTTTTTATAGTATGCCAGAAAAGAATTTGGTATCCTGGAAGACGATGAGTCAATGGGCATGCAAAGAACGGGTTACACACTTGCAACCGTTCTTACTGCTTGTAGAAATTTTGAATGAAAAGGCGGTGAACATCTGTCCAAGTATTGTTTGCATTCGAATACCAATGATCTAACAAAGCCATGATTATGGTTTTACGGAAACCTTCTTTTTGTAAAATGTGTTGTGTACAGTGTACCATATATGTGCTACAGTTAAATGGTAATTTGTCAGGGTTAAATTTGTATATAGGGTGAAATCATATCCGACCCGTTCCTTATCTGATTGATAATGTACCATGCCAATGTGTTCTAATCAAATGCTACTAACATGTGATGTTTAATGCTAACTGAAGAATTATTTATGTATAAGTGTATGAATACAGGTTTATGTGAGATGGCGTGTTGGTTATAGTATCAGCTAAGGCTTGTCTCAACCCCTTGGAAATGATTTTATGGGTATGTTTCATCTGCAAAGTTTTTCATCGCCCTAAAAACTTCTGTTTGCAACTCGTAGCTTTTATTTGTAGCTTTTAACGTTAAGCATTTTAATCTTAATGTGTGATATTCACAGCTAGTGAGTCAAGTCTCGACAGCCAAAGGCCAAATGTGTCTGTGCAATTTTTCGGAAACTAAATGATGCGCTGAAAGCTAAGAGTCCGATGTGTGTGTTTTCTATGATGTTCATTAGGTATTTTTATGTCCAGATGGTAAGTATGTGAGGGAGACAAGTAAAGCTATTGTGTGAGATTTTTGGCCAAAAGTGTTTGTTTATTTGTTAGGTGTGTTATTATATAGGTAAGTTAAAGTGAAATGAAGGGATGAGATTAAAAGTGATATAGATTCAATGGTGAAGATTTACTTTACTTAGTCTTAAAAAGTGAAGGAGTGGAGAGGAGGTAAATGTTTTATATATTAGTATAGATATTATAATGTACATGTATGCCTCAAAAAATTAGAGACATAAAAAAGTCATAGTGCCATGTTTAGTAAGTCAGATATCTTCTTGAATTCAATAGCTCATATCGATTCTGTTTCAATTGTATTTGAGACATAATGTAGTTTCTGAATGTTTTGAATCCATGAATCCCACCAACAATTGTGAGTTTTCTTAACCGTGAATTTTTAGAGTTCAGCTAGTGGAAGACGCCATGGACCATGGTGAAGTTGGCATATGTCGTGATGCAAATGTTATGATGATACACGTTCATATGACCTCAGTGGGTTTCGTTTGAATCAGCGTGAAGGTAGGTCTGATTTTTATTTTGTTTATACTTCTTATCATTCAGGTCATCACATAATGATTCTCAAGACAGACTTGGATGAATATCGCAAATTTTGTCACGTAAATATTTCAAAGTTAACCATACCTGTCATGTCAAATGAACATGCAGACATGCAGTGATAAGCCGACATCATCTTTGGTTAAATAATCAGTGGAACTTAAAAAGTAAATGTTTAATATATTGACTTAGAGAGTTCTGATCTTGTAGCTCATAAACATACTCTACACCTTTTAATTCTTGTCATCGTCAATATGGCAAAGGAGTGGGCGACAGGTCGTGGTTGAAGGCAGGAACTAACCAAGTAAATGAAAGAAGAATTCAAGGTTTAATCTCGACTGCCCGTAGAGAAAAATATATGTTGTGGTTCTAACGATCTAACCTGGTTACTTTGGATCTGTTTTGACTTTTGAATTAATAAAATTAAAGACGATCAATTGATGAAGAGAATTAAAGAAAAGCTATCGACGCCTCATTCAAAGTTTTTCCTCCTGAAGGAATCAGTACATGAATGTATCGGTGCAGTACGTTTGTTAATATCTCATGATGCGATACGAGTTTTGTTGAGCTAATATTCAGCTATCATGATGCATGAGGGAAGTAGTTACAAAGGCCCTCTACTATCTGTTCTCGAGGTCAATATTAGTTTAGTAAAATCAAATTCAGATATACAGGTTGAAATTATATTTTGATTTGCATGACCACAAAAAGTCTTCATGACAAATTCTTTCACACCAATCACACTTTCTATTTTGTTAACTGAATTCAAATTTATGTTGATGATAAAAGATTTTCTTCTATTTTCTTTCTTTGAATGAAAAATACTCAGACACTTGTTCCTAAGCAAATACAAACTCGTCTATACTCTGTATTATAGTTTTTTCAGTCATTATATCACATCGACTAGATATGTTCATCTACTCAGTTAGCAAATTATAAAAAATCTAATAACTATATTCTGAAGTGGATAACACCAATTTTCAACACGTACGAAGAAGCATTCCTTTTGATGCATTGGCCAACCCTCCTGACCCACCCATTTCACCACCTCTAATAGTAACTGTATTGTCGATTGATAATAACCATTTTTCTTCTACTTAGCAAGTGTTTTCAGGTGGCATGACAAAAAATTTCGTAAGCTAGCTCTTTGAAAGCAGTATGTATATATATATATATATGTATATATATATGATCATTTGTCAATATAACTCATGGAGAAGAGCAGACTTGCTATTCAGGATGCCATTCACTTATCATATAGAAGTTCAGGACATGGAGCCATGCTTATGGTCATACTTATCGCATATCTGGTTCTAAACCTTGTCACCTCATAAAATTAAAGCATTAAAGTTATGCGAGATATATCCAGTATATCAAAGTGAAAGTTGAGGTCCATAGCTTCTATTTGTACTTCAAACAGAACCCATTTGACAAAGCCTAAAGTATCTTAAAGTGATTCAAGTACTTGAAAAACACATTCAAGTTTCTATTTTGATGCTTGCTGGAGGTGATTAAAGACATCAAGCCATTTTTTACTTTAAGCTAAAATAGCAAAATACAAACTTTGATGCTCTTTGCTTTAAGCAAAGATAAAAAGTTAGTTTGACACTTTGTCCAACAAATGTGAATAATCTAAGCATTTTTTACTATTGCTCATTTAATCCCTAATCAAATAATCAATTCTCATTACTGATTTTTCCATTAGATATATGTTGATTTGAACTTGTGTGAACATGTCTTTAGTTTAAGTTTTTTCCTGATTTTTTTAAGATGCTGATATTATGATTGAGGAATAAACAAGCATATTAGAACTATTAAGTTGATGAATATTTACGAAATTCAATTAGGCATGGTTCACATAATGCCACATATCGAGCTACTACATTTGGACAGGTTTAAGCGTTCGATCAAAAAAAAAAATTATTATTATTATTTTATTTTATTTTTGTAGTTTTAACCAACATGAAACCGATAGAAGTTTAGATAATTCCAGCAACAATCAGTCTCGACATTTAAATACTAAGCCTGTTGCTTGTTACTTCTTAGAGATTTTTCAACGCTTTAGTACATTTAATTTAGAAGCCGCGTGTGGTTTTGAGAAAGTAAAAGCAAACTCTAATTTGTAGGATGAGATGAGTGATATTATTAAAGACTAAAGAGTGATAATTTGTACGTCACCACAATTTAGTCATGGACCATTAATTATACTTTAAAGTGTTGTATAATACAATAGTGTAATACATAACTAATTTTGTATTTCTAAAATATGATGATGTACAAATCACCATCCGGTATTAAATGCTACTCCATAATAAACTTTTTTATTCCTTTTCCATTTATTGCTTTTTGAAAATGACTATTTATTGCATCTTAGTAGATGTATTGAACCTCTTGCATACGAAAGATTGAAGAAAAATAAAGCAAAGTAGAAAAAAAAAATGAAAGTAGGCCCACCGTGGGGCTCGAACCCATGACTTAAGACAAAAAATCTTGAAAATCATTTATACTAACATTTTGTACATGAAAATTTAGGTTGATTGAGCGTTTTTAGCATGTGTCTTTAATATACTAGTTGGAAAATACTTGAGATCAAGAATCATCATCAGGAATATGGTCATTCGGCTTACTTCGTTTCCAAAATAATTAATAATTTACCAAAACCTCTTCTAATTAGAGAAATCAGTTTGAATATGTAGTTACCAAAACAATATTGTTGGATTGAAAAAAAAGATTTAAATGCGATTTTCCAAGATATTACATTCTATATTAGATATTTTAGTGTAACGATAACACCTTTTTGAAAGCATGATACTAATGAATGAAAATATTGATGGGCCTTTTGTGGTATAATAGGTGGATGTGGGCTATGGGGTCCCAAAATAGGCAAGAGAAAGAGGTGTCGGCAAACAACCATGGCATTACTGAATCAATTATTGCTTCTTCTGCTTCTTCTTTTTCCAGCAACTACCAGTACCCGTTTGACTCAATTTCAACCATTCTCCGTACGTATTTTAACAGAATATATTTTTATTTTCTGACATATATACTTAATTTCAATCAAATATTAATCGAATTTTATATTTTTAAATAAAAAGAAAATTAATAAACTGATCTATTTGTAAATGAAAGACAAGATGAACATAGTTGGCAGAAACGATACATGTTAGGGCATCTCTAATATTTTTAAAATTTTCTTTAATGCCACGTAGGTTTTATAAGAAAAACTTTTTAAAATAGTTTTAACTAGAATGAAAATCTTTTTTGAAAAGCTTTTCTTCGTAAATATTACACTCACAAATTTATAAAAAGGTCAAACTTTTGAAAAACTTTTTTTCATAAATATTACAAATCATAAATATTTCATCAAAAAAGAATTTTGAAAAGAGTCTTTCGATCGGTACTATTAGTAATCTCAATTGTTACGCACTTAAACTAATGATTTGTTTTATTGGATTTCACTGATATTAAAAAGGAATAATAAGATGTATATACTTATAAAATGGAAAAATCATCTAAAAACAAACAGTTAATAGATGTTACGTGTATCAAAATCAAACTGAGGGATTATTTTGATAAGGCTTTGTGGGTTTATACATTATCAAATTAGGATTTATATCCCTTTAATGATTACTTTTACACATACAAATGTTACGTCCTTATCACTTCAATCATTACATCATACACACAAATATCACATCAGGATGTATAAACCCTATAACCCTTTGATAAATGTCAATAAAGTTTAGGGCTGAAACTTTACTTGTGTTCTAATACAATACTTCCAACATCAACTAATATCTCCAGTCAATTAACCATATGTTATCTCTTTATAGAAATACTATTAATTTATGTCGTGAAGCGGATACGTAATCAATTGGCTTCTCCAGGAAGAAAAATGTAGTTTCTTTCTGAACGGCATATGATAATATTAAAATCTAGCAACATGCTAGAAGATTACAACACATCGAAAAACTCCTAAACTAAAGCACCATGGCTAACCCAAACCCCCAATCTAAATAAGAAAAAAAAGATTACCGCCCACACCATCTAACACAAAGAAAACCAACACTGAAAGTCTAAAGACGATGGCAAAATATAAGTTGACCGAAACCTCGACTTGACTGTCTTGATCAGGTTCAAAAATCGTCAAAAACGTGTGCCTTAAAAGCAACAACACTTGCATGATTTTGAATATGCAAATAACAAAGCATCATTTTGAGTAACATTTAAGTTTTATTCAATTTTAGATTGAGATCAGGATGAATATATATGTGGAACTTCATTATTATCATATATATGATGATAGTGAACTTGTTTAAGACGTAACTTTTAACTAATGACATAACATGGATTGAGACGATTCAATCCCTTTAATTTTGCCATATATAGAAAGGTGCTTAGACAAAAGAATAGAAATTAAATAATATACAGCTGATAAATTGTTTTTAATGCTGTAAATCAGTAGTATTGTGCGGATATATCTACTTTAATAGTATTATTTAAATATTTTATAACCTATATTACTAGAAATTAAATAGGGTATGCAAAAATTAGTAGCAACTATTAGGGATGATAATGGGGCGAAGATTGTCGAGGATCTTATTTTTCATTCTTATCTCCGTTTTTAACTTCTCATTTGCACCTATCTTTGTAGGAGATTGATTTTGCATCCCACATCCCCGTTCTTTATGTGGATAGGGGATGCCCATTAGATATTTGGGGATTTCTTTCTCTATTCTCAATTTAACTTTAAATATAAACAACCTACAAAAATAACAACATTAACGAACATAAACTCTTATTATTTATGACAAGACTAAATATGACATCAACTTATTATTACAATAAAATATAAGAAGGTGTCTAAGATTTATTGATTAATTGAAATAGTTTGAATAAAGCGTTATTAAAATAGGATAATAACTTTGGACAGTACAAAGCATTGAGCTGAAAAAACGAAGCGTATAATATGATAATATATTAGAACTCTTAAAAATCAAGAACTTGAATATATACATATGTAGTTTATATTATAAATGTATATGATTTATGCTATGTAATATTAATTAATATAATGTATATAATTCATGTATGAGTACAGATACTCGATAAAATTAATATTCGGTACGGGTATGAAGATTCGAGAGGTATTCTCATTTCCAATTTTCAAATTCAAAAATTTTCAATCCCAAATCCCTATAAAATATTGAAGTACTATTAGGACTAATTAATTTTTGCCATCTCTACCAAATATCTTATTATAACTATGATAATAAAATAATCATAAATTTGCTTCACAACCAAAGAAAACCATTTTGTCCTATAGTTTGGTCAGTTATATATATATATATATATAAAGTGGGGATCAAGAGGGAAGCAAAAAAATTAGGAAAAGAGGAAAGCAAATCTCAACCCTTGATTTCGTTACAAATGAATTTTAAAAATCAGAAATAATTTTAAAATTTAACATTCATCACAAATGAATATTAAAAACATTTATTTATAAAAAAATCAAAAGTTAAAATTTACTTTTCTTCTTCTCTAAAATTTGAAGCTTCTCTTTAGATTTTTTCCGTATATAATTACGATAAAGTTGTTATGCATATATTGTTCATTTCAAATTTATGATTTACTACCTATAAATTAGGAAAATATGTATCTATCTAGTCCAGATCCAGATAAACAGTAAAAAAGAAGTTGTAAATAGTTTAAAAGAAGATGGTCCACACCCATTCAAGTGAAGTCGCAATCGTAATTAAAGGCCACTTTTTTCACATGTTAACTCCAAATGAAAAAAAACATAAATATAGTCCCACTCACTGTTTGCATATATTACCATTAATGGAATAATTAATTTTTGATGTCCTTCTCTTTCGTTTCCTTAAAAGGAAAATATCCTTCCCTTCCCATTCTATCTTTCACGCTTTTCATCATTTTTGAGTCTTTTATGTCACGCACACACCTACCAGAATTTCTTCAATAAAAAATAAATAAATTATATATCAATCAACCTATAAAATATAGGACTACATTTTATTTTTTATAATTCTGAAATCATAATAATATGAATATGAATACGAAATGAGAAGAATATTTACAGATTAGCATAGATTTTAATAAACAGTCCAGGTACAATCTCTTTGTAATTTAATCAACTACGGAGTATAGTATAGTATATAATATTATATGCTAATGCTAATGACAATGATGACGCACCACATGATGTAAATGCATTCTGTTTAGTGGCAATTCAATCTTTCGAAAGCGTGGATTCTATATTATATTGTTTCTCTTTCTATATATACTATGTATGTATATGACCACCCTTTTGATTTAATAATAAAATAAAATACTGTAGTTGATAAGGTCTAGTGTCCTTCATCAGACACAATGAATATAGTATAGTAAACTATAAATATATGTATATTACATGTCTTATGTTTTTCATAATGGAATTAATTGTCAAAGTTGCTTTATAAGGATTTAATAAACAAAGCCATATAAATAAATAAATAAGTAATATCATCTTATGACTCCAAATATCCATCATTAATTGGCTTGAGACACTATAAATGATTGATTAATATATGATAAACTGGAATTGGAATGAGATGAATTTATGTGCAACGAATATACGGTATAATTGTATGTATTATTAAACTTTATTACTCCATATCTCTAAAAGAAGAGTACATTATATACTGTCGGTGATTTCAGACCTTTACGTTATCAAGGTTTAATTATTTGATCAAGTTGCTTCCTTAACTTGTACATTGCACAAACCCTAGGCAACAAGTAGGAGAGGAGTTATACAATGGACCTTTGACTTCCTATTAAGAGAACTATATAAAATTAGATATATATCGTTAAACCAATATTTGAAGTCACTCCACTATACTAATTTAATCAACTCAAAGGGTTGAGAGTGTAGAAGAAAAAACAAGTGTTACAAAGGACGATTGTGACAATTCAAAGTTATTATCACCACAGCACACAACATATACTAACATTTTCATCAAATTGTCACCATCTAATGATTACTTTTATTGTTCAATAATATCATGAGACTGTACGTCCAATATACCTCGAGATGTATGTATGTTAAAAACTTTGTATGAACAATTCTTAAGTTCATTAATCCATGAAATCGATAACAACTTCACCATGATAGTCATCCAGTTGTAAGGCATATGTAGCATTAAAGTGACTGTTATGCATAAGTTAATATTCTGGGTTTCACATTCTTTTAGGCGTGAGTTACACGAGTTATCTTTTACATATTAACCATGAAACTGATCAATGACGAGGATGGACATATCCCTCAGTTTTCTACAATAAATTCTCTTCAAAAGATAACAACTAAACATATATAGGAACTAGGAAGATACTTAAAATTAAATAATAGATTTTCTATATATATAAAAAGGTGTTTGCATAAAATAATATACGTATGTAGCTTTTAATATTTTTTATACAATTTTGAGACGACTTAAGAATAAGTTGTCAATCCTAAATACGGTATCGTAGTTAATGGCTTAGGCCTTAGTGCAACTTAAAGTGTAATGTAGTGTAACCAATTTGGGTTAAATTAAAATTAAGAAAATTGTAAGAATGTGCAGAAAGTATAGTTATTGCAATATAGTGTGAATGTAAAAGTATGCAGCATAAAAGTATGTTGTATTTATATGTATTGATGTTTTTACGAACATAACGTGACACTTACCGCTCATATTATTACTCGATTAAGTAACTGCGTAAACTATTAGTAACTGTGTAAATCAGGTGGTACACTGACATAGTGCCACACATTTTTCCATGCTAGTCCCTATATTTTCCATCCCTATACATTTTGCCCTTGCAAAACATACAAATGTTGATTTCTACCTTATTATTGTATAAGCATTATTACTTCTTATTCTTATTTCATTTTTTTGATAAGTTCATTAAATATTTTAAGATTTTGTGACTCCTTAGGAAACATAACTTCACCTTACAACCTTATTTCCTGTAATAGTTATTTTCTATATTTTCATTTATTTAAAAATTAAGGAGATTTATTGTAACTTTTCCTTCTTGTAATTCTATTAGGAAGAAAATCATAATTAACATATACTTATTCAATCATTGGACATAGCTAACTAACTGGGCAAACTCAGTTGGCCACCAAGGGTATTCTTGGGGAGGTTGTTTCCTTATGCGAGAGGGTTCAAGTTTGAGTCTCTTCATGGGAGTTTTCCTTGGTGGGAATTTGTGGGATTCTGCCTTATAGATGCGTCGATTCAAGGCTGACAGAGACTACTTTCTTGGTAAATACTGTGAAATCGAATACTAACTACTATAGTCGTGTACTAACTCACCATTAAAAAAAACATACTAACATAGCCACATCAACTTAATTAAGATACCTTTCTTTACATTCAATTCCTTGCTCGACCATGAAGTATATATTGTTAACTAGATAAAAAGTAGACACTTTAGTCTTTAATATATATACATGTTTGACGTACACTTTACTAGTCAATCACCAAGTTAAATAAAAGAATTTGATCGGTATTGTTCGAATCTGGTCTGTGGTAGATCTCATAGCACATTGAGATCAAGATCATATCGATCATGGATTTGATTTGCTTGCTTCATTTTCACAGACAAACCTACGAACTTAATTAACCTTTTGGTTAATTCTTTTAATCATATATTGTTGTTTTTTAAGAGGGTGGAGAGATAACAAATCATGAAGTATATATATAGTGATTCCATGATCAACTTAATTTAACCATTTCTGTGCTGCAATATAATGGTGGGAAAATTGAAGGATTGTCAAATGTTGAATCTTTGATGTGGGAATCCTGATGATGCTGCAGCACTCTTTGCATAAAATTGGTGTCCATTATTTTCACTCGAAGGCAATACAGATACATCGGTTCCTACTCCTCCTTCCATTGTGCTGCTAGAAAGCTGTATCGGCAAATTGTATACATTAATTGGTTAGTTAATTTCATGCAAATTAAAATGAACTCTTGAAAATTGTATAAAAGAAACATGCAAATAAAATTGGTTGGGACAGGTTCTTTATTCTTAAAAGGACTACATTTTGTGTTGTGTTTGATGTAGTAATCTTGATTTGTATAGAATTGGTTTTTACATTGACTAACAGGATCTGATTGATCGTCATTTGAATTAGCTTGTAGCATCTATACAATATAGTTGATTTAAGGTTTTGAGAAAAAAAATCAATAAAAAATAATTTAAAGAGTTGGCTAAAAAGAAATAACTAAATGATGAAATAACACATTATCACTCTTGTTGATCTCCAGTGAAAAATAGACATGTAGCTAGGTCTTGTTGTCTTGACTGAATGATACTTTATAGATTATTTTACGTAAATATATATAATGTTATATGTTTGTTTCTTAAACAGTAGAAAATTATTGGACAACTGGGCTCGTGAAACAACTATATAAATGAGCTGAGATTGATGTTTGTGAACCACATATTTCCACTAACCTTTTAATAATTTATAAAACCAAACAATGATAAAGTTGATTTCGATCCATACATTTTATTTAAAACTGAGAAAGAAAGATAGAGGATGGACTCACTTGATGACTTAATGAGTTGAAGATCGGGGGACTGAACATATGATGCATAGACAAGTCAACCGGCCTAAAAACATGCTGCTTATATCCATGCATTTCATTATGATTTGTAAACGATCCGGGATGTGTTTGACTGGTAAGCTGTAAAGTTTTTGAGTCATTTCGTCCGGTGAACCTAAACCCATGTTGGATCGAGTCAGAACGGTCACCCATTACAAAATGACCATTTTCTCCTCCATTATTTGTCATATTTGATGTTGAGGCCCCACCTAAGCTCAAGTCAAGATTATGGCCTGATGATACACTGATATTGTTATTGTTATTGCTGCTACTAGAGCACTCTGCGTGACAAAATAGGATAACCAAGATGCTTAGTTTAGTATATAGGAACACCTAAAAGAACAAATAGTGTTGATAAAAAATAAATGTGCTATTTTTCACCTGTCATATTGAGTTCATTCTCATATATACTTGAGTCAAAATTGGTAACAGCAGCCTTCCCATTACATTTAATAGCAGCCTTGTCATAAGCCCTAGTTAAAAAAGTTATATTTCTAGTCAAATCCTTTGAGTTTGGAATTTGATAGATCAAGTCCTTCAAGAATCAAGAAACTACTATTTTACCTGGCTGCTTCAACTTCTGTATCAAATAGACCCAGATATACATACCTGTTAAAGCACATAGAAACCTTAACATCAAACTTTTGACTAAAATAAATCACCTAAAAATGGAAACAAATCCTGAGCGTCTTGTTTGTTGATCTAGCTACTTGCTATCAACAAAAGGGAGAAGCATCTATGATTAAAACAAAAAACAAAAGTAAAGTAAAAGAGAGAACAAACTTAAAAGTAAAGAGAAGAATGTGTTAAGTAGCTTTGTAGCTAGCTACTGGTAGACATCTCCAAATTTAAATAAATAAATAAAGAAAACCCTTTTGCTTTATTATATTACAACTCTTGAATAAATATGGTGATTAAATAGTTCAAATGTCTTTCAACGTTGAAACAAAAAAAAAAAAAAAAAATGATCACTAGATCGAGGAGAGACAGATCATGATTTTAAGCCTATGCGGAACGACGGTGAAGAGAAATGATTATCATGAAGAAAAGAAAAGTATTCCATAGAATGATGCATTCCAAATGTTTACCTAAATTATTTGTATACATTGTTAATGCAAATGAAATTTTATAAGTAGGGTAGGAATCGCTATGCACTGAGCTAGTTGTATAGAAAACAGACGCATATGAAAATTGACACCAACGGGGCATTTTATGGGACAGTTTTAAATCTAGATTAAATGCACCATGAAGTACCTATTATGGAGTATATATGAAAACTGATCTTTTGGAGACATTAGGACGCCTTATCACTAGAGATATATAATTATATATATATCACTTGTATAACGTGTAAGGGATAATTGTTGCATTGTCTATAAAATTGTAAAACATATATACAGTTTGCCTCATAAAAAAGCAATAGAAAAGGGAAAAACTTACTTTTTGCCTAAGAATTGGCCCATTCTAGCTTCCCATCTACCACATTTATGCAAAGTAACACCTCTGTATTTTGAACTTCCTCTTGGAAATCCTGTACTTTGTCTCCTTAGTACATGCACAAATTCTTCCTTTGTTAGATTGCTCATCTGTTCGTTTTTGTTGTTTTCAAACATATACCATGTACTAATTAATACTTAAACAAAATAATCAAAACAATCTTCAATATAAACACTATGTTGTGTGTTAACTTCTTGAAGGAAATTAAAAGTGAAAACATAATTAAACAACTAACTACCTGCTTTAAGTCTTCTTCATAGTCTTCAAGATTAAAGTTTATGTCAGCTTCCGTTCCTCGAAACTTGATCGCAGCTCTATCGTATGCACTACAATAATATATAAATACCCTTTAATTAATTTTAACTAATTAATCAGCATTTCATAGAGATTATATTGAAATAACCGGTGCTTAATTACCGTGCTGCTGCGTGTGCGGTGTCGAATCCACCTGTTTATATCGAAGAAATCTAAATTAATCACTTCGATTTTATATAGCTATTATAAATTAATCTTGGAAAATGATCTAATAATAACTTAAATGTAAGTTGCTAGGGAAAAACTTAAATTATGGATCAAGAAAGAAATGCACACATACCTAGATAAACTTGCTTGCCACAATCCCTGACTCATGCAAAAATAATTTAATTAGTTTTGTAACAATGTTTACTTAACAATTAACAATGAGTAATATGATAACGAGTATTTAATTTCAACTCTAAAAAGAACAATAAATTGTAGAAACTTCTTTATTTTAATTTTGGGCAGATCTCTTTTCGTAACATTGTTTGGGAAATTTAAAGATTTTTTTTAATAAAAATGGAAAACGTGACAATGCATTGGGAATAGAGTAATTTTTATTAAATAAATAAAGAGAAAGAAAAAAAAAAAAAGTAGAAACAAATGAACACCAAAAGTGCCTATGTGATTATTTGTTTGGGTTCAAAGTCCTGATATAAAATAATTTTTATATATACGTAATAATAGTAGGATATTTATTTTTCTAAAATAATTAAAAAGAACTTGCAAAAGAATCGAAAGCAAATTAAACCTACCATATATGTGATTCCCACCGGCCGGTTCGCCGGTAAAAAGTGACTCCACGGTACTGTGAGCTTCTAGATCGTGGTCCACGGCGACTTTTCTTCAGTGGCTGAGGAACTATGGCCGTGGCGGCGGCAGTCTTTCCGACCAACCCTTCAGCTAAAGAATCAGATGACTGGTGACAGAATTTAACACCAAACCAGTGAGCAGTCGGAAAAGTAGTAGCCGGCAAGATGATTTCTTCACCTACTCCACCGGAAGTCGTGGGTCCCACCTGATGATCAGAATCATCTACCGGGAAAAACTGTCGAGTAACCGGTGGATGATCACTCATTGAAAAACCAAACAACCGTTTTCTTGGACTCGATTCTTCCTCATCGGAGCCACCATCTTCTTCCATAACTACAGCTGAAGAACTTGAATTCGATATCGACCCGACCCGTTTACCCTTACTGATATTACTATCATCTTCTTCATCTCTTTCTACCGGTGAAGCACGCCCGTTTAGATCCCACATTTCTCCCTTCAAACCCGACTTAAAATCAACAAAAATATTATATTTTTATTTCAGAAAGAACTCTTTCTTTCACTCTAGAAATGATATGTGATCAGATGAATGATAACAATGGGATTTTAATGTTTAATATTATTCTTGTTTTTCTGGGTAGGTCTAAAAACAAAAGCAAAGAACAAGCAGAAACCTAGCTAGGGTTTCATAGCTTTAAAGTGGGCTATACATACATATACTATACACACATAGATAGATAGATAGATAGATATAGGGTCACATATATATCTATATATCTCACTAGATCTTGTATATGCGTGTATGAAAATTGAGAAATCTCTTTGGTCAATATAACCAATTAACTGCCTAAAACAGTATGTGTTTTTGTGTGTGTGTTTGTGTTAAGTTCTTGTTGAATTTGTGTACTAAATTCAAAACCTAGCTATATAGTATCTTTCTTGTATACATTGATTTTAGAGAGAGAAAGAGATTGGGTAGAGAGAGAAAGAACCATCTCTTTCTTAGACAGCTTTCCGACGTTAACCAAATCGAAAAAAGAAGTATAATAATATGAATATGTGTGTGTATAATGGGAATAATAATACAGTAATAACAAGTCACAAATAAATGAATGAATGAATGAAAACACTTTAGTTTTTGTCTGATTTTTAGTTTCTCTCTCTACAATTATATTTTATATCCAGGAAAGGAAATCGACAACACCAAGACTAGATAGATGACTAATTACTCAATTTCCTTAATTAGTTATTGTTAATTAATTATATGTGTCTGTACTATCTATCTATCTATATATATAAAACAAGGTTTTGGATTGCTTATGTGTCAATCTCTTATTAATTTAAGCTTATGTGTCAATTTTTTAAGAACTAGGCTTATTTGTCATTTAATTCTCCATGCCACCTCATCTTACATACTTTCTCCTGTTTATTTAAATTTAAATATCTTACAAACTATACATTAATAAATTATAAAAATTACATCATTAGAATCAGCGTCATTTTATCTTTAATTAGATATCTCACATGATATATTTTCGACGAATTTTTTTTCTTCCTATTTTTAACGCTGATTCTGAATATGTAATTTTTATAATTTATTCACATACGATTCCTGAGATTTTTTGTCATTCGTATTTGAACTCACCCCTTATGGGTTAACCCAAACTGATGATGAAGAGTTCTAAATAATTTTGGTTATTTGGTTTTTTAAATGTTGTCAGCCATTGTCTGCATGTGACTTTTGAACTCTTGCAACCTATGTTTAATTTACTACGTAATAATTTCAAGGCATGGGTTTTACTATCAGTAGCTATGCAATCCTATCATATTTTTATGTTGATGTTGGGTACAGCCTATTGGTAATATGATTAACCTTTTGATTTTCTTTATTGGCATGGTCACAAACACCTACTTTTATTGACATACCTGTTGTATACCGTTGAGAACGAGTAATTGTTTTTATTGAAAATGAGAAATCAGTTTTGAGATGAAATTTTATATGTCTTGATTTAGGTAAAATTTTGGTTGATCGTAAAGTATAAGTTCCACATTGTTGAACTATTTCAATACTAAGTGATTCTTCTTTTTCACAATTTCTTTAATAAGTGTAAATTATTAGTTTTAATAGTAACAGTACCAATGTTGCATTATCTTAACATGTTAGATTAATTGTGATTTTTGAAGTTTAAAGGTTGTAAGTGTATAAAGTTTGTATGTTTACATGATATTATAATGCTTAAAACCACCTAAATCATTATCGACCTTAATATGTTGAAACTATATTTGACACATTAGTTATTTATTAAACTATTTAAAACCGTATTTTTTAAACGGCCGTGCATCGCACGGGCTCAATGCCTAGTATCCCTATATATATCATCATTCATTCAATTTTTCAACATTATTAGCCATCACCCCCTTCATTTCTCTCACTTTACCCTTTTGACCTTCAAATCTCTTTTTTCCTTTTGTTTCTACCCATCAAATATGACTTCTACTATTAGCATTCTTTTGCGTTTTTGAGTTAATTAATTTGTTATGATTATATTTAACCCTCCAAATTAAATTAAATTCAATTAACTTTCTTCACCCAACGATTATTACTACTATTTTCTTAAGTTGATGCGAGCATCTTAATTCGTAGTACATCAAAACACTTCCTGTTAAACAACCAAACTATGAGAAAAAACAACCAACTTTATTGGATTGCATCGTATCGTTAAGCTAGTGAACATAAAAGCATCTCCGAGCGTTGAATTTTCTAAGGTTTAATGTACTTTACAATCATCATTTTTTACTAAATAACATACGGAGTAATTCTCTTTTCATTATATAGTATTATAAACGCCCTTTAAAAAGTAATCTCCATCAATGCTCCATGTGGCAAATAATGAAAATCATCCATCAAATTTTCTTTTATGCTGTCAGTTTCAAAGATTCACTTTTATTTCGTAAATAATTCCTTCAACACTTAAAATGACTATAAAATATCAGTGTGGTACGACCACTTCGACCGGTGTTATTACGTGTAGATTGTAGACGACACTAATTGTGTGGTTTTCTGTTGTTTGTAAATAATATTGATTATAAGGTAAAAATATATATATTTAAAGTGGATTTTTGTTCAAAAACTATGGGTTAAGTAATTATGTAATTTTTAGGGTGATACTGACGTGATGAGCTTTTTCGGTATGCTATGTGCCTTGCTCTAAGACGAATCACAGACCATAACCCTTGTTCTAAAACTTAGACGACTACAATATACGTTATATGACTGATTTCAGTTATATAAAAAAATAGTTGGTTAGTTAACCTATAGCATGCCAACACGTCGTACTTTTAGATTATCAAATGAGTATAGTAAAAAGCCGTAAATAAAGACAACGAATGAGAGTACTTTGGTAAACAAAAAACACAATAAAATATAATGAGTTGAGACTTGAAAGAGTGGCGATGCCATGGGCTTTTTATGGCTTAGAAAGGAAAATGGAATAATGTCAAATAATGGTAAAACCTTCCACAACCGTCCCATCCAACTCCACGGTCCCATACATTCTTAACGTGTCCGACACGCTCTTTAACTCATGGCCTTTCGCTTAGGCCCAGTAAGTACAGCTTTTGGGCCTTCACCTCTTCGCTCCAAGTTTAAGTCGGTTGTTAATATTAATTAAGTTATACATTTACATTTATTAACTTTTAATTATATATTTGTATGCCTTTCAAATTATTATTTTGGTAGAGTATATATATATAGGGTGGGGATCAAGAGGGAAGCAAAAAAATTAGAGAAGGAAGGAAGCAAATCTCAACACTTGATTTCATCGTAAATAAATTTTAAAAATCACAAATCAAATGAATATTAAAAACATTTATTTATGAAAAATCAATGGCTAAGATTTGCTTCCCTTATTCCTCAAGATTTGAAGCTTCTCTGTGGATCTTTCCCTATATATATATATATATAAGGTTATAACAAGTTTGTATGTTTTCAGATTATTCAAGTTGTGTTTGGTTATATGTCCCCAAGCAAACCTAGAACAAGCCCACAAGATGGACGGGGTTTTAAAGAACAACCCAAGATTATCATAAAATGTTAAATATATACATGTCGTGTTGTAATTTGTAAGTAAGCAACCCCAATTGTAGCCCAACCCAATAATAATTGGCATCAAGTTTTATTTTTTAATGTGAAAAAAACTACGTTAGGGGATTGATTATCTTATATAAAATTTGAGATATATAATAAATATAAAATTATTTTTTTGCTCCAAGTAAAGATGTTGTGAGAGCACATATTGCGTTTAAAATATGAGAAGTGATTTTTACAAGAATTTTTTAGATTTTTACAAAGAAAAATAACAGCACACTAAATGCATGCTGTCAAGGATTAAATAAAACTATTTTATGTATACATTTAGATTTAGATTTAGAAGTTCAATGGTGAAAACTATAAATTTATCAAAATTGTTTAGCTTTAAAAGCAATTAAACTGTACTCTTTTAGGAGCATACATAATTATCCCAAATAAAAATGCTATGATCATAAATGAAGTTATTAGTGTATTTGGCCAAAGGGATTGGAGCTGCGAGCTTGAGTTGTGAACTATAAACAATGGACTAATGTCAAACGAAAAACTTATGATTCTATCCAATATGAGCGGACACAGACACACTACTCCTTGGTGGGCTGCGGGATCAGTTTGAAACGTATGCTTGACATTATCTTTCAATATATTGTTTGTGAGGCGAGACATGTAAACCTGTCAACATTGTCATTTATAACGTTTTGCAAACTTATGTTTAGAAGTTAAAAGTCTAAGATCTCACGTACAAACAAAACAATTATTGTTATAAACGACAGATTAACTTCTAAATACTAGGAAAAACTGTGCACGAAAACCAAACATAACCATAAGGCAAAAGTTGGAAAGTCAAAAGAGGTTGCGATCAATTTCATAGCAGACACGTTATCTAAACTTTGGGCAGTCAACGTCATCTCAAAGAGATTCAAGGGGTGAAATTGCAACTTGGATTTTGTCAGTTTGTCTTGTGAGTTTGATAAATTGATATTTCTCATTATGTTGGACTTAATTTGGAAGCATCATATGTCTATTTATGCTTTTAAGTCTGATTTATATATTCTTTTTATTTAAAAAGAAATAGCACAGTTAATCATCACTTGTTTATTTCAATGAAATTAAGTAATGCTTATCCACACTTTAATAAAGTACTCCGTATAGTTTTATGTCGTCTGTTTATGTCTTGTTACGTTTTAGTAATACGATGCATTCTTTTAATAGTTATGTCAAAGTTTATACGCGTATTATTTAACTCATGATATGTCAGTTTTAACCATTTAAGTGATATTGAAACGTAGGAGTATACTGTATAATAATACGATGCATACTTCAAAACATGATCGAAAGAAAAACTACACAAAACGATTTGGAGTGTCCTTCATATAAAGAATATATTATTAAGAAAGATTATAAACCTCTCAAGTTATAAGAAAAACAATTACTTTTGGTGTTAATTTTGTGAAATAAGTAAGATTGTAAGAATTTATATAAATAAAAAGATTTACAATAAGTAAATTACTTTTTAAAGAAATGTTATTGTATAACTTGGAACATCAAACCGCTGAGCTCACCGAGTCAAGTTAACGAGTTACTGAGTTTGTATTCGAATTCTAGAACTCGAAGTTAGTCCATAATTTTTGATATTTATAGAAGATAAAAAAAAGTTTACTTCCAATAATTGTATGGAACTTGCCTTTTCCATAAGTGGAAACAGACAGCTCTTTGTCCTTTGAGCGGTGGACCCATTTAATTGTATCTGGTCCTGGGCCTAGTGGCCCATTAGACTTGTCTCTTCCTTCTTGAATTTATTGCTTACACGTATTCTTTTTATATATACATAGGACGATTGCAGTCTTGGGCCCGTTAGCTTTATTATTTATCTTTAATGTTAGGACACTACCATAGATGCAAATTATTGGATTTAATTTTTATTTTTTAAATGTGTGATATTAACTTTAGAAAGAAGGGATAGTATATCTCTACATGTGAGTATGTGACAAAGTCAACATTTTTAGCAAACTCAATAACAAGTAAAATGAATAAAGTCACATTTGCCTTGTAAAAAAAAGGTGGGGGAAGGTAAAAAGGGTAAATAGTTAAAAATGGATAAAAGTATAATGGAAAAAAAATGGAGAATCTAGGTTTTGGATTACATTATCTACTTATGACATACTTTATACACTATATATTTGTTCTATACCAATTTCTTCAATGTCTTATGTTTTAGCCGTTAATTTATTTCAAACAAACAAGCATATATATTTGACCAACCATAAAATTAAATGAAAACTATAAATAATTGGAGAATGGGAAAGATCCCAAACACATCACAATAGATTTCTCACCTGTCATGGCAAGTTATTATTTACATGACATGACATATAACGTCAATTGGGTTTTTTTTATCAGATTTTGATTTGAACTCATTTAGAAATATTTCAATTTGAGGATGTGTACAAGTCGATCATGTGCACCTACCATACATAGTAATTAGTAAGTCGTATACACACGTATACATATAAATAAAAAGTTGTTGTACCTAAATGCAGGTTAAAGACATAACTAACGATTTAATTGATAACAGTAGGTGGAAAATATAGATACATGTGTTCAACTTGTCGAATACTTTATGAATTATACATATATTTAAGTTTACTTTATAGTCACATTTAAAAATTACTATATAGGGTGGGGATTAACAGGGAAGAAAAAAAATTAGGGAATAAGGAAAGCAAATCTCGATCATTGATTTCATCATAAATGAATTTTGAAAATTACAAAAAATTTCAAAATTTAACATTCATCACCAATGAATGTTAAAAACGTTTTTTAATAAAAAAATCAAACTTCCTTATGGATCATTCCCCTATATATATATACCATATATTTCTATATATATATGGTCCATAGGGAAGCTTCAAATTTTAGAGAAGGAGGGAAGTAAATCTTAGCCCTTGATTTTTTCATAAATAAATGTTTTTAACATTCATTTGTGATGAATGTTAAATTTTGAAATTATTTGTAATTTTTAAAACTCATTTATGATGAAATCAAGGGTTGAGATTTACTTCCTTCATTCCCTAATTATTTTACTTCCCTCTTGATCCCCACCCTATATATATATATATACATATATTTTTTTTATCCAGAAAAATTAAAAAATATGCCTCAATTTTAAAATGTATAAACAAATATGTTGCCGAAATGTCCTACCTGGTTGCAAGTCGCAATTTACATCTTGTGACTTTGGACTTGCGGGTTGCGGGACCTGGGGAGGTCATCACCCAACTCAACTCTTCAACAACATTAAGTCGATCATCAGCGTTACAAACTCGTGTAAAGCTATCGTATCCCTCGACATCCCATGTACGAAGATCCAGCACCAATAGTATCTAATGAGTACAAGCCATAATATGGATGGGGATCAATACTTGTTTTGGTTATACATGTATTTATTGAACTTTAATGTATGATGTATTTTTAGCTAATAAAACATTTGTCTATTTACTTTGTCACACTCTCACCATGTTGGGTATGAGGGTCAACTGCCATCCATGAATCCATACAATATTTATAATCCATGCCTATGTCGCCTTTACGATCAAGATCCACCTCGGCAGCCTCCTTCTTCCATTTCTTCTCCAACTGCTTATGCTCATTCTTCCTTATCTGGTTTGCCATATCTTCCTTATACTTCGTAGAGTCTTTCAAATCTCAACAAAACCTACAAGCATAATCATCCAATGCAACCGCACATGAAGCTGACTGCCATATGGCTAAGTCCGCTTTTTCTGGAATAAAACAAGGGTTCCCCAACCTTTTCCCCAGCAAGATAGGGAAAAAGAGCCTTGGAGGCTGGAATATAAATAGGAAAAAATGACTTCCTGAAAACATTAATAGTTAGGTCAACCGTCTATTTGTTGTAAACATTAAAACAAGATCAATAAACAATATTCAATGTTATAATATATAGGAATTTTAGACTCTCACCACTATCTATGTCCATATTATTTCATAATAGTCAAACATAGTCAAAATATGTCAACGACATTCAACAATATTCACAAAAGTCAAACCTAGTCAACAAAATTCATAAGTAGTCAAATAAGGTAAAACTATGTCAAAAATAAGTCCACAAACTAACCACAAGTTACATCTAGGCCTACGAAAGTCAACAAAGTCCACAAAAGTCAAATGTAGTGAACAAAACTCATAAAATAGTCAAATATAATGAACATAAGTCAAATAATTCAAACTATGTCACACATAAATCCACGAAGTAAACACAATTTACATTTAGTCAACAAAGTCTACAAAAGTCAAATCTAGTCCACAAAATCAGAAATAGTCATACATCAAAGTCAATTCAAGTCAAATAATGTCAAACTAGGTCAAACACAAGTCAAAATGGTCAAATGGGTCGTGACCGAGATCGTTCTTGGTCATGAACCGCAAATTTTTAGTCATGGCCAAGATTTGCGGCTCATAACCGAGATTGTTCTCTGTCATGACTCACAATTTCTTAGTCATGGCCGAGATTTTCGACTCATGACCGAGATGTTTTTTGGTCACGACTCGCAAATCCCGGTCATGGCTGAAATTTGTGAATCGTAACCGAGAACGATCTCGATTACCCCACATTTTAGTGGCAAACATCAGTTTTCCTCGACTCGTAATAATAAATCAACATCAAAAATACATATACATCGAATACTAACATAAATACTGATAATTTAATGCTAAAAACAAAAAAATATATATCAAGTGTTCGATGAAATGCGTAATCGAAATTTCAAAATTAAAACTAACATTCAAAGATTAAATGTGTTTGCACATGATAATTAGTCATTGTTAACCTTTAATTTCGAGAAAAAAACGCGGATCTCGAGGTAGTGGTGGCAGGCTTGCGGTTCGAACCCGTTGTTGCAGTTTGTGTCTTGCGATTGTGGAGGTTTGCGTGGCGGTGGTTACATGTGGTGGTGGTCGCGGTTGTTACAAATGGTGGAGGCGGGATTGCGGGTGGTAGTGGTTGAAAATATTGTTAAATAAGGTCGGGGTTTGTTTTGTAATACTATTTTCTTTTTATGTTAATACCTATTCGGGTATATGAAACATAAACCGACCCGCACACAAATCATTTAATATGGACGCAAACACAGGGCTAGCCGCATAATCACGGGCATGAGCTCGTGACCCTGGTCACGTAAGGCACAATTCCAGGGTCGCAACTTGCGCTCGGAGGTGGCATTTTGTTATATTTTTAGGCAAAAAAAATTTATACCTAAGGTAAATTTTTTCATTTCTCTTTGATCAGTAGTTAGATGAATGTTAAAAAGTATTATAAGTCTTAGACTGAGTTATCAGGTAGATAATAACTACTCTTTTTAAGTTTTGAAGTATGTTTGTGTAATAATAAATAAATAAACAAATAAAAAGAAAGAAGAAGAAAATTGTAAAACCATCGCCTATGATGACGTCTCTGGGTCCGTTCAAGGATCAAGAATGGGGGAACACCATACACACCAAGGCCCGTTCGTTATTTTTTTACTGTTATTTTTTGCGTATGTTATCAGTAAGACGTGAGGAAACAGAGGAAGGTGGGGTTGCATATTTTATCTCGTTTTTAGTTTTAGTGTGTTAAAAACTACAGTGAAATACAGAAAATTTCGATTCTCTAAGTTTTGATAGACCATAAAATGTCATTGGTAATTTTTGGACAATTAACCGTAAACCTTTCCTCCGCATTAGGATTCTCTCGTTTCATCCAGTAGTTATAAAGTTGTCTCACATAATGTGGCCTCTTTTGAACTTTATAGGTGATATGGGAGCAAAATTTTCAATTCATTCTATCCTTCCAGTGCACACAATGTAAGTAGCTCAATGATCCACATACGATTGTCGGTAATTCTTGTAACGAGTGGAGTGGTGGGGCGCTTCTATGATTCGTGGGTCTGGGCTGGTCCATGTAAAATTTTGTGGACAATGAATATCCAATGTTTAGTTCTAAACTTATTGTATAAGAAATGCTTAATAAATATAAATTTTGAAGGTGAGATAATCTAAATAATACAAAAGAAGAGAACAAAACTAATCAGATTGGTTTCAAACCTGGAGATTCAAGATTGAGATTTATTTGATGATAAAACTGGAAAAGGTTTTATTATTTGAGGTAGGGACGAGACTAAACCATACCCGAGTCGGTTATATAACAGCAAACTCAAGCAAAACCCTACTACACATTTAAGATATATTATATATTATTTATATATATAATATAATATTATTCTATATATTTAACTTGATAAAAGTTCTAATCAGAGCAACCCAATTAACAAAAGTTATTCATAGTTTTTTACCGGTCATATCCCTTTTTATTTTAGATTATTATTCAACATTCATTTGGTTATATTATAAACACATATTTTAGAAAGACCAACCTACTACCTATCACACACATTGTATACAATAACATATATGACATTGACTCTAATAAGCTTTGAACGTATAATCTCTTGATTGGTAGTCTCCGTATATATATACCGTTAGGTCAAAAATATTAACACATATTTAAAAAGTCTACTAGTCAATTTGCAATTTTTGATCATGAGAATAACAAAACTTTGTTATTTGCTTCGTAATGTTTCTTTTTTCTTTGTTATCAGTCAAGTGTCATTTGTGTCACTTCAGTGTTCAGATAACAGTAATCTGGTTTTCATACACTTAATCAGGGAAGTTAGTAGTTTGAACCACATTTTCTTGAGTTCTAATACCAATTGATAGAACCTAATGCATGATTGATCTTTAAAATGATTGCTACTTTTCTCATCGTATAAACTTGTGTATCGTTATACAAAAAGGAATCAGTAACACCCGTGACAATCGATGTACATATACTATTGATATATTACAAATATCTTAAAAAATATATGATCACAAATGGACTTATTAAATAAACACTAGAGATAACAACTCTACATCCCAAAAGGAAATGCCAAATTTCAAAGCATAGACCTTTGCTTGTCCTTGTATACCTATTTTCTTGCTACAACATTCTTTGTTATGTCCGTTTCATGTCAAAAGAATGTGTGGGGGCAAAACAAAATAATTGTTTTTTGTTATTGAGTTAAGGTGAGGGGGACCATTAAGAATAAGATGATTGAACAAATTTTAACCCATAAACTCCTATTTCTATTAATCACCAAAGATTTCATGTTAGCTGTTCATGTGTGCTCTTCTTTTTCTTCATTTAACTCAAATATGATTACGATGATGTTTCATCATTTTTTACTATAACTTGAAATTTTATAATACGTACAATAGATAAATTTCTAAAGGTTTGCTAAAAAGCAAATGCACCACATGGATTATACACAACCAAAGAGTACTAACATAGTTGTAAGAATAACGAAAAAGTTCAAATAGGAATAATAAGAATGAACACTTTAATTTTTAATTAACTAATTTTTTTGATAAAAAATTATATAAAAATTATTAGAATCCTACTCTTAAATAGGAGATGAAAAGTTTTTAAAAAAATATGTGATGCACTATTAAATTTTTAAGTGTCTTACAGTTAAAAGTTATAAAAGTTAAGATACACAAATTTAAATTGTATATTATATATTTATTTTGAAAAAAGTTAATTTTATATTATATAAATTAAAATTATAATAATTTTGATATTATTTAAAAATATATATATATTAAAAATAAAAATATTTATTCCTGCCGTTACTAAAAGAAACTAAACTATAATATTCTCTTTCGTATAGTTATAACACTGTACAACCCACGAAAGTACGAAACTAGTATCTTAATAATATTTTTATGTCACGAGTTATTTACTAAAATTGATAAAATGATTACAATCCAACCCAATCCATAGAGCCCAAGTTAAGTCTCATATAGTCATATAGACCATTCGACCAACTGGGCTTGTTAAAAATTTTAAATGGTATTTTCACCCGACTTGAATATAGGCTATTAAGCTATTACTCTATTAGGCTATGTAGCATATACGTGTTTTGGGTTTAACATCACTTTGATACGATCCAGTATGTAAATCTAGTAACGTGAAAATGGGCTTTATATTGGACTGCATCTACTGGGCCAAATCCATACTACATTTGTTTATCCTTCACACAATTTATAATTGGAGAGGGTTATTGTAATCAACTTTCTTATGATAATAATGGTAGGAGAAGATTTAACCGTCGATATTTGATAGTTTACGATGTTCCAACAGCAAGTTTCTAACCAGGTTCCGAGGGCAAATTTTCTGACCGGATTCCAGTCACCGCAACAACGATGTAGCTAAGTGAGTTATAATTGTAAAACTTATTTTGGCTACATGTATTGTCAATCTGCACATAGCTTACTACCAGGGATCAGGGACCCATTCAGTGGAAAAAAAAGCCTACAACATAAAACACCACGTTTAGCTTCATTTCAAAATCTAAAAGTACATAGAGTGCGGAGAAATGCGCACGTTTCCCGACCGGAACGTCCTCCATCCCCCCCCTCCCGCGCAGATGTTGTGTTCCATATTTTATTTTTATTTTTAATTGCTTCAACAGCTATGTTCTATCTCTAAATACAACACTTTCATCACAATTTTAAACACATCAAAACACTCTTTCTCATCTACAATACTCTCAAATACTTTCCAATACTCAAAAACTCCACCATTCTATATAATTCAACTCTTTCTCATCACCATGTCGAACAACCAAAACAATCCATACAACCTACACTCTCAATGGACCTCGTTTCAACAATATTCATCATCACCAAACCCGCAATCCGACATACCCTCTTTTGGCACTCCATATCAATCCTCGTTTGGACCGCCAGAAGTAGTTAACTCCCGATTCCGTTGTTGTCGGACGGCGAAACGTTTCAAAATGCCGCGAGACGGTTCACTTGGACGACTTAGATTTAGACGAGGAACCGGAGGACAACCCGACTTTCGCGTTATTCGGTGGCGATGCGTTCCAACGTCCACGGGGAAAAGCTAGAAAATCAAAATCCCAAAAGACGACATCCGGTTGCAACTCTTCTTCTTGCGCTTCATTTGATGAGTCTCTCATCGGTACCTTTAAAGGCATCCATTCCGACAAACAAGCCTACTATCGGAATAAGGATTTGGAAACAAAACTCCAAATCTTGGTTATGACGACGGACCACTTGTCGGGACGAGACAATCATTGAAAAACAAAAGGCGAAGATTTGGGTAAAGTTGGATTTGGACAACGAACCGGCAGACGAGGCACCGTAGAACGCTAGTTCGGGAGACGATTGGTTTTTATTTTTAGGACTTGTTCTTTATTTTAATTTTTAGAACCTGTAATCTTTATTTTTATTTTTGAAGACTTCTAATCTTTATTTTTAATGCACTTTTAATTTTTTATGATGAACTTATTTATTTTATTTAAATTAATTTGTTATTTACATCTATTTATTACATTATTTTTATTTTCTAACAAATAAAAAAATCAAAAATAAATTCCTAAAAACTACTCCCACTCTCTCGTTTTTCAGCAACAGTGTTCTTAAGAAATATTGTTACTAAACACTGTAACGAAAATGTCACCGATCCTTGTGCTCTAAAATAATACAAAACCATGAGAGTGCCCATTCCCTTATGGAGTATGCGGACCAGGTAGACCTTTACAGTTTACTTTATGGCTTTGTGTCAAAAAAGTATTCTTGTTTATGTCGTTAAAGTAATTCTATCATTTGCACAATAGTTTCCACTTTAATCTGCAACCACCCTTTTATGGTTCCAATTTTCATACCAATATTTAGAGTCTATCTATTGTAATGTGACTACTATTTGAAATACATTATGAAGTGAGTTTATGGGTTGTTGATCTTTCATCTACCCCGGTGGAAATGGTGATCCTAGAAGAGAGTCGTTTGTCTTCATTCTGGCTATTTTATATTCAGAACTCGGGTATTTGAAAAGCTAATGTTTCTGCCTTTTCAGGCTTGGCGAAGCATGGTTCTGACATTTCTTGTCAATTTGGCCACCATTTTTGCAATACGATAAGGCATGTTGTTGCTTACACCCTTGAAGTGTTGGTTCTTCCGGTTTCAAGATCTATGAATAAGAGAGAGTATCTCCATACGAAAAAAGAGATGCATAGCTTATATGTAGTGTTGAGTGCACTTTCACCTGCTCCCACAGAAGACGACCACAATTGAATCTGCAATATATAATGTGTTTTATGTATGGATTTGCATTATCAAGTTCCATATAACTCATGATTTTCTATTAGTGTAATACATAATGTGTACATTTATGTGTTGGATGAGGCATTTGTCTGTCAGTCGTGGCCGTTTTGTATACAACATTGTTTAATCATAGATAACAGGTACATTAAATTGTTCTTGACTAATTCATAAAATGTAGATTCCTATTAATCATAAAGGATCGATTATCTCGACAGCAAATAGTTGGATGTCTAAAGTGTTGGATGGAACATGTTTGGTTGCATTATGGGTCATTTGGAATTGGAGGAATTTGATTTTTCATGCAAATTCTGATGATAAAGGGAGTTTGAAGCATGAAGATATTTTTCCTAGGATTTATCTTCTATCTGTTTTCAACTAAACTTCCATAAAAATTAGAGCATACAAATTGTATAACTGTATAGATTTGACATAGATGGGAATGCATACTACTGCAGATAGTGTCAATATACATCCGTCTACTCAATATCCTTCTAGTACCCTTATGATTCAAATAAGTAAGAAACTGAGCAGCACCGGGTTATAACATTAGTTAATATGATGAATCAGTTCATTAAAAAAGCTACATATTTTTCTTTCAAGACCTGAATAAATGGTTGTTAGGAATGATCATCTTTTTATCGACATTGAACATGGTCATAAAGCGATGGGTTATTTAGGTCTTAGGAAGCATGTTTTTATGTTTTGAACGCTGTTTATTTTGATTACCTAGTGTTAGAACTAGTGGTTGGCTAAAGTCCATTGATGGTTGTTCGTTCAAGATGTACGCAGTATATGCCTCCTAGTTAAGTCGCTGGTGGTCCTGATGCAATAACTGGTCTTAGGAATTATTAACAATATTTCTCAAATACTTGCATCATTCAGAATCAAATAGTAGTATAAAGTAGTTTACGATCAAATTAACAACTCCTGGAGAATAAAAATGTTTTCCTAGCATAGTAAAACTTGTAAGTATCCTCGCATCATTTTTCTGAGTTGGATCAATTAAATTAAAAGAAATATATACGAGAAAAACAATAAAATAAGTTGACTAGATGACTATTTTATAATTATAACATTTCATAGAAAATATTGTGTTGGTAATCGATAAAAACGAGAATTTTGTTTGATAGTATGTACTTGTAGTCGAGAGTGACATAAATTAACAAAAATAATAATCTTTAGAGGATTTGGTCTTCCGTCAATAGAGTGTCGGTTAGTAGTTTGCTTCAAGATATAAGACTTCCCATTTATAAGAAGAGACCTCTAATAATGGAACATATCTTCCAGGCATGTTGATAATAGTTTTCAAAAGCTATTTAAAATAAATTAAAAAGAAATAAATAGCTATTTATTACAGTAGAAAAATAAAGTTGCTGTATGAAATATAGAGTCGATTATAAACAACAATAGAAGAGAGTACTTAAATGAATCACAGTGTATCAAATTAAGGTCTGACATTCATTCATAGTGTTCAACGAATTATTTGAACATCTATTGTGTGTAATGAATTTATTATCCATTATTCAGCGTGCCAACTTTACAGGTTATCACGTCGTCAAGTTTCATACAATAATAACAAAATAAAAATCCATTACGGACAATAGAAATCCGAATATATGATATACATTATGAATATCAAACTTTATTTCGATACATTTCAAATTACTTACGCCTACAATGCAGTCACAAAACTTTTAAAAATTGAAATGCGTTTAGCAGCATTGTAAATAAAACATACAACGGATTGGTTATGCCGTATGATAGTAAATTAATTACTTATTTTATATACAGGTACTTTAATTTAATATTTTGTGACCACCGAAGTCTTTTTCCCTTGGATATCATACAATGTACTAATAAACAAAATACAATACTAGCTTTTAATTCCTGGAACGATGGAGTGCGACATGAGGACACCAAATATCAAGACAATATATGCTTACGTAAGTCTTATCTGAGGTGTTTTACTACTTAACAATACATATACGAATGATCAGAAAAATGCATACTAGCTTGTAATATATTTCTGACACCTTTCTGTTTGTGCATTCATTTTACACTGCATAACAAAAAACACTTTTTTATCGAACAATTTCTTTTTATATTCATAATAAAATAATAATAATAATCACAAAATAAACTTTAATGTGTTTGTTCGATCATAAAATTGCTAAGATGAATTACAAATTATAATAAGTTGAATTATTCATTATTTTCACATAAATCAAGATCTTTTATGAATAAAGATATCCAAAATGAGATGATCTTTACAAGTCAATTTTTAAAAAAATACATATATATACTTTTATATTTCTGTTCATTTGTTATGAAATAAAATTGATGTATATAAACAGAAAATAACGTGCTTGGTAATAAAGCACATAAAGAGTGGGAAAGTGACCTACGGTTTTATTGTTATAATATAGGAATTGATGTGACTAACGGATTAGATTTTTTAGAAAATAATCTAATTAACATTTTAAAAATTATATACTTCACTCGAAGGTAGCCATGTACTTTATTCCAGTGGATAATCTCTATTTAAAAACAGAATAGCATAAAGAAAAATAAACTTCAGATTACATTCATTTACTTTGATCGGAGATTACTGTTATTTTCTAAATTAAATTTTAATTTTTAAAGATGTATTTGGGACTTTATCTAATACTTCGTTTTAGTCATGTCTCTTTATATATTACATTTTTTAAGTTTAAATTGGATGACATTTTTTAAATACTAAATTTATAATTAAACGATTTTATTTTTCAAGCATTTGATTTTAACATTATTTAATTAACACGACGTTATTTACATTTATTAATATTACGTTTTTTAAAGGATTTATTAATTATTTAAAATAATCTAATTAACATTTGATTTTAACATTACAAAATTATATTAATTATTGAATATTTAAAAGGACTAAATATGATTAACTGTAGATTCTTAATAAAATTTAACAAATTATTAAATTTAACAAAAATTTAGAAACTGCACAAATTTATTCTTAGACAATTGAAGGTATCGATATATATTTTCATAATATTTTTTTAACTAAAGTTGTTTATTGCAGATTTAAATTAATTATAAGTTAATTGAGTTTGTGTCATAATAAAATTTCATAATTTAGATAGTAGGGATTATAAGCTATATGTAAAATATATAATATAAGTTATTAAATGTAAGTAAGCATTAGAAGCTATTGTAATAATTTCGTAAGTATAAAAATCATCAGAAAGAGATACAATGTAAATTTAAGTATATAATAACAAATGATGTTAGGCGTAGTATGTCAAAATAATAAAAATAATAATGTACGATGACTATCAAGAATAATTAAAATAGATTAAATCATTTGTAATTACTTATTAATTGTAAATCGTACACAAAACGCTTCATCACGATGCAATTAATTTAATTAATTATGGTAATGATTACACTTTTAACTAAACCATCTAAATTTTTTCATTACTTCACAAAATCGTATTATTATCCCTAAACATGTCTACTTCAAACAACCTTTAGGTATTTGTATGAGTTGATTTGAAGAAATCTGAATTATTTTTTCAAGAAAGTCATTAATTTTTGACTACTTTTATTTCTTTTGAATCACTTTTTTTGCCTAAGTATATGCATATTGAGAAGTTTGGGTGTGTACGTTAAAAACCCCTGCTGAATTCAGTGTTACAAAATTGAGTGGTGCAGAAGATTCCCCTATTGAATCATAATAAATAAATTGGTATTAGCTAAACAAATGTTGCTTGAGAGATTGCTACTTCCATTTTGACATATGATCGTTTATCTTAGTTTTCGATGATTGTGGTAAATTGTGAACAAATTTATTTTAACTTTGATTATTTGTATCTTAATACATATCTTGTGCTCTTATACATTGTCATTGAACACTTTCCCTTTTTTATGCATTCGGGTTTGTAATGTGATAAACCAACTAATGAATGATGATAACGACACTGTTGAGATGTATAAGGAACTCTTGTGATGATCTATAATTAAGTAAAACTAAATCATTTTATTGAGCTACATTTGTTAAAGATTGTATTCTCAATGTACCTTTTGTACATTTTATCAATAAAATATATGAAAGAAAATAGTAATGAAAAACTTAACAATACTCCGTATTTCCCTTTTTAATTAAATTTGATTTAAAATTTCTTTTTATTTATAAATCACAAATCGAGTCTCCAAAGTTATTTTGTATACTTACATACCCTCTTTAAGATTTATGTATTTTAATCAATAAAATTTATATGTCTTAATATAAATAACTTTATTAATCAAAATCTCTCCTTGTATAATCACGAGTAAATAAATTATCATAGTAATAAGCAAAAGCATAATTTTATTACTGTAATTTCTTCCTTAAATGAAAAACACACAACGGAATCTATTTACATTATTATTATCTTTGTAACACAAAAATCAAAATTTGTTGTACCTATTTAATTTCAACGAAGTAATAGATAAAACGAAAAACAAAGCCCCCAATTTTCTTCTCCAAATTACCTGAGGTTAAAGATAAAATTACAAAATCACCCCTCTAAATATTTCAACTTTCAATATATCACCATTAATTTCCAGTCGAGTCTTCGGGTTCGGGTTTTTTATTCAAATCAGGTTTCTCTTGAAACCAACAAGGTTTCAGTTTCAATTCGGAACTAGACGCATGCTGATGATGCGTACCACTCGTATGCAACGACGTACAACTGGTCTCTGCATCAACTCTAGCTCCAACTTCAATCGCTTTTTTTCTAATAGAAGCAGCTGACAACTCATCTAACAACCCACCATCCGCGCCCAGTAATTCCGGGAAATTAAGCCGCGCGGTGGGCCCGCGGAGGTAATAAACAGCCGTGTCGTAAGCTCGCGCGGCTGCAACGGGAGTCGAATATGAGCCGAGCCAAATCCTGGATCGTTTATTCGGCTCACGTATTTCAGCCACCCACTTCCCCCACTTTCTCATACGAATCCCTTTGTACGGTCTTTGATCCATAGGTTTTCTTTTACCCGTTGGGTCTTCCATAATAATTTTATAAATGAATTGAATGATAAGAAGTGTAATTTCTAAACGGCGACGAGAAAGAGGTAGAGAGTAACGAGGGGAGGAGGAATGAAGGATGTCATCTGGAGAAAGGTTACACGTTGATTTGATTTCTATATAAAAAAGAAAAAATAGAAATCGGGACAAAAAATATAATCCAAAAAGGCACCGACACCTTTATTTCCCTCAATTTCTGTTTCTCTCTATATATACAGCTTGGCGTATATACATACATATATATATATAGATTATAGCCAATTGAAAATAGTTTTATTGGCCGTCATAAATCGGAGGTAGAGGAGATGCTTTTTATGGAGTTGGGATAATAGTTTTATCCGTGGCTTAATTAGGTCATTTATTTATTTGAATATATATGTGAAGATAAAGTTGACTAAAGTTTCAAAATATACGAGTCTTACAATATTACTAAGTAAAAGCTATAATTGGTCGGTTAATATTTTCATAATTGGAAGAAGTTTGATTTTTATTACCAAATAATAATTTAGATATAAGTTTACATATTGCACACGTACTCTCTTAAAATTAGTACGTATATGTTTGACAAATCAAAAGAATTTAGATTGTGTCTTTTTGAAAGCTCAAATTAAAAACGTTATTTGGTATAGTAGAAAAATAAATTATAAAAAAAAAAACTAATTGAAATATCTTTTAATATAATCCAAACCTTATGGATATTAAATTTTCATAAATACTCTTTTTAAATATTTCTTCCAATTTGAGTTCAATTTATATTTGTGTAGTAATCTTATACTATCTTTGCCCAACATATTATAATTCTATAACTAGCTAGTTGGAGCTGAAAATTGATTTCTAAAATTGTATCTCATTTTTTAAAAACTACTTGAGGCTTATAAAAAGTTATTTAACAATTGATATCAAGTTTCAATTCATACCAATTTTTAAAAGAAGTTAAAATGGCCTTTTTGTTGCTTGAGAATATAGATAATAACTTGAATTAAGAACGTACACACTCTGAAGGTGAAAGAAGAGATAAAACTAAAATAAACAGAATTTCTAATCCAAACTTAAGATTTAAGTTTGAAACTCATTTTATTAACTTCTTCAAGACACCCATGATTGGAGTTCTGATTGTCATCTCAGTGCTTGTTCAAAACTTGAAATCTCATTTTCACTGTTTATCAAGACATATTCAATAATTACCAATTAAGATCTGCATTTATTATTAATATATTTGTTTTATACCTAAAAAGGAGAAAGAGAAAGGGAAAAAAGAGAGAAAAAATGTATATCCATGGTAGGATATGACCGAGTACTTCGTAGAGAGAACGAGCATCTGCCATGGCAACGGTCAGTTCTCTAAAAGAGGACATGAGGAGAAGGGTTCCATTGGTTGTGCACTTGTGCTCTAAGAAGAATAAAGAAAACTCGGGACAAGACTGATATTAGAAATCGTATCATCTGGTACTGATGTTAATAATACTTGATGCCTAGCTAGAACCACTTACCTATTAACCCTGTTTATTTATTATGTACGCAATTGAAAATAAAACTGCTGCTCTAAAGGACCATTCTATCTATTTTGTCCATCAACAATTATTGGGTAAACTACAAATTTAGTACCACATGTAGCCATGTAGATTTGGTCCACAGTTTATTTTAATCATTGTTGCAGGTTCAATGATTATTACTGTTATTTCCATACCATTATATATAGCTAGAACTTACTATACAATAAAGAGCTTCAAAATCACAAAATAAAAACCTCCAATTAATAAAACAAGCACAAATCAAAAGTGAACGATACCATAAATTATCAAAGTTGCCATGAATCTCTTTAATCAAATGAGATAGAAACATGATTACAATTTGTAACAACAAAAGTTAATAGTACTTGGTAGTTGGTAAAGGTGATTCCTCAATCAGTGGCATTATGCAAATCAACTTTTCATTACAAGAAAGACCAACAAACTTAAGGTCGGTTACAATCAATGAAGTTGTAGTGAGATTTAAGTAACCCCCAGCCATGAGCGACATGTCATCGATTAGCTCAAATCATATCCTACACAGGGACAACGTGTTGAAATCGACCGACGTTTCATATATATTCATGGTGACTGTCTCCTGGTTCTCAACTCGTCGTACGTTCTAGTTGAGTTTTGTGAAGTGCAATCCAACGAATTAAGTTTTGATAATGATGGTGCATATCATATTCGTATCCAAATTAAAGCTAGATCCACAATGTTAATCATGAACAGGAATTAATATACGATGTCTATGATACATAATACAACCTACATATATCCACATATACGGAGTGTAAAGTATATTTTTTATACAATGTATAGAACCGATTAACCCCATTGTTAAACTGGTTAATTCGGTATACTTATGAACCGGAGTTTACCCGGGTCAGATATAAATTCGGATTTTAAAACATTGCTTTAAATGCAAAATTAACTTGGAACCAAAGAGGGTGGGTGTAGGGAAGTCGGTGGTCGGTGAAAGATACGGTACTTGCTTTGCTCACCGAATTCAATCAAAAGCCTTTCATAATCATTGGATTATTCTCCCCTCCATACATTTCGTTGTTTTATCGTCTGATTTGTTTTTAATTTGTACTCCGGGGCAGTATTGTCATTTAACTTTCAGTAGTATTACAAATGTCATTTCGTTATGTAATGCATGAAGACAGTGGAACCAATTAAAAGCAACACCCACCACTGCCGTAGTGTAGTTCTTTAAATGTTATTAATACGGAGTAGATTAGACCAGACTATATTAGAATTAGAATTGTTATCTACAATTTCATAATACTATAAAAATTGAATTTTTACCAACAAATATTAATAATAAATAAATTCTCAAATAATTATTATAATTACATAATATTATAAGTATAGATTTGTCATTGTAACTATGATATTTAATAATAATAATGATAAATGAATGAATGAATTCTACAAATATTGAGTTCTTGGTTATGAATAACACCGGTCAATGTTCTTTTAAATAATTATATTTAATATTTAATGGTGATAATGATAAATAAATTTTACAAATATCAAGTTTTTGGTTATGAATAACACCAGGCCCGGTGACTTAGGTCTGGTGACTTGGGTGTGTGAACAGTGCGATCGAACAAGACCTCCAATATTATAGGGTTCACAGCATGCGAATTGTGTATATTTACTTGATAGTAGGAATTAGGAAATAAGTTACAGAGTGTAATCTAGTTCAATATTTGGTTGGTGTAATAGCATTTAAATTAGATGGCGCATATTTGATTCTTGTTGCGGGTATTTTTCTTTACGATTTTGTAATACTCCATTCGTTCAAAAATAATAGTCCAGTTTTGACTTTTTAAGGTCTTTCTTTTTCAATTTTGACCCTATGTATATTTGTTTGTGTTATATAATACTTGATGAAAGCTATACAAATGAAAATACATTTAAAACTCAATCCATTCATATATTTTGCATCAAGTATTATATAACACAAACAAAAATATTTAAAGTCAAAGTTAGAAAAGAAAAACTTCAGAAAGTCAAAACTGAACTATTATTTTGAGACAGAGGAAGTAATATGTTTTGAATAATTAAGAATAAATGTTTATTATTATATTATATTTTTCTATTTTTATAGTCTATATGTTTGTAAAAATAATTGTCAGTTACTATTTTTATATATTTGATTTTAAAAATTAATGATTTAACTTTATGAAAAAAAATTTAGCATGAATTGTAAAATGTATTTAAAAATAAATTAAAAATAACATCAATTTTTAATATACTAATAGACCAATAATATTTTTCAGTGGCACCCGTTTATTTTCAATAATTTATACTTGTAAGAATTTTTGTTTTATTTTATACGACCTCAATGTTTATATATTTAAGGCCTACTTTGTATTAGTCTCACGATCTTCAAAAACTAAGAATTGACACTAATTAAACTAATATACTCTTTTAAATTATTATAATAATAATAACATAATAATTATTATATTATTATAGATAGATATAAATCATTGTAACCATGATTTTTAATAATGATAAATGAATCTAAACCTACAATACTAATAATTTGGAGTTTTATAATAATGAATAATGGTAATCAATACTGAGTTAATCCTTATGTTAATTTCTTAACCACATTAATATTTATATCTCCAAATATATTAAATAAGTGTAATAATATGTAATGTTAATAGACTAATATATTATTAATACTTTAAATAATGTGTATCTATCTACAATAACACTATAAATTTTTTTTGAACTTTGACATATATAATGGTAGAAAAATTAAGTTATATATACAACTATGTTTAAATAAGTTTAATAGTATATAATATAAATAGTCGATATAATAATATCATAGATTTTGAAATATGTAATAGTAAATAATCTATATGTATATATAAAAATACCATTATTTTTTATTGTTATACTGACATAATAAAACTTTTAAGTTCTATAGTCAGTAATAGTGATGACTTTATTAATTATAAATACACATAAATACTGATCTTTTAGTTTCCAATTTGATTTGAGTCTCATATTTAATTGAAAGTAAGTTTAACTAACCAATATATTAATAATTGTTTAATACACAAATTGGCATTAAAGTTTGTTTGTGATGAGTTAAAATGATGAGTGTGTTTATCCTATGTTGAAATATATTATTATTTATGTTGAAAATTTATAAATAGTAGGACTATAGAAGAAGGATTTATATAAGTAAATAAGTTTTTGTTTCTTTTTCTGTTATTTATTAATTTAATTATTTCATAAGGACTTTTTTATACGTGATACTTTTTGCAATTGTTATTAATGTGTCTTTGTTTTAAATTTTTAACTTCTACTTTTATTGAGTGATATTTTTATCTCTAAATTGAATTGGCATTTATCAAATAGATTTTGTATACTCGTGTTAAATGTTTGATAGACATGCTTTTAAATCGTTGATTCAAGTTGTAAGGTAATAAATATCACGTCGGGTTTTTTTTGTTTTGTTTTTTATTTATGTTGATGATTAGAAAGGATAAAAGATATCAAAGGTATATTACCTTATATGTAAAATATGTTGGTAATTGATTACTATTCTTATTACTCTTTTTATACTATATTTTTTAAATGTATTCAATGTGTCTATGTACATCGTTCATTAATTTTATAATAGAATGTGCACACTAAATAGGAGAATTATTTGTTAACTACATGTTTATTTCTTTTTTGTTACATAGTATATTATTGACTTAATTATTCCATGACCACTCCTTTATCATACATGATTTTTTTATTCTAATTATTATTTTAATTTTCTTTTTAATTTTGATACTTTCACATGGTGATGATTTTCCGCATAAATGTCTTTAAATTAAACTGAGATCAAATAGCTTTCTACACTAATGTTAAATGATTTTTATATATGTGATGAACTGATGAATCACGTACATCATATCAAATATCCGTCTGAAGCAACAATTTCCTTTTGATACGGGCGAAATCTTATGGCTTTAAACTCAAAATTTAGAAAAGTATAGGCAAGACCAATAGATAAGATTCAAAAACACCCCATCATATTAATCATAATTAAGCAACACTAACACCAATTATAAAAAATGATATGTAGATCTAAATTGATAAGTTTAAAATTAAATCTAAAGATTTGATTTGTAACATCTTCTCCCGCAGTCTGGTAATTTCTATTATTATAATTGATTATCTAATTGTTTTAGAAATTATTAAATATTATGTGTTTCATTGTGAAACGTAGATAAACAATCCTTTTGACTTATTGTGACTAGTGAAATATTAGTAGATTCAAAATTTGTAAGTTTTTGATTTTCTGCGACACAAGGGTTGTGTCGCAGGTTGTCTGTGCGACACAATGGTTGTGTCGCAGGACTGTGTCGCAAAACGGGCTGAACTGAAATTAAGTAAGGAGCTTAAGTGTAATTGTAAGATTAAATATATATACACACCGTCTAAGCCTTCAAAATCATTTCCAGAACATTTCCAAACCCTTAAACTCGTTTTAGAGAGAAAATTAGAGAGAAGAAAAGAAAAGTTGGGTTTTGAATCATATTTGAGCTAATTAGCTTTGAATCCGAGGTAAGGTTCCGATTATATTGTGTTATTGTTGTTTATAAGTGAATTACACGAATTGATATAGGTTAATTTGAGTATTACATGTTTGGATTCAAGAATTTCGAATCTGGGAACTGGTCTGTTCTTCATTGCGACACAAGGTTTGTGTCGCAGGTTGTGTCGCATGAATGTTCTGCGACACAGTTGTTATGTCGCTTAAGGCGGCCATATTGTGTATTGCGACACAATGTTTGTGTCGCAGGTTTATGTTGTGCGACACAGTGGTAGTGTCGCAGGGTTCTGTAGTGCGACACAATGGATGTGTCGCTAAGTTTATAAAAAAAAAGAGTTTTGTTTTGCAAATTTTGAGACGCGGTTTTGTGAAAATATCACTAACTCGGATTTAGTTGAAAATTGCATGGTCATTCGAAAACGACCTAGTAATCAAGGCTATATCCTAATAGCCTAGGCAGTTTTTGGCCATCCGGGGTCATCTAGGACCCGAAAATGACATTTTTCAGTTTTAAATGTTATTGCAAGATTTTCTAAGTTCATTTCTGATTGAACTTTTGTTTGCCTAAACTTCAGGGATTACCTGATTTGATAAATAGGTATTATGATATTTATGGAACGAACTTCTGACTTGTATATGATTTTCTGTTTCAGATCAACGTAAGACTCAGTGATATAAGAATCCTGAGTGTGGAGACGTCAGAGGTATCGGTGAGTGGATTCGGAACTCATCATTTGATTTAGTTGTAACTATTTGGTTACAACAAGTAAACGTAGATGTGTATTAGAATGTTAGTCTTGATTATCGATTATTGATCTACGTGATATGTGAACCAATGTGTACTATGTTAATGAGGTCAACGTGTAGTTGGACTTCTGGTTATTATGTGTTTTACACAGGTTTTGATTCATTTGTTGTGTTTGAGACATGTGTATGTGTTTAATAACCAGTAGTTATCGGTCTATTCTGTATTGGCCATACGGATTGACGATAAGTGTTCTTGGGGAAATCCCCGGGTATTATGATATCCCCAGAGCCACCGATCCTCATTGAATTATGTGTGTTTACGATTATTTGGTGTAAACTACTAGTTATGCTAAGTTGAATGTTGTGTGATGAATCTATTCACTTAGCTTTGTGCTAACCCCTCATTTTACTTCCTGCAGGATATGTTTTGTTTAATTGTGGGTGCAGGAGGTGAATGGTTGATCAGGGAATGTTTGACTGCGCATTAGGCCTCTGATATGGTTTGGTAATAAACCTTGTTTTGTGAATTTTTATAATACCCCGCCTTTGGTAGTCTTAAACAGTTTGAATGTAATGTAAATATTGAAAAAATGTTAACTGTTTATGTATAATGTTTGATATATACTAAGGTAATGTATTTTAAATTCATGCTTCCGAGTTTGTCAATATTATATCCTTAAATAGAAAGAGGGGTGTTATATGATTAGTTAATGTGATAAAATGATAGTTGGAAATCAAAAGAGAAAAAAATAGATAAGTGATGTGTCAAATGATGAATGAATTAAATTGAGATTTAAATTTATATTTTTAGGTATATTTAACCTTACTCATTTATTATTGGCATCATTAAATATATAAAAAATTGATTGATAGTACGAGGGATAGTCTAGAAGGAAAGGGTAATCTTGGGTGAATGAAGGAAGCAAATCTGGGCCGTTAATTAATATTTATCATTGTGAATGTTAACAGATGCGACCTATATTTGTTTCTTCTCTTCTACCAAAATTACTTATTTTCTATAAATCAACCCTTCAATAATACAAACAATTATCATATCATGTATAGACAAACATTAATATTTAAAAAATTCGTGCATCTCACGAGTTATTGCTAATCATTTTAATAGATAAGTCACGTCCAACTTAGTAACTTACTTTAAAGAAAAGTCATCATCATTTAATTCATCATTTACTTATTAACATTTATTATTTAGGTTATCTTTCTTATATGCATGTTTTGAAATCTTTAAAACATATATTTAAAGAATGATTTAACCATGTTTAATATGTATAAGTTTGGTGAATATAATATGTATATTTTCTCTCCAAATGCATAAAGCCTAAAAGACTGATCTTTACTCCAGATATGTATGTAGCTGGATTCTTCTATTACTTAAAAACTGAGTATGCGAAAAAATAAATTAGGAGTCAATGTGACATTTTTTTAGCTAGTATGGGTCTCCTAAACATTTAGTGAGCATAAAAATAAGAAAAATTATTAGATGTGATAAAATCACCGACTTAAAATTAGACTTAAACATGTTAAATTGAATGATAAATATAAAAAGGAATAAATAAAATTCAATATGTCAAAAAATGTATGATTATGTTTAGATCTAAATCTATATTTTTAGTTCTATTTAGTATTACTCTAAAAATAACTATTTAGCTGACCGTAACACTTGTTACGCATGGTTAAGATAAGTAAAATAAACAAAAGTTCTTAAATCTATGATCGTCGTGGTATGTATGGTTAGGTTCATTTATTTGAACGTTTTGAGGCTATTCTTGCAAAAACCACATTCACCTAAGAAACTCATAATATCGTAATAACGTAGTCTTCAACTGATGTGAATCGTGATAATCATTATTAAAGCTTAATTAAAGGACAAACATCATTAAGTTTACAGTTGAATATTTCCAAATTTTAACATCTCAGTTTACTTCACGTGTAATTAAGAGCAACAAAAGGTTGATATTTTGTGCTCTTAATTAAATTTTGTATTTCTAGCGTGATTTTTTAACTACGTGTACTTAATTAGTTTGCCTCTAATCTTTATTGGCTTGTACTGTATTCTTTTAAATGGAATTAAGAAAGCCACCATAATAAACAATGTTTTGAAAATCGGTTTGAACTGACCGGTCAAATCAATTCTGAGAAGTTTTACAGTTCATACGGAACCGGTTCGTGACAAAATAATGGGATGCATTGAACCGCGGGTTCTTACATTTGAACCGGACCGAACCCATTAAAAAACCGATTTTTCTCTTTTTATTTTAATTTTTTATCTATCTATATGTATTAAATACAAATTACAACAGAAAAAAAAAAAAGATTTCTAAATATCAAACCCTAACCGCTTGTCGTACCCAACTTTGTAAGCATCTCCTCCCCAAAAAATTCAACCGTGAAACCCCTCCTTCACGGGCCAAAAAGGTGAAAAAGTATCCATCTTCGGCCATCCTCCTCCATTTTGAACAACATGAGACTAACGAAGAATATTGGATGAATAACGGATGAATATTGGTAATGGGCTAATGGCGATCTACTTGACTTTTGGTAGAAAATAGGGATGAAGTAGAATCGTTAAAGGAGTACTTTGGGGAATCACTGGAGCAACTTACGTTTGTTAGAGAAATATCAAGATATATTGGAGTAAGAACAATTGAAGAAATATATATTTGATTTGCAAAAAGTGATAGTACATGAATATATGTGTTTAACGTGTAGAACCAACTCCAAAAGGTCTCAGGAATAGATACTTTTGCTTTCATGGCCTTTCCTCCATTACCTCAAAAAGGTCTCAAGAATATATGTGTTTAACGTGTAGAACCAACTCAAAATTAAAAGATTATTTAATTTTTTTATTCATTAACTATATCATGACTATCAATTTCTTCGTAACCTATTTCAACACCAAACCTGCAAAAATCGAACGAGCCTTCAACAAATCAAAATTTAAATTCAAATTCAAATTCAATTTCAAAATCAAATCAAACAACTCTCATCCTCAACTTGTTTGATTCAAATAAAACCTATTAGTATTTGAAAACAAACTAGCTGGAATTGAAACTTGTGGCTGAAACTAAAAATTGTAATGACATATGATTCTTTTCAATAGCTACTTTTAAAGACTTCTATTTAAGAGGATTGTAAAGAATTCTTTTTCTATCATTCTATCTTTCTCATATTAATAAAGGGATAAAGGGTGTTATTAATTTATAAGAGTTTATTAAGAATAAAATTATAATCTCCTACGTTTTGACCAACATATACTTAGTTTAATTACAATGAATATCACGTAACCAACTTCTTAAACACAAATTTAACATAAAAAATTTCCAATTTCACTAAACCACTTCCAAGACCACAAAGTACTCTAAACCAATTACCAAAATCACAACATTAATAAATCCCCCTTCCAAAAAAAGACATTCCACAAAAACGACTTTTTATTAAGCCAAAAATCAACAAAGCGAATAAGAAACTCACAAAAGGTTCTTAATCCATATGCCGGAGCACTGGACATGGTCGTCGGATCAGGTTCAATGAAATGAAGGTGTCGAGTTTTGAAGAGGATTGGGTTCTTAAGTTAAAGATTGGGAGAATCTAATATGTATGTTATTTACTGACCGGGTGGTGTGGCCTCCAATCGTAACTTATGGTGACTAGTCTCCGATTGTCCATCAAATCATTTATTACCCAGCATAACTTAATTTTCAGATATCACTAATCTATGTAACTTGAATCATATCCTAAGAACATATTATACCACACCTACCTAAGGTATCAGGCTCGTCCGTATACGAGTAAGTGAAAAGCGTTTCGATGAAAAGTGAAAGGAGGACTGCTCCATCACAAAAACTTCACAAAAGAATATTTACAAAATAATGTGACACAATAAGTAATGTCTTTCTTTCTCATATGTATCTATTTTCATACCATTAGTTCACATATTTTTTATAAATCTTTTGTGATCCTAAAATATTCAAGTGAAAATGTGAAACGGTGATCCTTTTTAACATAGATTAATTGATGTAGTAATAATTAGTTAATCTTCAGACCATTTCATTAGACTAATTTATCATTTCACGTTTCGATATCATCGGTGTTTATTGGACAATAATATGACCACACTGATGACATCATGATAGTAAAGTCAGTCAAAAAAGATTCACGTGTGAGTGGAATAAGTGGAAAACTTATATTGGACATGAAACACTTGCTCCGTAATTTGCTTTTTTCATACAGACATCTCCCCACTAAATATATTTCACTTTCTACTTCCCACCTGATATATTCTGTGCGATTGGTTTAGAAGTTTACCATGATAAATTATTTTTTCTTACACAAAGTGGGGTAAATCCGTAACATTACTGTTCTTTTCATTTGTTCAAGTAAAAATGTGCTTAGAACATGTTTTTTAAATACGACTATTCTACTATTTTTTAATACATACTTCGAAGATAATAATTTTTTTTTATCCGTTAAAGTTATGATGAGCAATTGCATTTTAATAGAAAGGAGGGTAGACAATTTTAGTTATTGATTTCTATGATTAACGGTTTATATTCACTACATCTTAATAACACTACATTTTATATAAAATGCAATATTGAAAATATAAATTGTCGATCATATAAATTAATAGTTGAAATCGCATGTCTCTTTTTCCCCTTAAAATACAATTGTCCCTTTAATTTCACGTCTTCTTTATTTTCATCTGTTCCGTATCATTTTGCCATGTCTCCAAATGTATTTTTGGAAGATATGTTTAGATACATATTTTACATCTTCCAATCATGTATCTTCTTAAATAATAGTTTTCAAAACTTATATGTTAACAAGAGTAACGTTTTAATATTTATGAGACTAGGTCAACAAAATCAAATATTACACAAATAATTTGTGTTTCTCTGTATATGTGGTAAGACCACCCAAAAAAAGTTCCGATTATTGCATCTAATTCTTTTACTAAATAAATTAAAGAACTTGGTTTCATCAACAAATGTTGGTAGAACCAACTCTTTTATGAAAGATAATACTCTGTACATCATGTGACTATAACCATGAAAACACTCATTCTAGTGTGTAAAAGGTACTCGTAAGACTCATTCAATTATTGGACATATATCGAGATATATATAAGACGATTACCTTTATTAATATCCAAAATCAAAAATAAAACTAAAACTAAAACAAAAGATAGTAAGTAATTTATACTATAACTTGAATTGAAAAGGTCAAAACTGTAGGCGAAGTAAACAATGGAGATATAAATAAACTTAAATTTTGGTTGTTGACTTTTTTGTTGTTAATTTGTAATTATTGGAGCTACGACATTTACTTTATACTTTATACTTATTATAATAAGAATCAACATATTTTCTGCCGCAAAAACAGTTAACCCATTCATACATCACTACTATATATTTTCACTTTACTATATACTTATTTGCAGAGCTGTATTCGATGGTGGTCAAGGTTGTCTGACTGTTCAATTTTTAGAGGCTTGAAAATTGTGTGTATATGGATATATAGTATGTATATTACTTTATTTGATAAATAGTTTGATTGTTACTCAGTACTTAATAAACAAGAAAAGGAATGAGTCGATCTGATTGTGTTTAATATGTTTGAACATAAAAAGACTTTTGTTAATATTTTATACCACATGTCGTGATTATATTAGTTATTATAAAGTCTCATTTTAATAATTAACGTTTTTTTGTCCAAAATCTCTGAAATCTTAGAGGCTAGAGTGGCTAAAGAGGCCCTTGTTAATCCATTATTTATTAATCAACTTCATCTTAATTTTATCCTTCCACAACTCTAATTCCGATGCATCTGCAATTTTTGATGCATCGTCTCACTAAGTTACAAATCGTTATTTAAAGATGAATATATGCATGTCATTTGAACTAATATTCAACAATGGCGGAACAAAAAGGTTGCAACTTATTAATGCCAGTTCTGTACCGTAACGTTTATCACTCACTAATTAATTAAGTTAAAAAAGGCATAAACGACAGGGTTGTAATTGTTTCTCTGTTGATTGTTAGAGGTTAATAGGTGGCCAATGTATAAGAAGATGATTAGATGGTTTATATCGTTAACAATTTGGAATTAGGCCAAGTGTATATAGTTAAAAGTACAATAAAGAAACATGATATTGATTAAAAAAGATTGCTCTACTTTGAAGTCATGATACCACTTTTTGCCGTGCACTCATGACATCCCTTTAGAGTCGTGACAATTACTTTAGAAAGTGGAGACATGAGACACCTCAAAAAACATAAACATCAAACAGGATCCAACAAAAGAAAAAACATCATATAATTTGTTTAAACCCTATTATAAGATTTAGAAGTTTAAATGTATTTTCAATCAGATTATGCATATTTAATTTTCCCTTTTCAATATTAAACTGAAAAAACTTACTTCAATTCATATTATCACCAAAGTTATTCTTCAAAAGACAAAGCACACAAGCAACTTCACCACAGGTGAGAACCATACTAAATGATAATATAGCTAAGCCTGCCAAATCTGTTCATTAAGAAGTACCAAGAAAATTATTATCAAGCATAACATTTACGAATGAATAAGAAAAGAACGATACGAGAGAGTACATGCCATCTACTCTTTGATGTATCAGATTGACAAAGTGATATTTTAAAAAATAGTTTTTAAAAGGAATTGAGCCTTTTTTTTAAGTTCTTATTTTATTTTATTTTTTGGTGGAAAAGAGTTTTTCTTTTATCATTTAACGAAAAACGTTTTTGAGTAAAAGCGTTAAAAACTTCAAGCTTTTGGTATAAAACTTTTTTGCTATATTATTTACATTTTAAGTCTCATTTTATTCAAAAAGCTTTGAAAATTTATTTATTTTTGTTTTTTTACCTTGGAGTAATAGGTTTAAAAGAAATTTTGACGTGGCGTGTGAATTCTTTTAATAGCTTTTCTTAACTGGGGATGCACCTAGGCTTGCTTCTTGTTGCGGTATTAGTATAGTCCACATGCAACTAAAGCATCCATACTAGCAAAGTTGGGATTCAAACACACAATTTAGAATGTTACACTTATTTTCAAGCAGTTGAAAAGCATCCCTTCCCTTTTCAATATTAAACAGAAAAATTCACTTCAATTTATAGTATGAACTATATATAAAATTTAAAAGACAAAAAAGTAAACAAGCAACTCACTACAGGTTTCAAATTATTTACAAGACAGCTTGCAACTTGCAAGCAACCAAACCATGTATATTCCTTTTTACATACAATTTGCCCATGCAAAAGTCCAGTGAGAAATGAGTTCCAGGACTTTTGAGACGTCTCAAAGTAGCATGGCAATGGCCCCAAGAACACAAGGACCAAGTTTTAGCAACCATATGGACGTGTATGTATATAGAAAATCAAACAGGTGAAAACCAAACAGATGATACATTAGTTCAGCCTGCCAAATCTATTCACTATGGCGTACCAAGAAGATTATTAGCAAGCGTGACATTTACCCATGAATAAGAAAAGAAAAAAACAAGAGAGTACATGGCATTCACTCTTTGTATTAATATGAAACGGGAAAACAGAAAGAAAAGAACCCGTTGTTAATTTAACTACAAAATGCAGGCTCACATTACAGAGTTTTCTACTTCATTCCTACCTTTGATGGCATGGCAGAGTTCCATGTTTACCTAGACTTCTTACTCCGCATTCCCATCCTTGATTTAGCATATCTAGTTTTCTGGTTAAACAAACACATAAAAAAAATGGAACCGATGATAAATTAAAATCTGGGAAGAATAATATGTAATCCAGATTTAACACTAGTAAGATCAATCAATTGCTTGGGTTCATAATTTTGCTCGTTCGCTAAAAAGCTATGCTCAAATGATTGCATTAAACTAGAGGAGACACGTTTATTTATTAATTGGTCGATTATTATGTCATAGACTCATATCTCTATTCGATTAAACAAAAAATAGCTTGAAAAGAAATGGGTCAAAGAGATTGAAAGGCTCTCAAAGCAAAATACTAAAATGCAAAAAACCACCAAAATCAATTGATTCAAGCATTAGATTTACTATTAAAATAATTTAACTTGCTTTGTCATACTTAAAACACTGATTAAAAAAAATACATATTCTGGACATAATGGATTTTTTGTAACCCGACACAACCCATTCTGACAAATAACGAAAAAGTTATCGTCCGACCTCAACCTACCCGTTACCCAACCTGCCGGACCCAACCATTTTTCCACCTCTCTGTGAAACCCAAGAACCACAAAATTTTATTGTGAATGTTATAAACGAAAAAAGTAGGGTAAATAGAAAATGCCAATTGCAGAATCAAAGGATACTCTAGCCGCATTCCTTCACCAGATACTGATGAGTACAAAACAGTGCCTTGCAAGTGATTTAGTGCTTCACATGAACAGGCTGTATCCTGTAAAATATTGTCATGTATATCCAAATTATTGCACGTGCCTATAACTTGAAACATCAGGCTAGTTAAGATTTTCTTTTTTATTTCAATAGATCGACTGATTAAGTGTATCGATATCCAATTCAATATGTACAGAGATGTACCACGAAGTCTACAAATGCCACCGGAGTCCCATATGTACTCTGCATCTTTAATTTCAAATATCCACGGCATCTGCAAATTTACAATGATGGTAACAAATAAGGGAGTTGTGTCAAGCTACATCAATATATATAAATAAAAATAAAAATAAAGAAAAAATATATATATATATATAAAATCAGGAACCTTGAAAACACTTGAGTTAGCTCTTGTTCTGTACAAGCTGGTCCCAAATTTGCCACAAATATTGTTGGACATGGGGGGGCTGATGAGTTTCTCTAATCATCCATATGGAATAATTAAATTAGCATATTATATCATGATTTGATTAATTGGTTACTACTAGTAAATCCCAAAAAAGAACATATGGAAAGTACCAATCTTGGAACGGTGTTCTCCGCTCTACCTTCAAAGCTTCCATGACTGAAAAAGTAAAAAAATAAAAGTATCATATTAGAGAGTTGCTAATTCTACATAATGACATGTGTTGTTTTCCAGCCCTTAACCTTTCAGCAACAAACAATCATGTAACTACATGTGCTAAGTTACAATGAAAAAAACCTCTTTTCAAATCAAAGTTATGAAGTAGTGTGCATATGACCTTTGTGCAGGTGGATAACCAATCATGTTGTAAGCAGAATTACTCAATCCAGGCATGTGAACGCTGCCAGCACCTGCTAGTGCGCAAGTGTGCAAAACATGTGCAATGTGAGTTTCTATAACAACGTGTTCACCACTAACTAACTCTCTATTTTGTCCCCTCACAGATATCAGAAACCAACAACTTAAATAGTTGCTACTTGCATCATCTACTTATTCGCGTTTTGTGAACATTTTGATTACACATGCTTGTGAGCAAGTAATAGTAGCATCTCACCAGGATCAGGAATGCCCCTTGAAAATGCAAGAGACTCTTTTGCCCTTTTGTTAGATCCATGTCTTTCATCATCTAGTTGTACAGATAACCAAGTCTAAATATATATGTTCATCAAAAGGTAGATTGTATATGGCTTTCGCATTAAAGAACAGAACAGACCTGATCTTGAGCGTTTAGACCTTGAATTTGATTTTGCAAGATCGATAAATAACGTTGAACCCTTCTCCAGATCAAACACCATCCCCTACAACCCAAAAAAAAAAAAAGGCACGGTAAGAAGATATCCTAAAATTATGTCCTCAAAGTGTTAGATGGCGACAATGTACACAAGATACTAGTGAAATAGCTAACATCAGAATTCAAAAAAATAAAATAATAATAATAACAATAACAATAACAACAACAAAATATTGAAGTTTCATAGTACATCTTGATTCCACATTATGCATTCCCTTCATCCACACACTTTTTCTTTTCTCAGTTGAGAATATTAACATTTAAAAAGATGAAAAGATAATGGTCCCATAATTACTCTGGTCAGGACTAACTCTGGAGAGACGGAACTTCAGTAAAAACATAGATTAATCTGAAGTAAGTGTACTTCATGTCGGTCACTATATAAGTTATGCTCCCTACCTCTGTTAAAAAAAAAAACAATCCTTTTATATTTTTTCATTGTTCCATTCTTGCAAATCGGTTATAGTTTATATACAAAGTACACTACCTATACCTTGTCTATTCATAATCATTGGTTTTAGCTTTATTAAGTGAGTACCACTTAGAACATCTTTTTTACATATCTCAGACATGCTATCTCAACCTTTTCTAAAAACTCTATCATGATGCAGTTGTTGTAGATCTTTTGTGAGAGAAACTAACAGAAACTACAATGTTAAATAACACAATGATTCAATTTCCATATAGTTACATGCAGAAGATTCTTACAAGGGAGGGAGTACATGATAAACACAAACATCAAACTTGTGAAGCAAAAAGGAGAAGAAACTATTATGCAACAATTCCTAATATAATATTCATTATTATTGTTTGACCGAAAACAAGGTCTCATTCTTTGCAACTTTATAACTAAAGTAAGGAACTAATCAGAATGCTAGGTGATACTTTAGCCATATTTTGTTTGATTTATTACTTTAGCATTTCAATTTTCACATTAGGACTGTTACATCCAAAAGGTCTGACATCTTCGAATATGATCTTCTACATGCACAAATTTAACGAAACAATCGCATGTGTTATGCACTTATGCCACCAGAACGATAAACTTAAATGCAAATAATCATAAACATTGTATCCAAATTGTAATGAAATGAATACACATTGCTAAGAAAAAAAAAACATTCTTACATTTAATGCATGCAATGCTGCAACCGCAGATGGCTGATCCACGAAAACCGCAAACCCAAACGGCTGTTTTACACCCAATTAGTAAATTAGAACCAACACTATCATCCAAATACATACTTCTCAATAAACTAATAATCATTTAAACAATGATTACCTGTGTTTGTGTAGGGCTAGGGCTACGAAGGTGACAAGATTCATAACCAGGGAATTCACGAAAAAGATTGTAAATTTCACGAGGTTTGACGTCTTCTGGAAGTCCTGCAATGAATAGCGTCCGTACTTCGTCTGGAAACGACGGAGTATATAACGGCGGTGGTGCGTAAGAAGTAAAAGATGGCTGGTGGACGTACTGGTGTTGTAGTTGAGGTACGGCGGTCGGTGGTGGGGGATACGGTGCTCCCGGCGGAGGTGGTGGTGGTTGGTGGTAGGAGTATTGGGTGGTGTGAAGACCTGCCGGTGGTGGTAGGTAGTAAGCTACCAGATCGTCCATTAAGGGTTTGTTTTTTCCTTCAAGCCCTAATTTTTTCCCCAAATTGTGCTTTTCATAAAATATTTGCGGTTATTTCTGTTTTCGTCTTTAACTTAAATTGTACGTTTTTTGTCCCTCGTGTTTGAAAAGCCCGTTTACATTACCTTAACTATTACATTGGTCTATAGACTCGTCCATATTTCGTCCATATTTCTTGGCGGCGGATCCAAAATATCTGTTTACGGGCATATAGCACTCACTACTTAGGTAGCAATACTAAGAGGTCAAATAGACAGTTAAGACGAGTCGGGTCATACAAAAAGTATATATATCAATTGTTACTTTTACAAAAAGTATATATATCAATTGTTACTTTTAAAAAACATACGTGAAAAATACCAACAATGCACCAAGTAGGGCACGCACATTGATTAGTCGGTTTCGGTGTCGGTTGAAACTGATGGAACCGACACTGATGGCAAGGAGTCGTCGGTTTCTTCCACTGGCTTATTGACGGAGCTGCGATTTTACTATTTGTTTTTTTTTTTCTTTTTACTTTTCTAATCGTTACAACAACAAAAAAATTAAAAATTTTTGAATTTGAATCCAACAGCTAATCTATTTATTTAATATATATATATATATATTATTTTACCCACTAATTCATACACAATTACTCTTATATATATACCTACTCCAAACAACTATAATTCACACCAAAACAACTACTTCACTCTATAATTCATACAATTACAAACCAATTTTATCCACAAAAACTATACACAATTACTCCTATATATATACCCACTCCAAACAACGCTAATTCACACCAAAACAACTACTTCGCTCTATAATTCATACAATTACAGACCTATTTTATTCACAAAAACTACAAACTATGGGTAATTCCGATTCCGATATTGAAGAATTACAAAAGCTTATGAGTATTTTCGATTCGGCCGCCGCAATGAATACGGTTAATGCGATAGACTCCGATTTGGATGAAGACGGAGAAAGCTCATTCCATCTGCCAAGAGCACCAAGACGATATTTACATAGAAATCGTGATGTGGCGAGCAAACGTTTATATTTAGACTGCTTTGCCGAGCACCCAACATTCCCAGCGGATTACTTTCGACGACGTTATCGAATGAGCTGGCCTTTATTTATCCATATATGTCAAGGTATACTATCATACTCCCAACTTCCACTAGCTCCATATTTTGCATATTTTCATCAAAGTCGAGACGCTACTGATGCACTTGGTTTTAACGTTTACCAAAAGTGTACTTCCGTCGTACGCCAATTGGCATACAATTGTGTTGCCGATGTCTTCGATGAATACTTACATATGGGTCAACAAACATCATACTTGTGTTTGGATAACTTTGTAAATGTATTTTTCTTCTATATTCGACTCAGTAGTTAAAAAAACCAACACTCCAAGATGTGCAATGTTTACATCAACGTTATGGCGAGTTGCATGGTTTTCTGGGTATGTTCGGGAGCATCGATTGTATGCACTGGCATTGGAAAAATTGGGCTTAGATGACTGGATGTTGTGACCGCCTTATTCTTAATTGGATTTTCCTTTGATAGTTCTTGTTTGGGGTTTAAGTTAGAATATTAAATTTCATAAGAATTTTTTATTTAAAATACAAATACCTTTTAAACATGTAAAGCGTTTTGTTAACGATAACTTTTAGGATTGTTACATTAATAGTATTAAGAGTGCAAATAGTTTGTTATAATCTGAGTAGAAGTATTCATGCACGTCATAACGTTTTAATGTAAACAATTTGAGTTACAATTATCATTTTTCATATCTAAAATACACTATTTTCTAAATATCTTGTAAAGCTTCTTAATTAATAACTCTTATGAATGGCTGCTTAATAAAATCATTTTCTTTATATTATTTTTATTTTATTAATAATAATTATATTTTATAATTTGTGTAAAATATATATGTGATTATCTCCAATACTTACTAATAGTATGAAGGAGGTTGGTTCAATTAAGAATGACAAATATTTAAGGAATGGGAGAACCAATCAACTTGCTCAATTCTAATTAAGTATGAAGGGATAAGATGATCATTTAAATTAAAATTTCCCTTCCACCACCACTTTTTAAAATCAAACATCTATTTGATTAGACATCACACGTGGTATACTTTTGATGAATTTTTATTTTTTTCGTTTTTGGTGGGTTTTCTAACAATTGAACGTTGTAAATCACATGTGATCTAAGATGCGGTTTAAATTTTGATCGTGTTTAATGATAGATTTTATTTCACATATAGTACCACTAGATTATTTATACATGCACATAGTTTAGGATATTTATCGTTAGACGATAACAATTTAATGTTGATACTAGTTGCTATTTAAAACTTACATACGATGACACAATAATCACCACATGTGATTATGACGTCGTAGTGATAGTCATGTGTAATTATAACTTAGTTTTTTATCTTAATTTTTTTAATTGTCTAATAAAATTATATTCCCATATGATTAAAATTGGTGATTCATAGTTGAATTTATGATAACATGTGATTATAATTTTAATCACATGTAATATTAATTGTAATAACATGTGATATTAAGATTAAATATTTGTACGTTTGAAAATCTATATGTGTATATATTCACATAGTAATAATTGTAATCGCATATGATTAAATATCAAAGAATAATAGATGTAATCACATGTGATATTAATCGTAATAACATGTGATACTAGTTAATATCACATGTGATTAAATATTTGTATGTTTGAAAATCTGCATGTGTGTATATTCATACGTGATTATAGTTGTCATTACTTGTGATAAAAGATCAAACAATAATAGTTGTAGTCATATGTGATTATATTAAATCACATCATCATGTGTGATTAAACACCAATAGTTACGTTCACATGTGATAATAGTTATAATCACATGTAATTAACGAATTATAAATTCAAAATTTAATTATAACTACATGTATATATAGAGTAAAACGAAATAATCAAATATGATTAAATACTAAATAATAATCACATGGTATTGTTCGAGTTGACTCATAAATATATTTTAATGAATTTACAGATAACAAATATGTTGAATTTGTTACAAAATGATACTACAACAATTCACTACCATAACACAATATGTTTATGTACCCTCTTTATTACTTTAAAAATAATTGGTTACTTGTTATCATGCATTCGAAGTGTTTGTAGATTTAAACACTTTGGGAAATGAGAAAAGAAATTGCCATAAGGCCTATATATGACTTTGAACCTATCTATTTCAACGTCTAGCCACATGGAGGAGATGCTCAAAGTAATTTACAAACTGTTTTAAATTAAAGAATCATGAATGCAAGCTTTTAGCACATTGTACTCTGACATTCAAGAGCCCACAAATTCTTGAATTTACACTGATTTCCCCACACAAACATACCAATCCAAAAAATCATCTGAAAATTCAAAATTAAAATTCTATTACGATTTCAAACATTCAAACCCCAAAAGTCTTAAAAGTAAAAATAAAAAAATTGAAACCCCATCTTAAATATCGGACCTTCGTTTCATTAGCTTCAAAACTCGAATTTTAGAAGCCGAGTCCAATATATCTTAATTCAATTTAAACTCACCGTCACTTCTTTTGCAAAAAAAAAACACCATAAATTTGTGGCGATGGGACGGTGACGTGTGTTCACTACTTCATGTTTAATCCATCACTAGCTGTAAAAAAGATTGAATTGTCGAACATGCCCCTAGCTTCTTTAAACTAGGTATGTTAGTCTGGTAACTTATAAGAGCATACGGAGTGGACATCATTTTGCGCAATTTTCTAGACGAGAATGATGTTAAGCATCGTTTTGCCACTCCTCGGCGACGTTCCGAACGGTGTTCCCGAACAGCATCGACGCGCGACATTGTTTCATCTACTTTCTTCTTTAATGAATTTATTTATTTTGTTATTTGTTTCAATTTTTTAAACTATTTAAATTTAAAAAAAAGAAAATTATAATCCAGAACATTATTTTCACTCATTCACTTTTTAACAACAATCTCCTTCTAAAACACTAAAAAATATTTACCAAATACTTTACCTTGTAATTTCTTTATAAGACTAATAAATCTCATCAATAATTTAGATTATCCATAAGGAAGGAGAGTGACATATGCAAAACAAAACAAAAAAAGGTCTTCTAGTGTCTTCATTACTCCGTAACAAGTATATCAGACAACACATGAAAGTCATTTGTAATTGAACAAATGTGATTAAACAGTGTAGATCTTTAGACATATACATTCACTTTTTGTACTTTTCAAGTAGGAATCTCGCACATTATAAAAAACAGAAAAATAGATTTGCAACTGCCCCGGATAAACTCTCTCTTTTTAGTCGTTTCTAAAAGAAAGAATTGATTGATACTCTAAGGCTATTGTATTAAATCTTAACCATTCATTTAATTGACCCAAAGATGAAAAATGATTCTCTCATTCTTCAATTATTTAGTGTTCTCCAATGAACTTTTCGGTAATATTTTATATAGTCTTTGCGTTTCTCACATACTAGACAGTAGGCAGATATAATAAAGCATCAACACGCCAAAAGGCTAAAAGGCCTCTGATTAATCTTGAGCATTGCCTCGGTGACAAAATAGGGTAATATAATTGTTAAAGAGACCGGCATGGAGTTAAAGGAGGCGGTAGCAATGGTGAATGATGAGCAAGGCGAACAAACTAACCGTGCTAATTTGAGAAAATTGTGTTTCTGATAGGCTAATTAAAATCACCTTGTTCTACATCCGGTAAATTTAAAACATGCGAAATTCAGACGCACAAAATCAAAACCATCTCACTCACCACGTGAGAACATCAATGGTCACCCGACGCATATGTTATAGAATGGCAACAACACAGTGCATAACTATTCGAAACAATGAATGACAATTGCTGATGACTTACGTGACAAATCATTGATAAACAATAAGCTTACCAAATAAAAAATAAAAAATAGCCATGGACAAATTATTATTAACGAAATCTACACCGGAAAAGTAGTTGTAGTGATCCAAATATCATTGGGTATCCATTTCTCATGTTTAATCATAGGAATTTGAGAACCCATTGGATATGTTGAATCAGTAACATATAACCACACCACAAATAAAACGAAGGTTTAGCCATGTCTATTGGCATTCATCAACTAACAATTTCTGTCAGCTGATTAATTTTTTTTTCCAAATATGAAAATAAGTTAAATCCAACGACAATGGGTATCACAGAAAATCATCAAACGTTCATCAGGATTGTCTACATGAAATTAACCCAAACGATAGCAACCCACTGATTGCTTCTAGACGAGTGGAGGATACTGCTTTGCCTGCTGGCGGACCCTTCTCTTGTACTCCACTGTATCCTGCACGCAGTATCGATCAGAATTAAGATCAACCACTGATTCCAGTTCATGATTTGTTTTTTTTCAATAGCACAAAGCAAATGAGACCCACGAAACATGTTTGTTCATCTCAAATCATAAAATGGAACCAACAAATATGTTACTGTCAGGCCTAAAGATTCATCCAATGCGATCATACGAAGGCACCATAATATCCTCAAATGATTATAATACCCTCTGATATTTAAAAAACACTGTTTATGTAGAATTACTTGACATAAATCCCCCATTATGGAGCGTATTATGCTAAAGGTTGTACTTCATCCCACCTTTAAATCTCCCATTATGGAGCGTATTATGCTAAAGGTTGTACTTCATCCAACCTTTAAATCTCCCATTATGGAGCGTGTTTTTCCTCTTTCACTTAGGCTTACGATTATCATTTTGTGGGTCTTACTTAACATTAATGGGTATTAACGTCACCGTGGGTCCCATTTACTTAATGTGAGGAGAACTCAAGCCAGAACCCGTAATAATTGGAAGTGAGCTACAGACTAGAAGGTATCAAAGCACGGATGCTGTGTTTCTGTTATCCTTACTATGATGAAAACAACAAAATCCAGAGATTTATACAGTTTATGGTTGTCTGTAGTTAACTTCAACCATAATTGGTAGTGGTACATGCCCAACCTCCCAGCAGAGGTGGCAATTTCAATCAATTTACTTACGAATTGGATGATCCAGATCATGCTTTATCTCTAACAGGCCAAATGATTATAATCAAAAAATTTAGCTAAAAAGAAATGGGTCAAAAGTCGCCAGAGTGTTTTCTGATTCCTCAATGCACAAACCTTCCTAATTGTCCTATTTAAAAAGTAAATTAGTGTCGCAATAATACAATTTTGTAGTCGTATTTGACACACTAACAGTTTACAGACTATCAAAAAACTTGCATATATTAATATATATGTTTTTGGTGAACCCAACCAGACCCATTAATACCTTTACCTCCAGGCTTAGCAACAAATATCCCGGCATATTAACAAATAAACGAAAAAAGTGACAAGATTACCTGGATAAAGAGGTGATATCCATCGGTCTGGGCAGGATCAGCAGGGTTGGGGGAATCCAATAGATCCTGGATGCCCACTAGAATTTGTTTAACTGTTATTGCTGGCCTCCAACCCTAGAGACAACATATTTACACAAATTTATATATGAAAAATGGATATTCACATGAGATATTTCTCAAGGTGTCTTAGCCGAGGATACAAGCACTTACACTATCTTCATTAAGGATGGACAAACAAACAGTTCCAGATGGGTAAACATTGGGATGAAAGAAGCCCTGAGGAAATTTACACTTTGGTGGTTTGCTTGGATAATCCTCCGTGAAGTGGAGTGCGAGAGGGTAGTAGCCTCCTTCCCAGTCAGTCTGCAACAGAAAGCTATAATAAAAGCCCACAAAATCATAGATTCATAGTTCAAGATATTTTCTAAAAAAAGCCCAACTAGATCCACCTCTTAACAATTTTAGAACCTTCATTTATGTCTGAGTGAGAATAAATGAATAATAGTATGATAGGATTTAGGTTTAGAGTGCATTTTTCTTGCAAATAAGGTATAAATCATGAAACAATTTTCCTTTTAAAAATTTGGTTTTGTACTTGTATGTACATATGTGCACATATATAGATGCATTCATAAGCTTAATCTCTCAAAATTTCAAGATAATGGTACGTATACGTCACCTATCCGTATCCTTGAACATACCACAACAATTCTCTGATGATACAAAACGAACAGTGTCCATGCAAAATGGTAATGGCATTTTGTATCCTACTACCCTAAAGTGGTTATTTAGGGGCCAACTCCAATATTAATAGACCTATGAGCATAGTTCTGTTTGGAATATAGAACAAAAGTACCAAATTTAAGATGTCAATCTTAAATCCTATTATGGTTCAATACGTCAACCTACTATACTCGCATATGGCTATTATCTCAGTAGCAGTAGTAGTAGTAGCAACCATCATAAAGGGCCGTGAACAAGCTAAGCAGCTAACAAAGCAATCATCAAAATATGCTCTCATACTCATAGCACCAAAACCTCACAAATTTCAATGTCTTCAAAATCAAAAGCTAAACCTCTGGTGATCATGACACTACTTGTCAAACAAAGGTCAATCAGTAAAAATAACACCCTCTAAGTAAACAAGTACACATAGTTACATTTATATACAGCCTGCAAACACAAAATTACTTGTAGACAAGCATATCCACTTCATTAATTTCATATATGGTACTCAAATTAATCTCAACTTCATACCGGCATACCGATAACAGATATCAAGCTCCCTTGGAAAGAGCCTAATTTCGTTAATCAACAAAAGTAAATTAAACAACGAGACGTTACGAAAACTTACCCCAGTCTTACCAGGGATGGTACACTGCCAAATCATCAAATTCACTGAACCATCAGGTAGAGTCTCAGGTTTCGCAACAAAACCCTAATTAATAATATAAAATGAAATCAAACACAAAATATAGCTAATCCTATATGCATATTACAAAATACAGTTAATAATATAAACATATATATACATGAGGATGATTCTTCCGCCATGCTTTTCGTTCCTCAGTGAGACGGCCACGAGCAATACCGCCAGACATGTCTTAGGGTTTCGGATCGATCTGTATGTGGTTGAGGTAGATTTGCAGCCTTTTATATATAGAACTAGGATAGAAGTGCGAAATTGGGGTTTAAAAATAAATAATAATAAAAAATGCGGTGAAGAAGACGAAGGTATGACTTGAAAGCAGTCAACCTCCCCTTCCCCTGTATCTATGATTTTATTCGTTCCCTCAACGACACACACCACACTTCATAAATTTCAATATAATACTTTAAAAGTACTAAAGATAAGTACGAATATAAATTAGTGCTTAAAGTTAAACGTATCAAAATAACATTTTATTTTACCTTTTATTTATTTATATTAGAAAAATATATATTTTCAATGAGAAATTTGTAATTCTTATTGACACTAAAGACGTTAGAACCAAATAAATTTAGCATTTTAATGAACTAATTGGTTGATTAATAATTTATTAGAGTATCATGCTTATAATTACATCGTGTGCATTTTATCAATATAAAATTTTAAATCATAGTCTTTTTTATTGTTTTCAATCTATAATTTACAAGTAATACAATATTCTATAAGCTATTAAGAATAACGTACGATAAAAAATAATGGTTTTTTTATATTCAATGTTTGTTTGCTTCTCATTTGAACATTCAGTTACACTTGCAAGTTGATATATATTGGTAGTTGTCGCAGTTATACGAACTTTCTAAAAACCCGTCAAATTATAGTTTTTTTTGTCATAAAAAGTGTTTTATATGCATAATTTAATCTAATCCATCTCATCTAAAGCTCCTTAGCTATATTTTTTTTATGAGAAATGCTAGGTACATATATTTGAATAATTAATTCTTCTTAGACGATTCATGTATATGTTTGGCAACAATTGACTGGAGTTAGGGTCAGAGCTAAAGGCTGGAGTTTGTGATTGGAGTTGAGAATGATGATTTTATTTCAAAAGCTACTTCTAGAAACTTCTTTTTATGGACTTATGAGATTTCCTTTTTTAAGAAGTTCAATTTTTGTTGTGTTAACAAACGAAGTTTATAGGTGTGGTTGACAGAGAGATTGTAGAGGATATAAGGTCTTAAGTTTTCCGTTTTAATAATCTCAATCCCTTATAAATCAACAATTCTTATGCGGTAAAAAAAGTAGTAGGAATTCTTGAAAATATAAGATGCAACAATTCCCTTTCAAAGAAACTATCTAAAGTGTTTTTTATTAAATAAAATACATAATCATCAAATCTATTGTCAGCTATAATCTTCGACTCTTATAATTATTGCTAAACATACTTTTAAAAGCACTTAATAGCATCTTGTAAGACATATACCTAATTTACAAGTCTTTTATATATTGAACTCTAATATGTGAAAAAGGGAAAAGGTTAGAAATATTTAATACAAGCGTGGAATTCACGCAACACTTTGCATACGTTAATTTTTGTTGGTAGTTGACAATTTGGGACTTGTTTGATAACATTGCTTTATGTAAACGTCGAACAATTTAACTAACCATGAAAAGAAAATCTTCTTAGGGTTGGTTTTATTGGAGCAAGTATCATATTCTAATTTTAATTTTAATTTTAACTTAATAGGAAAATATGTCATTAGATAGTAATCAAGTATTATTATCGCTCCATCATTCGGTCATTCCAGTTTTATATTGTTTTGTTTTTGTGAAAATTCTCATAAATTGTTAAACTTTTGATTTTCTAGAAAGATTTTACGCATAAATGCAAAACTAAAATTGAATGTTTACAGATAAACTATTAAGTTTCTTAGTGCGATTAAGAAAATTACAAGAAAAAAATGTGGTATTAGTTTAAAGGGATGTATTTTATATAATCAATATTTAAGTTAAAGTGTGAAATTAGAGGGATAATTGTAGTTTTAGGAGAAGGAGGATCAGACAATTTTAGTAATTAATTTTTGTAATTAACAGTTTAGAATTATAACACTGTATTTTATGTACACATTACATTTTATATAAATACGATATTATTCAAATGTAAAGAATTTGAACCGTTCGATCAGACAAATTAATGACCGAAAACATTTGTCCATCCTCCTCAAAACCAAGTTAATTAGACTGATTTCTGCTCTTAGAATAAGATTCTTTTGTACATGTCTCGAAATATGTAAAAATTGCTTCCAACTTGCAAAACTTTATACTCTGCTTATGGTTACCATTGTTCCAAATTGATTCATATTCGATTTTGTAAAAGCTGATATTTATCGTTAATCTTTTCTAGAATGATTAGGAGAATTCTTACGCAATGTAACTGATAATATATATATATATATATAAGTGAGGTGTCTGTAGAAGGTAATAAAAAATAACTTTTTAACAATATTTTTATAACGTTAAGAAATTAAGAAATTAAATAATATAAATTTTTATTTTAATCTTTCAAAAAGATGTACAGACTATATGGATTCATTGTAAAAAAATAAAATTAAATATTAATTATGATAAATCTTAAATTTTTATGATTATATACAATGTGTAAATGTTTTTATCATGAGAGTTAACATAATTGTTCTAGTTATCGAATGAAAATAGTAAATAAAAAAAATAAAATATTATTATTGACCTTTCACATTTAAATTAGTAAGAAAAAAAGATCGATGATGAGCTAGTAATATACGTTCAGTATCACTTAACTTCGTTTAATGCACACCAAAATTTTACAACAAATAAAGCTAAGTAAGAACACGGTATTGGTTGATTTTATGTGTTATGGCATATTATAGAAATTTGTAATATGTTACAAAGTTGTGAGTAGTCAATTATTGTCGGTTATAGAATAAATATATGTCAATGAATTAAAATTTGAATGGTAAGGATAAGATTACTTTTATTTGTATGGAAAATTGTAAGGTTAGTATTTAGTCTGTATTAACGTTTTTTAAAGACTTCAATATTTCTCTATTATAAAGAAGTTACAGATGATTTTAACAAACTCTAACTGTTATATATATATATTAAATTTAAACCGTATGATGTACGATAATTTAAATTAAATAATTTTTATATTTATAATTTTTATAAGTTTAATAATTTAATATTATTTTTAATTAGTGTTTGAGTAAAATTTATAGATTTTTTAATTAATTATTATATACAAATATTATCTAACTCTATTTAAATTTATTTTTTAATTTATCTTCTAATTTTAAATAACTACTTATTTTTATATTATGAGAAATCATCACGTATGTAACGCTCACCCTATAATATAATTAACTGGTTGTGTAATTGGTTGAATTTTTTTTTTGAAAAACAGGATATTTCTAGAAAAAATATTTTTGGAAAAAGGAGTTATTTATTGTTTCTTTTCCTTTAATATAATGATTGATAAATTATATTCATAACGTGGGTTAAAGATCATTGATAAAATTATATTTATTATTATAAAATAAGATGTGAGATCATTAAAGTATGAGTTTTTTTAAAAGTATGAAAGTACCAATAGGAATGTATCACGTGGCAAAAACTCACTTTTCCTCACTTTTTTAAAAATTAAATATCTCAAAAACCGTTAGTCAAAAAATTATAAAAATTGCACCATAAAAATCAGTGTTTTCTCCTCTTCGGTTTAAGATCCCACAAGGTATACTTTCGACGAACTTTTTTTTTTCATTTTTTGTGGGTTAACACATGTGTTATGATGAATTAACAAAAGTGTTACCCGCGGTTATCACATGTGTTATCAACGACTATCACATATGTTACAATCAATAGTTGATGCGTGTTAGTAGCCCGTAACACATGTGTTATTTGTTTATAACACATGTGTTACAAATATTCAAAACCCACCAAAAAATGAAAAAAAAAAATTCGTCGAAAGTATACATTGTTGGATCTTAAATCAAAGAGGAGAAAACGCTGATTTTTATGGTGCAATTTTTATAATTTTTTTACTAACGATTTTTGAGATATTTAATTTTTAAGAATGTGGAGGTTTTGTTATTTTGATCAAGATCAACGGTTGAGATTTTTACTTTCATACTTTTAAAATTTTTCATACTTTAATGAACTTTCTTCTGTAAAACAAAAGTCAATCTCCCAACTAGAAGAGAGAAAATTAAAGTTGAAGCCAAACATATTTGACTCAACAAAAGGAACAGAAAACGGATATACCAAAAAGAACAAAAAGAACCCCTCTAAACTAACAAAAAAACTCGATCGAACTACACATTAGCACTTGAAAGAGCTACCAACAGGTTGGTCTTCCATCAATCTAACAAGAATCAAACTCAGGAATTTCGATTAGATATCCAAAAGAACACAAATGGTTGGACTTGGAGAAAGATATTTTGTTTTCCAGTATAGTCTATCTATCTACTCTATATGAGAGGACATGAATCAATTGATTTTTCCGTTTCCAGAAAAACTCGAGCAACAACAAAACGGAATCCATGAAAAACTTGGTCAAGAAAACATCAACCTTTGTTACCAAAACCATTTATTATTAATTTTATCTATTTCATAGATCAAATATATGTAGTTTTGCGTTTCCTTGCTTGTATACAGTGTAGTATAAGCTTTTGAGTATTATTTTAGATATGTAAAGCGTTTCAATCAAAGTTTTTTTTATTATTATTACATTCTTGTTAGTACAATGAGTCTTAATGTATATCATAAACTAAACAAATTAAGTTGTCCGTGTTCCATTCTAAAAGTTTATACTTGAATACACATAAACATATGACGTCATTAAATCACATGTATAATCACACACATTCTCTAACGTATAAAACAGGCATAACGGTAGGTAGGTGAACCCATCTATGAAAATACAATGTAATTTTTTCTCAATCGGAATCCGTGTACTCATTTCAGTATGAGTAAACAGTGAGTTTGAGTATGTGTATTTAATTTGTAGGATTTATTTGTAAATATAAAATATAGAAGGAGTATTATGTAATTAGTTAGTTAGAGATGGTCGCTTTTTGTCATTTTTTAATATGTATTTAAAGTGATTAACATCTATCAAATTAATAAATGAAAATTGATTACAATTGACAAATACGCATCCGTTTATTATGGTATCAGACCTCAAGGAGTTTTGATTCAATTGATTATCAAGATAATTCTTTAATTTGTACGATAATTATGTGTGTTCATCAATTGGTGATACTTATCGATAAAATTGGTGATATAATTAACATAATTTGAATCTCAAAATGTCAAATTCGACTGTAAACCCTAACTCTCAAACTAACGGTGATTCGTATGTGCAAAATATGGTTAATGATCCACTGCATGCTGCAAGCTCAGACCATCCAGTCATGATGCTAACTAATACACCGTTTAACGACAATAATTACATTGGGTGGAGTCATACAATCAAAATGGTGTTAGATGAGAGGTTGAAATTAGGTTTAATTGATGGAACCTTGCCAAAACCTTCTGTAATTGATAATGGTTATCAAAGGTGGATTAGCTGTGATCACTCACTGGTTATTGTGTGTTTTTGGGACATGCCTTGGTTACTTGGAAAACAAAGAAGCAAGTTACAGTCTCAAGATCATCAACTGAAGCAGAGTATAGAAGTATGGCAACTACTACTTGTGAGTTGGTATGACTTGCTCATTTGTTGAAGGATCTTCATATTCATGTTCAAATTCATATTACTCTCTTTTTTGATAACAAGACAACACAATAGATAGCTGATAATTCATGTTATCATGAAAGAACAAAACATCTGGATATTGATTGTCATTTTACAAGAGACAAAGTGCAGATGCGTTCTTAGAAACTGCATTCCTACTTACTTGCAATTTGTAGACATATCATAACAAAGGCATTAGGTCCTTCACAACACTCTTTTCTTGCTTTCAAGTTGGGTTTTATAACTGTTCCGACTTGATGGGAAGATATGAAAATATAATGTAAATTTTTCTTTTTGAGCCTGTAAATTTATCTCAGTTTGAGTTTGTGTAAATAGTAAATCTGAGTCTATGTGCTCACTCTGGATGATTTATTTGAAAATATAGATATAAAAAGAGTATTATGTAATTAGTTAGTTATTGACAAAATTTTTTCTCATTTTCTAATATGTATATAAGGTGATCAAACACTTATCAAATTAATTAATGAAAAATTGGGAAGATGCAACGGACGATGCAATGAGCACCTGTAAAAAACAGATTCATGGTTGACTTGGATCAACAGGGAAGTGAAGACATCTTTAATATCTAATTTTCGATTTTCGATTATTATCCATTGCACATTAGGATTCTGACATAACATATGATCAATTGAGTACACCAATGCTTAATTCCAATTTTAGAAATACGCTTCCATCCGATTAATTGTGACTTCTATTCATACAATTTCTTTACACACAAAAACATATTGTATATCAAACCATTACTTACTTTTAATATACTAATATTTTCATTTAATATTACAATTAGGTGCACAAATTATAATACAGGTGAAATCTCCCAATCAAATATGGTACCTGATAGTCATTGTAATTTGTCCATCAATCCCTTTTGCTTCAACATTTATATGGTCCCCAATCCTACTTCAATTCCTTCTTTAAAATCACTCCATAAAAACCCTTCTACAACAACAGCAACAAAAAAAACACTAAATAAAAAATAAAAAATGAAGAACACCATTAATAATGGTGGCACAAAACTCATTCTCCTCCATCCTTACATTCAAAAACAAGGCTCATCAACTCGCCTTTATTGGCTCATTTTTACTGTCTCCATTTTCGCAATAGCCTCACTCCTTACTTTCATTTACACTCGCGAATCATTCACCACAAACATAATTTCTTCAACCACGACTTCTATTACAACGGCCACAACAACTCTAGACCATATTCAATCCGTGCCTAAATCAGTTGCTAAAGCCTTAATTCACTACGCATCAACTTCCAACTCAACCGATCACATGTCACATACTGATATTAAACAAATATCGGACGTTTTAAGACAATGTCCATCACCGTGCAACTTTCTTGTTTTTGGGCTCACACCTGAAACCTTATTATGGAATGCATTAAACCATAATGGACGAACAGTTTTCATAGATGAAAATCGTTATTATGCTGCTTACATAGAAGAAAAACATCCGGAAATTGAAGCGTATGATGTTCAATACACAACAAGGATTAGTGAGCTTAATGAGCTTATAACATCCGTTAGAGAACAAGCACGAAACGAATGTAGGCCCGTGCAAAATTTATTATTTTCTGATTGTAAAATAGGATTAAATGATCTTCCTAACCAATTATATGAATTGGATTGGGATGTTATATTGGTGGATGGTCCACGTGGGCATTGGCCGGATGCGCCAGGTAGGATGTCGGCGATATTTACTGCTGGTGTGTTGGCAAGGAGTAAAAAAGGTGGTAATAGGAAAACACATGTTTTTGTGCATGATTATAACATGAATGTTGAGAGTGTGTCTAGTGAGGAGTTTTTGTGTAGAGAGAATCTGGTCAAGTCATCGAAGGATTTCTTGGCGCATTTTATGGTGGAAAGAGTGGCGGAAGAGAGTAATGCCGGCCACCAGTTTTGCCGGAGTCATTCAGCGACGACGTAGGGAGTTATTATTGTTGTAAGCATCGTGTGGTTGAATGTATAATGATTGATGTTGTAAATTTGATTATTTATGATCGAAATATGAAATTTTGAGTGGGTGTTATTGGTTCCATTTTAATTAAGTTTGTTGGAAAATGTTAGCTTCTTTAGAGAAAAATCCATTATGATTTATGGATTGTTATATAGCAGCTATAATTTCCCTAAAGAATGTTGATAGTTTAATACTTTAATTTAGAACTTATGGATCGATGACATTAAAGAAAAGTGTTCTGGAAAAAATAATTGTTGTTGAAAAAACGTAGAGTGAAAGTAGTGTTTTAGATTTTATTTTATTTTTAAATTTTTTAATAATTTAATAAATTGAAACAAATAAAAAATAAAATTTATTAACATAAATTTATTAAAATAAAAAATAAATATTACAAGTCCTAACAAAATAAATTACAAGTTCTTTCATTATACTATTCATTAATCACGATTCCTTCAAATTGCTCCACAAGGTGGATCGAAGTCCCTCATGCATGTTTCTATTATGTAATTCCTAGGTTTTCCTCCTATATGTGTCCCACATCTCGATCCAAGTACTTTGTAAGTTCTCAACATGGACACAATACTCTTCATTCTCGGCAATATTAAATTTGTTGTCTTCGGTAATCATGCTATGCGATATGATGTAAGTATACATGTTCGTTTTATAGCGTTTATATTATAAGCTCTTCCCCATTGTTGTAGTATGTGACAACGACCCTGGAGGATGGCCATACCGGGTATATCTCGTCAACAAACTTCACCCCAGCGTTTTATAACGTTTATGCTATAAGCTCTTTTGCAGACGCTTGCGCTCGAGTAAACCTCACACTCTTTGCATCAATAACACTTGAAAACCCCTTAAAGAACGACGCCCATGCCGGGTATATCTTGTCAGCAAGATAGTATCATCTTTCGTAATTGACATCACACACTTGAAACGGAATTTGAGGAGTAGTGTAATTTAGCAAGTTTTTGAACAATGGAGATGAATTCAAGACGTTTAAGTCGTTGTCCGATTCCGCAACCCCAAAGTATGCATGCCAAATCCACATGTCATACGAGACAAAAACTTCTCCACTCTTGGGTAATATAACCGTTGAATAAAAATATTGTTCAGAAATGTTATCTTACAGTATTCTCAACGGAAAACGACATCAAAAACTTTTCCACTTCTGATGCTCTTATTAAAGTTACATCATTAGTACTTCTGTTAAGCACTTCAACGTGAATAATTTAGACGACTGTGAAACTAAAAATAACAAAAAGTTTTATGAAGAATTGACATAACAAAATTGTCAAAATCAAAAATTTTGTCAATACGAAATTGTAATCGGCTCTAAGTTTGTTACTAGTATATGCAAACATATATTAAAACTTAACACGGAAAACATATATAAAAAATATATATTTTATCCCCTAAAGAGTCAGCCCAATGGAATCCACAGAGACCCATTAAAGAAACTCTTTTTATCTGGATCATGTATTTTCTGGTAAAAAGATTCCCACTATCTATCAATCATTGATTCCACAAGTCAGAAACTCAGAACACATAACAAATAAGACACGGAGAGTGAGTGAGTGTCCCACGGAATCCTAAACTCCGGCCGGTGCCACCATGACCACCGATTTCCAATCCATCCCTCTCATCGGTATATTTTATTTATTTTATCATACACTTATAATAACCGATCACGTTTAAAAACCTAAAGTATATGTTGCTTGTGTTGATTTGAATATGGAAAGTAATTTGCTTGATTCAGAAAGCATTAAGCTTGATGTGTTGCATGACTATAATATAATATTATATACTATATATTAAAAGTGTGTTGTAATAAATTATGATGGAGGCAGATATAAGTGCTTTGGTAGCCAAGTGTGATGATCCAAATGTTAACGAGGACAAAGATGTTGCGCATGTTGTTAAACTTTTAGATAAAGCTTGTAGAGAAGCTGGATTCTTTTATGTTGTAAGTAGTTACACACTTGAAACTTCTTTATTATTTATTGCATCGTTGATCCTTTTTGCACAATTTCATAAGTTTTCGTTGTTGCTTCTTTTAGTTGATAATAGATGTATTATTATATGAACAGAAAGGTCATGGTATTCCTGATTCTCTTATTAAAGAGATTAGAGATATAACACATAAGTTTTTCGATCTACCTTACGAAGAGAAACTCAAGATCAAACTCTCTGATGCCACTGGATACAGGTTTTTATCTGATTATGTTAACATCTTCCTTCACTTTTGATTAGATTTACAAATAAACATTCCTGATCATTTGAGGCTTGAAATGCAGGGGATATCAAAGAGTTGGTGAAAATATAACTAAAGGCATACCCGATATGCACGAAGCTATTGATGTAAGCAAGCTCTATGTTGGTTTGCACTTTGTACTTCATAGGCAGCGGAGTAAACTTTATTTGAATGCCATGGCTCTTTACGTTTTGTTCTAATAGTGTTATCGAGAACTAAGCAAAGGGGTGTATGGAGATCTCTCGGACCCATTAGTAGGGAAGAACATGTGGTATGTGAAACGTTAAACTCTCTTGAGTTCATATCACTATGTACTAAATACTCATGTGTTCTCAGTCCTAACATCATAAGACAACTTTGGATATTTTAAGTCTAGTTTAAGGGCATATTGCACATATTTTTTACACATATTGGAATAATTTAAATTATTAGGCCATAAGTGAAGTTTTGTATTCCCACAGGCCAACAGAGCCTTCAAATTTTAAAGAACTGATGGAGGAGTATCTTACCCTTTGCACAGGTATGCTATTCGAATATAATTCTCACACATATGCTTATTTTGTGTCACATCTTTCTTTATTCTTATGAATCACTGGTAACTTATTACTGGTAAATGGCAGACCTATCAAGAAAGATAATGCGGGGGATTGCTCTAGCACTTGGTGGCTCAGTGGATGAATTTGAAGGAAAAATAGCCGGGGACCCATTTTGGGTGTTGCGTATAATAGGTTACCCTGGTGCCTCATCTATAAGCGATGAGGGGTTGCCAAAGAACGATGTTGGATGGTAATCCAGTAGACAATAGATGTGACATTTTCAACCTATGTACTAATCAAATGGGTCAATATGGTTTTTTTCATCTTTTACAAGTCAGATGGGTATACTAATCTTTTTTAGCTATAAAGTGAACATGTTAAATGGGCAAAATATCTCCTAAGTTTGTATTTGATTCATACAACCTTCTAAATCACTTTTATAACTCTTTGTTTAAAAGATCGTTTTTCCAAAATATTTATAACAAAAATGGATCGGGTCAACCCAACCGGACCTTTTGAACCATAAAATAATTGCCATTTGACCTGTTAGTCTACTTGCACTTGCTTTTTCCTTTCTTTTTCTGATTTGCTGGTTCTGACTTAAGCCTTTTACATTCTTACTATGTTTTCATCTCTTGTCCAAATAAATCCAGTGGGGCTCACACTGATTACGGTAAGTTTCTCAAATTCGGACTAATTATCTCCTGGATTATACTGTTAATCAAGTGAAAATTATTTGGACATTGCAGGTCTATTGACATTGGTTAATCAGGATGATGATAAGACTGCCCTTCAGGTACGTACTTGTTATATCCTGAAGTTTATTCACTAGCTCTCTTAAAATGTGAAGCTATTAAAAAACTTTATACACTCGCGTGATTCCTTAGTGTGGTTTTAATTAGTGATAAAGGTTTGTCCAATTAGTACTGAGCAACATGTTAAAAGGTCCATTCTTTTACAGTTTTTACTAAAATCGGGCATATTGGATATTGATAGTCAGGATAGTAATTTGATTGTTATATTATGGTTTAATATAATATGCTGATTTGCAATTACGTAACTGGATTTGTGAAGGTGAGAAACCTTTCAGGCGAATGGATATCAGCAGTTCCCATTCCTGGAACATTTGTCTGCAATATTGGTGATATGTTAAAGGTATATACAGCACCAAAGGTGGCTATCTTGACCCATTTACATATGGATGGATGGATTTGAGTTACGTTTTATCTCAAATAGGTTAAATATTTGTTATTAGGTGAAAGGGGAATAGGTTGAATGTGGTTGAAAGTCTCTTTAAGTCTATTTAGGATATAATTATTATAATCATAATTAACGCATTTTTGTTTTTAGAAATGGATAAATTGTGTGTGGGTCAACCCACCCTTTTTAAAGTGTACTGAGTAATGCCTCAGTACAGCCCATTACCCAACCCACCCATCTTTCCACCTCTGTACAGAAAGTTAAGATACTCCCTGTTAATTTTAGTGTACTAAACTTCACTACCTACTATCCTCTATAAAATTGATTAATTGCAGATTCTAACAAATGGTCTTTATGAGTCAACATTGCATCGAGTCATTAACAACTCCCCTAGATACAGAGTCTGTGTGGCTTACTTCTACGAGGTTGGTCATTCTTTCGTTGTTTACGCAGATATTAAATTGTTATTTTTCCCTTTCACCGGATCTTGTTGCTCATCTCTATAATGTAAACAGACAAACTTCAACGCCGCTATTAGTCCCTTGGATATGTGCATAAAGAAGAGTGGTGGAAACAAGAAGTTTGAAACGGCTGTCTATGGGAAGCATCTTGTTGGTAAAGTTCTGACTAATTTCACATATTGATACTGTCATATTGGTTTGAATGGGTTTTTGCTTCTTGTGTATTTGCTGTAAGGAAGTGACCAACTCAGGAATAAAACGTTATTATTTTGTTTAACCATATCTTCTTTGGGATCAACAAAACCGTATGATTGTTATTTTTAGCATATGGGTAACACTTTCATATCAAAGGGAGAGATGGGGTAAACTTACAGTCATAATGATGACTTATGTTGATGACAGTAGCTAAGGCCAAGAGATGATGTGGAGGAGAAAGAAGCCGTGTTAGACCAACCCGCACATCTTTTAAATTTTTTCTTGTTGGAGCATGATCAATATTATAGATGCTTCTTCATAATGAATACATTAGATCATATCAGACAATAGCCATTAAAAAATGCAGCTTTAACTTGAAATTCGAACTTAAATGTGACAAATATAATCCGCTTAGATGAAAATAAGTTTAAGTCACCTATATTATGAACTCATATATTTGAACTTTTTAATTGATATACCATAGTCTATAAAAAAGTACATAAAATGTTGTCTGCCCAACTGAATCTTGTTGACCCGTTTCAGCTCAGAAAGTTGCTCGTTTGATTTAAACATGTAATTAAAACTGGTCTATTTTGCCACCTGATTTGAATATGACCTGTGTTGCCACAAGTTAACATGCGCACTCAATTTCTCTAATACCAAATGCCCATTTCTCTAATACCAAACGCGATGGTAGCTGAACATATAATATTGATTGCACCCGACCTTTAATTTAGACAAGTAGATCACCGTCATGCACAAAAATGACATCAAAATTATAGCTCAAAAACATAGATCAAATATCTCAAATACACACCTCAGAAGGTACAAGATCAATGTTATGTGATTACATTACATACATTCCCTGATTCCAAAAATGACAAATCATCCGCAGCTCAAATTCTAGAGGCTGCCCAAGCTGGGGAAGTAACTCTATCTGATCTCAGAAAAAAAAGACGAGTTTTCAGCATCTCGTCAACATCGACAAGCTAAAAAAACAAGAAATACATACCAGCTTGCATAAGATTTTTATAAAAATTGTTTTGGTTGCTGTATAATTGTGCATTTGTTAACTCTCGACGCAACGAACCAGCACTCCATCCTTGTTCTCAGATACACTTTCTAAAGGTTAACCTAACCAAACTGGTCAGAGATTTGTTTTGGCCAAATGAGTTGGTTTTAGCCAAACCGTGAACACCTTATCATCAGTGAACTTACTGTATCAAATGCTAATTGAAAAAAATTATATAACTACTACAAAGTTATTTATACAACATGAATACTTCTAATTGTTGTCAATTTAATAAAAGCTATAAAGATTTCCAGTTTGGGACCGTTAATAAAAATTTCTATCTTCTTTTTGGTAACTTGCTAAGCCATATCTATGTTTAAACGTCCAAAAAGGAAAGATTTGGTCACAGTCGAGTTTTCTTCTTGTAAAGGGGATACCCAACACCACGAGCCTGAAGTCGATCAACCACACTGTAAAGATACTCAAAACTGAGGTCTCTTTTAATATTAAAATCATCCCTTATATCCGGATGCGTCTCAAACAATTTCTCCAACAATCCATAAACATGAGCAATTATAATCTTCCACCGAACAGGGTACTGCTCACAAAGCTTCAAGTACTCCACCACTAAGGTCCCACGGTCCAGTTTTCCAATTTCAAACCCATCATCACCATCTGACACCCAATCACCACTTCGAAATCCAGCAAATAGTGCTGGATTATCAAGAAGAGACTCTGCTGACATAACTCCTTCAACACCTGTAGTTACATGCGGCAAATTTCAATCCAGTCATCATGGATGATTATGGTTCAATTTGGGTTATATTTATCTCTAACGGGTCATATGGGTAAACGCAAATACAAGTAGATAATCTGAAAGAGGACTGAATGATTTAAGCAGGCTGAAAGTCGCCTAAAGTGTATACAAAATGCACAAAAAATCATTTTATTATGTAAACATAGATTAGTTGTATAATAATGTAGTTACAAAAATCATACGTAGCGTATTAACTACTTATATATATATATATATCAAAATAGAGGAGAAATCCAACCCAAATTTCGACCCATTCTAATAAACTTACCCTGTTACCCATTCTGATCCCAACCCGTTACCAAAACCACCCATTTATTCAGTTCTACCTGTAGTTGTTAAACAGCTCTGAACATCATCCATGTGACGGATATTCCCATTTGCAAGAACTGGGATCTTGACTGCGTCTTTGACTGACTTAATGACATCCCAATTGGCTCTTTCTCGGGTTCTTCCATCTCTTGTTCGGCCATGGACAGCTATTAATGAACAACCAGAATCTTCAAGTAACTTGACGTAATTTATAGTGTCTTGCAGTACAGGAAATGTTCGGATTTTGCAGGATACAGGGACAGTAAGGTTGGTGGCTAGTTTTTCAACGAGAGATTTAACAAGAGGAAGATCGTCCATAAGGAATGAACCGTAGTTTCCAGTCCTGGCAATACGTTGAGGACACCTGAACAGAAAGAAAGCAATGTGTCACCCAAGGAATTGTTTGGCTTCTTCTTTAAACAAAATGGTACACTTCAAAAAGAAATGAATGCTCTCTCTAACATTGTTAACGGATGGAATGAGACATAAATGTCAAAACAGTATATGAAACTCCAAACATGTTCATAAACAGACTAGGTTCTGAATAGTGGTCCAATTTGAGATGCATTAAGGATATTCTAAGCATTTATTGGTTTTCTTGTCTATCTTGTTAGAAGAAAAAGGTTACCCCAAATTAATGTCAACATAATCACAATAGGGTTCCACATGGTATGCTGCTTCTAGTAAGGCATCTGGATCATTTCCACAGAATTGGACAAATAGCGGACGATCTTCCTGTAATGAAAGTTAGATGTATATGAACCAAAATATATCTTAAAGTGAAGCATCCATAATACTCCCTTTCCCGATAATACATGTTTTAAAAAAAAAAAAAACAGACAGTTATGCACTTATGCCGAAAGCATTATGATTTTTATGTCAAAACCAATGGTGTTTAAAACAAATCTATATGGACCTTCTACTTACAAAACCAACAATTTCATTTTCAGTAGGTATATACTTCTCATAATATTTTGATTAAGTATTTGCCACAAATAACTTAGATTTAAAAAATGGCGTAACCACTAACAAATTTACTATTTCATTTATAACAATGTAATGCATAGCATAAACCCTAGCCATATAACACCAAAAGTTGTATACATAGAATTTCACAGGCAAAACATCCATTTAGACAACAGAAATATGTTAGGGCAAATACAACTTATGTGATGAAATTTACGCTGTACCTATAAATTCCTGCAAATTTAGGTCTTAAGCTAACACTCTAACAGAATTAATGTGAAATCGAGATTATATTATGTTAACGAATAATGAAGTTATTTACTACCTCACAAGTGGTAAATTCTCTCTTTCGAAATTTTTTGCTCTGTGCAAAAGTGCGAGAATGAAGCATAGGTGTGTAAGCAGCTTCAGCTCCGTACTTCCGGCAAAGCATTCGAAACGGAAGCTCTGAACCGTCGTACATTGGGGCTACTATAAGTTTCGGTTGATTTAATTTCCTCCAATGACTCCAAGCTCTGTCAGACTTTAAATTATGGTCTTCTTCGGTAGGGTAATTGGAAGTATAGGCAGTATATGATTTTGGTCTGGGAAAGCGATGGCAACTGCGGTGGTGACATGGTGGTGAGACGGAGGATAGACCACGGATAGCGTTTGGCGTGTGGGGATGGTTTTGGATCAAAAAAGTGGATAAACCGTTTGTTGATGTCATGGGAGGACTTGGCAATCAGATTGACACTTCTTTTGTTTTATCTTTTTATTATCCAACTGTTATCCAAAATTGACTGCGTATATCAAACTCCATTTTAGATTACGATACGCATTAGATTTTTAGTTATTGTTATCATACGTTTTCAATCATCTATTCATCTGGTACCTGGGTAGTATTTTGTTAATAACTTGACAATCGTACTATTTACCACGTCATATAAGAGTATAACACTTCATCGCCACAAGATCGTAAACGGTTAATACATCAATAACTACAAGTAATAAGATATTAAATACATATAATAATATAAAATTAAAGTATGATACGTAGAATATATGTTTCTAAAGTTGAATACGTAAGGTAAATAAATTTTTGAATAAAAGCAAATGCATTTTCAGCCTCTTACTTGTATGACGTATAGTCTCCATTCTTGCTAATATTTCACCAGATTTAATAGATAACATAGATTGGATAATGGGATTACCCATGTTTATGCACGTAAATAAAGTGACAAATGTTAAACTTGATACACACTTTCTAGTTTCACCGTGTAATACTAGCTACTCCTTGTTTGTTCACACAAACAAAAAATTTCACTTATAGAAGATAATCTTTTTTTGGAAAAAGTAGACCATATACCATTAGAGAAAACCAAAGTCTACAAACAAGAAACAAGAAACAATCCAAGCACAACCTTTACAAGCTGTAAAGGAAAAAACCTACAAAGCACACCACAATCTGGCACCCAACACAGCTAAACGAAAGCAAAAATAGCAACAACCACACAAGCTAAAAGCCCAAACTAAACAAAACAGTAGGACATCATCAAGACGTGCAGGATCAACAGCAAAACTGGAGCATCTGCCAAAACACAATTAGGACCAGACCTCCAACTTTGCTTTTCCATTGAGACCACGAAAGCTTAATTGAATTTTCTCTAGCAGTGACCCATCCGTAGGACTTAACTTGCACTTCTTTGAATAAATCCGGAACCAATATGCCCTCAAACACTTCAAAATTTCTACAACTGCAAATCACAAACAACGAAGACCAAATCACACTATGATATGTCCTCCTAACTCCCTCTATCACTTACCTTCACATCTTTATTTCTAACCAAACTATATAATCTAGCAAACTTATCACAAAGTGCCACTCCATCCCCCATCCAAGCATCTTTCCAAAAAATGGTATCCGTATCATTATTAACTTCTTTCCCAAAGGCTTTAGAAAAGTTAATCCCAACCCATCGAAAGCTTCCCCCACTTTAAAAATATTTCCCCAAACCTTGCCCACTCGATTCAAACTCCCACCTTGACCACCCAAACCCCCATCCCTCCCATAAATAGAAGAAATAACTCTAACATAAAAGGCATTATTCTCTTATTTAAATATCCTTTACCATTTCCCAAGATAACCCCAATTAGCCGTCTTAAAGCTCCCAATATTAAGACCCTCTCCTGTAGCAAGAAATGACACAATTTTAATTAATCCGGGCCATATTATGGCCACCCTCCCTATTCCCCCAAAAAGAAATTTCTACAAATACACTCAAGAGAACTTAGAACACATACTGGAGCTCGAAAGAGGGAAAAGAGATACAACAGGAGAATTCCAAGCATGAATTTGAGCAAAGTTAACCTTCCAGCGAAAGAAATCGATCTAGCTTTCCAAGTCGAGAGTGACTCTTTAATTTATCCACAACCAAAGACCATGAAGCCAATGTATTCATCGAACCACCAACTGGGAGATCAAGGTATTTAAAAGGGACTTTTCAACACCAAATCCAATCAAATCGGCCCAAATCTTAACCACATCATCCTCCAGCCCAATACCCATAAGTTTGCTCCTTTTCAAATTAACCTTCAATCCCGATGCCATTTAGAAACATTTCAAAAGAGACAATAAGCCCGTAACATTATCTTCCTCCCATTCTCCGAAAAAAATCGTATCATCTACAAATTGCAAGTGAGAAATGCGCACGTGACCATGCCTTTATCTATCTTCACCAAGTGTAACCCCTTTGAAAGCACAAACACTCAAAGCCTCTTCCATAACAACATTAAGACCCTCCGCCACCAATAAGAATAGAAACGGAGACAAAGGGTCACCTAGCCTGATAACCCTACCTAACCGGAATTCGTCCGTCGATGAGCCATCAACCAACACCGAAATATAAGCCATAATTATTAGATTAAAAATTTGTGGTGTTAAGAATGACTAGAGTATAAGAGGGTCTGCTACTCTATCCATGCACTAATGAATCTTCATATTTCAAGAAGGGTCACTGATTCCGTAACAGGGCAGTGTTGAGAGTCGAACACAAATGCTCCGATCGAAATCACCATGACCTAGGAGCAGGTATGCTAATTGAGAAATCAATTCGTAGGAAATCTTGGGCATACAACACAAGTATTTAAGATAATAAAGTACAAGTCTTTCGATAGACGTTTCCATATTTAAACTAAATATCATCTCATAATTAGGCTAACAAAGTCACGACAAACACCGCCTCTATCCAAACTGTTTACAAGTTTTACTTTGTTTTTCTTTACCTTTATTGACTTACTTAACGTAGAAAATCTCAAATAATCAAACTCTCCCACTATTTTACATAACCCCTCACTATAGATATGATTGTCTAAAATGCCCTCGTTTCAATTTAGTCGATTTTGAGAATGAACATAGGTTATACATACTACTAGCTCACTCTTAGGTTAGGTTGTAGTAAATAATTTAGGCCTCAACAATCTTTAAATATAAAACTCTTCCCCTTGATCGACACCCCAACGTTGACGCTGCGGTAGTCCAATGATGACGCTACTGCTCCGAAAAGAACCGACACTGGTGTCACATCAATATAACATTACAGACAATTAATGCTAAAATTTCCAGGCAAGTTTGTGCATGGCACATCCCAAATACTCACTAATATTATATACAGGCACATATTAATTTTCTTCATTATAGTTGTAGCATCAGACGTCCACAAAATTAGTATATGTTTGATCCGTAGTTGTTAGACTTTTACGAGTCATGAGTTGACTTTTATGTCAAGTAGAAAATTTCACAAACAAAGCAACCCGAACTCTAACTCTTAAATGATTTTGACTTTTACGAGTCATTTATTATAACACCCCTTTAATTAACTCAGGGTTAAATTAGTCACTTGACTCGGAAGCGATGGATAAAAGATAATATTATATATTATATTACAAAATGACTATAAATTTTTCGCGAGTTTACAATATTTAAAATATTTCTGAAACAAAACATATTCTATTGTTCTTCAAAATCTACATACATATTAACTATCAAAACGTAAACATATTTATCAGAGAATGAGCGCATGTCAAACATTCCTTCCACAGCCCATCTTCCTGCCCAACCCACAAAAGATAAACATAACCTGCAGGGAGGGAAATGGTGGGATTAGCACAAAGCTAAGTGAATGAATGTACAACCAATAATTCAATTTAGCATAACAATCTGTTTACATTTAACACAGTAAACACATAAACTCAGGAGGATCGGTGGTTACTGAGGAACCCTACAGCCGCGGTGGCCCACAGTAACACTTACCACAATCTGTATAGGCCCATACAGAATAGACCGATAACTTGGCACTACAACACAACAACACAATTTCCAGCGACAACACATGTATCTGGAACCTGTGTTGAACACAGTAGTAACCAAGTCCAATCGCAATTGACCTCTGAATAACACAGATGCCCGAAGGCCACAAATATAGCAAGCATATATTCACAATCATAAATCAGACTAAACAGTCTATCAAGTCTACGTTACTTGTTGTAACCACATCATTACAATTAACTCAAATTATGAGTTGCAGATCCACTCACCTGTCTGCTACCGTCCACCTCTCAGAATTCTTATATTACTGAGTCTTTGACTGATCTGAGAATACAACAGATAATGAGTTAGTAACTCATCTTGTAATCGTATAACATATCTCAATGCATATTATCCAGATAATAAACAATTATCAAGTTACAATTTATCTGTTATAACCGCTCTACAACTATCAATTATATCAAGTTATAAAAATTTGCTTATTTAATTATTTATTCAATTAACAAATTTCGAAACATTATTATAACATATTAATCAAACAGGTGACCCCTGTATTCAAGGAATAATAAAAGTCCGATCCGCAGTTAAAAAGGAATCTTTCAATTTTTGGTCGCTAAAAGTATAACCTTTTACTTATGCATTTTTAAAATTTGCAGAAAAAGACAAAAATCTCAGTTCGCAGGAAACTCGGTTCGCAACTGGGTTCGGTTCGCAGACCAGAACTCAGTTCGCAGACTGAGTTCGGTTCGCAGACCAAACTCAATTCGCAGGTCAATCTGGGTTCGCAGGATGAACACCAAACTGCGAACCGAACCGCAAAATCACCAAAAACGAACCATTTTTTCATCCAACTCAAAATTTCGGTTTCCTAACCATCAAACAAGCTTTCTAACATCATCTAGACATCAAATAACAAGCTTTCAAGCTCAATTACACACTCATTTCGAAGTTTGACTCAATTTCAAGTTTATTACTTAAAAATAGCAAAATGCTTACAATTTCAAAAATATGAACAAGATGATGATGAAGAATAGAACAAGGAATCACAACAATGCAGTAACACACTCAATTAATTGCTAATTTCGTGATTGTAGATTTAGAGGAGAAACTTGCAAGAGAGAGATGAAGTTTATATCATGTAATGAAAAGAAAGAAGAAGTTAGGTGATTATATATCACCTACCAACACTACAAACTTGTTAGATTTAAATCCCTAGTTGGCTTATTGTCTGGAACCTGAAAACCGTTTGCGAGACAAGTTATTTTATTTTACCGACAACTAATTTAATTTACAACTATTACTAATTTACCTGACACAATTAACTATTCGACATTTATCTAACTTTCCTATCTAATAAACATATTTGAGTAACATAAACTTGTAATTAAATATAGGATGAAGAAAATTACCTAATTACCCCTAAGCCACAAGAGTGGGTGTTACATTTATCGACACTTCCGAGTCGTGTCGATTCGTAACTCTTACGAGTCAGAAATTTCGTGCAAACTTTTAGTGTAATTATATCGAAAAATAAGAAAAGTTAAATAAAAAAACGCCTAAAGTTCGTTTTAAACTAAGCGCTTGTAATTAGTGGCGAATCTAGGATATAAATTAAGAGGGGTCCATTTTTCTATACAAAAATATAACTAGATTTCATGAGTTTATCTGCTAAAAATGTTTTTAAAGCTCTCTTGAACTTAAAAAGGGCACATAAGCAAGTAACATATATAAGTAACGGAAACAAATAATATTGTTGTAACTTAACCAAAAGATTAAGGCAAAACATATACAAATTTTGTAGTAATTTAACAATCCATGTTTTAAAACATCAATATTTTATGTAGGAAAAAAAAAGAACTAGCCCAAATATAAAAGTTCATGTTTGTTTTATATTTATGTGCAAGCTCAAACTCTTATAGTCCGTCAACTTCATCTTCTCTAATTTCATTAAGTCAAAATTCTGCTATGAACCAAAACAGAGCCTCCAATACTTGTGTTTCATTTTAAAAATTGATCACATCATAAATGTCCAAACTCACGAGGAGGGTCAAAACTCATTTGCAAGGAGGGTCCAAACTCATTAAATTAAGATTTAATTAAAAATTTGTATAGGTTTTATAGTAATTTTTTTTCTCTAAGGGTGGTCCATTGACCCCCTTAGTATACATATAAACTCGCCACTGCTTGTAATTTGTTGTTATCTGATGACTTCACTCTCGACCCTCATACTACTCTACTTCTCTTGAGAACAAAAATCTTACACAATAATTGTTCATTGTTGTAATATTTTAAGGACACCGTAGAAACTATTAGAATATGTGGTTAAGAAATGGTTGGGTGTTTAATAGTTGATCTAGGAGTCAAGTTCTTTCGATAGTATAAGCTACTTGATTACAACGCTTAATAAGAAATTATAACTTTCTAACGTACATAGTAAATACAATATGTTCTTATTAGTTTATTATAATTTATTTAAAATTTATGAACTTAATCTAACTTTAAAAGATCTTTAGATGACATAAAGTTGCACTTTTAATTTTGAAGTTTTAGGGTCTATACGAATGTTGATATTTAGTAGTGACTAATTTTGTGTAATGTGTGTCTTGTAACTCTTACGAGTTAAGCAACAAAATGAATTACATTAAAATTTATAATTTTAAAATCACAAACATATTACAAGTTGATAAATATGATTTTGCCGTATAATAAATAAATTAATCCAAACTAATCAACCTAAAATGGTGATTGTGATATATTATAAATTCATTAAAAAGATAATAAACCAAAGATAATCAACTTTTATGTCTATTTATGGGATTTGTTGTTCATTTTTATACGTTTTACCTGTTATAATTCGGTATCTTCTTTATTTCGAGTTTAGCAAAAAAGAATAGTTTAATACATAAAGGGGAAAAAGATGAATTGCATTAAATGTGTTTTTGCAGACTTTCGTGACTCCATATTGAGAGGATTGGATGAGCATGGCGGCAAGATCTCTAGCAGAGTCGCCATTACGTACCTAACTTAGCCTTGAAGATAAGGTGCTGATAACTAGGTCTCTCGTAAATGAATATGTTTCCTATTTTTTATTCTTTCCATGAATCATCGCTCTTCTGCTCCTCCATAATAGGACCCCGTCATTTTCCATTTGACTCACACGCTGTTACCCTAAGCTTCTGCCACCTGTCCAATCCCCATTCAAGCATTTCAGCCCACGTAATTTTCTCTCCAGCCCCTTGTTTACCATTTGGATATTTTCAAACGACGAATAACGGAAATTTGACTCCTGAACCAAAACCACAACCAGGTACATTCTCATGTAACTTCACAATCTTAGGCTACAAGAAAATTCGGTAAGAGAAAAATTTACAAAACTTTATTGGACAATCATCTGATAGTATTTTCCTTATACAACCTAATAATTTATCACTATTTCAATGTCATACTTAACTTTACCCTCTGTTACAAATTCACCAAACTTTTGAGGTAAACTTGTAGGTCTGGATGACTTCCTTTGAGTGGTAGGCTTAACATAATTGTTAGACTGAACTAGAACCATTTGCTTCTTGATTAAAGTTGCCCTCAGGATTTACATTTGAATGTTAGCCATTACTATCATCATCATTAGTACTTGATCTGTCTTTCCCTTTATCATTTGAAACTTTCAGTGTTCAAATCATTTAAAAATATGTCAAAAAAATTTAAATGATTTGCTTTATCACCATCAAAACCAGATTTACTTACATCAGACTTCATTTGAAAAGAAAAAAACATTTTATAAAATTTTACATCTCTTGAAAAGATGTAAGTTTTTTAATCCAAACTAAAGAACTTGTTTGTTTTATTTAACCAAAATAAATGTCAGTAATAACTTTATATAACTTATTAAAATTATATATTTATCTATGAACTTTTTTTCAATAAAGCTACCCAAATTTGCTTTTACATGTTGAGTTACCTATTTTGATTTGGTAAACTAATAAATTACATCTAAATAACAATTTGAATGTCAACAAAATGCTCCAAGGTCTTTAGTGACGAAAAAAATATTTATTGATTCAGTCGACAAATTTGGCAAAGTATTATTTAACGTTTGAAAAAAATCAACTGATTGTTGACGAGTTACTAGTCAAAAGTCAAACAGAACAAAAATAATAATTGCTTTAAATGATTTTTTTTTTCTATATTGATTATAAATCTTCTATAATATTGATAACCATAGCTAACCCCTAAAATGAAACTAATTTGGTCTAAAACTTAAAATCCTTTTGTATATGAGTTTTAAAAGGAAATAAATTGTTATTGGCCATTAGCCTAGCGATATCGAGGTGACCCTCCAACTATGAGGTTGTGGATTCAAGTTCAGGGGTGGACATATGTACATATTCGTGAAAAATGTATATATTCATGGTAGGGTCTGTGAGTTCATTGCCTTTTTTAAAAAAAAAAAGAAAAAAAGGGTAATATATTTTTAAACTCGTCATTTTACATGGATTTAGACTTTAAGTACGTCTATATAAATAAGTTTGAAGTTTGATATCCATCTTTTAAAAATTAATTCCGACGACCAAACAATTTATTTAATAGAGGATCAATATATGCCCTGTTCTCATAACAATCAACCGAAAATTAAAGATTTATAAAGGGCAATTACATAAAAGCAATCGTGGGGAAGAATTTGCGAGTTTTATTTATTTGTGTTAATCGAGAAAATAATTAAGTAATTTATCGGATTACTGATTATGTTTTTTCTTCTACTTTATAATATTAATGGAATGTCAATTTTGCACATGAAATTACCTCTCTTTCAAGTGTGATATGTACGATTCTAATTTTGAATACATGTTTTAGTTAAGAGATATTTTAAATGAACACCCTAATATTCTTGGATGTACACCCCTATGTGAGTGTACGTAAATACGTACAAATCACATCGGCTCTAAAAGGTATTCAAAAAATAGACACCTTTAGTTAAAAGCAAAAAAAACATACACACAAATGTTGATGAAAGGTTATTTTATTTCATTTTAAAACAAAATCTTCTTCCTCATCCAATTTAGTAAACAAACAAGGACCCAAATGAATTTTACTTATCCAAACACATGCTTTTAACGACGAAACGTATTCTTAATGACAAAATTGAAACAATTAGACAACACATTTGTGCAAGCAAGTTACGTTTTATGAAGAAGAAAGAAGGTGTAAACTAAATTATATATGTTTTTATTGTTTTCAATTATTACATTTTCAAAAATCAATTCCATTTACCTATTTTATTTGCACGGCTAATACTATTTACATTTACCATAGTTTATAGGTGAAAACCATGTTACCGACTTGAAGTCTATATAAACCCAACGAGGTCCCTTTCACTTCTTCAAACCTCTTCTTTTCCCCATCATAATTTATTCACAACAATGGCAACAACTACAACTGCTTTCTTCCTTCTCTTCTGTCTCATTTTCTCACAGACATATGCAAAAATAAATATCTCTGTCGAGAAATCGCGAACAGAAGAAGAGGTGAGAACCACGTACGAGTTGTGGTTGGCAAGCCATGGTAAAACATACAATGCATTGGGAGAGAAGGAGAGGAGGTTTCAAATATTTCACGATAATTTGAAATTTATTGACGAACATAATTCCTCTGGTAACCGGACTTATACGGTCGGGTTAAACCAGTTTGCTGATGTCACCAATGAGGAGTATCGTTCCATGTTTTTAGGCACCAAGCCCGATGTTAATCGTCGCATTGCTAAGCTTCAAAGAGGCGAAATTAGTCAACGTTACGCTGTTCAGAGTAATGACATGCTGCCCGTAAACGTTGACTGGAGAAAAACAGGTGCCGTTGCCCCCATCAAAAATCAAGGAACCTGTGGTACGTATATTTTGTCTTATTTTTATTTTTTTTACGTAATACTGTGATTATTTTACATGTTTATTATTTATTTATTAGTATGTGTTCTTACATATACTGCACTTGATTTAATAAAATATGTGAATTATTGAAACGGTGCAGGGAGTTGTTGGGCTTTTTCGACAGTTGCTGCGGTTGAAGGAATTAACAAAATAGTAACCGGCGAGATGATAAGTCTTTCTGAGCAAGAACTTGTTGATTGTGACAATAGATACAACAGCGGTTGCAACGGTGGAGAGATGGATTATGCTTTTCAATTCATTATGTCGAATGGTGGAATCGATACAGAAGCTGACTATCCTTACAAGGGTGTTGGTGACGTTTGCGACCCCGTTCGAGTAAATACCATTTACAATATTATTACACTACATATTACTTATGATAAGTTTGGGTTGGGAGATTGAAATTGAAATTGATGTGCAGGAGAATAATGCAAAAATTGTTAGCATAGATGGTTATGAAGATGTTCCACCAATGAACGAGAAAGCATTGATGAAGGCAGTAGCACACCAGCCTGTCAGTGTCGGAATAGAAGCTTCTGGAAGGGCTTTTCAGTTATATTCATCGGTATGTTCAGACATTTAAAAACAGTTGGACCTCTGTTCAAACTAACCTTGACATGACCTTTTTATATTTTCGTAAAATTACTAAACCCTTTAATAACAAAATAAATATACGTACTTAACATGACAAGTATATGTATAATATTATATCAGATATACGATACAATTAATACATCAAATAAATTGATGGATACATCAGAGATATGTTATGCCGTGTTACACTAGGTTTTTTTTGTTTAGAGACAAATTATTTGGTGTATTTACCACCTCCTATTCTATTACGATCTTCTTTTTCTTTGTACGATTCCGTGTTGTTATTTATCTTTTTTTTTTCTTCAAAAAATTACCTTATAACTAAGTTATATGTATATAAATAATTAATTTCAGGGCGTGTTCACGGGTTCATGTGGGACAGAATTAGACCATGGTGTGGTTGTGGTGGGATACGGTTCAGAATATGGGAAGGACTATTGGACTGTAAGGAATTCATGGGGTACCAACTGGGGTGAGGATGGTTACTTCAGGATGGAGCGTAACGTGGTTGGTACTCCCGCAGGCAAATGCGGGATTACAATGATGGCTTCTTACCCAGTCAAATACGGAAACAGGAAACCACGTATCTCAAACAACGTCAATAGTGACCCGATTAGCAGTGTCTAAATAGTACGGAATATTTTGATCCACGAAATACTAGAACGAGCAAATGGGCTGTGTCGGGTTGTTAGGCGTCTACTCCCTTGGTGGCTAGCTTATGTTTATATCGATGAGCTGGTGTTGAGCTCTTGATATATTTACTCTTTAATGTATTGTGATGGTTTGATTGTTTTTTTCTTTGATGTCTTTTAGCAAGTGATTGTATCTTTCTGCTGGCAACATGATATATAAATAGAGAAATGTTCAATACTAAAATGTTCGAATAGTAAAGTTTGTTACGGTAAGATGATAGAAATAAATATTTTTATTTTTAATTTTAAAATTAATTAATCTTTTAATAAAATATTATATTATATTAATATTATTAGAATCTTATACTCTTTAATATAAGATAAAAAAACTTTAAAACAAATATGTGAAACATAACTAATTTTTTAATACATTATAATTTTTTTAGTGTGTCTCGTATGTAATAGTTGTGAATCACAAATTTAAGTTGTGTATCACATATACCTTTTTTTAAAATCAATCTTATTTTATAAAAAATAAAATTATAATAATTTTAATAATATTTTAAAATATATATATATATATATATAAATATGTAAATTAAAATTAAAAACATTCATTCTTATCATTACCACCATAACAAACTTACAATAATCCCTTCATAAATATTATAAATACTCGAATTCTTATTATTGTTGAGAAGAGACTGAATACTACAATACTAAGCCAACTGCACGAGGAACAAAGCGAATCAAATTGACTTAAAATGTTACGCAATATTCTACATGCTGTTATCTAAATTACACAAAAGAAATAAATATCTACATCAGACAGTTGAATCAAGGATTCAAGTTAAAAGCTTGATGTAGTTTATTGATAAAGGGTAATTTTTTTGGTCATCTGCCATTCTAATTAGTTGGTAGTTCATGATTGAAGAAATGATAAACTCCAACCTTATCGTCACATTATAAAATTAAATGTTATATCCTATTGATGTGGAAATGGCATTGCCATTGAAATTGGATTTTAACGCAGATGTCGTAAGTTGATAAAGAAAAATGAAGCATGAAAGCTTTCTTAAGTAAAGTTATTCGAGAAAATTCTTACGATGATCGAGTAATAGTGATCAATCCAATTAAATGAAATCAACGGATAAATAAAATGGATTCCATGATAACTTACAGCAAGGGCGATACCTAATTAAGATAAAGTCAGCTACATGTCAATTTGATTTGAGCAATATCATAATTTTCTTAAATAATTTAAATTTTTTCATAAGTGTTACTGGTTCAAAGCTGTTCAGATACTGATCATTATAGATCTTGAATCCGTCACCGACTTTCCTTATAAAGATAAGAAAAACAAAAAATTGAGTAATCAAAAAATTTGCAAAATGAATGATTTAATGAGGTTTTTAAATTAAAAAGATCATAAGGTACTTCAAATGACTTTTGACAATGTACCTAGGTTCGGATAGTGTACATCTCATCTCCTTGTTGATTAAAAGCTCGGACCATGGTGTACAAACAACATTTATCTAAATATATATTGTGCGAGTTAGCAATAGGTGATAGTCGAAGAGGGATTAAGGTTGCGTCCCCAATCCTTTTGTAACATTTTTGTTATGTGTTGCAGTTAAATCTAAACTCACATGACCACGAAGAACTTATTTAAATCGTCATGACCAGCTCAACAAACTTAAGGTGCGACAACCTTTAACAACAAAATAAAATAAATAAAAATGCCTTGTATTCAAGAGGTTAATATTTGTGTTTTGACTGACAGAATAATTAGATCCTACTTTCCGGAGGTGATTAAAAAAATAAAATTCCGTAAGAAGTTAAAATACAAATTTATCTGCCTTTTATTATAATTTCAAAAAAGGTATACAGTATAAACTTCTATTTTGATGTGTTTTAATATTTGAATAAAATATAATAACAATAACAATAACAATAATAATGAAATTTGAGATATTAACGGTAAAATGTGAGTTAGTCTAAAAAAAATAAGTAACAGATTTGTAAGGTATATTTTGTGAAGTAGCTGTAGACTGTAGACTGTAAGCTGTAGCTGTAGGATGTAGTAGTAGTTTTAGGTTTGGAACTTTTCGTGAAAAGCTACTTCTAGGGCCTATTTGGCATGAAGCTTTTATGAGCTTTTCGGAGCTTTAGTTTTTAGTTTTTGAACAAAAAGTTTCAATGAAAATAAAAGTCTTGTTTGTCATGTACAAACTGTAGCTTTAGAATCTAACGAAAAGCTCAAATTCTCAAAGCTACTGGAAGTAGCTTTTCGCGAAAAGCTCCAACCCTAAAGCTACAACTACAGCCTACAGCTACAATATACAGCTACAACTACAGCCTACAGCTAATTCACCAAACATTCCCCTAATAGCTTTAAAAATTGGAGCTTTTGTTGGATTATAAAGCTACAACTTGTACATGACAAACCAGTCTTTTATTTTCGTAGTAGCTTTTTGTTCAAAAACTAAAAGTTAAAGCTCCGAAAAGCTCCTAAAAATTCCATGCCAAACGAGCTCGTATAAGTCACATGAAAGTAAAATTATACTAATGCTTTAATAATTGTTGTTATAGAGTTTTATTATTATTATTATTCGTTGAAACGATAAAATAAAATATATCATAACTAATTTTTGATCGTTCTATACCGATTACTATTTTCAACACCTAAGATGTACTCACTCAATCGATGCTTATTTGTTTTTGTTGTTTATTTCTTTCATAGTTGTTAGACTCTCAAGAGTAATGAAATTAAAAAATTTAGTGTGAAGCGACTCGAACTTGATTCTTAAATGACTTTGACTCTTACAAGTTGTTTATTGACTCTTACAAATCATTTATTGACTCTTTCGAGTCATAAAATCAGATAAACTTTTAATTTAATATAATACAAAAATAAAATGACAAAATAATAAAAGAAATGATTATAATCTAAAATTTTATATTAATTGTCAGTCAACGACTTTTTATTAACTCTCGCTATATTTTGCTACGCTCGAATAATAAAAATCTTAATTTTCAATATGCATATACCCATAAATATATACTAGCATTTTGCCCGTATAATATGACGGAGACCACCGAATTATATATATTATTTTCGTAGACCTGTATTTTCATTTAACAGTATGTTATCATTGGGAATAGCGATATAATTATTTTTTTCATTATTTTAAAAATAATATGTCAATACGAGCATACTAAATTTATAAATAAACTGATTTTGAAGTTTGATAAAAATATAAATTGTTATGTCTATTATTGCAAAAATATAATAATAATAATAATAAAATTTAAATAAAAATATAAAATATTTAAATATTTAAATATATATTAGACATTATATAAAGAAATTGTTACATATATTTATAGATAAAAGGTATAACAGCAATTTATAAATCTTCAATATTTTTTAAAGGTAAAACATAGAAAGAAAGGGAGTATAATATTATACATGTATTTATATTTATGGTAAATCGGTGACTCTACAGATCGAATTGAATAGCCAGATATAAATTAACGACCATGGTTTCCTCCTTGGCTGACTATTGATGTTTTCACCTTACTCGTAGTCACAGGTCGACCGGTAAAAGCGAAAGATCTTACTACACAAAAACTGAAACCCGAAGACCGGTTATTACTCGTCGTCGTGCCGGAAAACCACCCCTTCCGTCGTCATTTTCCCCTCCGATCCGTCTCCTTCTCCGACGCACCCTTGGCCACAGCTTCCAATTTAATCTATGTAAGTGATCAGATCTAATCATTCCACCACATTTATTAATTAACGCTCGCATTCCCGTTAGTATAATATATCTTAATTATTACTATTACTATTGCTGTTGTGCAAACACGAATCACCGATCAATGCGCTCACATTACTGAATGTATATACAGTTGATAATTTCATCACAGCTATAAAAGTTTGGAAAAGTGATATATTACGTGTATATATATACATATAGAATTGAGGGATGACCTATTAGATTTCATTTGTTTTAATTAGAATCTATTTGTGGACCTTTTTATGTGCAGAATGGCTTCAGAATCTGAGTCATCATCACAATCTGTAACTGAAGTTAGTGAGGTTAAACCTTCAGTATCATCCGTCTCTGATCAGGTTAATAGTTCTGCAGCCAAGTCGTCTTCCTTGGAATCTACGCCTTTCGTATCATCTTCAGGTGAAGTTCTGAACTTTCCAAAGCCAACGGTGCCACCACCAATTGGTTTACAAGCTGGAAATAGTGGAAGATGGGGCATTGCGCGTATTGCAAGTGGATTTGGTTTGCATTTAGGTCAGAAAGCTTCAGGAGTGAATGATAATGTTAACGCTAGTGGCATATCTCCAAATTCTCCGTCAGCTGTTCTTCAGTCGGTTGGAAAAGCTTTAGTTGATACGTCTTTAGGTGCAGTGAAGGCAGTGCAAGTTAGGGCTCGTCATATGGTCTCCCAAAATAAAAGGAGATACCAGGGGGGAGGGTTTGACTTGGATTTGACTTATATCACTGATAATGTAATTGCAATGGGTTTTCCTGCTGGTGATTTAAGTTCTGGACTTTTTGGATATTTTGAGGTGAATAAATCAGTAAATTAACAACAAATGTATGTATACAATCAAGTGTAGTTACCTCAATGTCTTTCTAATCAATGTCTTTAATCTAAAATGCAGGGATTTTACCGGAATCACATGGAGGAAGTGATTAAGTTTTTTGAAACTCATCATAAGGTAACATGTTCTTATAAGTCAACCTTTAATGCTACAGAACTTATGTGAATGTAATGAGGATAAACCTTAGTTATAAAAACTGTTGGCCTAATCATCATGACAAAAATGTAGGTGATTATGAGGATAACGAACATTCAGGATAGTGTATCGGAAGTCTTGAATTTGGCAAATTCGCCTAATGTATCGCTGTTAAAGAAAATGAACATTTTCTTGCTGAATGTTAATGTATCTTCAATAAAATGACTGCCAATCACCTATTTTTAAGCAAATTGAACATGCTATGTCGTGATCAGTGTATACATTTGACTAATATTATTCTATAAGCTATGTCATAACCTTGAGACTGTTTTGGTTGATGGGAGCTTAATATCTATTTTTCTTCCACAGGATAGATACAAAGTTTATAATCTTTGTTCAGAAAGACTGTATGATGCTTCGCTCTTTGCAGGAAAGGTATGCTGCTACTAATGGACGGTCTTTAATAACAATAATCAAGAACACTCTTTTGATCAATATGTTTTTTCAGAAAGCAGCAGTTTATATCAGAGTAGATATATGTAATCCTTTGTGTGCTTTCCATTTACTAATCACATAGTAAATAGATAGTCTAGACTCTAGATCATTGTGAAGTCAATATTAAGACGAAATATTCAACTAAATCAGAAAACTGATCTTGCAGGTTTTTCCATCTTTCTCTGACTGCAGGTTGCATGTTTCCCATTCAATGACCACAATTGCCCCCCTATTCACCTAATATCGTCATTCTGTCAAAGTGCGTATTCATGGTTAAAGGAGGATATTCTTAATGTCGTAGTTGTTCATTGTAAAGCTGGCAAAGCAAGGACAGGATTAATGATTTGTAGTCTTCTTTTATTCTTAAAGGTAAGACTCAATCATCACCGAATATCTTTGATTAGCATAATCATAATCCGCCATCAACTAACCAATCTCGCTTAACATTTTTCAGTTCTTCCCGACAGCCCAGGAGTGTATTGATTACTATAATGAAAGAAGATGTGTAGATGGGAAGGGACTGATACTGCCAAGCCAGATTGTCAGTTTGCCTAATTCTGCACAATCTTCATTTTGCGTACTGTTTTCAATTGTATAAGAGTCTTTACTAATGAATGGTATCTTATTTTCTAGCGGTATGTGAAATACTTTGAGCACATCTTGTCAGATTTCAATGGTGAAAGTCCACCTGGCAGGAGGTAATTCTCCTCCTTCAGTTATTGAGTTCATTCTACAATACTAGAGGTGCCATAATTGGAAGATAGGGTAATGTGTCAAAAGGAATTCAGGTTAAAACAATCATTTTTGGACTTTGGTATAGGTCGAACGGGCTGTGCTGAGTTGAACCACATACACTGTTACTTGTTTAATGTGTAAATTGTGATCGCATAAACGATATTATTACCACAATAATCCGTACCACTAACAATACAGGAGTTTGTATGCTTTAAGAAAAGACTTTGGGCAACTTTCTACATTTGAAACATTCCCCCTTTTAGCTAATTCTTATGATCGCACCCATTTGAGATTAACAACCACCTGAATCGGTAAAAGGGTTGAATTTTTCCACTTCTATGCAATAGGTACTAAAGTTATTATTTCAGGTGCATGCTGAGGGGATTCCGGCTACATGAATGCCCTTATTGGGTCAGACCTTCGATTACTATCTCTGATCATAATGGTATCCTAAAACTTAAGCTTGCATATATGCTGTTCGTGCAGTATATCCTCACTTGATATTTTACTATGAATTCAGCCAGGAAATGTTTTGAATTTTATTTTGTGATAGTGTGTCCAACATCTGCGCTTTGATATATTATTTTCATTACAGGAATCTTGTTTACAACGAGAAAGCATCCAAAAACGAAGAATCTTATGGTAATGATATATGCAATTATGCATATTTTCTGGGATGTGCACCTAAGAGAACTGCTTCTTTGAACTCATAAAAATTGTAACCAATTTTTCAGCCTGAAGATTTTTGGATTCGAGCTCCAACTAAAGGGATTGTGGTTTTTGCTCTACCTGGGGAGCGTGGTCTGACAGAGTTAACGGGCGACTTTAAGATCCAATTTCATGATCGCCAAGGAGATTTTTACTGGTCAGTAAATGATTACTAGTTCTCTTTGGGCATTCTTTTATGAAATAAATCAAAATATCAGTCCCGCTTTCATAATTATTCTTATGCATCATATGATTTAATAGAAATTTGACATAGTACCATAAATATATCTGAAATTTCGTGACTACGTAAATAATTGGTTATATGTTTGATTGTCGACAAAAGATACTACAGTATCTTATTGACTTAATCATTTATTTTTTAATTGATTTTGTCTCTGCAGTTGGCTAAATACAAGAATGATGGAAAACAGAGTAACTTTGAATGGTTCCGATTTTGATGATTTTGAAAAGGTATATAATGCACCACTTGTGATAACTGAAATCTTTCGTTATCTTCTCTATTTTTCTATTTCTTAATGTACTTGTAGAATTGTAGTCTTGTAGGATGAAAGAAACATAGGTGTTAGAACTCAAAAGTTCTTGATTTAGAAAGTTAGTGTATTAAATTTAAGATCGATACAAGGGATCTTAGTGTGTCTTGATTAGGAGGGTTGGGGAGAGAATGCTCCCCATGCAGCCTAACCCTTGCACTTTTTAAAGTGGTTTTATATCTTTCATATAAGCGATAAATGGAACAATTTATCTGTAATGCTTTTTCAGAAAATTTATTATGAAGTGGGACAGTTCACTTTTTATGATAGTTCTCATGAAGTACATATGTATATTCTTAGGTTATGTCTTAGTACCTAGACGTGTTTATGGACAATTCCCACAATTTGCATGTACAAAGTTATATTCTGATATTTGTAACCTGCTTTTATTTTTTTCGGATCTGCGATATTTGTAACATTTTACCCAGGTACAGTCCCCCCCAAAAGTACTCTTACTATAAATTTCATAAATGAAGTAGTTAATCATTTTGATTACCTTTCTCGAGCATGTTGCATGTATAAGAACGAATCCATTCAATTTCCCAAAAAAGAATCTTGAATAAGAGGATAGCAAACAAATTCTATTTTAGAGAAAAGTTAGTTACGGCGTTTAATTTTGTAATGGTAGTCGTCTTCAAGTTTAAATTCTAAACTCAGGGAAGTGTTGTTTGGATTAAAGAAACCTTCTCTCATAGAAAACATTAACACTGTTAAGATCTTATTTGGCTAGAGGTGTCAAATTGGGCTGGTCGAGTAGCAGGTCCAAACAGGTCTGGGTCAGAATGAGTACAATATTTTTTATTAGACCTTTCAGAGATTTTATGCAATTAAAATGCACTTCAGGTGATTTATTACCCCTTTGACCTGTTTCCATGTTATATTAAATAATTTACTTCCTACTTCGAGGACCTGTTAGGGAATAAATATAACCCAAATTGACCCATGTACTCAAGCATGGGTCAAAAGTGCCACCTCCACATTCAGGTTCTTGCTATTCTTTTCCTGGGGCTGACCAACCACCGTTTGCAGAGAAAATTACCTGTCCCAGGATTCAAAGTTGAGATAGTGATGATCGATTATGATGGTACAATCCCCGAAAAGTACAAAGCTAGTGATAAACCTAGTTTAAGCTCCAACGATTCTTCACCATCTTACAAGGATCCTGCTGATTCAAATCAAAGCAAAACTTCCTCTAAAGACCAAGATAACGACGATGTGTTTTCTGACAGTGATGAAGACAAATCTGAGTCTAACAAGAGAAGCTCACGTAATGTGACCTCTGGACAAGGGACTGCACCCCCACCAGCATCTCAAGAATCTGGAAAAATAGAAGCTGAAGTGACAAGTTTAAGGAAAAATACCCAACAACTTTCCTTAAACAGCAATCAACAGTCTACATCAAACAATGAAGTTTCAAAGGATATACGAAATGAGCAAGTTGAGAGATCGATTCCTAATTTGAATTCTGGTGATATTAAGGCAATTGCTGCTGACGCTTCTGTTTTCTCATTTGGAGATGATGAAGATGATGAAAGCGAGTGACTTTCTAAGAGAATTGTCATCTGTAGTCTGAACTTTTCATTTGTTTGTTCTTGGACCCTGAATTTTTCTTAGGCATTTGATGTTCGCTTTTGTTCATACATCTTTAAAAAGATTCGTCAGAAATGTTGATTTTCTTGATACTACAACAAAATGTAGAGTGTTGACTTTTTTCTTTTGACATTTGATTATACGATTTGCACAAACTCATTATTGTCTAGGTTCTCATCTCTGTAAGACACTTTGTTCAAGAAGAGGATTATAATTTAGCTGAGTCCAAAAGATTAATGCAATTTTACAATTCTATTTTAGAAGCTGATACGAAGAAACCCAAAGACAAATAAAATGGTAGTACATCATTCTTCCTTGTGGAGTACAAGATTATCGCTTTAACTTTTAACCATCTGTATGGTATTAAACCAGAAATACTGACCAAGTGACCCATGCATTATGTTTGATGCCATTATCAAGCTTCAGACTTGTCTACAAGTATAAAAGGAAACCTAAATAGAAACCTCAATCTTGGTTCAATGCATGAAGCAAAAGACCATATATAGCAACATTATACCCATTTGACCCGTTAATATATAACCCAAATCGATCCATCTACCCATAAACGGGTCTCAATTAAGAGGCTAACATCATGTAATTTCCAGGTTCCAACACAACGATAAGGGACTAAAGTGGTCTTTCATAGAACATGGAGTCAGCCCTCTTAAGTCAAACGAAAGAGTTGAGGGGTGTTATTGAAAATCTTTTCTACATTGCGAAATACATACAGGCGAATGACCGTTTCTGTCTGTTACTTGGACTTACTTTATAAAACGATGTACGAAGTTTTATTGACCAATGATGTACGAAGGTTTGGTGATGAGAATTCGACTTCCCAGTCTGTTTATGCGGCGATGTTGACGGCACAAGGAAGGTATTTGTACGATATTTTTCTTTACACCCGATAACCCGGATGAAGTGGTCAGTGGTCTTACTTGCTGATGTTGATTCTTCTGTCTTGGATGAGCTTCTACACAACTTAAATAAGTAACTTTAATTTCCCGCGTTATTATAATATGTTTTGGCTCACTCGTTTATTAGAATTTGATAAGGCTGACAAACTCTGTTTTTATTACTCTAGAGCTTTTTTAAGCTAATCTCAAGTTGATAAGCTTGTACATCCAAAAATGACCTTAAATTGCAGTGTTTAGCTTACGAAATTGGTCTGCTGCCTTTTATTTCTGATTTTGATTGTAGAAAGTAGCTTACGCCAAGTGCACAAATATAAAACACAACATCACATTTATAATTTTTCGAAATCAAGTCCGTTCAAAAAAAAAGTTGAACTCGGTTTATGTTCCTTGTTTCGTATTATTATTATTATTATTATTATTATTATTGTTGTTGTTGTTGTTATTCTTATTCTTATTCTTATTCTTATTGTTATTCTTATTGTTGTTGTTGTTATTGTTATTCTTATTGTTGTTGTTGTTGTTGTTGTTCTTATTATCATTATTATCATTATTATCATTATTATTATCATTATTATCATTATTATTATCATTATTATCATTATTATTATCATTATTATCATTATTATTATTATCATTATCATCATTATTATCATTATCATCATTATTATTATTATTATTATTATTATTATTATTATCATCATTATCATTATTATCATTATTATTATTATTATTTTGCCTCAAGAAAACCACGTGGTTTCCTCAAGAAAACCACGTGGTTTTGGGTCTTAGAATTGTCACTGCTGATACCAGTCGACTAAAGTTTACCCATTTTTACTTACTACCCAACTTCACCATTAAATTGAATTGTTTTTGAAGTAACTTCGTTTATCTTGCTTGCACAGATATAGATTGAGGTCCAAGGTTGATATGGAGAATGTGGGAGGAGCGTTTACTTGTTGGCAGCGTTTTGGTTCTCTTGAGCATACACAAAGCTCATGTTCTCAAGAAAATAAGATTGGGTGGCAATGGCATAAAGATCCCCAATTAGATTGTCTAGGCTTCTAGGGAATCTTCGCTTCCAACGTTCGTTTAGTTTAATAATTTATTGTTACTTTTTGATTTAGAACACAAAATGGGTTGAAATTGGTATATCTGATTTTAACATATATCTACATATTATGCCATTAGGTGAGGCAATCCCACTTGAGTACAATCTTGCTGTTTTGAACGCCATAGGCCAATAATTAATTGCCAGTTCCCATCACTTGGGGTTATCCGCAAACATTTGCTACCACTGAAGTTTCTAAGTGAATCTGGAACAGGTAGAAAACACAACTACTTGTTTATATGAATGTCATGTGTTCATTGCCTCTTGTACCATATAGTACAATGAGCATTGCAGAGTTGTAATTGACAATTATTTTATCTTCTCAGAGGTGGAGCAAAAGGTTGCTCCAAAGTCTGAAGTAATATCATCAAAATCAGGCATGAAAGCTGGAAAGTCACCGCTGCTCTAGGGTCGCATGGACTTGGGCTCTTCAGGCTTGAGGAAGCTACTAACAGTCGGGAAATTTAGTCATCAAAGGTCATGACGACGTGAAGGTGGAGCCTATCCGACCCGAATGGTGACCAATCGAGTGTTAGCCATAGCAACCCGCTAGTTAGAACCCTCGTATAGAACGCACAATAAAAAAATAACTACAGAAGTTGATGATCAAAATTTAGAAGGTATTAAAGAAGGACCTGCTTTGGTACTTTCAACTTCAGACCTTTTGCTAAGATATTTGTTGGTTACTATACATATTTTTAATGTCGATGCTGTTGAACCTCTGCAGTTTTTAGATTATAAAAATCAAGTTGTAATTTTGATGGTTCCCTGATATTAAATCTATTAGGCAGATAAATCTTGCTCTAATAGTCCAATTAAGTTTACAGAGATCCTCTTATTCTTTCTCTTCCAATGTTCTTTTTCTCTGGTCAAACTGAGATACTATTTAACAAAGATGTCATTAATTATATTTGATGAAGAATTTTTTTTGTTCTTCCTTATCTCAGGAGGGAGGATTTGAGTTATATCACTGAATAATGTAATTGCTATGAAGTTTCTTGCTGGTGATTTGAGTTATGGGCTTCTCGGATATTTTGAGGTAACTAATCGGCAGTTCAACAACAAGTGTATACAACCAAGTCCAGTTACCTCATTGTCTTTCTCATGAATGTCTTAAAGCTAAACTGTAGGGATTCTCCCAGAATCATATGGAGGAAGTGATCAAAGTTTCTAAAAGTCATCATAAAGTAACCTTTTCATTTAAGTCAAATTTCCAATGCTACAGAACTAATGTGAATGTAATGAGGTTAAACCAAAATAAAAACTATGTACCTAATTATCATGATGAAAATATAGGTGATTATGAGGATAACGAACATTATCAAATGAACATTTTCCTGCTCAATGTTAGTATATCTTCAAGAACGTGACTGCCGATCACCTTTTTTTAAGCAAAACAAACTTACTCTGACATGATGTATTTATCCATCTGACTAATATTACTCTGTAACGTGTCTCATACCTTTAATTTGATTTACCGAAAGGATATTAAAAAATTTGTCCAATTTTTTTTTTTTTTTTAAATTTACCCTAAAAAAAGCCTATACCAATTTGCCCCATCCGGTAGCAAACTGACTAGGGATTTGCCACCGGCATTTCCGATCACCGTGGCCGAGACGCAGCCGAGTACGTGGGTCGCAAACTTCCTTGTGACGCGGCTATGCGATTCGCGACCGGCATGTTGCAACTTCCGACTGACCTTGTGACTTGCACTTGCGAGTTGCGACCGAGACCTGAGTCTTACGTTTGGGACTTGCGTGCGTTACAGTTTTGGATAAGATTTTATGAGATTTTGTATAAAATTTTCTGGTACTATATAGATTTTTTTCAGATAAGATTTAACTTTTACAACAACAAATTTGATCAGTTGTTTCTCACTCACCTCAAATCACAAACACTCTCTCAATTATTTGTAACCGATTTACAAGAAATTTCAACACCTTAACAAGGATTTTCAACACATTTCTGTGAAGATCTTAAAGGTATAATTTCAAACTCGTTTAAGGGGGTTTATTTGTAAAGAAATAGCAATATGAGTCAACGAATTGATAAGTTTAAGGTTTATGTTTGTTCTAGAGGTCATTTTGAATATATTAGCAACATACCAATGTATTTGCTATTAGATTGCTATAGAGTGTATTTAAAACTCCCTATTGCACCAGAAAATCTTTTGACATACAATTTTTTGTTAAAAACTATTTTAAAGTTGGTCTACCACTTGATACACCAACTCATATGAAATATAAGATGGATCAATATGTTATTGATATTACCCATGATGAAGATGATTTTGGGGAGTTTTTTATGTCATGCAATTAATAACAGTCTTAATAATGCTCCAATAGAATTTTATGTTGTTGACACTGTAAGAAATGTTTCGGCTATGGGTAACAATCACCCTAGCAGTAGCTGTAGTGGTTTTCAATGACATTTTCAACGACTTCAAACGCATGAGTATAAACAACCACCTCAAAATCAACAGTACCAAATATTTTCACAAATTTCATTTCCTTTTCAACCACAACAACCATATGTTCATTCATTTCCACAAAATCATTATGATGATGCTCAAGAATGCCCAATAAATATCACATATCCAACACAAATTAACAACGATAAACAGTTTAAGGTAGTTGAACTACCCCATAATCAACATAATTCGCAATATCATGTGGATTTTTCTGATGATCATCCTCATGATTATGATCATTATGCTGAAGAAAATGTTAAGAAAGTTAAGAATGTTGATCACCCGTTTGTTGTTGACGTTGTTGAGGATGATGATGATGAGGAGGGGGTTCCGGATCCCAAATATACAAATGACAAACCAATACCGATAAAAGAACCAAAAAATGATATATTCTAGAATATGTCTCCTTTATTATGCGAAAATGATCGAGAAGAAACATAACGATCAATTACCATGTATGAACCCTCTTACCGGGTTCAACTTGGACAAACATTTGAAACTAAAGAGGTGTTACTCCTACAATTGCATATCAAGTGTGTCGAAGCCGATTTTCAGATTAAGCCAAATAAATCGGACAAGACTCGGTACATAACGTACTGTTTGTTGCCTAATTGCAGCTGGAATATAAGTTCAGTAGATATCAAAGATAGTAACAACTTCCAACTCAGAAAGTTTGTTGACGTTCATACGTGTTCTCGCACTCAAATTTTGAACAATAACAAACATGCAAGCATGAAAGTGCTCGGTCACATATTGAAGGAGTTGGTGACTTTGGAAGGACGTGTATATAAAGGCAAAGAGATTAAACTTGATATGTCTGCCTGTTTTAAAATCAGTCTTTCATACACACAAGTTTAGAGGGCAAAATGTTATGCAATAGAGTTATTGAGAGGTATTGTCGAAGAAATCATTTCGGGTGCTACCCCTTTAGATACACAACCTAAAGCTGAAAAACAAATGGGGCACAACGAATGTTATCACATATGACAAAAATAGATTTTTAATGTGTTACATGTTCGTTGGTGCAGTTGTAAGTTCGTATAATTTGTTTTAAAATACTTATAGTTTTTCACAATTGATAATATTTTAAAATTACTCTCTATGCAGATACATATATTTTTTTATATGCGCTCAGTAATTATGATAGATGTCTCACATTTGAAGGGTGGTTAGGGGACTAACTTAGTTGTTGTAGCGATGGATGACAATAATGGCATCTTGCCATTGGCCTATGGAATCGGGGGCAGGAGAGACGACTGACCACTAGACGTGGTTCTTAGGAAACTTAAATGACGCCTTGAATCCGCTGGTGGGATTGAAAACATGACTATCATTATCATGCATGTGCAAACGGTGGATCCAGGTGATCTCAAGACTGTGTTACCGTCGGTCATTATGAAGAGGCCATCCGGTTGCCCACTTTGTCGTGCTCGTATTCCTTCGCAATGAAAGGAGAAGGGGAAACGACAATCAACACAAGAATGTAGTCATCGCAAGGAAATTGATCATAGTCGATTTGGTTGCATATCTCTTTTAGATAGAACAAACGAGTCAAGTCAATCAAGATCAAAATCAAAATCCAAATCAAAGGTAAAGGCGTTTTCAGGCAACAAAAAAAGGTATTTTTGACTAAATTTATGCCATAAAATGCTCATAATCTTATGTGAGGGCCACATTATATACATCAAGTTTCAAAATTCCGTATACCATAGAAAATCTTATAAAAAAAAGTATCAAATAATTTGCCAAAACTACCCAAGTCACAAGTCTGGGTCGCAAACTCGGTCGCAAGTGCAAGTCGTACGGGTCGCAAGTTGCAACCAGCCGATCGCATATAGCATAGCCGGGTCGCAAGCTTCTCAACTGCGTCTCGACCATAGTGAGGGAATGATGGTTGCAAATCCCTGGTCGGTTTGCTATTAGACGGGGCAAATTGATATACTTTTTTAGGGCAAATTTTTTTGAACTTTTTCTTTCTTAGGGAAATTTTTTAACTTCCCTTTACTTAAATAGGATTTGATATCTACTAGCCTTCCACGTATTTATCTATCTACAACCCTCCGGAAAGACTGATGCCTCACTTTTTGCAGGGAAGGTATGCTACTACTAATGGATGGTCTGTAAACAATAACCAAAATGATGTTTAATATTTTAATGAAAATTCCAGAAAGCAGCAGTTTAAATTAGAGAAATTATATATACGGGATACCTTTGTGTGCTGGTGGATGAAGTTAGTTTTACTTTCCATTTACCAAGGACTTGGTAAATTGATAGTCTGGATCATTGTGAGTTAAATACTAACACGGGATATTCAACTAAATCAGAATACTGATCTTGCAGGTTTTTCCATCTTTATATGACTGCAGAAAATTGATAGTCTATGCACCAAATATTAGTTTCCAATATGTTACACACAATAGAAACGGTTCCAAAATTTAATGGGTAATCACCTTTGTGACTCATTTCATTTATAGCACTTCCCTCACATTATGCTGGTTCTCAGCAGCATTTGACCCTTGTAAAAGCTTGTGCTGAGAAAGGCAAAGTCATAGTCCGAATTGCTTCCTTACCTGTTTTGCTATGATCATGTTTAACATGGATATTTCTTGATCTCGTTCGCTTATAATTTTCTTCAGGCTTTGAATTTCTTTCACATAGGTGTCATGATTATTACATTCAATGATTTCTTTTGATTCTATCTTGAACTCTTTTGGTTCTGTCTTTAACTCTTGCGGTTCTCTCTTTAACTTCTTGGGAAGAGTAGGGATCTCATCTTCAGATGGCCTCTTATTTGATGCTACTTGAACATTATCACCATCTTGGACCATCTTCCGAACATATAAATTGCCAGCTACACCTGAGTCCAGTTTAAAGTAAATTAACTTCTGTGGCCGCCCAGATGAATCCTGAAAAAAAGGGCACAATGACAAAATGAATCAAAATATCAAAGGAAATCAACTTCACATATTTTTTCATGATCTTGCTATATAACCAAATAATCGAAGCTGAGTTATAATTTCAAAATTCAATAATCAAAAGCAAAGGTGGCAAAGAGGGTGAGTCAGGTAACTAGTCAGAACAAGTAATTTATAGCATGTCGAAATAGGTCGAGCTGACCCACACACAATTTTTGGTTTCTTTTCTTAAATCTTAGTACTAGTTCAAAAATAATTGAAAAACATAAGTTACTACAATGAGATCTAACTTTTGACATGTAAGATTTAGGAGGTTTGATGCGTTTAAAATACAGTCCTTTCCAAATTTAGCTAAAAATTAGCATATTATACCCTTTATACCTGTTAGAGGCAATGTATAACCCAAATTGAACCTTTTATAAAATATACATTGCCACCTCAACAGAAGGACTGTACTCCAGGATTTTACAAGCAACTCGAAATTCCCAATATCAATCAAAATGAATAGTGTCATATGCCACTAAGAAATTAAGATAAGTATGCATACATTAACTCGGTCACCATCAAGCCCCTCGAAAGCGTCATCAGCTTCCTGTTTGTTCTTGAAAACAGCGAAAGCTGAATATTTGTCTCCTCCAGGTTTCTTATTTATCTGTAACAAGATTAGAACCCACTCAGATTCATCAAACGAGAAACAGAATATGTGAACTATACAATAAAATACAATTTTTCTATTCTTTGTTGATACTTATTTAATGCATACAAAAATTTATATATATATATATATTTTGACCGCACAGCAATGGCATAGTTGTAGTCAGAAAAAGGTATGAAATTCACATTTGCACAAGTCTACGTCAAATATGCAATGTAACTTCAGTTACAGGTGTTTTAACGATATGGTGAAATAGGAGCAAAAGAAGAAACTAATTAACCTTTAACTCAACGGTGAAATCTCCAGGAATAATTCCAAGTAATTTTTCTCCAGGGATGCTGATTGGTATACGGTGACAAAGTAACTTCACTGCATCTGCTTCATACACCTATAAGTCCACACATATATACAACCAATCAATGGAACAACTTGACAAAAACATCAAAGGTGAACATATCAACAATTTCAAACTCACTTCATTTTGATTCAAGGGTGTAGTGTTATCAACTCCCCCTTCTATTTTTGCAAGAACAAGCTTCATTGCTGCAAGTGCATCCTCCAAACAATCATGAGGAGCACCTTCCTTCCGAAGCTCATATCCCAAAACTGACTGCAATATGCCAACAGTTAAGATCGAGATAAAATAGTTTATATTAATTCCACAAAACCACATCAACTACTAAGGTAGATAATAAATGCTAGTAGCAGCATATTAAACATATAAGTTCACCAAGAAACTCCATAAATTGGTATACCATCTAAAAATTTAGACATTCGAGACTTGCCTTACACAGATCATTTAAAGACGGTCTCCTGAAATTGGAGCCACTCCAATATTTAAAGATAAGGGAGGTGTCAATTACTCTTGTATGCTCTACCTTGAGTGCTGCATTAATAGTAATAAAAAGTAACATAGATGATTAAAATTCGCAAACAACGGGTGATAAGTTCGGCCAAACATATATACGAAACAGGCAGGGCCAGATTGACCCCAAATGCATTTCTGTCCAAAATTGATAGTTTCTTATATAAAGAGTTAATGTGTCACATATGATTACTATAATTTATATCATTCCGATAATTATCTATTTCTTGCAACCTCTAGCGGAGATTCGTCTCTTACAAGGCCAAGTCATGTATCGCCAAAATTACAAATAAACTGGGTCTTATATCACAAAACTTATTTACCTTGTAGATCATTATTTAGACTGTGCCCAACCAATATGGTTCCTCTTGCTAGCAATTTCATCATGGATTCCTATTATGCATGTGACAACTTCAGCAGCAAAAAAACTTGGCAGAGGTTCAAGCAAATCACCAAATAGTTCAGAGTTTCACCTGTACATCTTGCAAAGAGCAAGTAACTTGTTCCAAGTCTTTAGCAGCAACCCCAGTTATATGAGTTCTATAATCAACAACTGCTTTATCTGGTTTCACAAGTGTATCGAGTTTGACCTACAAGGTTCTCAAAACAAACTCATCACTTTAACTTCAAAAAGAAGTGCAGTTCAAATATAATTATAATATTAACTTAATAATAGGGTATTGGATGTACCTGTAAATCACGGTCAACAACACAAACCCTAACCAGGGCATCAGTGCCATCTTCACAGAGTACCATCTCACAATCAACTGCAATCATTGTATTAGATCTCATTGCCTTATTCTTCTGTCTACTCTTTGTAGCACACCACCCCTGCACCAACGATGAGTTAGTTCAAAATACATACAAACAATCTTATTTTTTTTTTTATAATCTTTGGTAGGTGATAGAACATGATAAACAATGCAGAATATTTCCTCCGTGTCATTTTAAAAAATCTTATACACAAATAGAATAAAGTTATTGTTGGATATAGTGTCCAAGGTCATCAAATGAGCCGGTAATATTTGATATAATAATAGAGTCCTTTTGGGTTGCCCTTAAAACAGAAGCTAATGATTACTTAAGGGACTGGTTTGTCATTATTTAATAGTTTAAATTAATTGATACAAAGTCCAGGGGGTAAATATAGAATAAAGGAATCCCATTAGATCTCAATTAGGATTCTACATATTCTCTATAAATAGAGGCTTAGGGTGAAAACCCTAATTGCTCATTCCTCTTTTCTTCCTCCCCTTTGTGGTCGTCGAGACGTCAACCACTCCCTCCCCTCTCTTGATTTCGGTTTATTCCATCCTTCTCTAAGGTTTGGTTTAATCAATCAAGCTTAGAGGTTACACCCGGTAATCTAAAGGTTGTCGTTTTGGGTGTGATTCCATTAGAGGGATTCTCCTTTGGATCCTCTTCCATTCAACATTGTGGCTAAAACACGTTCACAAGGATTGTCTCCGATAGCAAACAATGTAAGTCTTCTAGTCGTTTAGTTAGTTACATCAAGTTTTGTAAACTATTGATTCTTAGCTAGGTTTTTAATCATGAACTAACTAGACAACAATTGTTTTCGCTGCCATATTAGATTGTGTTAATTGCATGAAAACCTAACAGTGGTATCAGAGCCATAGGTTTATTAAATTGTTAGTACTAAATTGAATATTTTAAGGAGATATATACATATATATATATATGTGTGTGTGTTAAAATATATATATGGCTGTTAGATTTTCATGCAATTAACACAATCTAATATGGCAGTGGAAACAATTGTTGTCTAGTTAATTCATAAAAACCTAACAGTTATTGCATGCATCGTAATAGTAAGGCAAAGTTCAAAGTATATATATGTCACCAACCTCTTCATATGATGGAAACGAGTAATTTTGTGCATATTGTGGATGACCAACAGTCTTGTAGACCAGCTCCTGCACTTGGCACATGCTACAGGGATTGAGATTCAAGCAACGTATAAAGTAGATTGAAATCCCTCGCGGATCAGTATAAACTGGCAGGGCATCTATATAAATTAAATGCTATAGTTTATTGGCATTTTACTTCAAAGTGAAACTTCACCTAAGTAACTATTAATCAATGGAAACCTGAACAATTCAAAAGCACAATTTCCTACATATGATCTATACCAGAATCTAGGGAAGGTAAAGGGAATACTGCACCATCCAATACACAACTAAGGGAGCCTCATTCTCTTACTACGACCGAATAAAGTTTCAAAAAATAATACAAATAAATCATAACAAACCTGTTCAGGGGACATTTTATCCGCTTTCTTTTCGATATGCTCCACGCTTGCATGCGTTTCAACCACTTTATCAAAAAACTGTAACAAAAAGGCGTAATTATGATCATAATCTCAAAAGATACGGTTCATAGTATATAACTATGTTCCACTAAAACCGCTTACTTTCAAATCATCAGCATTGCTAAATGTTTTCAAGAATGCAATCAATGCCTCAGGAGACCTCCTTGCAGGATCACTCAAACTGATCCCAACCTTCTTATCATAAACACTCAAAAAATCCTTCCAACCTCCATCATTACCTTTCATTCCTTTCTTTTGTGCCAATTTCACAATGTCAACCAAAACCTAACAATTCAAAGTCATCAAAGCCACGTCAGCATAACAATTCTTAGGTGGCTCTCATTTGGCCTTCCTCTATATATTTTATAAATAGAAATAGAAGCATACTCCCTCCAATTTCATATTAACTATGATTGATGATAAAAAAAAAAAAAATGCAGGATATTTCTATGTATTTTACTAAAAAATCGAACTTTATTAGTAATTATGCAACAAATACAAAAAATATTACTGCTAATGAAAAGAACAGCTGAATAAACAGCATGTTATGGAGAGAAACTTTAATTTGTTATATATCAATTCAGAAATTACAAAAAAGTTTACCTCTTTGGTAGTATTTTCTATCTTCTCCATTGAAAGCAGATGTTTTTTTAACGGAATACTACGAGGTTGGAAATTTTTGTGACTGAAATTATTTTAGGGTTTATAAGTGTAAGTGTTAAGGTTTATAATAAGGACGTTATTGCAAGTTTGCAACAAACTGCTTCCTTCAATGATGATAGACTTGTTACGGGCTTCATTTTTGGGTTTCTCTAAGCATTTAAAGGGCCTAATGTCCCTGTATGAATAGAGCACGGCCCATTAGATAATGTAGTAGAATTTTCTTCTCAAAGCACTAGAATTTGAGTACTAGTTATCAAAATGAGCCTCAATCTGTAAGAGATTAATAAGTCCTGTTATTAAAAAAATTAGTTAAAAACTATTCAAGTCTATATATCACAATGATAATGAATGGATAGGATGGCTATCTTTTGGATAAAAGAAATATTAAAACTGAAATAAATTTTATAATGCTGCATCATAAAGTCTAGAAAAATACTTCACATTGTTAAATCAAAAAAGCATCAATTCTAAGTTCGTTTTAGGCTCCATACAACTTTGAACCGCTGCTGATCTTATATTTCCGACATAAGCTAGACATGAGTTTACACTCTATCCAATTACATAACACGTCACCTAACCAAGATCACGTCAAAAATGCTTTCAATACAAGACATGTTAGCATGTTAGGATCCATCGGTTAGTTAGTATTAAACCGAGTGAACACCATCCACATCATAACCAGGCTACACGTTGGCTCTAAAATCACATGTAAAGATTTTCCAATCCTACACCCAGTATATAAGTCATGCGAGGTTGCACTTTAAATCAATAGATGATAAATAGAGTGATACCTTAACTCATATATTAAACAATATATCTTTTTCCTTATTAGAGTACAAACCCAACTTACAAAAGCACAGAAAATGTAAACAACTACTCACATGATATACACAATTGCTATTATTATAATTGCATGCATATTTTAATCGGTGGTAACAGATCCACACTAATGAAAGATCTATTCAGAATGACGAATTTTACAAAACTTTTTTTCTAAATTATATATCCCGTAGCTTTTCTTAATAAATCTTGAAAACATCTTTTTATTTTTGTAAAAAGAAGTAAAGAAATAATGATCGCACTTATTAACTTATGAGTCGTACAAGCGCAGCCATTACAAGGTCCGTGTCCGATCTTTCTCCCATTCCCAGGGACTAGTATGTCTTCCAAACGATTATTGCAACGTTCAATGATCATATATATTTCACACACAATCACCACGAAAACATGCATTTATTTCGAATGAAAATTGATCACATAACTTATGGCTGTTATGTTATTTTGATAACACAAAACCAACCACCATTAGATTATAGATGAGAGATGATTATTAGCTTATCGTACATACATGCAAATAGAATATCAATACTAATGATCTGATCTAATACCATTAATAACTCACCAAACCCAAAGAAATGAGTTAATCTAATTGCTTTTTCTCCTAGCATTTAAACAATCAGTATCACATTAATGATTAGGATTTCAATTTCCAGATAATGGTATAATTTGGAGTATATCCAGACCTAAAACACGCCTTAATTAACAGTTAATGAATGAATAAAATACAAAGAGCAATAAAGAGAAAAAGAAAAAAAAAACATAAATAAAGAGAAGCAAGAAATGGCAGAAAAACATTAGGAAGTGTAGGGTCTGTTGGAAGAATTAATAACAGGCAGGGCATAAATCAGGGGCCGGGGTTCTCACGTTCTTCTATTTTCAATGAACAAATAAATGTCTCTTACTCCAAACACTTTATTATTTATTACAATACTACATGGATACACACAATTTATTACTTTTTAACAACGTTTACTTAATTGATACTTGTGTCTTATTGAAAAACATACATGATATAAATACTTGGTGTAGTGGTGACTGGTGGTATTATTTTATATATTAGTTCTGGTCCTGGACAGTATATGTAATAAATTATCGATGAATTTTTTGTTCCACTTACTTGATTATGAACTACTGTGTCACTGTATTAGTTTTAAATGAAACGTGTTACAATATATAAATGCATCAAATGAGTCATTAACACATAATCTTAGTCGATCATCCTTCATTGAGTGTAAATGTAAAATGATTGACACTCAATCCTTTGAGGAAATCACATACACTAGTTGGATTTGATTAGTGTTCGGCAATTTTCAACACGATTCGAAACTCAACTCGAACTCAATCCAAAACAGCAGGTTTAGGGTCGAGACTGGGTTAGCCAATTTTGGGTTGGATCAAAATACTCAATCCGATAATCAAATCGATTTGGTTTGGGGGTTGACCAATTCTTACTGGCCAACCCAAACCAGTCAATCCTACTGAATGCAAATTGTCACCCGTAAATTTGATACCGTGACTAGGTTTAGGGACAGGGCCGGTCCTGAGGGTGTGCAAGGTGTGCGACCGCACAGGGCCCCCAAAAAAATAGGGCTCGAAAATTAGTCATTATATATAGTATATGTTAATAAATGTTAAGATATACCACTTAATGTAAAATGGATCATAAACTTTGAGCAGATCTATTGTACTATCTTTCATTTGTTTTGATTATTTTTATAACAATTATTGACTTATTGTAGTTTTAATGGATTTTGTTTATATAGAAAAGAAATTTAAGGGCCCAATTTTATTTTTCATCCAGGAACCTCAAAATTAACGGACCGGCCTTATTTAGGGATATAAGAAAATGAACTACGTTATATTTGTCTGATTTATACTATTCACAATTGAAAACGTTAAGTGTTCTTATTTTGATAATGTTCTTGCTTAAACATTACAGACTTAGAGTAATACCTTTACGCATTATTTTCATTTATAATGAAAGCGACTTAGTATTAGTAGATTTTCTTTAAGTTTGAACCCGTAATATGTAAGTTAGTGTTTTATTCCAAGGGAATCCAATGATGAAAATATTATCTATTTTGGTGGGTTCTTGAGAACTTAAATGTAGGTTCACAAGCTTTAATTAACCATGAGGTTTTTTACCCTTGCGATGTTATGAGTGTAGCAGATATGGATGACTTTATTTGTTTTGATTATAATAATAAGTCATAATAAACCGCGTTAGATAATTAAGATAACAGTAATAATTTGTAGAGTAATAAAATTAATCATACATAGTTATTTTACAAATATAGAAACACAACTAAAACATGAGCAGTAATGTATAGTTTCTTTTTGTGTAGTATACAAATCATCTAGCTAATCATAGGTCTTCCAAGCTATACATAAATGAATAAACATTTGTCTATAAGGAAAATGTAAGTGTCATTTTTCTTATTGAATTCCTAGTTGTAATCAATTGATGATGTCAAAAGTGTATGGTTCAATTCCAAATTTTCCTTTGGAATAAGCCACAAACGAAACTAAACAAGGGAGATAAACTTTTGTCCTCCAGAGTTGCAATCAGTCTTCAAATGTATGTATTTTGCATGTCATCATTCGTATTGTTTTTTTGCTAATATAGTACTTTGCTATACATGTCACATGTGAGTTTAACTTAATATATTACCAGGAGATCCAGACTGTTTGTAGTAATAAGTTTTTCATCAATAAATAAATATAAATATAATGGTAAATAGAAAACTTTTTACATTTTAAAATCTTTGTGATCCACTAATATTGCATAAATAATATCCACGATATGATGTTGTACAAATGTCCAATTAGGTGTGGATCTGACTGTAGAAAATGCAAAATGATTCTCATGTGTAATCTAGTATATTAATTGCATTCGCATTTGAAAACAATATCTAATCTTAATTGTTGGTTGAATATTATATTATTATATACTTAGTTTGTACCTAACTATCTAATGTTTGGTTGCTTAAGCATATAAAGCTTATTAAACTTGAAAGTTGCAACATATATTATTGAAAAATTAACTGGTTTACATTTCAAAGAATTAAAATACATTATTATATTTAAAACTCATAGTTGATGCAACCCTCAAAAACCAAATTCCAGAGTAAACAGGGGAAGCCACAAGTATACAAGATTGGGAAAAAATAAATACAACAAAGTTAACATTATTAAAATCAATTTCCTTGAAGTATTAGCTAACTATATTTTCTTATAAAGTTTGACTTAATTAAGATATCGAAAATACATGAATTACCTCTATACCCTTTGTGCAATAAGTTATTTATACAATGTTCAACAAACATTAAACATTTTATGTTTTCATTTTATTATCATTATTATATTTGTACAAAAAATAAATACAACAATTTATACTTTTATTAAACTTCAAAATCACTTCATTCATAAAGTCAGTGTGCTCCTACTGAAATATTATCTATAAAATAATAAAAAAGTAATTATATCGCTATTCAAAAATATCATGTTGTTTAACGAACATGCAGTTCTACATAGATAACATATATAATTTGATAGTATCCGCCACATTATACGGGGAAATGCTATTTATTTATGAACTTTATTGAAAGTGACTTATAAATATTATATATATATATACACGTATTTATAGTAAGAAATAGATAACTCAACGAACAACACATATTTTGTAACGAAGAGTTTATTTGAATCATACGTGACAATAAACTTGGTAAAAATATAATTTTGAGTTATAGTTTTAATTAATATCCAGCTAATTTCGATATCTGATTTTCAATGATAGAAAAAAGGAAAATAATTATAATAATAATAATTAATATTAATAATTAATAATAATAATAATAATACCAAATCTCGGTGTACCCCATGCTTTCCCAAACCCTAATTGAAGACAAAAACAGTCAAAGTCTTTATAGCACCTACTTTCACCTATAGAACCATCATTTCATTCCAAGCGCGTGTACATACGTCCCACTCATCAACCCATCGTCAAATATTTCAGGACGTGATATCCCGCCACGTCCGGTGCGTGTAATACACAACTTGGAAACACATGGATCGTACGTATATGTCTTTCTCAGTTTCACGTACATGTCTCTTTTCTGACCGCAGATTAAAGGAAGTCACATTTAGCCCCTACAGTATGTACTGTTAGCATTTTCAACTTAGCCTTGAATGTTTTAGCAAAGCTAGTCCCATGCTTTTTTCTTCTCCAACTTCTTCACAACACAAAAAATATAACTCTAATTTTTAGATATTTTCTCCATATTTTACAATAATAACGGACCATTTAAAACTAAGACAAATCAGGATTTTTATCATGCTTTCTAATGGCATGTGTGTTTTCATAAAATTTAATAAATATGAATCACAATATAATTATTTTAGTTGCCTTTCGGTTTAATTTATAAACATATAAAACTCGAAGTTGTAAAAATGGTTTAAATTTGAATTACGTGACTAAAGGGACTATCAGATGTTATACTTAAGATATTCTACATAAGATATGCTTATACGAGCATTTTGAACGTAAAGTAACATGTCCATTATGTTAAGACAAAAACGCGAATATAAGTTTTACCTTTTATTATTATATGTCAAGTTCTCATTAACCATTAATTATATCACGTTGATTTAACATTTAGTAATAGTAGATTCTATCAATCAAGGACTAAAGTATCAAAGTATTATAAAGTGTTGAGATTTTTGTAGAGTCCGAGTAATTTTTCATTTGGTAAATTTATATTAAATTATAGAATAATATGATAGCCAGATTATATTGAATTCAAAGTAAATGACACAAATCTAAATTGATTCTTAATTTTTTTCTGTCAAACTTATAAACTTACCATATATCAAAACTAATTAATTTTATTTTATGATTGTGATTGTGACGGTAGAATCAACTTAGAAAAAAAAACTTATAGATATCGGTCTAAAGTCTTTAAGGGACCATTTTAAAAAGAATTGAAAAGTCGAAAGGGTAAAGTGTTGAAAAGAAGAAAAAGCTGCCCATCTCCCCGTATATACGATCGAATGTTGCCGTTACATTCCATTTTCTCGAGAGTCAAACTCTCTCTCAAAATACCACCATTAAACAATTGTAAAAAAAAAAAAAAAAACATTAATTAAAAACCTTATAGAAAACAGAGAGATAAAAAGATGAAAAAGCAGCAGAGCAACAACAGATGAAAGAAGACAGGCGTGAAGGGGTTTACAGATAAAAACCCATCTTCTTCCTTTTTTGCCTGTTTATTTTGGGCCTCTCTCTCACTAGAATTGCAGAGATTAGGGTATAGTCTAGAGAGAGAGAGAGAGAGAATACAATGTTAGCTACAAAACCTTTGTTTTCTTGAAGATAATGAATAGAGTCACTTAGTAGTATTATTATTATCATAAGATAAGAAGATGTCAAACCAAAATCAAAATCCTACATTTGATTTTGAAAAAGATGGTCTTTTTTGTGATGAACAAGAAAAAGATTTAGACTTTGGATATGGGTTTGGTTTATTTGAAGAAAAAGTTCAAATCTTGAAGCAAAAAGACCATTTTTATACTCATTTTGAAAATGATCTTTTATGGGAAGAAGATGAGCTTTTTACCCTTTTGGGTAAAGAGAAAAATGTTGGTTTAGGAGATGATGAGGGTTTGATTAATGATAGTGGTTTAATGGTTTTAAGAAAAGAATCTGTTGATTGGATGATTAGGGTCAGTAGTCATTATGGATTTGTTGCAATGACCACCATTTTAGCTATTAATTACTTTGATAGGTTTTTGTTTAGCCCTAATTTTCAAGGGGATAAACCCTGGATGAATCAGCTAGCTGCTGTTGCTTGTCTTTCTTTAGCTTCTAAAGTTGAAGAAATCCAAGCACCACTTCTTATGGATTTACAAGTATGTGTTTATATTTTGTAGTCTATTTAAACGGATTCCAAGTGTTTGTGAAATGTCAATGTGCCTAAGAAGTTTTGTTACTAATGTAGAGTTTTTTTTTTATCAGGTTGAAGGAACAAAATTTGTGTTTGAATCAAAGACTATTATGAAAATGGAACTTTTGGTGCTTTCTTCTCTTCAATGGAAGATGAATCCAGTAACTCCACTTTCATTTTTGGACTACATTATGAGGAGGCTTGGTTTAATCACTCATCATCGACATTCGGAGATCGTTAGGATGTGTGAAAGACTTGTTCTTGCTGTTGTCAATGGTAAGCTTGTGCATATGCTTCCAGTTTGTCATCACCTAACTGTTTTGGCTGTAAATTACAGTCATTATCGTAATGTGTTGGGACTAATAATCATACATCCATCATTTACACTTTTTATCAGTTTGCTTTCATAGATAGTTGCTAAAATCATTGTTGTATAATTTGTAAATTTGCTTGTATAAATTGCACTAAATAGGATTATGCTTTCACTTTAGTTCTACTTTGGTATTTGTACTCCATTTTATTTAGTAAAACCAACTACCTTTCGAAATTGTTATAGAAATTATTGAACTTTGAAAATCATTTGCAAATGCATTCGTCCCATAAAGTACCCAAAATAATCAGTTATGAAAGTACAACGGTTTTAAAGTCCTTTCACTTTTTGTTCAAATCAAGTAGCTGATCTTTGTAGTATTATCTCAGATTCAAGGTCTCTGGATTATCTTCCCTCTGTAATGGCTGCTGCTACAATGCTTCTTGTGATCCAAGAGGTTGATCCTAACAGTGCATTTGATTATAATGATCGACTCAAGGTTTTTCTTGAAATCAGCGAGGTTTGTTCTTCATCATTTTTGCCTACTTTGTGTTACATTTTACTTATGAAACTTTGGACAACTAGTTGAAAAATATATCACTTATATATGAAATAAATGAATGTGATGATGAGAACAGAATCAAATAATAAACCCAAAGGTAGAGGAAGTATAAGGTCAACCAAGTACCATTAGTAACATGAATGCACTAAGGCTAGAAAAGTTAGGTGGATTAATTACTACTGGTACTTGTTAACCACTAATACATGGTATAAGAATCCAGGATACACGATTGGTCAGTATTTGTAAGTAATGGTACTGTGTAATAGTTTTTGTTTGAAAATCATATATTACGCATTCTTCGCTCCCAACAATACATTTGTAACAAGTTTTGTAGATTTCAGTCTCTACATAAATTCTCTGGCTTTGCAACTGTGCGTTTTATAGAACTCAACCTTTTCATGTTCATATGTGTATATACAGAAACACATCCCTCCATTGTAAATCTTGTAGAATGCGCTATGACTTAATTACACGTTAACTAGCTCTGATAGCAACTAAACCATCATTCTTACAAAAATTGTCATTAACACCATTAAACTTCGTATCAGTTAGAAGTTTTGGAAAGGAAGTTACTTGGCATTTTATTTTCATAGTTTCTCCATAACCATAAGTAGTTCTTTATTATCTCTACAAGAATGATAGTCTGAAAGTTTATCACGTTGTTTCAAATATTGAAACCTGAATTTTGTGTAAAATTATGACAGGAAAAAGTAGAAAATTGTTCTGAATTTCTCCTGGAAGTATCGGATAATATTCATGGAACTAGCTACTTAATAAATCAGAAGCGGAAGTACCTTCATGCCCCTGGAAGTCCAGATGGTGTGATTGATTCTTATTTCAGCAGTGATAACTCTAGTGATTCATGGGCAGTTGCTGCATCGGTATCATCTTCACCAGAACCCGTGTTGAAGAAGATCCGGGCTCAGGAGCAGCAGATGAGACTGGTGCCAGGGATTCGTGGGTCGATCCGCACCCTTAACAACGCTTATTGATCTTAATGTTAGTGTGGTAATAGTTTTCCATATTTATTTGCCAACATATGTTGTTAAGGTGCAACTACATCGCTAATCAATAAGTATTTCTGGCTAGAACCATGTATTCTGTTTGATTATAGGAGCTTGATTCTTGCTCTCTCAACATTCTTTTGGCTGGATTTGAGTTTGTTGAAGTAAGAACTCTAGTTTATAGATCAGATATGCTTGTTTCCTATTCATTTTCTGGATTTAGGGGTTTTAACTCAAATATTCCCTACTGTTACTTGAAAAAGAAAAAAATAAAGAATGTTACGAGTATGTCTTGTCATGGCCAAAAAAATAAAATAAAATGTAGTACTGCCTGCAGATCGTTGCCTTAACATCTTAGTTTATCTCTTGGTTGTGCGTCTGCACGAAAAAACTCATCATAACATCTTATAATTGTTTGCTTCATTTTGCCGAACCTCGAATTATAGGTTTAAAACTTCAAGTATTGATGATACTAGATCACTGTTAATCCTCTTGACCGATCCCTGATCACCTAATTACTTCAAACACAAAGAAGGAAATTTGGCTCACAATATTGGCTAAGCAAATACGTATGCTGTCAAAATATCAATAAAGGCATCTTTGAGTTTAAAAGCAAGTTACATCGACTTGTTGGGTTTGCTTCCTAGTTGCTACTTTTTCTATAATCGTAGTATGCTACTATTTGGTCGATGAGGTGCACGAGGAGTGTTGAGTGTACATTCATATCAGGCAAAACTTGATGCTACTAATACAACTTATCACGCGTAGAATACAACATTATAAGTTTACAACCATAATACAAGTATAGGTATTGAAGTGTATGAGTAGGTAAGTGACTTTAATGGAAGCAAGCAGAGGAGAGCAGAGCAGAGCAGAAAAGGGACTCTGAATTTTGCTGCCTTCTTTACCTTGGCATTACAACAGTCATGAGTGAAAGCAACTTACTTACCCCTACAATACAAAAGCACAATCACATTTATCAGTTTGGCCAAATGACCATTTTACCACTACACATTTATATTTAAGACCCTTATAATTAAATCTTACTATTTAATTCTTTTTCAATCATTGGGATATAATATTGATTTTCATGAATTATCAGCTATCATATAGGATTGTTGTTCATGGAATCAATTTTCTTGATAATTATTATGTTTGTTGGTTGCATTGCTTTTAACGAAGATAGCACTTCACATGCTAATTTTATCATTTTAAGTTTAAAATGATATCAAAATTGATATGCTGCTATAATATTTAAAAACTCAGTAAGTGCTGATTTTATTTTTACTTTGCTTGTCTAACAGCAGGCCACAAAGTGGTGGTTTAGCATGTTTATTATTTGGATGATAATCAGATAAAAATAATGTAATTGATAATTGTTGTCAAAACATTAAAAAAAAACTTATGAAAGAAAAAACTTAAAATAATCATAAACCTTTTACTGGTTAACTGTCAGTGTAAAAGCATCTTGAAATAATGACATTTAGTTGGTCTCTCATCATTTATGTAGTTAGATCATATAACATTTATTTATACCCACCATTGATATACCAATTATATGGTCGCATATAGTTTCTTTTTTCCTTTCAAAATAAGCAATACTTTAAAGCGTTTGACTCTGATATAAATAGGCTTATATTATACAACTTACCTTATTGGCAGATATATTACTCGAGAGCCAATCGAGACCTTCATAGAGTCCTTCACCAGATGTTGCACATGTACTCTGTACATACCTGTTTTCATTCAAACTGCTCATTAATCAAGTTCTATTGACTCAAAACTATATAAATGCACATTAAATTTTTTGGGTAAAAACTTGATAAATGAACTGAACAATTTTGGTGTAAAACTGTAAATGACTGGCTTACCAACGACGATGGCGTAGGGAATGGAGGCCAAGTTTATCAGTGATTTCAGAAACCTTCATAGCATTTGGAAGATCTTGTTTATTGGCAAACACGAGTATTGTAGCCTCACGAAGTACATGCTAGAAAAAAGATGTTTAGGTTTTCAATCATGTTAAACAAAGCTAATGTCCTAACTGATTTAAAAACGATTAAGGTGATATATAAACCTCATTGAGCATGCGGTGAAGCTCGTCTCTAGCTTCTGTAATTCTATCTCGATCGTTGCTGTCAACAACATATATAAGTCCTTGTGTGTTTTGAAAGTAGTGTCTCCACAAGGGTCGAATCTTCATATAAAACAAGTCGTAAATCATAGATTAAAAGCCATGAAAATTACACGTAACTAGTTACTTAATTCACATTTACAAGATTTTCTATACGTACCTTGTCTTGTCCTCCCACATCCCATACCGTAAAGCTAACATCCTTGTACTCCACGGTCTCAACATTAAAACCTGGTTTATGTTCACTAATTACTATTTAATTAAGAAAACTAATTAACAAGCTAAACATGTATGATATTGATATGTAGAGGGGTTAAGCTACCGATTGTTGGAATGGTAGTAACGATTTCTCCAAGTTTAAGCTTGTAAAGAATGGTGGTTTTGCCAGCAGCATCAAGTCCTACCATCAAAATCCTCATTTCTTTCTTTGCAAACAACATTTTCACTAATCTCGATATCGCCATGCCCATTTTTTCTCGATACAACCAATTAAGAAACGAAATCAAGTTTTGGTTTTTGTTGTGGGTTACTGTAAGCAAGATATAGAATTTGGTTTTGTTCTAATTGAATGTTTAAAATGCTTGATATTTAATCAATTGATTTGAGAATAAAGGGATAAAGAATGGGATTCCAATGGGAATTAGATGTTCTGAACGAGTGAAAAAAACAGGATGGAACCAATTTTTGCTTCACTTTATTTAAACTTTTGAGTTTCATTTTTCAAAGGTGAAAAAGTGATTCCAGTTACTTGGTTTTACTGTAATAAATAACTAAAACGAATATAACCTTGTAGTTTTTCAAATAAAACTTATACCTATACTTTATGACGACGATTAGAGATATAAATCAATACATTATAATTTTGAACTCTAAATTTATCGTACAAACAAGTTAGATAGCGCAAAAAAGATAACTACTAACATAGAATAAATGTGTTATCCTAAACTATTAGGGTAATAAAACTGTACATTGTAAATAAATAATATTGAAAAGTAAAAGTACAACGAGACACCAATAAAACTAAATGAAATATCGACAAAATATTTAGTCGATGGATGTGGCTAATTTTTGGAAATAACCTCCCTTGCGGATTGAAGGGCGGATGAAACAGAAGCAGCAGCATTTTCTAAAATTGCACCGCTAGTGTTACCACCTTTGTTGGTGGCAACGGGAGAGGCAGCTGTGGGTGGTTGAGGTTGTTGCGAAGCCTCGACCACCCTTTGTTCTTGCCGTTGCATTTGGCCACCAGATGTCATATAATCCATTTTCTCTTCCTGTGTGGCACCTCCATTTTGTTTCTAATATACAAAAGCCAAAATCAATCTACCAAAAAGGCAAAAAAAACATACATAGCTTGGAAGATTTAAGAGAAAAATATTACCATATTCGATGTTGATGCCTTCATAGTTATTCTGTATTCTCTCTGGGATTTAAGAGCATCAAGTTCATAAATTAATATTTGTAATTTGGAATATGTGATGGGAAATTTAGCTTTGGAGGAGATGTTCTGTGATTAGTTATTTACCGGCTTTGTGTGGTTAAATTGCTCTTAAAAATGTAGGGTACACAATTACTACAAATTTAATTGGATTTAACTCAATTTGGTGTTTATAAAACTGTTAATTAATTAAATGGGGACTCAGATTTCTTTAAAGTAACATGACGGGTCATATTATTTACCTTTAAGTACTGAAGACGAAAATGAATATAATTATTAAAATAAACAACAAATGGCATACCACATACTCGATCTTATTTGATCCATCAAGATACATATAACTTGAGAGGTCGCGATTAGTAGAGATTATATATTAGATTAATGAGTTATGTTTTTAGATAAATAATTTAGAAAATTGTTAACATGTAAGAAACTGACATTTTTACGTTTGGCTCATTGCTTATAACTTCTTTTTTCCTTTTCTAAAGGGTCATAATCTTGTAAAACTACAGACCGATTACATATATTTGCTTCAAAAATCACCTAAACCACTGAGTGCCAAATGACAACAAAACAGAAATACAAGACACAAGCCACACCAACACAAGGTCATGACTAGATGAACCCATTTCATTACTAACGAACTTTTTTATTTCAATCAGATATTTGAACCATTATCAGTAACATGCAACTAAAGTGCTAAACTAACCAAATTATTTACATAATTTAAAGCTGTCATCTCCATTTTCTCCAAATCCACATATAGAAGTTAAAAAAAAAAAGAAAAAAAAGAAAAAAAAAAGTTAATTTAAAACAACCAATTACATATTTTCAAATCATGAACACACATCTCTCTACAAAAGACTACAATTACGACCTTTTTCAATAATATGCAAAGCCAGTAGAAGGGAATTTGTCAAGAGCATGTAACACCTCTTTCATATGTGGTCTCTTCTGTGGGACCGCTGATATACAACTATAAGCCACTTTCAACAATCCCAACAAAGTCTCCTCTTTGTCTTCCATGTCAGCACGAATTGCCACGTCAACCATTCTCAACACCTTTTTCTTCTCTTCAACCGCCAATGTGGCGCTCCATGTCATACTAGCCGGCCCAAACTCATCTGAAACAATAACCCTTCCGGTTAATAGTTCAAGCAACACCACACCATACGAGTACACATCCCATTTTGGGCTAGGCTTCAGGTTTCTAAGTGACTCTGGTGCGTAATATGGAGAAATGCAGCCCAATGTACTTGGGCTTGGGCTTGGGTTTGGCCCACTATTTATGATGTCCATAAAACCATCTCGAGAAGCAGTTGACCTCATGCTACCAAAGGTTCGGGCTGATCCACCCACTTTGCAACTATGATCGCCTACCACTAGTCTTTCAAGCCCGAAATCTCCTATCTTGGGCTCCATATCAGATCCTAACAAAATGTTACTGGGTTTAAGATTCCCGTGCACTTGCTTCTTATCGTGGATGTACAATAGCCCACGGGCTGTTCCTTTCGCTATCTTAAGCCTCACTTCCCACGGCAGCGGACATGGTGAAGATCCCGCCTTCTCTGCAAAAAGTACAAGTCAATAATGTTAATGACTTTTCTATTGTGTGACATTATAACATCTAGTCATTTAATGGAACATTGAACTTGCACTATAAAGAATTTGTTTAATTATGTGCCTCTATTATGACATTCAGTTGATCATATGGACACGTGACCTTTAATGCTATCATATGCCATGGACCAAAAGTAAACTAATGTGCCTTTATCTAGTCATTTAATTCAAAGATCATTACAAGAATAAGGATGTATATTCTGCAATCTTAACCTTTTTATAAAATAATTATAAAGAAAATTCCAAAATTGCAAACTACTTGCAACTTGTTATCTTAGAGTCATATGCTATAGGGGTTATTTTAACTTATTCAAATGAAAAGGAATTAATTAACAAGAGTTCTGATGTATGTTGTATCTTTTGTTGTCTTTGTTTTGGTAATATATTAATGCAGTTAAAAAAAATTAACAAGAGATTATTGAAAAAGTACAATACAAATGTTAAAATATTAAAAGATTAAGAACCCAAGTGTACGTTCAAGATAGTAGAAAATGTAATTAAATAGCTAAGTTAGACATTTAGTTATTATTTTATAATCGTATCTATACAATAAAATCACAGATTAAAAAAATCACTTGTAAATCTAACTCGTCCATTTTTCACCCGGTTGACCAGTTTTACCTATAACGCATTCTTCTATGTTCCATTAATTAATTTTTCTAGGTCCGTACCTGTTATAAACAATATTTTTAAATTACATATTTTTGGAAGAAATTTAGGTACCAAATGCTAAATGTACACACTCGAAATGCTAAATCACACAAAAAAAATCAAGGTTTTAAAACATGGTTCGAATAATCCGGTCCGACCGATTGGATTAGAAAATTATAACTTTCCAGCCTATTGTAAATTGGTTTTTTTTGACAAGTTTAACCAAATCAAAAACCGGCCAGTTCACCAGTCGAATTGAGAACCTTAACTAGATCTAACCATTTTCTTTTTCAATTTTGTTTTTATGTTCTATAATTTGAGTAAAATTACTAAATGGCCAAACACACTCCATCCGACGGAAACCCTAAATCGCAAATCTCCAAATCGGGCCAAATCCTTCCATCTCTGGCCGCTTCTCAACATCTCTAACCAATTCCCTCCATCTCCGATTAAAATGCTACCCCATGCAGTTAACCATAAAACCCAGGGATACGGACCAGGTTCAACTGTAAAATGATTTTCAAAACAATGCAAAAAAGAATGGAAATAAAGAGATAACTCACTGTAACGTGTATTGGCTAAGCTGCCATAGGGAACGTAGTCGTATATGACAAGTTTCTCGTCCACGCCCCAATAAAACCCACGGATACGGACTAGGTTCGGGTGAACCAGCTTCGCGATCACCCTAACCTGGTTCTCAAAATCCCTAAACCGATCCAACCCGTTTTCACCGATCCGTCTCACTGCTAGCGACTTACCATCCTCCAAAACCGCCTTGTATATTATGCTCGACCCCGTGGCGCCTAAAATATACGCAGACGCTTTTAATAATGTCTCGAGCTCTAACTCCTTTTCGCCACCATCAACCGTTACCAAACCCTTTTTCTCCACTTCTTTTCGCGTCAAGTTCTCCATTTTACCAGTTTCCATCATTTCGGTCTTGGAGCATTCCGAGCTCGAAATTTCGCTCAGTTCTTCGTCTTCTGTGCTTTTTCGCTTCATTAAACATCCCCATGACCGTAACCGTTTATGTTCTTCATCCGATGACGTTGCCCAATCGTAATCCTTATTCGAATCCTTCTCGTTATTTTGTTGACTATCTGAACCACCCGCTTGACGTTTCTTCAAAACGTAAATAAAAACTATAGCCAACAACGCGACAACCGCGATGTCTCCAACCACAATTCCAACAATCGTGCTCGTTCTAAACTTTGATTTGGAAGACACGCTTGAAGTGTTCGACGAACTGCTTGAAGAAGGGATTGTTTCTGGGATCCCCGCGATAGCGGGTGGAAATGTTGCTGAATCTGAGGACACATTAGGTGGAGTCGAAACCGAAGAAGGGACAACACAAAGATTGTTCAACGGTTTCCCACAGAGTTCCGTGTTTCCAGAAAACAATGACTCATCTTGACTATAATAAATGCTCGATTCCGGAATCGCTCCCGTCAAATTGTTGTATGACAAATCAATGGTCGCATTTGTTGACAATTTATTCGCGAATTCTGGCGGGATTTCGCCAGAAATATTATTATGTGAAATGTTAAAGTAAGCTAGATCACTACTACCAAAATCTAGCGGTAACGAGCCGTTAATTAAATTACTTGATAGATCTAAAACCTTAACTGAATCAAACCCACTTGACAACTCACCGTGAAAATAATTACCTTTTAATGAAACCACTTTTAAGTTGGTCAGCAAGGCAAGATTTTCGGGCAGCTTGCCCGTTAACAAGTTATTTGACACGTTAAGAACCCGAAGACTTGGCCACCCACCTACGAACCCAAAAATCTCTCCGGAGATTAAATTGTTTGAAAGATCAAGTGACTCAAGTTTTGGTGCAGTGTATAACGACAAAGGAATCGACCCGTTGATCGAATTATTGGATAAGTTAATTTCTCTAAGGTGTTGAATTAAACCAATATTGGCGGGAATGGAAGCAGTGAGTTTGGAATTAGGAAGTGATAACCCGGTGACAAAGATGCCGGTTAAAGTCGATTCACAAACGACGCCGTTCCATGAACACGGAGTTTTGTCTAAGGTGTTCCAAGTATCTAGAACATGAAATGGATCGTTTAAAACGGAGGATTTGAATGAGAGTAAAAGAATGCCATCAATCGATAGGCCAAAAGAAGGATGAATAATCAGTAAAAGAAATGGAAGTGCTTTGAAACATGATTTTAGGTTGTTTTTGTTATTGTTGTTGTTCATGGTGTTTGAGAGAAGGAAGGAATTAATCACACATTCCCGGTTGTTGAAAGAGTCGGTTGTGTGAAATTTATGACAACTATGAGTACAAGCAGAATGCCATGTGAATGAGAGAGAATAAAGGAGAAATTACAAATATAGAAACAAATATACTGTTGACACCTTTTTGGTAATTCAACAAAGAAAGATGATTAACTCTAAAATGAGATGGAATTGATTTAACTTTATGAATTGTACTTTTTTCTTCCAAAATATTGATTCCTGTTACCTTAAAATAGATGTATTTCATTCATTCAACAAACACAGGGTGTTTTAGAAAATCATTCTTTTAATAATTAATTTATGTGAAGTTAACATAAATTGATGTCAGAAGTATGATTGTAAATTTGTATATATTATAAATTAATAAATAACCAAGAGTTGGACGTTGCGCTAGATGTTGATCATATGATATGTTTAGTGAAACTAGATGATACGTGAAGCTGAATTTAAAATAAAAAATTGTAACATATATCACACGAAGATTAAAAATATGAATTTATATAAAAGTAAGAAAAAATAATAAATAATGAAATAAGAAGAAGTAATTTTATTTTTTATAAACTCCAAAACAGTGCTATTAGTTTTAGGTTACATAAAAAAATTAGGTCGACTTCTCGTAAGTTCCGATAAGTCATGTTGTCAAACAAACTCTAAGCATCTAATTAGAGCATTTGTAGTAACTTTTTTTTTTCCTTTTTCATTTTGCAGTTGATACATCTTTCACTTTCAAATATTTTATGAAATACTTGGTAATTCTCAAGTTACTTTTTAAACAAGTTTTTCTTAATCTATTTAATATAATCAAAAAAAGTATATATATATTACTAGATCTAAAAATAAGAAAATTTTGAGGGATAAGATGAAGAAATATATATTTAAAACTATAATTCATCAAAAACAAGTATGATTCAATAAAATACAAATATGATTTCAAACTGAATCAAAGTGTTATTTTGTTGAACCAAAGTGTTAAAAAACGCTTCTTCCTTTCTTCACTAATTTTTCATTCTCCTTTGAACCTACTCCTATATATATGGAAGGATCTACAGGGAAGCTTCAAAATTTGGGGAAGGAGGGAAGTAAATTTTAGCCCTTGATTTTTTTATTAAAAAACGTTTTTAACATTCATTGGTGATGAATGTTAAATTTTGAAATTTTTTGTAATTTTTAAAATTCATTTATGATGAAATCAATGGTTGAGATTTGATTCCCTCCTTCCCTAATTTTTTTCTTCCCTCTTGATCCCCACCCTATATATATATATATATATATTTGTTTTTCTTTTTTCTTCACATTTTTGGTTGAGTAACGGTTTCTTTGAAGTTTTTAATAGTTTTATATTGTTTGTTAAATGAAGTGCTTCAAATTTAAGATTACTAATCATATTTCACGAATTACATTTGTAATTTTTTTAAAAATGTTCAAATAGTATTATTTCGTATTTTTTAAAATGACTCGTATGTATATACGGATGTAAAAATTAATATATATATAAGTATATATAGATGTATTATAATGGTGAGTCCAATATGAATATATGGTCTATCAACAACAATAAACAAGTACTCCGTATAACACTTGCTCTTAAATACTATATTATAAAAGGTTACTTTATGAACGTCCATATAAACACCGTCAAAAGAGATCTTTTTATTTCTGATTTAGTTATTGTGTTATATTGTAGGGATAGCATATTTGGTAGGTAACAACACATGGAGTGTTAGATATGTTACAAAACCTCCTCATCACAAAATTGACTTTTTATCATATAAGTTTGTACTTCCTACACTAAAGTATCAGCTCTACTTACATAAAAGTAGCGTCTTTCCTTATATGTAAAATGTTTTCTTAAACATGTGAAGAACACTAATCGTTTTCGTATTAGAATGTTGGATTTTTTGAGTGAATTTTCAAAAAAACCCTTGTACTGATCATATTTTACATTGTTTATATACGTATATTATGTCATTAGTTATCTACTTATATGTCACTATATTAGACGTGATTAATTATTCGAAGTTGTTTTTTTTTTAACATGCATGCACTAACTATAAAATAAACTTGAAAGTGATGAATACAACAACTTCAATGTAATTTTCAAGCCACTTATAATGCATAGATGGTTAGATGTAGCCTTTCTCGCTAACGAGACTATTTTAATTTTAATCATGTTAATTAACTCTTTTTATACTTTTGGCGACCAATGTGATGGATCTGATTTCTGAAGCTGACATAGAATCACAATTAGAAAATGAATAAAATAGGAATTAAATTATCAGACTCATGTGTCTATTGCAATTGAGTACTTTGGGGAAAAGATGCCCGTAGTTCCAAGCCAATTGAAAGTTGGCATGGCTGACCCCGTAAAGTCAAACTTTGACAGCCGAATTCTCATTTGACTGTCCTCATTTATGATTTACTCCTTATCATCAAGTAACAAATGGCAATATCATACAGTAGTAATTCTTGTACCAAAACAAATAAAAACGCTAAGCGACTTAAATTAAAGGTTATAATTTAAACTTACTTAATTAATTATTTATTTCATGGTTATATTTTGTTTTGAAACAATCTAAATTATTATTAATTAAGAAGATTTCGTAACAAAAATGAATTAAAAATGTGCACATTTAGAATAAAATCTAACCATAAACCTTTATGATCAATCGTTCTTTTACTTGCTATATATTTGCCATTGCAATAAAATTTAATAAGTTACTCTTGGAACGTGCATACAATAATATTAAGTTCTAATCTAACCATCAGGCCCGGATTTGAGGGTGTGCGGGGTGCTCTGCCGCACAGGGCCTCCATTTTTCGAGGGCCCGAAATTTGAAAGTTAACTGTGATTTAATCGTACTAAATGTTGTTTTATGATGAAGAAACTAAGATTTCATATAGTTATTAACTGATTTATGAAGTCAGAGTAGAAAAATAAAACTTAGGTGTGAGATTTAATGGAGTTAGTATGAAGTTAGGGCTATTTTTGGGGAAGACGACTATTATTCCCAACTTTTTAGCTTCTTATGATACTTTTTTTCTTTTCCCTTCTTGTTATTTAAATGTGCAACTATAACCCCTAATCTTATATTTTATATGTTAGCCCCTGATTCTACTTTAGTACGTTATTTAATTATAGTAATTTATAGGAGTGGCCCTAGATACAAAACATGTATTATTTGTTTTGATTATAAAAATATACTATTTGCTGTAATTATATTCAACGAAAAAAATGATTATGACTTCATAAATAACATTTGGATCTTAAATTTTTATATGAGAGTTATAGACATTTAATGACTTTCTTAAAAGAATTTGATATTATATATATGTAATCTATATTTGTTTTATTGTTTCTTTGTCATCTTTAAATTAAGTTATTTAATTTAGCTATACTCCGTATTATTTTATTCATAAAATTAATATCATTTGTGTGATCATGTACTCTTATTGTAAATTTGATGAGAACCAAGAATTCTATCTATTATGTTATTTTATATATATAAAAAATTATTAATTAATAAAGGGTCTATTTTTAGTTACCGCACAGGGCCAGTAAAATCAGCAGGCCGGGCCTGCTAACCATAGTATATTTTAAAAAAGTAGGAACGATGTAGTAGTCTTTTTTAGTCGAACAATGTTTGTTGGATACTTTATAACAAAAAACCGACTTGTCGTTAATCACGTGTTTATGCTTGGGAAGACCAATAATTCCTATTAGTATACGCTTTGGCCGTGGACAAAAAGAAGGTGCAAGAATGGGTTGGACTTTGTGCAAGAAAGGTTGTATTAATGGGAGATGAAGAGTAGTGGAAGCTTTCACTCACTTCCACTACTAAAAAGTCAGCTTTTTAAAGAGAGTACGTTGCGTGAATGATTAGTTGTTTAGTCAAAAAGCTTTATCCCAGTTGTGACCCCACGTGATTATGCGTTATAATTCCCTTTCATCGTAAGATAGAAACAAAGTAACAAACAAAATGAATTGTAACTTTTTGGAGATATATAATGGGCGAGTATACGAACGAGCAATCGTATTAATCTGAATAGTTACTAGTTGACAAAGAGTGTGTTTGTTTTATACTTTTAGGGTTTTTTTTTTCTTTCTTAAAATATGATAATGGGTATCAGAGTAACATACAAAGTTTATTTTCAAAATAACGAGTTTGAAAATAAGAAATAATCACAAAAATGAGTGGTTTTATAAAATCAATCAAAAAGTTGATAATTTGCTAGTTATACTAATACTAAATAATAATAATTAGTAAGTAGCTTCATATCATTTGTCTTCGTTGCGTCTCTCTCTTGTGTGCTTCTTCTTTCACAAATAACTTTATTTAATCTTGAATTTTATCACCATTTTTAAAAATCTACGGAGTATATAAATTTTAAATCTCATTATAAATTAAATGCATATTAAATATACATATTATCAATTGGTTGTGTTTACAAAGTAATTGCAGAATATTGGCTTCCCGTCTTTCTTCAGTTTTACCTTCAAGAGTTAGTCACAAGTCACAACCAATCAGCTTTTATTTCGGGTAGACAAAATTTGGACGACCCGGATAAATTAGAGAAAATTACTAGATTAAACTATTCAAATTTGAAAATACAAAAAAAAAAAAAAAAACATTGTCATGGATCATTTTCTATTATAAACAACGAAAGTGCCGAAATAAAAATCCATATCCCGACGATCAAGGCGATTAGGGAACACAAATCATCATCCGCCACGTGTCTAGTCTAATACCTCGTTGACCAAAGGAAAAAGAAATCGCCGAAACAAAAAAGAAAACCAGCGAGCCCGGTGATTTGGTTTAAATACTCGAAAAACGTGCCCTGCTTAATAGGCGATTGATTGCGGTGGTTTTTGAGTTTCTTCTCCAAAAATCGATTTTTGAAGCGATTCCCCTCCCCTGCAGCGATTTCCTCCGATTACCTTCCATTTTCTTCCATTTTTCTTCCATTTTGCTCGATTTTCTTCCATTTCTTTTTCCGGTTTGCGATGGTGGCAGCGGTTTAAAGGGTTTTTGTGGGTTGGGTTGCGGTGGCTTTGGGTTTCGGTGTAGGTGGCTGTGGGTGGTTGTTGGTGTCGGTGGGGGAGGCTGTGGGTTGCGATTGCAAGGGGTGGAGGGTGGTTGCAGTGGGTGTAGGTAGTGGTGTGGCTGTGTATTAGTTTTAGGGTGGCTGTGGGTGGTGGAGGTGGCTGTTGGTGGTGGTGGTGAGGGTTAAAGTGGTGGCAGTGGTTGGTGTGGGTTAGGGTGGTGGCAGGGGTTGCAGCGGCTTGCGGTGGTGGCGGTTTCTTGTGTTTTACGATTACTTGAACCATTCAATAATGGGGGCGAATTACAATTGAGATGAGGTATCAAAATGATAATTTAACATACTATTATTAATTTCGGTTTACTTTTTACGTGTTTTTTAATACGTTATGTTTAATTTAATTTAATTTTTAATTGCGTTTTTAGAAACGAATTTGATAATATTTGAGGTTTTAATTAGATATATATTGTGTATTGTTGCGGTTTGAATTAAAAGCTGATTGCGTATTGTAGCGGTTTGAATTAGATATACCATAATATATTATATCATAGATTGTTGCGGTTTAAATGTTATATTGGTTTCAATTAGTTATAGATAATGTTTTAGAGAATATTATATTGGTTACAATTAGTTATAGATTGCGTATTGTTGTTGTTTGATTCTTGCGGTTTGAATTAGATATAGATTGCGTATTGGTGCGATTTGATTTAGTTATAGATTACGTATTGTTGCGATATATAGATTGTTGCGGTTTGAACTAGATATAGATTGCTCATTTATATAAATGAGTTATATAATAGATAATTTTTTAGAGAATATTATATTGGTTTCAATTAGTTATAGATTCTCGCGGTTTCAATTAGATATAAATTGCGTTTCTATATATATCAATTAGATAATAGATAATTGTTTAAAGAACATTGCTTTGGTTTCAATTAGATTGCGTATTGTTGCGGTTTGATTCTTGTAGTTTGAATTAGATATAGATTGCGTATTTATATAAATGAATGAGATAATATATAATTGTTTAGAGAAGATTTTTTTGGTTTCAATTCGTCATCATCAGTAATTTCCATTGGATAATCATTGGCTGACAGTTTATAAGATAAACTATATCCACGATTCATATCTATATTGAACTTCTTTTCCACATATGTCACCAACTTGTTGTAGGTAGTATTGGTGCTCAAGTTAACACCACGTCTAGTGGTACTTGTCACAAAAATTACCTTAACATCTTTATGAGAATTCATTCCCTGCACAAATTAACTACGTTATAAATTGATATTTCAGTTATTCCTAGAAACTGTAAAATAACATTACATCATATTAAAACACGGTCAACTATCTATATATAGCAACACGTATGCAATCTAGTCACAATAAAAATGTATTCATATTATAAATGGCAACGAATTAAAACAATAATCTATTAACCACAACCAATTAAATGATAAATGCAAACGAGCTTCAATTATATCTTTTACTTGCATGAAACACATACAACCATATACAACATAACTTAAAATACACACATTCATAAACATTATAAACAACAATTCAAAGCTTGTAAAATATAAGACAAATTAATTTATACACATTCATAAGCATCATAAATATGATAATTAAAAATTAAAAAAATACATAAAAATTAGTAACATATATACAATAGTCACAATTTTAATTAAAAATAAATATTATAACAAAAAAATAGAGAAAGAAATTACCAAAATATGTACTTCTGCTCCCTCTAAACCGATTGTACCCTTTTTTGGTCAACTGATAAAAAAAATGGAGAAATTAACATGAACATATTAATAAAGATCATAAAGCTTGTAAAATATAACATAAATTAATTTATACACATTTATAAGCATCATAATTATAATAATTAAAAAGTTAAAAGTTAAAATAAAAATACAAAAGCTAAAAGTTAACTAAATAACTTCTATTAAAAATTAAAAAGTTAAATTAATTATACCAAAATTGATTGTAAATATAATAATTAAAAATTTAATAATTAATTACAGCATCATATCATAAATATAATAATTAGTAACATATATATACTAATTAGAATTTTAGTTAATTTATACAAATTTATATGTCATTAAAAATTTTCAATTAAACTAATACTTACTATAACATAATAATAAAAGATAATTTTTTTTTACCTAAGTTGATTGTAAATATAATAATTAAAAATTTAGTAAATTAATTAAAGCATCATTTCATAGATATAATAATTAGTAATATATATATATATATATACTAATAAAAATTTTAATTATTTTATACAAATTTATATGTTATTAAAAAGTTCATTTAAACTAATACTTACTATAACATAATAAAAGAGAAAATTTTTTACCAAAATTGATTGTAAATATAATAATTAAAAATTTAGTAAATTAATTAAAGCGTCATATCATAAATATAATAATTAGTAGTATATATATATACTAATAACAATTTTAATTAATTTATAAAAAGTTATATATTATTAAAAAAATGCATTTAAACTAATACTTACAATAAAATAATAAAAGAGAAATTTTTGTACCAAAGTTGATTGTAAATATAATAATTAAAAATTTAATAAACTAAATAAAGCAAAATCATATCATATATAAAATAATTAGTAACACATATATACTAATCATAATTTTAATTAACTTATATATTTAATATACTATTAAACAACATCTATTAAACTAATTACATACTATATTATACTATTTACTATTAATAAGTAAAAGAAAAGAATAAAAGAGATAAAACTTTACCTAATTTAGGTGTGCTCCCTTGATTCCGACTACTGTCTTTTTTGTCCACTGACCCGTACACAAACAGATTTATTTTTAAAAAATGCACAGAAAACGAAAAATACAAGAAATCGCCGGGCTCGCCGGTAGTGCCTTCATTTTCGGCGATTTCATAAAGTTGGTCAAAGGGCACTGCGATTTGACACGTGTTGAAAAACAAGTGGACCAAATCAAATCGCCAGGATCACCTAGAAGAATAAGCATTTCGGCGATTTGTGTTTTCCATGTGTGATGTTCGAGGTTCGGTCAAAGGTGCATAATTGTTTGTACACGTATTGTAATTTTATTGGCTTTCATGTAATCGTCTGGATCGCCGGTCAGGGTATTATATTTAAGCGATTTCGTTGTCTAGAAAGGTAAATGCACTCTGACAATATTTATTTTTGTCTTTTTTTTTTTTTTGACTTGTCCATTTGGGTAATTTTCTCAATAGATTATTATGATAAAGAACTAGGAATTGTAGGTTGAGCAAGATTCTCTGGTATAAGCCCATTAAGATTGTTATTTCCATGGTTCAATGTGTATTCAATAGCTGGTCCTTTCAACTACTATTCCAGCTCGTACAACCATGGATTCTAATTGCCGATGAGATCTTTGAATATGCAAAAAGACAAGGTTTAAAACTTCTTCTATTCAAGGTGTGGATTTCGGAAAAGCTTTTGATAACGTAAATTGAGATTTTCTTTTTGACTTTTGTACCAAACGGGGTTGGTGAAAATTGGTAAAGATAAAGGGATGCTTAAATTAGGCATCGATCTCTATCCTTGTGAACGGGTCTCCTACTAAAGAGTCCTTGATGGAGAAGGGGTTTTTGGCTCTAATTAGTAAATGGTGGCGGCGTTTGAAAAATGAAAGCAATGCTCTTTGGGTTAAAGTAATAAAAGAGATTCATGAAAATGATGGGGGATTATACTCTTACGCGGGTTTGGGTCTTAAAAAGGGTACGTGGGAAGGAAATAAAAGTTGCGGAGAGGTAACTGATAATCTTGGTATCGCTTGGTCAAGTTCCATCATTAAAAAAGTGGCAAGTGGAAACGGCATAAGGTTTTGGAACGACTCTTGGTAGGAATCAGGTCATTGTTTTAAAGATATGTATCCTCGTCTATTTGCTCTTGAATTAGACAAGGTTTGCCTCTTAAGTGATAGATGGGTCCAAAACAGTGCCTCGTGGGGTGGGAATTTGCAGTGGAGAATTCCCCCACGTGGGAGATCTAAAACTGATTTTAATCATCTTAATTCCTCTCTAGCTTCGCTAACCCTTAATGCAGGTCATGAAGATGGTTGGAGATGGAATCCTGACCCAACTGGTATGTTTTCAGTGAAAAGTTTCTCATGTATTATAGAAGATCGAGTTTTAACGCCATTCCATTCAGATAACATCACCCCTTGAAACACTTGGATTCCTAAAAAGGTAAACATTTTCGTCTGTAGAGTTCCTCGGAAACCGGCTGCCCACTATGGATAACTTAGCCCATAAAGGTATCCATGTTAGTACATCTGTAATGAGGTCACGGAGGAGGTCGATCATGTTTTGTTTAGCTGTCCGAAAGTCCAGACTATTTGGAGGAAAATTGCCATTGGCGCTTGGTGGCAATTTTCAATTTCTCATATCAAGTCTGTTAAAGACTTGTTAAACAGCTCTTTCTGTTCATCATATAGCAGATCGACCCAAAAGGTTTTATTGGTGTTTGTGCTGTAGGACCATGGAGTATGTGGAAGTGGAGAAATAATATCCTTCATGCAAGTGATTATGATAAAGACTATCGCCAATAGTGACGTTTTTCCTCTAGTGCAAAAAATGGCTTTGCTTTGGATTTCTAATCGCAACAAGAGTATACATTTTGGCTGGGGCTCTTGTATCTCTAATCCCTTAGGCGATAACAGTTAATCTTCATGACATGTGGTGCTTTGTTCATTTTAATTATAGTGTAGTTTAGGTGTTTTCTTTCCACCGTAGAGAGTATTTTGGTGTTTGTATCTTTTCTTGTTCCCTTTTTTTGAGGTTGAGTTTTTTTTTTTTTTTTTTTTTTTTTATGTCCTATTCTTTTTGTATACACTGCTGTTAAAAAAACACAAATATATATACTTTCAACTTTTGTTGCACTACTCACAAAACTTGTTTGAAGCAACGACCAAACAACATATATAATTTTCCCATTTTTATATACAACAACAATTTTGAAGATTGTAAATAATTACATTAGTAATACATTCAGTCATAATTACTTGATGCTATAGAGGATTAATATATGATAATTTATGTCAATAGCTTTTAACTAACTCAGTATAAAGGTTGTAAACAAAACTGTTAATTATTGTATGAAAATAATAAATTGACCAAATTAAATAAACCTAAAATTAGACTTAACAAAGTGATCAATCCTTTTAATATTTTATTGGTCATGAAGAGAAAATAAATATGAGATTTGTTACAAAACTAACAGATTAAGGGTATGTTTGGTAAACTAGTTGTAGACTGTAACTGTAGGTTGTAGGTTGTAGTTGTAGCTTTAGGTTTGGAGCTTTTCGTTGAATTCTAAAACTATAGCTTGTACATGACAAACAATACTTTTATTTTCATATGAGCTTTTTGTTCAAAAACTAAAAGCTAAAACTCCAAAAATCTCCTAAAAACTTCATATCAAATATGCCCTAAGTCCATTTTTAAGTTAACGTTTTACGTCTATGTATCATTATTTTGTATCATTTTTTCATTAATTATTTCGTGAACGCATGTGGGAGTGAATTATAAATTGAAGAATAGGTAACAATTTCCGGACGTCTGTGTATTTGCAGCTTATAACATATGGTTAAAAATATTACTTTATTTGTCTTCAAGTAAAATTTTTAATTTTACATTTTAGTTGGTGTGTACTTTTAAAAGTAATATATTAATTTTATTAATTTGTCTGTAATTTAAAATTTTACAAAATTGATTCGTAGAAGATTATGCAAAAGTGAAAGTAGGACTCTTATTTTTCTCTTGCACAATATACTCATTATAAATTTTTTAATTTGTATTTAATTATGAACTATTATTATAAAATGGAGGAAACATGAATTTTACGCATCAAGAGGTGAGAATGTGAGACAAGAAAACAAAATTACGTACGAAAAGTCTTACCTAGCATATTTGATTATCCTTTTTTCTTTAATTTGTAATAAACAGAAGATCTTAACATGATTAGTTTTTTGCCTTTAATTAATATAATAAACCAGCAGAAATAAATATAATGGCAGTTGAAAGAATATTTAGTTATAATATTTGTCGTTGTCAGTACGTTATGCAGAAATTGGGAAGGAATAGAGTTAGGGTTAAAAGGTTAATGCTATAAACCGTTGACCAGATATCAACTGGTAATGTGCAAACATACACTGACATGCATTTTTTAAACTTTTATTTAACCAAAAACGAAATCTATTAAAAAAATAGTTTCTACCAACATGTATTAACTTAATTTACATCCAATAAATCAAATAATATACTCCGTATTGTCCAGGTTAACTTCATCCACAATCTAATCAATACCAAATTTAAATTTAAGACACAATAGTAATTGTGGTTGGTCACTAATTTTAGCCCATCAATTATAGTTGGAGACTTGGAGCTTATATTATAACGCATTATTTAATAAATAATGAGTATCAATTATTACCAAATTAAAGATGGCTACAATCTGTAAGTAATTGACATGAAAGCTTGATAACCCATAAATAATCACTATATGTCCTTTTAAATTATTCTGAAACATTATTTTACTATCATATTATTATTTATAATACTAAAATTATTTTGGGTTCATAGAATTTTTTTTGAAGAAATTGACATTTATAAAAGAAAAAAAAGGAATTTCAACTTCTTTAGTGAAAGGAATTTAACAGTTATTTTAAACTTTAACTATTTGAATTTTAAAGAGTTAATTATTTATATATATACTAACTCACCTTCATTTATCGTTGCCCTAAAACAAGTTCAAAATTAGCAGGTTCTGTTTAACAAACGTGAGTGGTACCATAAGGCATGGGCTGCGGCCATAGCCCACTAGTATTTTAGGCCTTTCTTTCGTAATCTTGTTCCTTTCTAACCCAATTGGACTTTGGTAATACATTAAACTTTTTTATTTATTTATTTTAATTTAATTCTTAAAGATAAAAAGTTGTAAATATTTCCATAATTTCAGAAACGGGATAGTAAAACAATCAAAACTATGTAACTGCAAAATTGGAGGACCTTGCAATATGTAACAATCGAGTAAAACTACGTCTTCGATCATAGGATGATCACATATTACGTTTTATTTATCAGAATTATAAACTTGGATGTTATCAGAACATAATACGAGAAAAATATTAAATATAATATAATATAATAATCATAATTGTATAAACAAATAGATGCATCAAGTCATCTTTTACCCACGGATTTTGATTGTTAATACTGTTAGTCTTTCGGAAAAATCATCTTTGTTGCATCAGTTCATCAACTCTTTATCCAATTATCTAACGTTAGATTATCTGATTTTGATTATTTTAACCAAAAGAAAATCAAAATAGGTTTAGTCATTAGGTAATTTTTATTTTTTGTTAAAAGAAAAAGACACCTTCTAGAAGTAGCTTACGAGTGCGTGCTTAGCAAGTAAATAACCTGGCATGCACGAAAACACTTGCGAACGTCGGCGCTTTTGGTTGGCTGCTTCAGCAATGCATTCTTGAGTTCCAAGTCAGGGCCCCATGCAGTCTTGAAATGAGACTTTTTTAAACAGCTGGACCCTTTATTCTATATGATTTTGCAAAAGTAATTAACAACTTACTTTCATGGAGCGATTGACTTATAACGAGATTAAATTAAGTAGTTAATTAATTTTTATTATTTGACTACAGTAACTAATACTTTCGTAACATTTGACAATTACCAAAGCTATATTACCAAATTCCGATAGGAATTAATCACTCTACAACTTAGGTTCCTTAACACAAACTTCAAATTTGTAGTGAACTGCATTTTATATCAACAAAAATGAAAAAGAGCACGCACGCTTTATGTGATTACAATCTCTAGGCTATTTATTTATTTTTATTTTCTCTTTCAACCGTATTTATTTACATTTATCTATAATCATGTAATTAAAAACTAAATAGGAAAGTCCAAAATCTCAAAATGTAAACAATAATACATACAATACAGAGACAAACAAATATATAAAAACTTGTTTCCCACAAGATTACAATCAACTAAGAATGTAATAAAAAAAATTATAGTTACATATTAATATACTCCAAATGCTATTCATGATATCTAATTTAACGGAATTAAATGTAAACTAAAACTCATGCTTTCGGTGAATCTTTCATCTTTGAATAATCGATTCTTTAGAAAGAGCTTTAAAAGCATATGTAGTAGGCCTGATGCACACACATTCTTCTTCGGAACGGTATTCCGTCACAATGAAACGACGTTTGACTACGGCGTCCTATTTGGACACTACTCAAGCTTTTTTTTCATTTCTTTTTTTCATATTGACTGCTATATAACCGTTGTTTTTTTTAAAGAAAAAAAACATATATTCCTACAATTTTTTTTAAACCTTATTTTCTATCTACAAATATCACACTTCAAACACAATTTTAAACACATCAAAACACTATTTCTAATCTACATACACAATTCAAAAACTCAAAAACTCAATAATTCAAAAAAATGTCTTCTGATTCTTCTTCCAACGACGAAACAACGTTGCAACTCCTCATTCAAACTCGTAATTATCTTAATGCAGTTTTAATTCCTCATGAAGAAGTCTAAAGTTTCAACCGGTCACGTACACGTCAGTACATATATCGTGATCAGGTTGGTTCACACCAAAAGTTAATTAGCGATTACTTTGGTGAAAACTCGAAATACCACAAGAAGTATTTTAAATGTCGCTTCCTTATGAGAGAACGACTATTCTTCCGAATTGTTGAAGGTATAACTAGTTACTCTATCGACCCGATGCACGTGGTATTCCGGGTTTTAATATTATTCAAAAAGTGACATCCACCTTACTTCAATTGGCATACGGTATATCACCGGATACATTTTTTGAATATTTGCAAATGTCAAAAATAAACGTTACATGAAACATTACAGATTTTTACAATGTACATAATTGACTTATATACAAATGTTTACATGAGAGAACCAACCGAGGAAAACATTTGTTAGTTGTATGCAAAACACGAAGAGATTCATGGTTTCCTAGGAATGCATTGGGCTTGGACACAATGCCCAAACGCATAGAAAGGTAAATACACACGAGTCGATCACAGTAATCCGACGATCATGTTTCAAGAGGAAGATTGTTGAGATGTGAAGATAAATCAAAAGAATCGAAGAGTTGTTGAAGAAGGAAAACTCACATAGTAAGTTTGGATTCTACGACGTAATTTTTGGATTTGATATGAACATGGGAGAAACTTATTGTATGATTCTGAAACTCATGGTGTAAGTTTTAGGTTGGCCAGGAGAGGGTTTTTTTTTTCTACTTGTTCAAGTAGTCTTTCCCTATATAAACGTACCTTATCATTGTAAACTCTAACATCTACAACAATCAATAAGCTTTTTTTATAGTTGGTCGTGGATTAAACCAATTGAATATATTGAATATAACTACGTTAATTTCGTGTGTTCGTTTACTTTCTTGTAATCTTAATTGTATTATTGCTTTGTATTTGATCCATTTATTGTCGTGGGAAATAATTTGTGATTATACGCGTCTTGTTATAGGCTCAAAAATCCTAACATTGTGAAGCATAACGGGTTCGGTTTAGGATTTGAAAGGACGATCCTTTTTGCAACTGGAATAAACAACACCCGAGATGTGATTCCATTTCCACGCTATCATGGAAGAGCAAATCTTTGAAGTGCGTCGGTACATGATACCACAGACCACACAATATGGCTCTTTAGATATTTATAATATAGTTTGCCTTCCAATATTTATGGTATAATTACCATTTTCTTTACTATCGTCGTTACATTGTCACCTTTGTACGCACAAGTTTACATATAGATAACCTTTGTAAAATAACGGTACGAAACTCGAATACAATAACTCGTAAACTCAATTATATTATTGTGTCAATGAAAAATGGAAACAACAAATACATTCACATAAATACATACAAGCCACGTTCAAACCATTTAAGGTTTTCTTCCTCTTCCTTTAACAAATCTAATGGGACTAAACTTACTAAGATCGACAATGGTGGAGCAACCATCCATGACAAGTTCAGCCATGGCAGCTCCAGTAGCCGGCCCATTAAGAATCCCCCAACAACTGTGTCCAGTTGCCACATAACAACCCTTCATTCCCGGAATCTCACCAATCACAGGAATGCTGTCATCTGTGCAAGGTAAGAAACATGCTTGCTCTGCTTTCACCCGAGCTTCTTCCCCTAAATGGCTAGACACTGTTTTAGCCACTCGTTTTAAAACCCTGATCGAATCTGGGTTCGGTTCGATCTGTTCAGGGTCATCCGGAACCTCTTCCTGAGAAGACATGCCACATATGTACACCTCCCCTGTTTTGCCATTATAACAAATCGGTCAAGTTGATGCAAGTTTTAGTGATGTTTGGTCTTTTACCAACTAATTTTCTTACAGTAACTAACAATATAACAACACAAGAACAATAACACATTTAATTAAAAAATTATGTATATGCATATTTATTTTAAAGTGACCATTATAATTTTTTAGCATCTAAAAAGGTTAAATAATAAAAAGGGATGAATAACTTACCAGTGGGACGAGGATAAATTTCAGGATCCATGGGTGGTCCACCTTGGGCCGGAAGATAACTCAGAAACAAAGCATGGGCCGTAATCGCATCTATTTCTTTGGGCTCTAAAACTAAACTATGGGCCTTAAGCCCATGAACATTAATCAAAGATGACAACATCGTAAACTTACTAGTCCACGGCCCAAGAGCAAGCACCACCGCATCACCACCAATCACACCACCACCTTCCACCACCGCCGTCACCTTCCCCTCATCACCGGTCTCCACACTCTTCACTTTTCCGATAACCACCTCAACACCATAATCCTCCACCGCTTTCTCAATCAACCTCCGAGTAAACAACTGCGGGTGAACTTGGGCCGTAGTATCCGTCGTACCAATACTTTTTGGGCTTTTAGCTGGGCCGTCGATCCAATCCGGAAGTGTTGACTTCCTGCCACGTGGCGGGTTTGAGTTTTCCGATTCGGTAACGGAGAGGCTGAGAGTGTTAACTGGACGATAGCCGTAAGATTCAATACCGTTTAGTTCTTCAGCAAGTGAACGGTGGAGATCGAAGCTGGCACGTGCGAGGGATGATACGGGCCCACCGTCACACCAATCAAAAGCTAAGAAGCCCCCAGCTTTACCTGATGCGGCGCAGGCGATTGATGATTGTTCGATGAGAGTTACGGCGGCGCCTTTTTTGGAAAGGAAATAGGCGGTGCAGACGCCGATGACACCGCCGCCGCAGACGAGTACTCGCTTTTTAGGTGGGTCGTTGTCCATTGAAGCTCGAATAGTGAAAATAGAAACGAGTTTCGAAGGTACGAGAAATGGTGCATCGATAAACAACATTTGTGGAAATCTCGAATTTTTAAAACGGCGATAAGACACGTGTCTTTGTAGAAATAGCCGGTGAATTGTGGGTGTTCGTACAGTTCCTTTTTGGGCTGTTTCTAGATAGGTCAAATGAAATGGGGTACCCTTTTCACCCAGTCTCTTTAGAAATTTGCTAAAAGTTTCAAAAATAAAAATTTGTAAGTAATTTTTGTTGTAGATTAAATCAAAGTGGCTAACAAATAAACAAATTAGCATGTGTATGTTAATAATCAGTTATATGATTTCGCTTGAGATAAATATAAGAGCGTCAATTTAAGTCCATTATTATTATTATTATATTTTTATTATTGGATACTCATTGTGAATTTATTTACCGTGTAGTAAAAGTTAAAGTTAAGAAAAAGTATCCTACTTTTTTCTTGCTCATTTTCCAAACAAGTAGACGGTGACATGTGTAAAATTCTATACAAGACCTAAGTTAGAGATCAAAGTATAAGGGAGCTTAATCTTTTTGTTGATGAGCTAAAGTCATATACATTATACTCATATTCGGTTCAACCAACCTTTTGTTGTCTAGCTCGGTTTTGATTATCGATTGTTGGTTCATCCGAATTACTAAATCCGAACCAGTGGTTTCATACGACAACTGTAACACCAAATTCCAGCAACGAAAAGGAAAGTCGAACATAACAACCCAATAACAACCCACATATATTAACATGTTAGATGCGTGTAATATGACAATGTAACATATACTTAATATATATATATATATATATATGGAGAGTAATACGTAAGAAAGTTTTAAATTCTAGAGAAGAAGAGTCGTCATTTGTACTATAATTCAAAATAAGTTAAATGACAAAACAAACGCACTTCTTGTATTAAAACTGTAATGATAATTATATGATTGTATGAACTTATTTATATCTAGTAAAGGTTTTATTATCGTATTTCTTTTGTGTAAGAAAGACACGCTATCTATTATAAGAAAAGTGAAAAAAAAAAATCTTTATTGAAATCTTTTTAAATAAATATATATGGGTAATTATATTATAATGTGCTTTTAATGTTTACCATACTGTCTACGATATATATTTTCTAATAATTATTTGATAATGATGATAATCATAAGATCACAATAATAATAATATAATATAATAATAAAAATAATAAGAATAATAATTATAATTATTTAATGTTACTGTTATTATTAACATGTATGTTGTTGTTTCTTTGTTATTTCCTCTACTTTTTAAATAATATCACTACTTTTTGTATGCGTAAATATCATACTAGCAGTTAGGGCACAAATGGACAACCGTCCATTAGAAACAGAAAGCCCATCATTGAAAAACATGGGTCCACAAGACGGCTATAGGTGGAGGCCCACATTTCCCGAAACCTACCCTCAAACATCTATGACCACAAAAATCAGTAGACATTATTGTGTGTTTATTTATTTCAATAAACATATCGCCAATAATAAGTACTAAATCCAATCCATAACAGTTATGAAGTTAGCATACCATTTTTCATGTTTACTTCATCATAACTAAAATCATTTACCATTTTGTACATAACAAAACAAATACAGTTAAAATATATGAAGTACAGTCCATCACTATATACACTTAGAAACATGTCGTTTTTGTAAGGGAAAATGATTAGTGCATTCCCGCACTCACATGTACTAAATAATCGTGTAAAGTTGAGAAAGTTCAAGAGTTAAAATGCAAATATATCGTTAATGGATGGCTTTGAAAGCACCTAAGTTTTGTGCTGCTAGAAGCATGTATACTAACTCTCTTTTATAAATATAAAACGTGACACACGCTCACATTCTTATAGATTATGATTAATAAAAGAATATTTTGAATGTAAGAGTAGAAAGATGATGACACCAAACCTAACCAAAGACCAGAAAGGAAGGGTGAGTTATGGAAAGGGCTCCACCACTTTTGACAAACCCCCAATATGTCTGCTCTTGGCTTTGCCTAGCCATGGACTAGGGTATTGACTTTTCTTTCATCCTTTTCAATTTATTATTAAAAACAAATACAATAATTTATTTATCAATAATTCATGTTTCGTCCGCTTCTAAAACAATATTTTATCTTTAAATATGGGACTTTGATACGAACATCACTCTACGAGCACATGAGTCGAAAATGTCAAAATCAGCCTTAAAGATCCAATACTGGAGAATATCTTCGGTGTTGAAGTTACTAACGGCTCAATATTGGATAATTTGGAAGGGCTGTAGTGGGTCCCTTGGGCCTTTTAATTTCTATTTAGTTTTAGTTTTGTTACGTGTAATATGATCAAAGCGTGAGATTCAATGTTCAAATTTCACTTAGCGCAAATAATTTATATACGTGACATCAGTCTTCCTATTAAAACTTTACATTGGCTAAATCTGTGTAATTGTTGTTTGTACAGTCCAATACTGGTCCACCAAATGTGGGTCATTTGTATTTCGTGGGTATTTTTATTATGTGTTTCATATTAAATCATACACCCCTATATATATAATTTGAAGTTGAACTCAATATTAAATTCAACATTGACTTCAACAAAATAGATACACTTATTTATAAATTTTATAACTATGATTTACAAAATACGTACACAACTAAATAACTATGGCTCAAAGAATATATTATTTATTGTTTTATTGAAGATATAGATAATGAAAATTTGATTCATATCCAAGATAAAATGTGATCCACCAAACTGCACTATGATCATAAGTAGTTAATAATTGGCGAGTCATGTTGATTTCATTAGTATACAAGACATCATTCATATTTTATTTGTTTTTATCATTGGAAATCTTCGCTATTTTTTAAAAGTAGATTTTAAACGGGCATAAACCCAATCTACTATTATTTTTAATAATTTTACTAGTCAACATTCACATAATTATAATTTTAAAACAGTATCGACAATTATCTTTGTCGGATGATAAATGAATCAATTCCTACTCTTTAAAAAAGATAACTCATTTCCTTCAATCCAATGGAGAACGACGATTTTGATTTTTAACAATAGAAATGTCAATTTACGTATGTGTCCCTCTTCCCATAATATAAATGATATTGACATTGACAAATTTTACTATCATACCATCATAAGTTGTGAACCATTGATCATAATGTTAGGAAAAAAGGAATCATCAGCTACTAATACAACTGAATCCCCGATCGGCGCCTCGGGTCGGTAGCCGGGCTCCGGGACATTACTACCACGGCGACTATCGACCCGAGCCCAAAGAAGGAAAGCCCCGAAATCCCTTTACCCCTTCAAGCGCAAGAAACTCCCGGTAGTGCTGCATCAGCTACTAATCACACGTTTGGAATCGATCGAAAGGTGTGATCTCTTCTATCTCATCTCTCTTTAATTCTTATGCTCTTTAGATCTAACTCCACCAAACATAATATTAAATTAAAATTTCATTTGAACTGTTTCACACAATACCCGTAGGGATTTTCGATACAAGTTTGGAACATGTATGAAAATGTAAAACAAATGGGGGTGGGAATAAAGATGAGTAGCGAAAAACATAAAGATGGAAATGTGATCCCCGATATTTCACACTTCGTTGCCTCTCGACCAACGAAACAATCCTTTGTAAACTATTAATAATAGATTAGCTATAATCACTCACCAAAACTAATAATAAAAAATGAGGTTTATGGATTCTTTTAGATGATTCAATTCAACCTATGTTTGCAAAAATGAACCAACACTATAATTTACAAAGCCTTATTGTCTGTTAACAGAGGACAGTGTTTAACATCGTATCGTGTCATCCATTTAATACTATCAATTGTCTCAAATCTCGATATAACCTCCGTCAACATCACCATCACGATAAACCGCATTAACAACTTCACAAGACTCTGCAGACTACAATAATAAGTTTATTAATAAAGTTCTGGTTACCATAATATTTAGTTTATATATAAAAAGTAGTATTATACACCAAAAATACAAAATCATACTAAGGTTTTATATATAATGACGTATCTTTCGAATAGTTTTTCAGAGGCTTACACACTATTCTAAATCGGGTACTAAAATTATCACAATTTCCTTCCATATTTTTACTTTTTGTAAACAAGCCAAAAAGTTGTAACTTAGATTAGATTTGATTGACAGTGATGCCAACACATTCAAGATTTCATGTTTGGTTTTCTAATTATGCACTTACTTGTGTCTATCCAGAGTGCTTCTTGTTATAATTCAAAACTTAAATGACATTTAGCATCTTACTTATATTAAATTAAGTGATTTATGACCGCTACCTACGTGTCATCTGGCCCTCACTCCAACTAACTTTTCTATTTTCAATTATAATCATGAAATTAATAAACAAATTTGAGAGAGGGATAATCTTTGTGTTACATTTTATGTGGGATTAATTAAGCTAATAATGGCAATAATTAAAGATGATCGATGTCAAACAGCTGTATTAACAACTATAATATAACAAAAAATGAGATATGACAATAGCCTTTCAAACAAAAAGTTACTAGTATTAGTTTATTGATTCTTCTATGCCAATCAAGAAACTGATCCATTAACTTTCAAAACTCATTTGTATCCATAATCAAAACGGTTGTGGTCATAAAGTTTGTTGGTTTGTGAAATTTAAATATATCGCTCAATATAATGCTCAATTATATTATATTAGTAATTTTTATTTAAAAACAACAAAAAATTGTAACATTCACGCTTCGTTAATAGAAGAGTATCTTCGATGTATATACTATTTTAATATAACAAATTGAATTATTCTACTTAAAAAAATAATCATTTGGAAATATATATATTTACACCAAAAAAATTACTACAATATATTACACTAATTGATTTAAAATACCCAATTTAAAAAATATAATATTGAAATTTTTTATTTAACTATTAGATCATAATAAGAGATATAATAACAATCATCACATTTAAAACTTTCAAAAATATAAATAAAAATTATATTAAAATTATAATGTTATTTTGATAAATATGATAGCAAACATTATAATTAGTAATATTAAAATATTAATTACAAAGTTTATAACTAACACATCATATTATATATTTCAATAAGGTCTTGTGACTTGAACGGTTTCTCCTTATAGGATTCAGGTTTGAGGTTTGTTGTTGTTTGAATTGTCAGGTTTCTTGGCTACTTATCATATTTTTAGACATCATGATCATAAGATTTTGTTAATCGTAAATATTGTGTATTTTATAATCATTTGCAGTCTTTTGTTATTCGTATATAGATAGATATACTTAACCATCTTCATAAAATAAGTATATCTTTGCATTCCAGGTACTATTACTATCATATTGATCTATTATATCATGAATTTTGTAATTCCTGAGAGGGTTGAGTAATCGACTAGCAGTGAATGAAATTCCCAAGAGAAGAGAGGTACTCATTAATAAAGATAATAGTAAACTTAATGAAAACAAGAAAGAGCGTTAGAAAACGTTGTGCTGTAAAAAGAAACGTGGATTTGAAGATGAATTATGTATGTTATATTGTGCAAGTTGTGAAACTCTATACGATTTTGTCATTGCTTTACATTTATGGATTTAAAGATGTATCTTTTATTCAAAGTTATATTTTCTTTGTTAACTCTTGGAACATGTCTATCACTTCCTTAATGTGTGTCGATCATTAGAGAGTGGGTGTCAAAAAACCATGGATATCAAGAGAGAAAAACTATCATGTGAACTGTTTTCACATCTCAGATTTGCACTAGGTTTTTCCTAATCATTACTAACCAAAATTGAAGATAGATTATGTCTTCTTTAAGGAATGAGAAGCTGACATTGTGATCCATGTTCAGTATCTCGTTTGAAATATATTACCCGTTCCACTTTCTAGAATATTATTATGAGTATATTATACACATCATATCCTTGATTGAAGTTATACGTGTTATTGGCTGCTATCTTATGATCTAATGAGGTGGTATCCAAAAGATAATCCTTTGGTGTGGAAGAATCATAATAAGGAGTTAAGTTAGAGATAATGACAGCGCAGTTGTAGAATAACAAAACCACTCTTTCTGGCTCTTGGTTGATCCTCATGAGTCCGACAACTCAAGTCTTCTTTGTTCTTTTATCTTTATTTGAGATTGCTCACTATTGGTAGCTGATTATGCTCTATATATATTAACCTACTAAAAAATACTTTCAAAGTGTATGTTTATCACTTTAATAGCTATATAGAGTGTTTAGATCTTTTGCTTGAAGTTTTTTAATAGTCATTTCTTGTGTTTTTTATAAGTAGATAGTAAATTTGATTTCCAGTAATGTGAATTTCTCTTTATTTCAATATATTTTGAAGCTAATGGCCATGGGATTGTGTCGGGGTTACCAAGTTCATACCCTAGACCAAAGATTTTGTAATAAATTCTTCAAATTTGTTAATGCTTAAAATAAAACTGAAGCTAAAAGTTGTTTATATTTTCTTCTAACAATAATATGTAGCATATTAATTACTCAAGGCGTACTGTTGATCCTCTTTTGTTGTTTGATCCTAACCATATTACTTTTAATCATTTTTTCCATGAACAATTTCACTTATATTATTTGAAAGCATATATACCACTTCCACCAAAAATTTGACTTTCAGTTTTGACTTCCACATATGAAGTTGGGGGTAATGCATTTACTTCCATTTGATGTTTAAGTCAGATTAAGTGGTGGGTCATCGAATATTGAATAGCAATGATGCATTAGAAAACACAATATATATTATTTGAACGAGTATACAGGGAGTATCTTGAGAAAACACACAAGTTATATGACTACATATATAATTTTATGCTTATGCATAAGTGGTTCAGGTTCAAATGAGAACCAAATAAAAGGTGAGAATCGTAAGAACTACTAAATTACATATTTTTTCACATTTGATTGACTTTATTCATATGTGAACATTCATGTACATTTGATTGATAAAGAAAAAGAAGCTAAAAACCCAAAAATTATGTATTAAAACACAGTTTACCGATTTGTTCACATTATTGTGCACCTGTGAACATGTATTTCTTATTTTGTGTTTTGAGATATAATTTTAGAGTTTTTTTAGCTTTTTTCTTTATAAAACAAATGTACATGAATGTTCACATATGATTGAAGTCAATCACATGTGAAAAAATGTGTAATTTAGTAGTTCTCGCAGTTCTCACCTTTTATTTGATTCTCATTTGAACCTAATCCATGCATCAGTTATGTATATGTATGACTCATTCTATTTTAAAATGATAATGGAAAATTATAAATAAAGTCGTGTTCTTCCTTTAAAAGCAAATTTTTACCCACGGTAAATTTTACGTAGCATTATATCGAGTGACGAGGAAAACATGTTTGAAGGCATTGACATTGGCCGATGATAGTAACGTGACAAACGCCACAAAAAATGTAGTCTACAAGGTGGTTCTACAATTGAATCTATTTGTCTACGATTATGGATTAAGTAATTGTTATCTTTAATTCTTATAAGATTAGTCTTTACCTTTTTTTTGATATAACGTTTCGTATATTATATTATTTTAAAATTTAATTGTTACATTTACAAACTCAAATGTGATAATCCGCATATTTGTATGTCTATAAACTAATTGAGAAGTATAATAATTATGACATGTAATAGTGACGGAGTAAGAAAATACTAGTAGAGTATATACTCAGAAATAAAATCCCTTAGTAATAACCAAGAAATAAAGTTAGAAACTAGAAACCGCAATCCAGTGATACACGAATCAAAAGTTTGCATAATTGTGGAAATGGTTTATTATTTGGTTATGTATTGAACTTTACATTTTTTATTATTGCATCTAATCACCTTTCAAAAGTGATATTATATGTATCGAATTTTACAATTTCGTATGTTGTATGTAACGGGTGACCGAATGACGGGAAACCACCAATTTCGATACAGACAATAGACACTTTTACAAAGTTCGATACATACAATAGACATTTTTTACAAAGTTAAATAAATACAATAGACATTTTTATAAAGTTCGATATATATATATATATACAGTAGACATTTTTTCAAGAGGAAAAACCGAGTACCTACTTATCCGGTCACCCGTTACATATAATATATGAAATTGTAAAGTTTAATATATATAATAGCATTTTTAAAAAGTGATTACATATAATAGTTAAAAATATAGAATTAAATACATAACAAAACAATAACTTTTTGTAAAAATTAAAAAAAGGGACTTTAACATGTACATTTTCCTTAAGACATATTATTATGTAGTAATAATGAAATAAACTAATAAACTACATTAGCTTGTAATGATTAATAGACAAATTATTGACTCTCTTTATTTCTTAAAAAGCAACATTGGAAGTCCTTATCGACAAAGGTCTTCTTGCTTGCTTGCGTAACAAGTCACTTTTTCTTTGTTGTTGACTCGTTAACCCACGAAATCAAATACTATTCCCATGAACACATTATTATATTGAAGTATTGAACTACGGTGATCTTTTTTAATTTAAACTTCTAAATATATTACCCTGTTTAAGTATCTGTTAATTCTACATGTTGCGTATATTATTTTCAGATTATAAAATGAATTTATCAATAATAAATCCAAAGATTATATAATGAAAGATCTTAATAAAATGGAAGTTAACAAGGATATCAAGACATGTACTATGTTTGTACTTACACTTAGGGTCGATTTTGAGGGCAGATGGGACGGGCAATAATTTTGGGCCTCATTTTAGAAAGGATTTAAAATTTTTTACATATAGTATATTAGAATAGACCCATTTTTACAGAAGTGTGTCGCTCTCTTTTACAATGTCGTCTCAAATCTCAAATTGACTTGGACCGGCCCTGCTCGAACCATAACAAATTACATACTCTCCGCCGAATATTAGTAAGGTAGAATCATTACCAAACAATTTAGTAACAACCATTGGACTGTTTACAATAAAACCTATAAGAAATCGTTTCAGAAAAGAAAGATGCTTGATATTGGAAAAAGAAAATAGACTATTATGATTTATATTCGAAATCGGAAGAAATCGAGCCATTGACATCGATAATTCTATTAAACTGTCCAGGAAAACCAACGTTTAAAAAGAAAATGAAAAAATATATATATACATATATAAATTGATTATTTCTTCTTTAAAATTGTGTGTATTGTAACTTGCCAAACATTTTTCTTCATCTCTACTTTAGTTTTACTTTCGTAACAATCATATATTCCATCGAATAGAATAAAAATAAGAAATGAAAAATATAAATTGATTATCAGTTTGTTTTTACATTTGCTGATTAATTACACAAATATATTTAACGGCGACTATCTGGAAGTAAACGGTAGAGTGAGTACTACGGAGTACGGAGTATGCTCTAAATATTGTTACATGAGTTTTTTTAAGTACAACACGTGAAGAGCGAGATACAAGCAAATACAGCATTGGGTGTAGGATAGCGGATAACAACAACTAACTTTTTTGTACGTGGGTGGCACATGGGAGAGGACGAGAAGTGGTACGATGAATGCATACGGCTTACAATAGCGGGAATCCTGGTGGAGTGGTTGAATTGCCTTTTATTCTTCCAAGTCCACTTTTCACTATATTCCGGATAAACTTGTTATTGGTATGATAATCCAAATAAAATAAAAAATTAATTTGATTTTAAATAAAATAATTTACAATAATTCTGTTTTTCTTTAAAAACACCTTGTATTGTATTATTTTTTGATATTTTGTAAAGTTTATTTGTACTTTTACAAATGAATTTTAAAGCATATAGCAACAATCATTGATATGACATAACCTATAAACAAATAATACTTTAGCAATAATAGAACTATTTAATTTACAACGTATAAGCTAAATTAAATATAATAATTTAATCAAAATATGAAATAAACATTACTCAATTAAATAGTCCATTTAAATACTAACAGAAAAGGAACTATAGGATGTAACGCAATCAATTAAATTAAATGTCTGAATACCTTTTCCAAAAAATATATAAGTTGTGTAATAAAATATTTATAACTTTGAGTTTTAAAGGAGTTAATCGTCCATCCATATCCACCAACATCAGCATCACAATATAAATAATCTTAAAATAGTTATAAGACAAAAAGTTAAATGCGTTATAGCTGGCTGTGGGTCCCAGTTGATAGTAACGCATTGCTCAAAATGATGGTCTGAAAGCAGACACCAACACATTTCGGATAACTACAAAACCATTAAAAAGGAGAGGGCCATTATTACGCTTCTGCCACGTAAGTCGTCCATTAAACGACAAAATAGCAAGACTTCACTTTCAACTAACGGCCTACATGGCGCTAAATTTCGGGAACCTCATTTTTGTTGAACACGTGGCTCAATTATGAGGCGCTATTATATGTTAGCTTGTTTTCCTCGTGAGTCTTGCGTATTTTCGCCCCTCCATTTCGTTAGAATCAATTTAGACATGGGCCAGCCACTTGGCTTTTATATTTCTTTTCAACGTGACATGTTACCGGTTCTCAATTACTTTTTAGTTATATTTATGCACGTCCTACATTACTAAAATACCAACGGTTCATTTATAATGTTATAGATTTTGTTGCTTATAACTTGAAAACGTCATAACATAAGGCCTATGTATCCAAACGCTTTCTATAAATTTCTCATTAGTTATGCTTTGTGTTGTTCTCTGAAAATAGACGACCGAGTCGAAGAAAAAAGAAACATTATGAAAACCCGTTAAAAACTAACTATTTAACCTTTTTAAACGTTAATGATAGAGAAAAGAGTAATAAGAAAACGTACACCATTATAAGCATTACAAGTTATTGAAATAAACTTGTCTAATTTTGAGACACTAAAAAAATTTGTCGGGTATGAAGTATGGTACATCCATCTAGATGAAGGGGCACATATATCATAAATAACTTTATGTGAATATATTAGGTGATTTTAGACAACAATAATTTCAGGTGGAGATATCAGATTACTCCAGACAAAAGTAATTCCAGGTAACGGTAACTTTCGGTGAAGAGAGACATAATCTAATTCGCTCGATACGAGTTGCTAGATTTCGGGTTGAAGTGTGTTGAGGCGGTAAACCATATATGAAAGGTTGTTTATATATGGAAAGTTAGCTGGAAGTTCACGCGGAATTAGTTGTCAACAACCGGAATTCCACACAAAATTAGGTTTGAGCCATGCACGGGGAAACTCTAATTTCACCCTTATAGATAGATCCCTCATTTAATTATTATCATCGTACTTGTATCTTTTGAGAGGCAGTTTACCTCTACTAAGATCGTAATCCCAACCACGTTATATCGTTGTGTTCTTTGTTATCGTTTACTTGTCTTGTCGTTGTTTGCGTTATTATATTCGTTTGCGTTTGTTATGGGTAAAGGAAAGGATTTGTGTTGAGCCCTACTGCAAATTTGGTATCCAGGCAGTCTAGCCAGTAATTACCCAACAAATTAGTAGCAGAGCTTCAAGGTTGAACATCAGAAACAACAATGGATGACGGACTAGTATAGATCGATAAGTTCGACGACCTAAGTTTTGGATTCCGGAAGATCCAGATTGAGGATCTACGGTACTGGATCTTGATTTGATAACTCGTCAACACGAATATGAAGAAATGAGAGTCGGTGACATATCACGTCAACGTATTTAATACGATATTGAGCAGGCTAGGCTGTATTGGTATTAATTTCGAGGACGAACTACATGCGTTGTCGATATTATCATCATTGCCAAATAGTTGGGACAAAACCATTACATCAGTTAGTAGCTCGGTCAGAACTACTAAGCTGACATTGCATGCCATCCGGAATTTGAAACTAGGAGAAGATAATAAGGGAAATACAGTCGGATTCTCGTCCTATTCCCCCCTAGAGGTGCCCAAAAAAACCGGATTGGGATCCGAAACTGGTTTGGTCAAAACCGGTTTTGACCAAACCGGTTTGACTGGATTGGACCGGTTTGAGATCCTACGGTTTAAAACCGGTTTGGATCGGTTTGAAAACCGGTTCGGATCGGTTTTAAACCGGTTTGACCGGTTTCGATCGGTTTGAACTTTTTTCGAACCAAACCGGTTTCAATCCGATCCGGTTTGAAAACCGGTTTCGGTTTGGGCCAAAACCGGTTTTGCCCACCTCTATTCCCCCCTCTAGGTGGAGGGCAGTGACAGGAGAATTGACAAGGGGCAGAGTAGCCAGGGTCGAGGAAGATCGGAATTTAGAAAGGGAAAGGGTCGTTCAGAGAATAGACAAGATATGACGCTTTGGAATTGAAATCAGAATGATTAGGTGAAAAGTTAGCACGGAGTACCTCCTGCCAGAGATAGATAGATGGATGTAAATGTAGGAGAGGAGATTTGTGAGGTTTCAATGTGCATTGTGGAAGGTCCAACTGAATCATAGGTGATGGATTCATGTGCGTCATTCCATGCTTCTCCTTGCGAGGAATTGATGAGGAACTTTCAATCTAGAAACATCAGAGTACGACTAGTAGATCAAGAGTACCTAAACCTTGAAGGTACCAAAGATATTGTTTTGAAGACTAGCATTGGTACCACATGGAAGCTAAAGGATGTTTGATACATTATGCGCCTTGAGAATGCAATCGCTAAGCAAAGCTCCTCTAGTTTCTTTAGTTTTCCATGTAGTAGAGGAAGAAAGGTAGTGTATTTAGGTTAGCCTTAAATACCTGAAGGTTTTCAGGTGGATTTTTACATTGAGGAAACTATGTTCGATGAAGATGTACTAGAGGAAAACTTTGAGGCAAGTGGGAACTCCGGTTAGAGTGGGAGTTTGGGCAGAGTAAACTCAAGAAGCAGAAAAAGTCCTAACTCTAACCAGAGTTTAGGTGGGCCCAATTCAAGTCAGAATTCAGTTGGCAGATACAACTTCGTGAGCAGTGGTAGTTCCAATAGTTTTGATTATTCCAGATCCATTGGGAGCTCCGATGATGATAAAATTCATCGTTCCTTGCACGAGATCGCAAGAAAGATTAACCCGAGTCCATAACCTAGGATTCCCAAAAGCTCTCACAACTAAATCACCATGAACTCTCATCACCAATTCCCTCATGTTGCGACCAATAACTACCACAACGCGACCGACCTCATGTCATGTCTTCACGCGACAACTAACAACCATCGCACCACGATTCACCAATAACATAAGCGCATCACGATTCGGGTTTTTCAGCTGATCTTTGATTTAAGGTGTTGCAAACAAATCCTAAATCGTGTCATTCTAATTGTGACATGATGGTTCTAGTTTCTTCCGGATCCAGATCTATCCCAAACCTCCATCTTCCAAAAATTGAAATTGTAACCATTAAATCTTGATCATGCTCATGTCCGTTATTGCTCCTGATCTTCAAACCCTAAAGCTCTGATACCAGTTGTTATGAATTACAGTGGAATCAAACTATCAACAATAATCAGTTAATGACTCTGATATCAATTGTTAGCAAAAAGCCAACCCGAACAACCCAACTTGTAATCTAGGTTGCATCCATAAACAATAAATTGATAAACTAAACAAAGAAACCAAGATAAAGAACAATACGAACACAATGATTTAACTTGGTTATATAATATCTCAATCTTGAAGATCAGTTTTGTCCATGGGGCGAATGAGAGAGCTTTAATCATATATTTTGGAAGTCAGAGAAAACAACGAGTATGTCGATTTACCTGATCCGTCCAGATTATAAGTGATCCTGCATAGATGGGGCTACCAAGGGAATGATCCCGCCTGTATCAAAAGTGATCCCTCCCTGTTTAAAACATCTAGTCTAAAATTCGCAGCTCGATCCGTCCATGAACAAAATCATCCCACCGAAATCAAGCCAATTTTTAGCTTTTCTTGATTCACTTTTTGTCACCAAATTCACATCAAGTCAACAACTTGATTATACTTCATCAATGCCAACTGAATATACTAATTGATCCGTGAGAAGTAGCTAGAGAGTTCAAATAAAGAATACCAAGTTGTAATAGAGAAAGGAACATTTGGAACCTTAGCTTAAAGCGTTTACGCCTAATTTAAAGTATTCGTGAACAAATGTTGTGGTAGTTGGTTTTTAAACAATTAAAGGTATTGTAAATGGATATATGTGTTTAGAAACAACCCAACATCCGGCAAGAAAACAAATCCGCCAGCCTGATCGTTATGTGCATTTCTATAAACCGATGCTTTCAGCCCTTATAATTTGAAGAATGACACGAATAGAACATTAACTCTTATGAGGTTTTTGTTATAAGGGTTTGACAATGATTACTTATCTCTCAATAATACATACCCATTACAGTTCAGTTGTCATTCTGACCTACAAAACAAATGTTCTCCTTATTTACTTTAGCAATGCAACCGTGTCAAACTACCATTTTTTTTCTTCTAGAGATTGCATTGCGTTATAACATCCAATAAAGGAAAAGATATAGTACGTACAAGAAGAAGGGCTCTAAGGAGGAGACCACTAACCAATAAATTTTTATGATAATTTCGTTTGTGACGTACGATCATTTAATGGGGACAAGATGATGGTTCATATTTTCCATCTGAGTATAACTACCATAAAGATCGAGTTTCATGAGTATTAATATATTTTTTCAAAATTTATGACAGTCCATGATTACTTAACAATAACAGTGGCAAAACGGACAGACGGGTTGGTATGAGCAGCCGGGTAAAAATGGGCTTGGATCATAACGAACTCGGATAAAAACATGTTCGAGTCACAACGGACAGATTTTAAAAAGAAAAAAATAAGCCTAAATAATCGCATGGACTTTATCTAAGGATCAACCTCGGTCTTTGCACATAATTGTACATAAAAACGATAAACCCATATAATAGAAGTATTTGCACATAATTGTACATAAAAACGATAAACCCATACTATTATAGCAAAACAGAAATATAGAAAAACGATCACCTTCCACAATTGATTAAAATGGCTAATAGTTGATAGACCATTACCTATAGCAACCTCTAAAACGATCACCTCCACAAAATTGGGTTGGCTTTTAAGTTGTAAATTTCTCAAAGTTTCTTTAGGATATTTTATCGAGCACTTGGTGCTTACAAATAGAAGTATACAAACTTATCAAAAAAGGGAAGAATGTTGGAGCGTAATAATTCAACAATTATTGTCTACTATCAAACCTTTTTAATATTAAATTACAATATATTAAAAATATTAAATTACAATATATTAATTCACAAGTTTTCTACTACATGTAACAAATCAAAATTCAAAATACAAAAACATAACATATCTAAAGAAAATGACAGAAATCGAAGTCACAAACAAATTCTATTTGAAGTCCCTAAAATCCCTTTTGAAGTATGAAATTGAAGACCAACTTGAATATTAAAAAGAAAAAAGTGAAGTAAATAGATTGATATGATATCAAATTAGTAGCAGTTAATCTATCTCAAAAAATAAAAAAAGTAACAAACGTGGATTTGATCTGATTGATGTTGAAGATGAAGAAATGGAGCAGAGATTGAAGAATAATTTGTACGAAGCAACAGTTAATAGGTGCAGGAGAATTCAATATCTTGGCCAATTACCTGCAAATGAACGGGATAGATTTGTGAGGGACAAATTTAGGGCTTTTCTTCACCTTTCCCACATCCGATGTCTTTTTTCTATTCATTTTAATCCTTTTAAAAATCTTCATTAGTCTAAAATTACCTTTTAAACAATTATCAAAGTTTAGAATGACTCAAAATTAAACATATAAACTAATTTTGCTAGTATTACTTAACATATTATTTCCCTTTAAATAAAAGAATAAAAGTAAAAATAAAATGTGATGTGGCAAAGATTTGAATTCCCATGGCCTTGTTCAGGTGCAAAAACTAGACCACATCTATCTAGTTTTTCTCTTAAAGTTTATATTATCAATTATTCATATGAAATATCTGCACAAAATTCAGGTTAGGTCGGGTTTAGACCAAACCTAAAAAAGTATGAGCTTTTTTGATTTAAAAAAATCCTGACTTAAAAAAGTTCGGGCTGGGCTAAGCCCGGTTCTTACAACAAAAAAAACTAGGTCTATTAGGGCCCGAACGGGCTAAACAGGCTTAGCCCGGATTTTTTCTGACTTTTTCATTTTTTTCGATTAATTATCGTGTATAACAGTTTTTATATAATACTTTTAATTTAGAACAAACATAATAAATCAATTCAAATGTACTTTTATAATCAATCAAGTAATAATAGATCAAAGGGTTCTAATAATTACTTAAACCAATAGAAAGTATATATATTTCAATATATCAAGGTCTTTAATCACTTGTCATTAATGTGCATGTAAAACAAATATATATAGATATGCATAACATTTAGTTTAAAAAAAGATGGTGCTTAAATAAAAAAGCCCAAGCTTTTTTTACTACAAAGCCCGAGTTTTCGGAAAAAAGCCTAGGCTTTTTTTAGTAAAAATTCCAGGCTTTTGTGGGCTTTTTCGGTCTTTAGGCTTTTTTCTCGGGCTTTGAGCTTAGCGGGGCCTGACCCTGGCCCGGGCCCGGGCTGGATCGGACTTTTGTGGCTAAGATCAAGCCTATTTAGGACTTTCAGGCAAGTCCGGGCTTTAAACGGGTTTTTTCAGACTGGACTTTTTTAAGCTTCTTTCAAACTTGTTCAAGTCCGAACTCAAACGAAAGCCCATATGTTCACCTTTAATTACGTAGCATTGTTAACTAAATAACAATTAAAAATTTTATCATGTAGCAAGCTACAATCGACTATTACATATAGTAATGTCAACCAATTACTCTTTATTTATATTTAGTAATTATTTTGTAAAAAAATATTAGCTAATCACCTTTACACTTTTCTCTGAAAATAATTCATTTTTATAAATATCATACTACTTTATATAAATAGAAATTGAATACAATTTATAGTAAAACCAACTATATTACTTTTTTCATATTTTGTAATACTTATTGATATACATATAATTTTACCTAATTTACTTTAACATATATTAGACAAATCTTCTTTTAGAAATGAACAAACTGTAATATACATAGTAATAATGATAATAATTGTAATAACATCAAATACTCGTTGTTCATATCGCATTTATTTATTTTTATTGTATTAATAAACAAAATCTAACTAGGAGGAAGAAGACGAATTCATTTAAACAAAAAAGTCAGTCAATTTGAATTAAATTAACTAAAATTAAATAATTGTAATTTTAAAGAATTCATATCATAAATAACTTTATGCCAAATACTGCACTAATTTTAAAAAAGACATCCATCATCTCATTATACTCATCTGCTCATTTAAATATATTAAGATTAACCAACATGTCTAACAACTTGAAGGTACCATAGTGTCTATCTCTTTGTTAATTTATGTTCTTAGAATCAAATAAAACTTATTTCATTTTTACTAATATATGTGTTAAATATGATGGTTTGTAGGTAAGTCAAACAATAACATATAATATCGAGAAAATATTTGAAAAGGAAGTAATTGAGGTTTATAATGTACACGATGAAATTGTATGACCAATTCTACAATTTATTCGTGTTTATGATCAATATCGTTGTTTTATTATTATTTTGATAAAGATTTTCACCAAAGTTTTAAAACTATTATTGTAGAGTCCATTGCAAGCCAAAAGTCAAAAGCATGAAGAAAACATTAAACAAGTGAAATGTGATGAAGTGATTGAGGTTTACTTTTCACACGATGAGATGGTATTATATATTTCTATAGTTTATACATGTTTAGGTTCAGTCAGTTATGTCTTCTTATGTTGATATAGGGTGAGTTTGATTGGGAGAAAATATTGAAGGATTATTATCTAGGAGATGATCTTTTCGACGTCGTATATGAGACGTAACAGGATCATTAGGTATTAAGGTTGAATAATATATCGAGATTATGCATTTTATGTTTTCTTATTAAAAAACACTTTAATACATATTCATTTAGAAGAATATATTGAGGATAAGTTTGTAGTTGAAGAAATACTAAGAAAATAAATGAACAAAAGAAGAAGATTACTAAAAACCAAGTTTACCGTCTACTAAATAAAGATGAATATGAATATGAGTATGAAGAAGAATACTTATGTGGAATCAATTAATATTAATCACTACTAAATGTGATTCTTATATTTTTCAAAAGTTTGAATAGAATGATTCATGTGAGTATAAATCGTAACGATATATAATTTTTATACGTTATACCTCTAGTTTAGAAAGAAATAAGTACTCTCATATGTTAAAATACAAACATGTCATAATTTATGTGTATGTATCACTTCTTTTTAAGATTGTTAGTTCATTCACCTTGATCGAGACATTTTAGATACATGCCAAAGGTTCTTTGGTTAAATTACTCTTTTTAACACCTAATCAAATTATATAACATCGATTGGCACCAACAATCGTGATAGTTAACGTTTTCTTTACCAGAATATCAATCAATTTTACTAATTTAAAGTACGGCTAAAAATTAAAGTAGTAACATAACATCCATACATAATTCAAGAACGTCATCATTTCAATTATTTTAAACAATATAACACAATGCCTACTTTTTTAAAGTACCGTTAAGAACGAAATTAATGTTGTCATAACGTTTGTAATGAAATAAAAATATATAAAAAGCTAAAAAATAAAGTAGCTAAAATGAGGAAAAAAACAAAGCGTAAGGTTTGCTTCCCCAAAACAATATTCTCTGACCAACTTGTGTAGGTCACGTTGCTTTCCTCAATTCTCTATATATTTTATCTAAAAAATATTATATCTTTTTAATTAAATATTCTAATAAAACTAACTAAATATTTAGATGGTATAAAATAAGGTAGAAGGAAGGTGTAAGGAAAGTCCATGGCATGCTTTTATTTTGCTGTGGATCGGTGGACGGAAAGTGTGTGGGTTACCATCCGTACACAAATATAAAATGTAATAGGAAACGTCTAACTTTTATAAAAGAGGGTTGTTACTTGTTAGTTAGACCGTAAACGCCGTGCCGTTATCGAGGTTAGAACTAACTAGCGGAGGCCTCAACGATTGGTCCACTTCTTATTTTTTACTGTGTTAAGATCCAAACTTTGCGAAAAAAATGTTTTCAACTAATAACAATATAGAGAATTAAATATCAAGAATAATAATAATAATAATAATATTAATGATAATAATAATAATAAAGATAATAATATAATACATATGTATATAAAGAGAAAAAATGAATTTGTTTTTTTTTTATAAGAGTAACGCGAATTTAACAAAAAGAATTTTGATAACAAATGTCTTTAGAATATTAGTTAAATTTACTTTAATAAAACATCAATTTTACCGTATGTATATAAACGTAGGACATATTATGATGTTAAATTTCTTTAATCAGAAACAAGCATTATATTGACTTACTGCATAATACCTACCTATAATCCAAACTATGACCATCTTTCGAACCTAAACCTACTGATCTCTAAGAAAAAGCTTACTATAATCGTACTAAATTATGAAAATAATAAAACAAAAATAGCCCAACAATGATACGAACAAAAGTATCAACAACCAACATTTTTCTGGAAAAAACCCTAGCCGACACTAGTAATTTTCTATCCATCCGAGTTATATGCAAATTATATGTGTTCGAGGCTTCTTGGATATTAAACATGAGTTTGAACAATTTTTTCGAATTTAAAAACAACCTAACCTTTTATTTTCACATATTGCACAAGAATAGTTGTATTATTTACGGAATGGGCAAGAATGCGTCACCATTTTTGATCCCAAGTTTCTGGACACCGTCTAGCGAGCGACGGTGTATCTTCTAATTTTTAAAAGTTCTAACATACAATTTTTAAAGATAAAATAGAAAATAAATTTTGTGAGCCTTTTTTTAAGCGTTAGTTGAAATATTAGTTGGGGCTTTAGGTTCTTCGAGCATTAGTTGAATTATAATTATTCATCGAACATATCCTATCAATACTCTGATAAATTGTTGTCAATTTCTACCATTATTAACCGTTCAACATCTCTTTGGACCTGTTTGGGATGAACTTTTTTAGAAACTTTAGCTTTTAGTTTTTGAAGAAAAAACTCATATGAAACACCATATTTTGTGGCATTTTTTGAATTTTGCTTAATTTAACACAATCTAAGCATTAACGTGATAGCAGAATACTGAATTAGTTAATGGTATGCATTTTTTGGTTAAATTATATAAAAACTATATATGAACTATGATAATTAAGTTATGTACTAGATGAAATAGTGTGAACAAAAGTTGAGTAAAGACGGTAGGATGCACAAGGCTTGAAGGTAAAATAATAGTACTCATGTTTTCAACTTGGTTATCTTCCTTTCAGTCAAACCTTATGGGCTCTGTGTGTACACATTATCCTATCTTTTACTCAAATGTTCAAGTTTATCGATACATAATAAGTTACGCCTAAAAACCATCTAATTTATAAATAAATATATATATTGATTTTATCACAAATAAATCGAAACATTTTTTTTTTTCAAATATCGGACGGTGTAGTAACCTTCGTCAAACGAACTCTTCCACATTCGTAAATACATAGACAAAATACGCCATCATCATTTTATTTTATATATAAAAGGTCAACTTTTTCGTTGTTCATCATTTTATATATTAATATATATATCTGGTACCATGATGTCATAATAATTAGTGTATAGAAATCAATTCATAAATTATTAACTGGCTCCTGCAAATTTCAATTGTTTATGTAATCTGATAATGACCATGTATCAATATAACCAACAACTACTCGAACTTAAAAAAAGGCATTAATCCACCGTCAAACTCTAATTTATACGCAAAAACAATTTTATTAAATAACATACACGTATTTTAATTACTCCAGCTACACATCAAACATTTCATCCAAAACTATATCTTCAATCAAAATATATAATAAAAACAAAATGTAAAATAAAAAGTAACGAGATATTTAGATATTTACGGGATACTAAACGACAAAAGAGTGTAACACACGCGCGGTAGAAGTAGAGCTTACGAAGACTAGTATGTGCAAATCAGTGCTGGGGACTGATGTGACGCGTGTCCGTTAGCCAGCTGTATCCCAAATTCTACCAAATACAACCGCTGGTTCCAGTCACAGCCGGTGTCCCACCTTCTCCACCGGCTTAACCGGTCATACCTATCCTTTCAATCTCTCATATATAAACCGACATTCATCCCCTCTAAACCTTCCATCCTTTTTCCGTTTCTTTCCAAATTCCTTCTCATCACCAATATATATATCCAAATAAGTAACATCAATTTTTTGTTTATTATGTTTATGGCCGGTAATAATAATAATCCGAAAAAGGATATGGATCGGATCAAAGGTCCATGGAGTCCAGAAGAAGATGAGTTACTTCAACAATTAGTTGAAAAACACGGCCCGAGAAACTGGTCATTAATTGGTAAATCCATACCCGGTAGATCCGGTAAATCGTGTAGGTTACGTTGGTGTAATCAGCTGTCACCACAAGTTGAACACCGTGCGTTTACACCTGAAGAAGATGAAACGATATTACGTGCTCATGCTAGGTTTGGTAACAAATGGGCTACGATTGCACGTTTATTATCCGGTCGTACAGATAACGCTATTAAAAACCATTGGAACTCAACTTTAAAACGAAAGTGTTCGTCTATGACGAATGAAGAGTTTAATGAGTTTGCTATTCAACAACCGTCTTTAAAAAGATCGGTTAGTGCCGGTTCAGCCGTTCCGGTTTATTTTAATCCAGGCAGTCCATCTGGATCTGACGTCAGCGATTCTAGCATACCGGCGATTTCTTCAAATCACGTTTTCCGTCCAGTCGCTAGAACCGCCGCGATAGTTGCTCCGCCGTCGCCTCCACGGGAAGATCCGCCAACTTCGTTGAGCCTCTCGCTTCCTGGAGTCGAGAATGATGCGTCGACATCGACGCCGATGAATTTAATGCCGCCGTCACCGGTGGCGTCTCCAGTGATGAGACCGCAACCGCAGCCGCAATTACCGCCGGTACCGATACATGCGATGCCGCTACGTCAAATTCCGATCGATCGGCAACAGGAAATAAACCTAAACAATCACGCGGATCTGATGACGGCAATTCCGATGGCGATATCGACGGCGATGAATCAGCTAACGGTATCGAGAGATCCGGTAACGGTGATGGAACAACCTGAGAAGGTTTATACGCCGTTTAGTGAAGAGTTTTTGAGTGTGATGCAAGAGATGATTAGAAAAGAGGTTAGGAATTATATGAGTGGTGTTGAACAACCGCTGGACGGTGGTGGAATGTGTATGAAACAGGCGGTGAATAGCGGTGGTCAAGGGTTTAGGAACGCACCGGTGGTTAAGAGAATCGGAATTAGTAAGATTGATTAGGTTTAGAAAAAGGGGAAATTAAAACAATCTTGAATATTTTATTATATTTCTCTCTGTTAATGGAGTATTATATTATATTAATCAAATATTTCCTAAGAAAAAGATAAAAACAAAAAGGGTACGAATAACTATGTACAGAGGGTAAATGTATGAGGAACAAAGTGCAGTAACAAATGCAGTTCGAAATTTTGACTTGTTGAATTATTGAGGACTTGATGTGTTTTCCGTTACATGTTATAACTGAATTTGTGGACCGTATAACAAACTAACAAGTATCAAACGTGTGATAACCACTAACGATCCGGATAACTACTAACGATTCGAGTAACTACTCCAGTACAGGTTTTTTTAAAATATTTGAATTTAATAATCATAATTGTTATCCAAATGGTGCTTCATGTGGTCAACATTTCTGGTGAAATTGCTTGGATAATTGAATAATTTTTTTATCTAAATTAAATATGCTAATATAGTATAATATCCATAAATTGTTGCATCAGGTTGAACTGCCATTCCATTCTCAACGCTACCAGATCATACATTTTTGTCATCTGTACAATTACTTCATGCTCTATCGAACAAATTTTGTATCACTAGTAATTTACTTGTATCGTTGACATTGTGTGAAAATGTAGCTCATTAGATTGATGCGATTACCATTTTCGTACCTACTTAGTTTTCTAGTTCGATTTATGTTCCCACAAGTAGAAGTTGAAATACTCGTTGAATGACAAGAACATGACAACGAGCAATTAACGTAAGTAAGCTAGCTATCATATACAGAGTAATTTTAGTTAGGCTAGTGGTTGTTACCATTTATAAACTCTTATATCAAAGGCAAAGGAAGCGACTTCATAGGTCAACGAAGCGCTCTCAGATGTCCCTCACCTCTCGAGAACATCTTTACTCTTTAGTATTCAAAATTCGAATCAGCTATTTCATTGTCAATGCCGGCCCGTCAGTTGGTATAAATAGCGCATTCGCTTATGAATTTATTGTTGCATTCCTTTTCACTGAGCCAGCTGTAATGCCCTTCTAAAAATATCAATCGTTCATTTGTTGAAGGTACCTTGTTTCAATTACTAAATTCCTAGCTTCACTTTAGGCCATTGTTGCCCTGATCTACTCCTGCCCTCGTGTTTGAATTGGTTATCGTCATACTTGGATTATTCAACGATCCTCTCACCAGATTTATCGTACATATCTAGGGTAATCAACGCTAAAGTTGCCATGAATCGTTTTTTCAGCTCTTGGCATCATTTCTACGAGGTCCAAACATTTCTCATCAAAGTTCAATACTATTAGGCTTCCTCATCATGTGGATATAACCTCTTCATGGTCGTCGACAACCCTTTGGCAGATGGTATCGGAGTGCAACGGCCGGGAAAACAGAGATCATGAAATGGATGTGTGATTGTTTATTTATATAAAATAAATAGATTTTAATTTTAGTTATTGTAAAATATACAAACAATTGATCAGAAAAAAGTTATGAAGTGACATTTCACACAGTCATGTAACTTGTTTAACTTCTTTCAAAAACAACATATGTCTCTTGAATCGATCTCATCCATTAATATAGTGTGTATTTTGTATCTTGTTTTAATTAGACCAAGAATTACATATCAAATGGGGTAATGTATTCTTTCGTCCTGTTTTAAAATGCAGCACCATTAACACTTATCCTAAGATATTTCTGTAATTAGATTATCATACACATTTCATGTTGGGAACGGTAAAGATCAAACAAATGCGAGAAGGATTAAAGTGGAAAACGAGATCCTTTGTATTTGGTGACATCAGGAAAAGGTCGTGACACGACGGTAAAGTATTGAAAGGATCGCGACACGAGTTAAATCTAAGGTTGTCCAGAATTAAATCGTGTAGCGTGTTAGCTAAGTTATCTTAATACTATATTAATACTATAAATAAATATAACCCCTATGTAATTGTAATCTGTGGTTCGAAAGAAATGAATAAAACTTCATGGTTTGGCCCTATCGACTAACTCATCTTCAAGATTGGAGATCAGATATAACCACGTTATATCCGTGTGTCGTATTGTTTGTATGTTTATTTCGTTTGTTTGGTTTCTTTATCCATTTATTATTCGTAGGTGTAACCTCGATTACATGAGTGTTGTGAGTTTGTTTTTTTATTAACAGTAGATTGGTGTTAGTTGTTTGTTTCACTGTAATTCCTAACATTTCATACGGTAATGATACTTACTTGTAAAAGAGGTTAATTAAAAAAGAGTAAAACTGACCCTCTAACAGTTTTCATTGATAAATACTACGATCAATATGAAAAAGATAAATCACGTAATCTTAAAGACAAATGAAAATGAGGATGGAATCATGACCTCTCCGTTTATTACGGATGGCTCTCGTCACTGCGAGGACCAAAGAAATTAATTATGTGTTACCTTAAATGCAACATAATCTTTATTTGTTGCACTATTCAAATACCTTATGGTTATCAATCTACATTTCATGGAAAGTAAACATAAATGATACGTGGAACTATATATGTATTTCAATTTCAATAGTCTCACTTTCATATAAACGTTTCAAACGATATTCATCTTTGAATGATAGTCAAGAAATTAAGTCCCATTCAATGAAAAACAGAAACATATTAGTACTAGAAATTAATGATATAAAAATCGGAGGCAAAGGATAAACAATACATGGAACACTTTGGTCGGTAAATGAATACTCGATAAACTCTTATCCTTGAAAAGAGGAATAAGGAACTCGATAAACAATCTAATGTACTGCAAAAAAATAATATATGATGGTTACATTAAGATGACGATTAAACGTGGGCCCAATATTACCCTGCTAATTTGAAACTTTGATGGTTACGTGTAAGGATTAACATAAAAAAAATCACTAAAAAAATGTGGATATTTCAATCATGCGAAGAATGGGTTGGTATGGTTGGATTGGTACCTAACCTCTATAATTCTATACGACGTCTTTAAGTTATAAATTGCCAATTGATTATTGTATACCAAGTTAACTATTTACTGTTTGACCACTGATTGTTTTACATAAATGACCACCAAATTACACTAACATTATCGAAACTTAACCTACTAATATTATAGGTAACTTAGTTATAATTAAGATGTGAATTCAAGTTTAAGATAAATGTATGCGTATTCGTAATGTGAAAAAAAAAAAAAATGTCATTTATTGCTATCCCTTAGTACTTTTGATTTAGTCGGTTTATAGGATTCGAGATGTTTATATTACGAATGTTGTCCCCATTTTTGTGAATCTTCTATTATTCATAACTACAAAATGTAACATAATTATAAGTAATTTACCAAATTTCTTAGAACAAACTGCATGTTCTTTTTTCATATTGTTTAAATTGTTTGAATGGTGAAAAGAAAATGGCCGATTTTGCTTTTTGAACCGTGGCATTGGGCCAAAATAATCGCAGATACCCCTCTTTTGCTAAAAGAGGTAAACTTTGGTCCTTGTTCTACTTATACTTTTAAGTAAACCGGTTTACTTATATAATTCATTTTTTTCGATCGTTGAGCGTTTTAGATAAAAACAACGTATTCTTCAAATAAAATTCGATAGAATGGTAGTACATTAGGTATGAAAACATAACTTAATAATAACTTAAAATAAAGTCTTCTAAATCTTCATAAAAATATTATTAAAACCAATAATTCTATATAATTCAATCTTCTTCGAGCGTTAAGCGTTTTAGGGAAAACTAACGTATTCTTAAAAAAAAATCGATAGAATGCTAGTACATTAGGTATGGAAACATAACTTAACAATAACTTAAAACAAAGTCTTCTAAATCTTCATAATAATATTATTGAAACCAATAATTCTATATAATTCAATCTTCTTCGAGCGTTAAGCGTTTTAGGGAAAACTAACGTATTCTTCAAAAAAATTTCGATAGAATGCTAGTACATTAGGTATAGAAACATAAATTAACAATAACTTAAAACAAAGTCTTCTAAATCTTCATAAAAATATTCTTGAAACAAATAAGTCTTCATAATCTTCAAAATCTTCAAAAATCTTCAACTTTTATTAATCATCAATTCTTCTAACATCTTCAATTTGGGTAGTCTTCAAATGTCGAAATCTTCTTCGGAAGAAGCCTCTCGCGAAGCTTCATCAAGAGCAATCTCTTCATCGGAAAGTGATAATGCCATACCCTGTTCCACCTCGATATCGTGTATATCTCCTTCGTATTCCATCTCACCTTCAAGACTTAAAACGTGTTATATACATTTTGCGGCGTCTAAGTGATCCTTCAAGCATATACACATCTCTAATGAGGCCGGTGTGAGTTTTGTTCTTCGTATAGATAGTACCCTGCTACTAAGAGAAAAAGCGGATTCCGAAGCTACCGTAGAAGCTTGGACGGTTAGTATATCTCGGGCCATGATGGTTAGAATGGGAAATTGAGATTCCCTCCCTTTCCACCAAGCCAAAATATCAAAGTCAACGAATTCATGGGGTCCCGTAGTGGCTAAAAAATCTGTTCCGGTATATCTCCCATATTCGCTAGTGGCTCTTTGGTCACCATCACCCCTTGCCCCTTTATGGTTTTCTTGTCTTAAAGTATTATATAAGTTAATCATTGGATCTTGGGAAGAAGATGAACCAAACATTGTGGAAGCCGAACTAGAAGAAACCATTGTTGTTGAACTATATTTTTGAAAATAATGGCCAAATAAATCTTTAAAAGATTTGTTAAAAAAATCTTTTGTATTTTGAGCAAAAAATGGATTCTCATCATTTAAATCCAAATCGTTACAAATGTTATCGATAAGTAATTCCACCCCGAAAATGTTCAAACACGGGTTTAACGCGGTGGCACAACTAATTACCGGTGACATTTCTTTAAAATATTTCCTTACTTTTTCTTTTATGGGAGCCACCATTATTGCATATACATTACCACAAAATTCGTATTCTCTTAGTTTTTGTGTCATTAAGTATATTTGATTAAGTACCAAATGACTTGTGGGATAATAAACACCCGATAATAAAGTAGTTGCGGTTTTAAAAACTTTGAGCAATTCGGTTATCTTTTGAGTAACCTCCCAATAGTCATTGGAAAATGATGTTGCAAGGCCTTTTTGAACAAGTTGATCATGAAAAAAGGTTAAAGTGTCGCGTTGCCGTAAACCACATATAAACATGTTGTAAGTCGAATTCCATCTTACGGGCATGTCCCAATTAGGGGTTAAAAAAATGGAATCCGTTTCTTTACATAATCTCATATAATGTTTCTATCTAGCCTTACCCGAACAAAATATATCTTGTAACATAGTTTTATACGCGTTTTTTACTATGCTTATTTGTTGAACCGCTAGTCCGTCTTGCACAACCAAGTTAATGATATGTGCAACACATCTACTATGGTAGAAAATGCCTTTCAAAGGTGGTTCATATTTTAGTATTAACCTTTGAACGGCGTTTGTATTATTAGTCGCGTTATCAAACGAGATTGCAAAAACCTTTTGTTCTAATTTAAACATTTTCATTACATCTCGTAACATGTAAAATAAGTTTTTACCCGTGTGAGGATAGTCAAAGTTTTCAAAAGCAATGGTACGTTTCATCATTTGCCAAGTTGAGGGATCAACCCAATGTGCGGTAACACAAAGGTACGAACCGGATAAACCATGAGGAGCCGACCAAACATTGGTTGTTAATGATACATTTGTATTTAAGTTTTCAAAACCGATTATTAGTTGACTTTTAGCATTTTTCCACAATTTAAGAGCATCACGTCTAAGAGTAAGACGACTTACATGATTATATCGCGGTTGAAGAGTATTTTGAATGACCTTAGTAAGCTGAGGGTTGTCGAAGTGGTTGAATGGCAAAGCTTCTTGAATCACAAATGTAACATCCTCCCCAATGGCCTAGTATTTTTAGGTAAATTTACCTTATGTTACCTTATTTACTTGAATTCATTTATATGAAATGTTTGAATGTATAATTGTTAGGAATAATTAAATGGGAATTACGGTATTTTTAGTTTAAAATACGGATTAGCCTAACTATTATAACTAATACCATCGTGTGCTAGATTAATGATAATAATACATCGTAGTATACGTAAATCATTATATATATATCACAAATCTGGAAATCAGCTCATTTCTTCATTTCATCTTCATCTTTCATCTCAAGAACACACACAAACACCAAGAACACACACTAAACTCAAATTTGCAATTCAAGCTCAAATCTAGCCCAAAACACCTCCAAATTGTGTCATTAGATTCGGAATTCATTATAGATCATTCCTACAACTCGTTTCTGTGGATTAAATCAGATTAAGGTTAGTTTTGATTAGTTTTTTTGTTTTTACAAAAAAGTGAGAAAGTTAGTTGGTTTGATTTAATTATGTGTTTTTATGTTGAATTGATGCATTTCGAGTGTTTGTTTATGTGTTTACTAAGTGTTAGAACGTTTAATTTGTGTAGAAACGTTGTTAGAATTCGATTTGTGAATTTTTGGTGAAAATCAGCCAGTTTTCTGCCCAGTTCGCAGGATGAACTGGTTTGGCGATATTGCAATATCGCCCTCCAATATCGCTACCCAATATCGCGATTAATTTCGCTTGCAATATCGCTAGTGGCGATATTGCAATGTCGCTAGTGGCGATATTGCAATATCGCTAGTGGCGATATTGCAATGTCGCTAGAGGTGCAGATTTTGAAAATGCATAAGTGTTACTAAGTTTTGTGAAAATCTTACTAAAAATTTGATTTTGATGAAATTCGCATGGTCACTCGGAATCGATCAATTAATCAAGACTATGTACCATAGCCCTGTAAGTTTTTTTGGCCTTTCGGGGTCGTCTTGGGCTTCAAAAATGGCATTTTTCAGTTTTTAAATGACGTTCCGGGATTTTCGAGTTTCTTTCCAGATTGAACTCTTATTTCCTTAGACTTCAGGGAATTACCTGCTTGTAAGAATGTGCTATTATGATGATTTAAACTTGATAATTGTTTATTATCTGGATAATATACATTGAGACATGTTATACGATTTGAAGGTGAGTTACTAACTCATTATCTGTTATATTCTCAGATCAGTCAAAGACTCAGTAATATAAGAATTCTGAGAAGTGAACGGTAGCAGTCAGGTGAGTGGATCTGCAACTCATAATTTGAGTTAGTTGTAATGGTGTGATTACAACAAGTAACGTAAACCTTGATTGACTATTTAGTCTGAGTTACGATTGAATATATCTGCTTGTTATGCATATGTGGCCTTCGGGCATCTGTGTTATTCAGAGGTCAATTGCGATTGGACTTGGCTACTACTGTGTTCAACACACGTTCCAGATACATGTGTTGTCGCTGGAAAGTGTGTTGTGGTGTTGTAGTGCCAAGTTATCGGCCTATTCTGTATGGGCCTTTACAGATTGTGGTAAGTGTTACTGTGGGCCACCGCGGCTGTAGGGTTCCTCAGTAACCGCCGATCCTCTTGAGTTTATGTGTTTACTGTGCTTAATGTAAACAGATTGTTATGCTGAATTGAATTGTTAGTTGTACATTCATTCACTTAGCTTTGTGCTAATCCCACCACTTTCCTTCCTGCAGGTTATGCATGTCTTTGTGGGTTGGGCAGGAAGGTGGTTTTGAAGAATGTTTGACACGTGCCATCACTCTGATATGTTTACGAATGTTTTGTAAATTAACGTGTATGTGGATTTTGTATAACAATTATATGTTTGGTTTTCAGCAATATTTTAATATTGTAAACTCGCGAAAAATCTATGGTCATTTTGTAAGATAAGTTATAATATTATCTTTTATCCATCGCTTCCAAGTCAAATTACTATTTTAACCCTGAGGTAATTTAAGAGGTGTTATAACAAAGCCGGCAAATGCTTCTCAACACCGCTCCGCTTCATATGTAAAAATACCCCCATCCCGTGACATAGTTGTTTGACCCGATTCGGGATTACTTTTGACTCCATCACAATACTTTGTAGCATGTGATTTCAAAGTAGAGTTGGAGTCGGCTTTCAAAAATTTTCCGCAACGTTTACAAAATGCCTTAGTGGAACCATCCGACAATAACACTTTGTCGTAATTACACCAAATCTCCGAATTTCGTTTGGTTACCAAAACTTGAATAATAGTTGGTGCATTTGAAGAACTAACACCGACGGAAGTTGAAGAAAATTGAGTTGCCATTTTGATAGCATTTCGAGAGCGTTTTGAGAGTAGATAATTTTTTGAAAGTTTCGTATGTAAATCGTAAGCGTTTTGAGTGTTTAAAGAGTAGAATTAGCAAGATTGAGTGTTGTGACTAAACCAAACCCAAGGTATCTATTTATACTAGTTTTAGGATGGAAAAATGGTAAAAAAAAAAGCTCAAAAAAGGGTCAAAAACTAAAAAAAAAGGCTAGTTAACGGTCAGCTCAAAAAACCGGTTTTCCAAACCGGTTCGGGTAAACCCGGTTTCTAACCGGTTCTCCAACGGATATATAGAAACCGGTTTCCGAACTGCCGGTTTTTCCAAAAACCAAACCTGTTTTGACCGGTTTCGGTTTCGATTTCGATTTTTTTGTACACGCCTAGTTTGGTGATTGGAGGTCAAAGAATGAAGACAAGCAATTTGATCAGAACTATTTGTTATGAACTTAAGTTGATAAATACTTTATATAATAAAATAAAAATAATACAATGACCGTTGAGATACGTTTCAAAAGTTACGTATTCGTTTCTTGCTATTAATATATGTATATAGGAAGGATATATAGGGAAGTTTCAAATAAGGTAGAATTTTGATCGATAAGAATTGGTAAGAAAAACAATATATGTAGATAATGGTACTTACACATCATCATAATAAAATAATTAACAATTACTATAATAGTTATCAACCATTAATAGTCCAGAAGCTATGCAATAACATCACATAAAAACATATTTATATGTATAGTTAAGTGTTGTATCTTTTATTAAATACTTAAAAGATAATTTATATAATTTATGTTCATGTTGTCATCCTAAGGTTGTGTTTTTTTTTTTTAAAAAAAAAGAAAAAAAAGAAGAAGAAGTTAAGAGACCCACAAAATTACAAGAGAAGAAAAACAATATACATAATAAATTAAAAATCAAACTAAAATAATAGATTAACTAAAAATACCAATAATGAGATACGAATAAATGTATCAAGCAATCAACTATAAAGGTGTAAACATGACATTAACCCAGATTAAAAAATAAAGAACAATAAAAAATTACCCCAGCAGTTCAAAACCAGTCAATCTCATGTTGTCACAAATAATAAATTACTTATATTATATTTATATTTATATTTATTTATAGATTCTAATATAAAGTATAAATGGAAATGTTTTATCTTTTATTTTTTATATTAATTTATTTGTGGCCAAAAAAGGTTAATGAACAATAACGTAAATCAACTCACAATTGGCTGTCTACTCGTAATATGGGACATACTTGATTCACTCAATGGTTCTGGCTATGAGGTGTCCTAGCTCAAATCAATGACCTTGTGTTATTTGTGACAAAGATGTACCAATCATTATCAATTGAGTTACACAACATTGACTTTTATATTCATTTATAGTATGAAGTTGGAGTATTCTTAAAAAATGATAAACTTTTATCTAACAAAAAGTTAAGAATTTATAAACATTCATTCTATAAATAACTATCGATAGTTTATAAATAAGAATTAGCTTTTCATAAACAAAATATTAAATACAAAAATCAAAATTAAATGAAAATAATTAGTTATGCATAACAAATTTAATTTAGTAATAATAAACCAATTTCAAGTATTGAAAAATTACATGTACACTGAATACCATTTTTATAAGTATATAAATTTAAGTGAAATAATATTCGTTATTTTTTAGGAGTATAGGCTATATCAATGATAGTTTAAAAATGTTGTACTGCTACACTACTTTCAAATAGAAATTTGAGAGGTAGGAACGGTGATAAATATTGAATATTTAATATTAAATAATGAAAACGAATTAATGATCGTTTAAACATATGGTGCAAAGAATGTAGTTTCTATATTTATATTTAAAGATTATAATAGTTTTAGACTTAATAATTTAATATTAATTTTAATTAGAATTTTAGTAATATGTATTATTTAATTAAATAATTTTATATATAAATATTATCTAACTCTAATTATTTATTTAGTTTATTTTTAAATTATGAGAGGTTGACACGTGACATTTTACCTATATGACAAAATATGGAGCAACCTTTTATACTCCTTTAGTATATATAGATATAGATAGATAGATATATGATGCGAATTGACTTTAAATACAAAGACTCAATAAATTGGTACGTATACAAAATTGATGGACAACATAGTTAAATCTCAAAAACAAATTGAAGTCAACCACTCTTACATAAACTTTCCAAAACAACTGATGCACAATTCTTTTTTGTTGATTCACAATAATGTTTTTAAGTTTTTTAAAGCACATGTCGATTAACTAATGCACACACTTTAAAAAAGGTTGATGCACATACATTTAAACGTTGATACACATCCATTTGTCTAATACAAAAGAGATCTATTTTCATACAATAAATCTTTCTATTGGGAAATATGCTAGCTGCGATCTTTCTAAAGCAAGAAGGGAAGGAAGTTTACTTTGAGAAAGAAATGTCTTCTCTTCTATTTCGATTCTAATCTTAGGAAATGTGAGTAATCGTTTTGATTTCTCGTTAACAAACATTCAAAATTGAATACGAAAACTAAAAATGTTGATGTACATAGTATGTTACTTAATCAATATTAATTATGTATCTAATGATGTTTTAAAACGAAAGAAAAATACTTAGACATCCATTTAACTCATACTAAATCTTAGCAACAAATGTTATCATCATGTTCCATCATATTTTTTTTATGTTAAAGATTATTGTATTTGATCAACCCTATGTATATATATATATATGAGTCAGTTCAAGAAAGAAATAAAAATTGATGAAGAAAAGAGAAAAGAGTTTATGTCCATCATATATGTGAATTAAGGGATGAGATTATTTTAAACATTTTAAGGGTAAACTTATACATTTAATTAATTGAGAAAAGGAGAAAAATCGTTTAATAAATATGTTGGAGAGAAAACCGGGTGCCAAAAAGGAGTTTCACTTGAATTAATTTTAAATTCCACCCATTTTAATCTGCATGGATGGTAAGTCGGTGTCTTGTCCAAAAAAGGTGGAAGCTTCCCAGAAATATTCGAGGGACCTAATCTATGTATATCTTTTACTTTTTTTTTTATTTTTGTAAAATTTATTCTTGAAGGAGATATACGCATGGGTGCACAAGTAAAAGAATTAAACTCTTGATAAACATGAAAGGTGTAGAAGCATTTAGTACTCTTTTTTAATATAATCAAATGATGATTATTTAGTTGTATATGACTTTAAGTAAATGAAAATAAATTGAATCTCACATAACCGTATTGAATCATAGTCATAGTTAGTTGAATCATAGTATTAGTATTACTATATTGAATCATGGTTATAATTTGTTAAAAATAGTTATAGCTAGGTGAATCATAGTATTACTATATTGAATCATTGTTATAATTCGTTGAATCATATTATTACTATATTGACTCATAGTTAAAGTTAGTTGAATCATAGGAATCATGGTTATAATTTGTTGAATCGTGAAGTTGAATTTAAATATGAATGTGAGTTGATGTAAATGAGTATAAACCTGACTTATTGAATCGTAATCTCAAAATATGAGCTATAGTATGAATACAAAAAATTGAATCAAATATGAAGCATTTTAATCATTGAATCATAGTATGACAAAATTGATTCATAGCACGAAGCAGCCAAACCATAGTATATCGATCGAATTTTGGATGAAACATAGAAATGATTTTTAATTTAACAAATTAAAACATAAAAACACTAAAAAGTTGATCGTCAAAACCTGCGAAATCGTAGAGAAGGAAAAGGCAAATAATAAAAAATGGATATAAACGAAAAGGAAAAATGGAAAATCATAGTACAAAGTATGAGAAGCCAATTTTTAATGTCTATAACACTTAATTGTCAAAATTCATCGATGGAAAATCATGGAGAAGAAAGACGCAAGTAATGATAATGTGACAGGATATATACAAACAAAAAAAATGTTGGACAATACTAATTGATCAGAGGGTCTAAAATATAATACAACACTACTTATTTGTTCTTCAATTTCAAAATAATTATGTTATAATCTTTCATTGTTAAACAAGGAATGGTAGTGGAATAAAATTAATTTTTAATTGGAATGAAGTGAAAATTGATTTCTCCATATACTTAGGTTGTGTTTGGTTCGCGAAATTTTTTTAAAGGAATTGGAATTATCAAAGAAAAGGAAATTTTAATTTCTTTAGTGGAAAATTTTTGATGGAAATTAACTTTATAAATTATTCAACCAAACAAATTAATGAATGAAATCTCAATTCTAATTTTATCAAATTTTAATCAATTCTGTGAACCAAACGCAACCTTAATGTAATCGAAGACTCATTCCCCACGAATTAAGAAAACAAAAAATTTTGTTTGAGATTTTCAGAAAGTACAAGTTGCTTCCATCGATCTGTGTGTGTGAGTGGGTAATTGTAGACTTGGTCTACTACACATAACGAAAAAATAAATACTATGTTTATGTGATTTATTAGAATCAATATTGATCATGTTAATTAAATTACAAGTTACTGTTAAGTACCTTTTATAAAAGGTTTTTTTCTTCTTTTTTTTATAACTTTGTTTTTTTTTTTAAATCTAAGTACTATATAAATATAAATATATATATATATATATATATACAGGGGAATCTAAATATATATATTTAATTAATGAACAAGAAGCAAAGGAATAAAAGGTCCTTTTCATAGCCACGTTGGCAACATGGAAAGTTGGGCCATGGGGTATCTCATGCATAAATTTTAGAGACGAGATCTCAACTCCCATCTCTATCTTTTATTTTGTTTCTTTCGGTAGACGTCGTTTATGCCACGTTTTAGTTCTTTTGGTAGAAGGAGATTAATATGCTTCCAACCGTTGTTGGTTTCTTTCGGTAGACGTGGTTAATATGCTGCCACGTTTTAGCAAGAATACTAAAGATTAGATAAACTTAAATGCATTTTATACAAATTGTCATCCAAATTGCAAAAATGTTTTTAGCTAAGATAAAGTAAAAATAATACGTAACCGATTCGAGTTAAAAGCAAGTTTAGTAATTTTAAATACAAATATAATAATTCATAACGTATACTCCGTAATAAAATGCTAAAAATCTGCTTTCTTTCTTTAAGTGAGATATATATATATATATATATAATAAAATCATCGACCACGTACATAAGTGTCAAACGTTGACTGGACTCAAAGTCGGCTTAAAACGCTACATATATGTGACCATACATTTCAACATTGATTCATTCATTCTAGCTTTGAAATTTTACCCATATTAAAATGGCGGCCGAAGCTCACAACGTGAGGGTGATCGGAGAAGGCCGTGAAACGGTGGTCCTTGGCCACGGCTTTGGAACGGACCAGTCTGTATGGAAACACCTGGTCTCACACCTAGCAATCGAACCCAATTACAAGGTGGTCCTATTTGACATTATGGGTGCTGGAACCACCAACCCAGACTTCTTTGACTTTGACCGTTACTCGACCCTCGAAGGTCACGCCTTCGACTTGCTAGCTATTCTCGAAGAGCTTGAGATTACTAAATGCATATTTGTTGGTCATTCGTTATCGTGCATGATCAGCCTAATCGCCTCCATCATCCGTCCTGATATTTTCGTTAAACTTGTCATGCTTTCGGCTTCTTGCAAGTTAGTATTACTTTTTCCTCTGTTTACTCTCTTGTTCAATTAACTGCTTTAAAAAGCAAGATAAATTATATTTTTTACTGCTTATAATAAGTTAATAGCATAGGAGATAACATTCATACAGGTAATTGTATGATTTTAGGTGTCATTAGCTAAAAAGAATTTTTGGATAATTATATGTTTGGTCAATTGAGTTTTTAAGTTTACATAATCGATCAGTCTTATAGCCTAACTATACATAAAGTTATCAAGCATGTGCCGTTAGCTGCCCATAATATCAAGCATATTTACAATTTAATTGTTACAAATATAACATGATATCTGTAACTTCATTAGGTTTTTTACAAGGATTATTACCGTCTTCCTACGTACTTCTATTTAGTTTAACTAATCAAGCAAAATACTTTATATTCTTACCTATATGGCTATATTAGATACAAAGTAATATGGAGTAATTAATTTACCTTATGTAATGTTTCCCTTCTCTTGGGTTTATATAATTTCTAACAGGTTTTTGAACACCCATGATTTCTACGGAGGATTTGAGCAACAAGAAGTTAATCAGCTTTTTGAAGCAATGAAAACAAACTACTTGTCGTGGTGCAATGGGTATGCGCCACTGATAGTCGGTGGAGATATGGATTCAGTAGCTGTACAGGAGTTTAGCCGGACGTTATTCAACATGAGACCGGATATTTCTCTATGCACTTTTCAAATGATATTTGAAAGTGACTTAAGAGGTTTGTTGCATTTGGTTTCGGTGCCTTGTCACATAATTCAAAGTTCAAAAGATATGGCAGTGCCAAGTATGGTGACAGATTACCTGCACCAACATATTGGAAGCAAGACCATCGTTGAGATCATACAGACCGAAGGTCACTTACCCCAACTTAGCGCCCCAGAAGTCGCCATACCGGCCCTCCTACGACATATAAGGACTTAAGGTAACAAGGTGTGACATTAGTTAGTGAAGGTGTGGTTATGTATGTAGTTTTGGTTGTTGTACAAGAATTGCACTTTTTAGTTTGACAATATTTAGATGTAGTTTGTGAAGGAAATTGTAATGCAATTTGAAGATGCTCAATTGGTTTATCAACCTTTTGTTTGATCATTTTAAGTAGTTCTGCGTAACTAATTTTTCAACCGTCATGTGGATCCCAAAGGATGATCTTTTAATCAAATCAAGTGGATAAGGAGACAAGAACACAAGGAAAATAATATAAAGTTTGGACAAAATGATAAACAAATGGAATAAAACTTTATATTACTCAATCCCTAAAATATTCTCTCAAAGAGAGTGTAGCAGCTAAAATACAGAGAATAAAGTGTGTGTAAATGTCTTACCCTAAATATCGCTAACTTTGATATTTATACTAAACAAACTGGCCGTTCTGCGACACAAGCCTTGTGTCGCAGAGATCACTAATGCGACACAAGCACTGTGTCGCAACAACAACTAATGCGACACAAGCCTTGTGTCGCAGTACACAGAAAATGTAATTTTCACTAAGTCTATTTCATTTACAGACACAGTACAGACTAGACCAACTGACAGACACTCTAAGATGCATCAACACGTCATAAGTAACATTTTAATTTGAAAGAAATTAGCATACTTTACGGCTGCGAATGAAACAAACTAGGTCATTAGTAAAGCAGAAGTAAATGAAGGTAATGTCATGAAGAAAAATGTACGTTACTAACACCTAGAGCTATGGAACATATCTAAACATAAAACCTTTATGAGTGATTAACTGAAAGTGTAATGGTTTATTTGAAAGCTACAGTAATACCATTGCTATCTTTAATCTGGTACAAGTATACTCCTATATATTTTTTTGAAAAGCTAGCAAAGGGTAACAGATAGATATAAAAGACCCCAAATTATGGGAGGCAAACAAGTTGCAGGTCTCCAAGAAGGAGGTCCCTGCAGAAACAGAGAGCAACAAAAAGCAACACAGCCTAAAAAGAGACCCGACAACTATCTATTAAAAAGATGCGCAATAGGTATTGCAATGACGGGAAAATATCATACTTGTGAATTGTTTCCCTATGACTACTGGCACAAACAATTCTATTCTGCCCTCACCACATGAGCCAAGTTAAAACATATCTTACCCTTCTAAAAGCCAACGAGACCTCACAATTGTCTGACCCAAAATATGAACCCAAGAGAACCTCTTTTGATTGATGATCAGGAGGTTTAAACAATGGTTTTGGCTATTCACTAGATCATAAATAATTAGTGTACCTGTACATTGAGAGGAAGTTCTGTTGTGCCACCTTCTTATAAATCCTATGGTTTTACACTTATAATGACTAGCCAAAAAGGAAATCTACACTAAGTACAATTTAACCACACACCGACTTTACTTATCCAAGTTGCAGTATTTATGAATCTTCTTTTCTTTTTTTTGAACTGCAGAATTTACGAATCTACCTACACAGACCGTTTATGCATAAACTCGTACTGATACAGATAACAGAAGACTAACAGGAAACATACAAATCAAACTTATAGATAAAATGAAACAAATTTAGCAAAGGGCAGAATCTTTATTCATTTACGGAGTACTTGTCAAAAGCTTACAATGTACAATTACTGGGTAGTAAACAAACAAAATCAATACAATACACTTCATATTTCAAATAATTTGGAATACTTTCAAAAACTAACTGATGTTAAAAGTAACTGCCAACATCCATCATACACGCAACAACTTCAAATCTTCTATACTATACCACCCAGTTATGTCAATCTATAGAAACAGTAGCCATCGGGTTTAATCAGCATTTCGAAACATTTACCACAACAGCAACTCAACTCAAACTATAAATCTCCACTCGTAAGTCGCTCAACGCCTACAAATTCCTCCTACTCCTCCTACAAATATTTAACATTATAATTAACAATCAATAATTATAATTCATCATAAACAGATTTACTTGTTAATCTATTCATTCAATGCAATCCAAGATTCCATACCTGATGCTGAGGTGGACCAGGGTTGGTGTTCTCATCTTCAACTGCAGTTTCTTGATCACAGATAATTTCCGAGAACCTTTGTTCAAAATCCCTCATTATATCTTTTAACCTCTGTTCATAAGAAAAATCAAAAATAAAGTTTGACTCATTTAATCAAACTTAAAACCCTGCAAACATAATAATAATATTTAAATACAAACCTCAGATCGTGTGGAAGACTCTAACGCTGTAGTCAGGGATGTTGAAACTCTTGGTGTCGGCAGTGTCCTGGTTTTCTGGCGGCGTTGTTGATACTCAGCTGAATCCGAAAGTACACAACGAAGTGGTTTCTTGGTTGTTGTTTTCTAGGGTTGTTGTTTATAGTTAGTGGTAATCGCATCGGAAACTGCACGTCGAAGTGGGCTGTTTGTCGGGATCTTTAGAGGAGTTGTGTTAGTGGTTATCAACAGATCTTGAATGACTGATGAATCAGCGTCTGATATGGTTCGAATAAGCAGACTGATGGTGGCGGTTATCATCTCTTGGAACGAAGTTGAGGGAATATTAAAGATTGCTTGACCAATTGCAGTGGCTAGTCGTGATTCCAGGGTTAAATTGTTAGTTTCTTCCGTGTTAGTGTTGCTGTTGTCATTGTTAGTAGTTGGTGTGACCGGAGATTGGGGGAGACGTATTGTGGTGTAGCCAGGGAGGTGATTGATTCCGGTGGTGGATGATGGTGGTTGATGGTGGAGTTCCTTGGCGGAGATAGGTGGCTGGTTGGCAGGAGAATTTTGATGATTGTTACTCATTTTTGTTTCTATTTTTCTATCTGTTTCTGTTTTTGGTGTGGCTAAACGTTTTAACTAACTCTCGTTATATAACAAGTCAATTCATCGATTCTGTTTGTAGACTTATAAGAGTGAACTAAGAGCCCCTGACTTATCAGTTATTGACAGATCTAGTCCTTGTGAAGTTTATTTTATAGTAACAGAAATTTTTGATAGAAAGTTTTATTTGGGCAAATTAGTAAAGCAAATACGGAGTATAAAAGTTAGGAGATCTGGTTTCCAATACAGACAATATGACCTATTGCCTACGGTAAGATTACAAAATTATATAATTATTCATCTTCTATATTTATACTTCTCTAATTATCTCTAATCTATGATCAATATAATACTAAATGTTTAAATTACTAACACCTGTCCATAAAAACAGATGATAATAATTAAAATGAAAGGACCAGGTTTGTTGATACTTGATAAGTCAAGGGGACGCAATTGACTGTTAATATCAAGTTAGTTAAATCATTTGAACACCCATCAATAGAATTTTGAAAATGAGCAATCAACGTGGCTACCAACCCACCAGCATCACAAATGAACACCATCATCTACCACCACTATCCACCACCGGAAATAACAACACCATCCTGCCTTAACCACCTCCTAATACCGAAACACCAACTGCCTACAACAACAACACTAACAAAGCAGAAACTGATTCCACTCCAGAATCACGGCTAGCCGCCGCTATTGACCACGCAATCTTTAACATCCCATCAACTACCACAAGCCCACCTATCGTACAGATGGCAATTCATCGGTCAATAAAGATTCTTCGATAACCACCAATACAACCCCTCCAAAGATTACTACAAACAGCCCAATTCCTCGAACTAATGACTCCAATTCCTTAGTACAAGGATTATAGTTTCTCTTTTCATACGAAAAATGAATTTAATTAGAAAAATCGATCATGAGTACATATTATATAGAAGTAGTCGATAATACTTTTAACATATAACATTTTCTTTTGATGAATAAATATAAACAAGAATTTACTGTTTCAAGGTTTATTGGTTATATTTAAGTCTGATTTACATGATTCTTGTTAATCTTGCATTTGTCCTAACAATATACAAACTATAAATTTGGACTAATATGTAAAAGGTGCATTTGTCCCAATTGAGTCTCACGAGTTAAGGGATAAAAGCATATAAATTCTTGAAACTTAACAAATCAATTAAAATGATCTAAAAGGTGATTAAGACCATTTATCATTATAGTCTCGCAATAAACTTATGTGAAAAAATAATACAAATTAACTAAGTTTGTTTATAACTTTCTAGGGCTAAAGTATAACTTTGTAGGGTTCACTAACCATTATGTAAACTTTCAGAGTTTCAGACAATTAACAAAAACAACAATGAGTGAAAGAAAGTTTCTAGAAATACAGGGACCAACTGGACAATATTGAAAACTTACTTAACTCTAATAAACGTGGGTCACCTGCCCTAAACATGGGCCATTTATTACTCGGCCCATTTATCGTAAACGTTTCATTTACCTGCCCTAAACATGGCCCACGTGAGGAAGCTAATGACCCTTGATATAAACCTAGTCGTGTTCAGAAAACCTGAAACTGAAATCGGTCAAAATACAGTTTTTGATGAAAACCAGTTCGGTTATTTTTGTAATCGGCGGTTCCTAACCGGTTTGGGAAACCGGTTATAATAACCGGTTTTTGCTTATATCCGTTACTAACCATTTATAGCCGTTTTTTTTTTTGCTTTTTTTTTTTTTTTTACCATTTTGCCATCCCAAAATTAGTATAGATAGATATGTAAAGTTTGGTTTAGTCACAACACTCAAACACTCTCAAAACACTCAAAACGCATACAAAATTCTCATTTCTCAAATGGCAACTCAATGTTCTTCAACTTCCGCCAGTGTTGGTTCTTCAAATGCGGCAACGATTGTTGAAATTTTAGAAACAAAATGAAACCAAGAGGTGTGGTGTAATTTCGACAAAGTGTTGTTGTCGGATGGGTCGATGAAGGCTCAATGTAAACGTTGCGGAAAGTTTTGAAACCCGATTCCAACTCAACGTTGAAGCAACATAAAGAAAACTTTTGCGGTGCACTCAAATCTAATCCGGAAGTGGGTCAAGCATCTATGTCACGAGATGGGAGTATATTTACATATGAGGTGGAGCGGTGTCGAGAACAAGTTGCAAGCTATGTGATTCAAGAAGGTTTGTCGTTCAACCACTTCGACAACCCCCAGCTTACTAAGGTGATTCAAAATACTCTTCAACCACGATATAATCAAGTAAGTCGTGCTACTTTTAGACATTATTGTATTATACTATGGAAAAAGCTAAAATACAACTAGTATATGGTTTTGAAAACTTAACTACAAGTGTAAACTTAACAACTGATGTTTGGTCGGCTCCTCATGGTTTGCCCGGTTCGTACCTTTGTATTACTGCGCATTGGCTTGATCCCGTAACGTGGCAAATAATGGTTTCGCCCTTGAAAGAAAAACTAAGAAAATATATTAAGGAAATGCCACCGGTAATTACTTGTGCCGCCGCATTGAACCCATGTTTGAACATTTGCGGGGTGGAAATACTTATCGATTCAATTTGTAATAATTTAGAGTTGAATGACGAGGACCAATGGTTTGCAATAAATGCAACAAGTGATTTTAAAAATGTTTTAAAGATTTATTTAATGTTTATTTTAAAAAATATGGTGCAACAAATGTTTATTCAACTTTGGGTTCGGAATCATTTAGTACATCTACTTATAGGGATCCGATGATTAACTTATATAATAGTTTTAAGACAAGAAAACACTAAACGGGCTAGCTTTAAAGAAGATTTCGCTCTCGACGAAGGTACAAATCATACGAATTAAGTTTTACGTTCATATATTACTAAAAGTTGAAGTATGATGAGTTTCTTAAGTTAATGTTTCCATTCCAAATGTTCGAATAATATATGATAAGTTTATTTAATAAAAGTTGAAGTTTACGTATTTTGAATTTGTAACGTTCAATTCAATAATTTGAATTATATAGAAAGCCCGGTTATAACCGGTTTTTTGTAACCGAACCGGTTAGTAACTGATCCTAACTGGTTAATACCGGTTCTGATTTTCCAATTTGAAAACTAGTTCTGTTCGTAACCGATTTTTGACAAGTGACCAATAACCAATTTGATTTACAAACCTGTACCGATTTTTGAAAAAAATTGACTTTGTACATGCCTTACACCTTGTTCCCGAGTTTTATAAGGAAAGAAAATAAGAGAAATGAAGAGGGAAGAAAAGAAAGAAATTCAAATCTTCCCAATTTGGGAGGAAAGATAAAGAAATTTAGACAAAAATAATCATTTCTTTTCTTTTCTCATCCTTTCTAAAAAGCTAGGGAACACAAATCCTTTCTTATTTTATTTCCGGTTACTTTCTCTTCTCTTCTAAATAAAACTCTAGAACAGAGTGTTAGTCCCTAAGCATATAATTTCTTTTTTCTTTTTTTGTTTTATCAGAAAAAGTATTTTAGACGTTTTTACAAAGCATTGTATAAAGATCTTTGTTAATAAATTCGTAAAAATTGGAGCTTTGTCCACGTATGACATTCAGAGTTTTTTTTGTGCTCTAAACATATATAGTCACTCAAAATAAATCTTTACGTTTCTTTTTGTTATCAGCCTTCTTATTTTACTCTTGCTACGGTTGAACTTCTAATTTTCAAGAGCCATATATTATTATGCTAAATAAATCCAATCCAACTAATCAATTAAATAAAAGCACATGAATCATCAATCAATATTTATATGTTAAATTCAAAGCAAGTTACCTTAACCATGTCACGAACTCAGAGATGCCGTTTTATTCCGTCTCCAATTTTCGTAATGCTCTTTGGGGTTTTAATTCTATTGAATAAAAAATACTACTCACTAATTTATACGGGTTGATTCTCCATGTTACTCGCCGTTAAATAAGGTATACTCGTTAAGCTTGCCTTATAAAATATATTTTTAATTTTAAATTTATAAAACAGCACTAAGATTGTCTTTTAGTAATTGTTTGGATAGGAATTTAGAAAATAAAAATCATTTAATTTTTTATTTGGATAAATATGAGAACTTTAATCTTTTATAAAATTTATTAATATTATTATTGTTTTTATAATTTGTAAGGATATTTTTATATTATAACTTTTATAAGGATATATATGAATTCATTTTCTCAATATTTAAATATATTTTCTTTTTCTTAATATCTTTCAAAATTAAATAAGTTGTAAAAATGATACTCCGTAATAAACATTTTAAAATTTAATTTAATATAACTTTATCCATTTCCATGTTATTCAACAAACTCGGTGACATCACTAAATTTAGAGAATGTTACTCGAATCGTTTTCCCATATTATATTTCCCATTTATCCACGTTATATTAATAGAGGGTTCATATGAAAAATATAAATATTGTGATGATGTAAAAATAAATTTAAAATATATTTTTCTTCATAAAAGTTCAATGATTATTATTAAAATAACTTTTATAAGATATGATAAAAAATTTAATAAAAAGTATTGACGTTTTTTTTTAAACTTTTTTTACGGTCATTACTATTGTGATTATTCAAGATAATCACAAAATATAACATGATAGTCATATGTGATTATTCTCTAATATATGTGATCATCATGTGTTTTTGATAATCACAAAATATGTTTTTAATAATCACATATTATTCATGTGATTATATAGCTATAAAGTTTGATTATTATGAATAAAAAACTAATACAAATAATTAAAAAAAAAAAGGCTTTAGAAATTTTTTTATTTGAAAAATAGTTTCTTAAACTTTTTTAGTATAAAGTTTAACAATTTTGTTGAATGGAAATGAAGTTGGTTTAACTATTCAGATGTTGGATGACTTGAATTCGACTTAAAACTCGGCTCCAACACCTAGTATATATCACACCTAGCCATCGAACCCAGTTACAAGGTAGTCCTGTTTGACATCATGGGTGCTGGAACAGCCAACCCAGACTTCTTTGACTTTGACTGCTACTCGACCCTATAAGGTCACGCCTTCGACTTGCTAGCGATACCCGAAGAGCTTGAAATTACCAAATAGATTGTATTTTTTATTAGTCATGACTCATTGTCTTGCATAATCAGCTTGATCGCTTCCATCCTTCGCCCTGATCGTTTCATTAAGCTCATCATGCTTTCCACTTCTTTTCATGTGAGCATACCTGTATGCATGAGTGATAAGCAGTGGCGGAGCTAGAGTGGGGGCAGTGGGGGCGCTCGCCTCTCTCCCAAAAAATTTGAAAATATGTAAAACGAAATTTTTTTTTAAGGTATTAATGACAATTTTAAATTTTCGCCCCGAAACTATAGAAAATAAAATAATTTTTTTCAACCCCTCCATTTGTATTTCCTAGCTCCGCCCCCGGTGATAAGCAAGTGTTATGGTTTTCCTTGAAAGGTATACTAATACGGTTGCTATCTTTAGTCTGGTACAAGTATACTCATAAATACTTTTTTTGCAAAGCAAAGCGAACCAAATATATAAAAAACCCGAAAGCATGGGAGGCAAACCAGTTGCAGGTCTCCAAGAAAGAGCCCCTGCAGAAACAGAAAGTAACCAACTTAAACAGCCTAAAAACAGACCCAACAACTATCTAATAAATATGCTTCCAGGAATAGTAGCCCACACATCCCACCCTGCATTTTTGAGCCAATTTCTAGAAGATGCACGATAGGGATTGTAGTGACGGAAAAACATCATCCTTGCAAATACTTTCCCTATTATTGTCTAACCCAAAATATGAACCTGGGAGAACCTCCTCGATTGATTGATGATCAGGGGGTTTCAACCTCCACCGAATCCTGCAGAACCAAATTAGCCTCATCACCAGTCACCAGATACAGTAAGAAGATGTGTTCCACAGTCCACTGATGTACTCGTTCTTTACTAGACTGAGAAGCAATTTGATCTTGTGATAATTGAAAAATAATGGCGCATACATAGTTGTGTATATAAAGAGTTCGGTAACTGAATGGAGATTAAGAAGAACACTAGTCTTTCCAAAAGTATTTTGACTCAAGCTTTGTGTTAGTTAACTTTTACCTGTCCATATTTTCAAACATTCAAGATTTGAAGGTGATAAACATTACTGATAACAGAAAATAAATTCTTTTGAATGAAACGTGCATTAAATGGATGATGATTTTGATTGTTCCACACTGAAACACCAAAACCATTGTGTTATAGTAATAAGAAAATTCTATAATTCCAAAACTAGTAGTGCAAGTTAACAACACCAATAACTTCACTTATCCAAGTTATATGACAGTGAACTAAATCCAGATATATAAACATTTTACGCATAGGAGTTCATACCGATCGATAACAGAAGCTGAACAGCAATCATACTAATCAAATTTATATGAAATGAACCACTTTAGCTAAAAGGTTGAACCTTATTTATGACCGTAAGTAAGTGAGAGGAGGTGAATCACTTTTTATATGATAATTGACTTTTTTTTAACAATTTAAACCTTTTTCTAGAAACTTGAATGATTGCTCAACAATATCTTCTTTTAACAATTAAAAGATAACTATTCTTCAAATGATCTTCAAACTCAACTTGAAGAGGTCACCTTACCAAACACTTCTTCTTTTAATTCCGGTAGACAAGATGCTCTTCTTCTTCACACCTTGAAAGAACACAAGAACACCCCTATTCAAAAAAGACCTAAACACTAAATTTTTCTTCCGCAACCAATTGAAAAAGTAATAATATGAGATCCTCCAACAAACAAACACTTGAGGATCTCTTACAACAAATTACAATAATAAAGTGACACAAATTATTACAATTCAATAACCTCACTACATAAATCAATTCTTTGCTTACAAACTTAATTTCTTATACACACTCTTATAATAAACAATAAAAGCTTAAATCACTTTTAATTTAAGAGAAATTTAATTTTTTAAAAGTTAAAAGAAATAATTTAAAGGTTAAAAATGAGTTGAATATATATTAAATTTTAGAAGATTTCAAAGTAAATTGACTCTTCGTCGTTACTTTTATAATTATAATTATGTATGTAAGTAATTATACACGTAAACTAATTTAATAATTAAATGTTATTTTGTTATTAGTATTGGTTGTTTATAAATATATAAATCCAGTAACTACTCATTTACTATGAAAAAATAAAATTTTGCTATTATTCTATTATATATTTTAATTATTCTATATTAACATTATATTTAATTTATTAATTTATTTAAGAACATTATTAGTTGTTAATTAAAACTTTTCCCATTTCTAGCTCATTCAAATTATATTTATTAAGAGTTTGACTTTCGAATTACAATTCCTCCAAATTGCAGTCCTCTGACATATTCTAATTCTTCCAAAATTTCTAAAAACATATGCCAAACCAAATGGAGGCTAATAGTTTGTAGGTGTGTAGTCACACAACTCAACCAAATTAAAGTAACCTAACCAAGAAAATATATATATTGATCATATGTATCAATCAATCAGTCACAAAAGAAGTTATTGAACTCATGATCAAATCATTGACAAATAGCTTGACATGACGATTTAATTCAAACATTACGAACTTACATTTCTTTTCTAACATATATAAGCCTAAAAGCTTTAAGTATTAGCAAACCAACACGAAATTAATTCCCACTCCACAAAATTACCAGCCGAAAACATTTGAACTATCATACGCCAAATTCATTAACAATATCGGTGGTGGTAGCAGCGGTGGCAGGATTACTAGCCCCTTTGTGAGCTCGAGAGTCAGCAACGGCGCCACCACCGACAGAAGTAGGAGCGTCGGTAGAACCACCTGCCCCACGGCCAATTTCCACTTGTTGATGGCCTTGAGTACCGTAACCTTGCTGTTTGTAGTCCTCCAAATCTTTGTATTTCGTATATGGACTATCTTTCATCGGTAAACCTTCTAATTTGTTTTCTTCTTGTTGCTTTTTAGGCTGTGGGGCATCCATTTTTCAATTCTTTACTTCTATGAAGAATGGTTGAGTTTAAGCTTTTTTCGTAATAAAAGGAGCGTGAGGTTGTGTCGGTTCTGCCACGTGTTCAACACGTGTCATACTTTTATAAGAGGTGTTGGCTGCAGCGTATTTGTAGACTGGTGTTCTGGACTTCTGGGACAATATGGATTGGGCTGGATTTGATTATGTCTGATCTTGAAAACTAACGACATCACTCCTCCGAGTCATCATCATATAATATTCCAAGATTTTAATTTAATAATTCAGTACTATACTAATGCATCAATTATTAATTCAATGTTAATCGTAATTGATTGTAGTATGTTGCACTTGTACCGGCCTACGTGTGATATAAATTATTGATACTTTGATGATCGTTGCGATTTCTCTCTTTTTTACAATAACAGAAAACAAAATCCAAGTGAAACCAAAGATTAATGGTTATTAAGACATTGTTTATCGAGCTAAACCTAAAATTGTGAACGAAAACATGAGGAAAATGATGTTTGTTCAGTCCAATCCAATATTCTTTTCTCACTTACTGAAATCAATTGAAAAATCGCGGTAAAATTGACTTACGGGGTATTTGGTTAGCTCATTTTTTATTACGGGCTTATTTAATTTTTAAAAGGTTAATATATTTTATTTTTTCAATTTACAAGCTAATTATTACTGTAAGTTTATAATATCCGAAAAACAATAAACTTAAATTGATAAAATGAGAAGCCAATAAAGTAAAGTTTATTAATTTATTTAAAAACTAAATACATTTATAAGTTAAAAAATAAGCTAGTCCAAACACCCTAATCAAAACTGAAAAGTTTAGAGCGAAATGCAGAAAAAAGTAATATAAAGTTTAATTTTTATATAAAGGATTGAAATATTTAATTTGTGACATTTTGATGAGCGATCAAAGTAGAGTGATGTGGAGGTTTATTTGGAAATTAATTAAATTAAAAAAGATACACTTGAAGAATATACACAAAAAGGGTGTGAAACAAATAAAAGGAAAAGAAAAACTCTAGAGGTTTACACTCCTATTTCATCCATCATCCTTTACTCAGAAATCAACCACAAAACCCACCGCTAGCCACTGGTCCCCTATCGCCAACTGTCAATCCCCAGTCTAGTAATGTGGTGGTGGTCCGTAATGTTGGGTGGTCATGGAAGTCGACGGTGGTCAACCTTGAAGATATGAACAAACCAGGAGGCATTGATGACACCTTAAAATTTTTAATCTAAATAATTAATAATAAATGCTTTATTTGTAAAAATGTTGGTAACGTGAAATTATACTTATGATAAACGACAGGTTAAAGGTTTAATTAACACGTAATGCTTCTAATGTAAAATAAAGATTTTTATTAAGAAATTAATCCAATATCGAAGAAAGAAAAAAAAGGAGATAATTGTGATTTTTTAAAATTAATTTCCATTACAAAAGTATAATTTACATAAAAATATCATATAACCGAACTTATATTCAACTTGGGTCGGTTTAACCCCATATAAAAATATCCTTCACAAGCGACAAGCCCATGAATATTGGAAAGTATGTCACTCCAAATGTCAATGATAAATGCCCATGATTATCCCATCAACTCATTAAGTAACTAAAAATGTGGAGATTATCTAATTTGCTATCTTTTATAGCACGTTAAAGCTTTTATGAACATGGATCAAATATCTATTAGCTAATGCTATAATTGTTGAGCCAAAAGCTTTGCCTTTTCATTATCTCTCATGTTACTTTTTCACTTTCTTTCATGTGACAAAAACTTAGTCTCAACAAATCCATCTTTTTCCCGTTAAAAGCAATAAAGAAAAAAGAAGTAGATGAAAAAAAAAAAGAGACATTTTATATGTCTTTTCCTTTTTTAATTTTTTCTAAACAGCAGACCTTTAATGAAACTAACCCAACAAAAAGCGTCCAACTTAGAAAACATTAATTTACTTTAATTTTACTAAACCGTAATTAACACTACAACAAATATACCATTTACTTACACTTGTTAATACACTTTTAAAAGGTGCTGGATTTTTTTATTAAATTCCTCAAACTTATAAATGTTATAAGGGTGAAATATCATTACATTTTTGCATATAAAATTGTAAGGAAAAAGATTTCACATTTATAACTGTGAAAAAATATAAATTTGCTCACGCATTCAAGTGTGAATATCAATTTGTGATATTCAATTTGTTTACACTTTTCATTGCGTGAAGGAATAGAGTGTGACATATCTAATTTCATATTTTTAGGAATAGGGTGTGACATATTTAACTTCATATTTTTTAAGTGTATTAAGTTTATGTTTGTACATATCGATAAATGTAAACTTTTTTTATACAATTGTAAGTGTGAAAACTGTTATGCTTCTTTATAGAAGATGCGTAGAAAGAGCAATTTTGTATTTTGTTGTAGCGATAACATATTGAAATCTGGGAGGCGTAATTTTTTCAAGGCTCTGTATAAGACAAATTGGTTTAGATATTACTATCGGTTGATTATATTTTATGTTTATGGAAGCGTTATAAAACAGTAAAATACAAAAATGGATGTGTAATAAAAGTAGACTAAGGTATTTTTCTGCATAAAGAGTAACCTAATGTTCTGAAAGACGCTATCTTGTCTTTAATGCAAACAAGTATAAGTAGAAGAAAATTATTATTTAGAATAATATAAATTAGTTATTATAGATTTATACAAGAAAATGGACCTTTACCTATTGTACATGAAGATGCAACTATGTTGTCCATTGTTCAACTCAACACGTCTCTAACATATAATAATTAGGAAGAGGTGGTTTAAACATTTGAACCTTACGTACCTAATCCACACAAGTTTTGTATCATTTAACTCTTTCAATTCCCTACAAATCATGAAACAGAACAAAGATCAAATCGTCATCTCTTCGATACAAACGTAATTGAAGATGAGAGGTGCATGCATCATTTATCTTGTTATGGATTGGATTCAATAACATGGTCAAGTCTAAGAGATAGATATAAGTAATAGATAAAAAAAAAATAACCCGAAAAAGCTACTGTCTTGGACAATCCACAACAAGCGTTTGTACGAGAAGCTAAAGAGTAAAGACCAAAGATAAATCTATTGACAGTGTTTTCGAGTCACGTTAGATGCTTAATTTATAACCATATACAGTAATCATATTTTATATCGATCAAGCTAAGTGTAGTAGTAGTCAACCAAAAGTACGTGATTCACTAATCACTCGTACAAAAACATATAAACGTTTAAGATTCTTAAAAATGGGTACACTTGTTTCTATTTTTGCCAACCTCGATTACTCATGGGATGACTTATTTTTTCAATATGTAGCCGGATTTTTTGTTGTTGTTCTTCTTCTCCCTCCCCCTCCCTCTATTTGCCGAAAAACAGAAACTGTATATTAAGAAGTGTTTATCAACTAATAGTTGAAAAGGGCAAAAAAAGAATATCAAAGAACAATCGTGTGAAATCCAACCGTGATGGTGAATTCCAAAAGCTTTTCTTATTGACCCTTTATATCAGAGCTTTTCTATCGTGCCTTAAATAAGAGACTCATATCTTACAATCTTGCATGACATGGTTGAATATGAAAGGTAAGGGGATAACCCTCAAATGATGTGAATCCTATCTTGAAATATTAGAGGATTAGCAAGAAAATATCCGCAATGGAACTAATGGGTTCACATTGAATAAAATCAAATTTCAAGTTCCTATGACGACAAAAGAAGGTTCTTCAAATGTCAAAACAATATATTGTTGACAAACTTGTTAGTGCATTATTTGATTTTATTTAAGAGAAATTTTTTTAAGATGGTCGATCAATATTAGCTTTTATATTTCATGGTCAGTGTCATACATTTTTTCTTCAACAGAGACACTGATCCCGCAGTAAAAAAATTGTAGGATCTTACAACCAACAAAATCGTGACAAGTAGCACTCAAATTCTCACCGTTAAACATCAGTCCCGTTGTTCCGGTTTGAAATAAAAATACCTTAGGATTTCCACCGCGGGAAGAGGCTATCATACATTTTTGATATATGTGCTAATATCAATAAACCCCACAGCTTATATTCCTTAGATCAACAATAAAAACACAAATTTTGTCAGACAGAAAGTCAAAACAGTTAAACAACTTACGAATTTTGGTTAACAATTAACATCAAAATTAAGTTAATAAAGCATATAAATCAAAGCAAGTAATAACATAATAATAATAATAATAATAATAATAATAATAATAATAATAATAATAATAAGGTCCTAGAAAGATAAAAAAATAGTTACCATGAAAAACAACAAAAGGGGTGGAATATGTGATTAGGGGAAGCAAAGTCATGACTATAGTAGCAATAAAGAACCTTTTTAGTGTAATATAAGCCATAAATATGTAAATTTTAAATGGATATAGAATGATCAAAAGCTAAAATAGACAACTCTTTTACGAATCTAATATAGGAACTTTTAAGGGTTGTCGTAAACCCCCACCACCGAAAGCCAATATATCCACCACCCAAAACTGATCATACGCTGTCATAAATCGTTGCATGTCGCTGGAATTTCGTTTCAAAATGATAAACACTCGATTCTCGCTTGAAATCATAAAAGATTTCAAACTAGAACAATACCCGAGGTCCTATGGTGGAAGTCCCACAGGTATTTGTATTTCAAAGCGGAACATCAGGATTGCTGTTTGACTGAGAGAATTCGAGTTGACCACGGGATTTGAATGTTACGTGTCGCAATTTTGTTGGTTGCAAGATTTTGTGGTTATGCAGTCTTTTTACTACGAGATCGGTGTCTCTGTCGAAGAAAAAATGTCTAACACTGACCATGGGATGTAAATGCAAACATAGTGATTATGTTAATTATTAGAAATATGTACTTGTATTAACATCGCGTGAAAGGTACGGGCTAAAGCGATAGGAGAAAGAAGTGGAATTTTGGACTGCAGGTCCACGGTCCACTTGCAGTTGGACCGTGGTTCTGCCGGACCATTTCCACTTTGTTGGCTCAATGTTCGGGTCAACCAATCGAACACTTGTGTCTCTGTTTTATCGTTTGAGTCAGAGTTAGTCACTTCTTAGTTGCTTAAATAGTATGCGTTTGATCACTATTTTTATGAATGCGAAACACGTTAAAAAAATCAAAGTTATTTTTTAAACTTTGTGGAATGTTTATAAAAGTGTCAAAAGTATAAAGATGTTTTTATAAACATTAAATGAATGGAGGGAATCTTTTGAGAAGCCTCCAATTTTTGAATTAAAGTCAAACAAGAAAACAGAAGCACCATTGTGTAAAGAGATTTGTACCCTAATTGTACTTTTGTGTTTACCAAATGTGTTTAGCCTTTTAACCCTTTGGTAAATCATAATTATGATTTTGGTAGGCTATTGGAAACTTATTTATATAGTTTGAATTTTGGAAAATGTGTTTTGAAATGATTTAAAACGAATCTATTTTTCAAACGTTTTTGGAAAGATGGTCCACGGCTCGACCACGGTCAAAATGTGAGTCGACTGAGCCAACATATTTATTTTGGAACCTTTTAAAGTTTTATAGTAAATATCTAACTCATGTTTAACTACTAGGTTATCCTATTTAGCTTTTAAAACACATAATTCACTCAAATTATAAGTGATGTAAACTTGTGTTGTTGTTTATTACTAAGAGTATGTATGAGAGGTTAAGGTTTTAAGTAAAGAGTTGATTTATGTAGTAACGTTATTGAGTTGTAATAATTTGTGCCACTACACTATTGTTGTAATTTGTTATAAGAGATACTCAAGTATTTAGGTCTTCCACTTATTAGGGGAAGACTCATTGAGTAAGTTACTCATTCTTGTGTTCTTTTAAGGTTCTGAATAAAAAGAAAAGTGTGTTGCTTTCTAGAGTTAGTAAAAAGAGTGTTTGGCGTGGTGATCTCCTCAAGTTGAGTTAGAAGATTATTTGAAAATTAATTATCAATTGTTAAGAGAAGATATTGTTGGGGTTGAAGTATTCCATATTGAAAGTGAAAACATTATACATTTGGTATATAGACTTCTTATTGTAGAAGTTAGACATTTGGTTAGGTTATTTTCTTTTAGTTAAAGAATATTAGTGTTGTGTTTTTAGTGTAGAAGAAGTAACACTTTGAATGGTTTTCATATCTACTAGTGAAAATCTTTGAACATCTAGTGGATAAATTCCAATATCACGTAATCAAGAAGTAGATTAATGTGAACTAGTTAACAGTCACATCAACTACTATGAAGTATGAACTGTGATGTCTTTTGATGATATTTTTTTAACATTTAACTCTTTAATTATTTACCTACTTACTTTGTTTATAATTATTAGTTAAATAATAATTTAAATTTTAAACATAAAATTTTAAATTACTAAAATTAATTAATAATTGAAAATAAATAGTTATATAATAAATGATTTACTTCCCCTGTCACTTAGAAAACTTATACCTCATAAAATGTCTCGCTGTATTATACACAAGCAATAATAATTGTAGGAGTCATAAAATTTCAGTCACTTTCACAAAACTCCATCATCTCCCTCCCACCACCCTTGGAATTTAACACAAACCTACCCCATCCATCCACCCCATAAAAGTTATCAAGTGCCTTTACATTATCAACTAAATAATCGCTTTATTTTATTTATAATGATTAATCGATTGAACAAAATGAATATTTGCCACTTTCGATGGTTAAGTAATCAAAAAGATTATGTCATCAACTTTTTGCGCATGGAATTGTCAAAAACTTTATAAAAGTTATCAAGTGACTTTGCATGTTTCTTTTTCATTGACGCTCTTACTAGTAGTATTTACATGGTGAAAAATGTGTTCAAGATTTGGTCTCTAAGCAACAAGTTAACAAGTCGCCATTAAGGGTTATGATACACCATTTATAGTTTGTTGTGCAGACAATTGTCCCCTCTAAAAAAATATTTAATGTGAATTTCTTTTATAGTTGATGGTATTTTTGACTTTTTATTCTTTTAAAATATATAAAAACAAGACATAAAACTATACTTGAGAAAAATTTTAATTTTGTCTCTTATAAAGAACTTGTCTTAAGTTCATCTTTTTAAGACTAATTTTCTCACTTTGCTCGTGACTTAAACTTTTTCTAAGTTTGTCTCTTTAAGACTAATTTTCTGACTCCATCTCTAACTTGTTTTGCTGTTTTGAATCACATGAAACATATATAAAGTGTGTGAGATTAGACGGACAACTGCATTTTAAGGGGAAGATGATCTTAGCCATTGATTTTTGTGATCAGCGGTTTAAATTCGGGACAATGCTTTTCACGTGCATAAAGAGTCATCTTCTTCCTAATATTACGTACACCAGATAGTAAGAATCGTTATCGTTTTCGTTTAATTTAAATCAGTTTGTTTATAATGATCAAGTAAATATTTAAGTCTAATACTACTAAACATGGGACTTTAAGTTTAGATCGCGATGACACTAATAAACCATATGTTTTAAAACATGAAACATTCTGTTTAGTCACTAAAATCAGTAATGACACGGACCTCTGGTCGCTTGTGATTCAAACAAAATAATTTATTACATTAAGAAAGACATACGAACAGGTAATACATGATCAGCATACAAGTGTGGTTAAAGGTTTACCTCCGAACCTAGCTCTAGTCCCACGCCGTAATCGCGATTCTTTTTTTCTCGTTGTTTTTTCTCATGTATATTTTTTATTAAGGCTCAGTTTGTTTTTGGTGGATGAGGAATTAGGAATTGAAGTGTCCTATATGTAATCTAGTCTGGCCGATAAAAAAACAAAATGGGCCGATAGGAACGGGATTTTAACCCAGGAGACCACGTTTACTTAATATCTTGAACGCGTTCTTTTTCACTCAACGGCACTTCAATTGATCATTTTTATCGTTTACGATTTGGATAATTAATTGGACAGCCTCATTAGCAATGATAAGTAACCAGAAATGCATCTGCTAGCCAGTCCAATTGATAAACTAGAAACCGGCCTTTAAAGAATTGTTTTTCTTAGAATTTCTCGAAGTCTAACATACTAAGTACTAACATTTTAATCTATAACGGAGTATTTCATTAATCGTGTACAAAACTAAATTTATACATTATATTTGCACAAAATAAATGAAAGGAAAAATAAATTTATTTTTATTTAGGAAAATAACTTAAGCCGGTCATCAAGGAAGAAAACTTTCCCACCTTTATTAAATACACATATTCTTCATGTTTTCTTTCTCAAACACCATCAGAATCTACCGAAATCTTCTAATTAAACAACCTTAAAAACACAACAATATAATAAAATAATATTTAATTAAATCAAAAACTTATAAAAAAAAAAAAGGAAAATAAATTTTATAATCAACAACAAACCCACTCTCCTTTTAGGAGTGTCTTCAACACAACTTGTTAAAATAACACATTAATTTCCTACCAATCACCAACTAACAGCCACCGGACTTCCGACCAAATACTTCCCGTCCGACCACTCAATCCGGCCAAACGCATTTGAACTCACCGCATTCGAACCCACAGTAAATGTCACTGTATAAGACTTCTTCTCATTGACTTGACCAAAAGTCAAAGTCTCAGGAACCACCGACATTTGCACAACTTTACTATCGGAAAACGTTGACACTTTATAAGTCGACGACGCCGGACCAACATTAGTCAAAGTCCTGGTGTGTTTAATCACGGTGGAGCCACCACTCTTCCCGGTGGAATCCGACAGAACAACAGCAAAAGACGGGTAGTTTAGATTACCAACGGAATAACTTTTCTTAGCGTCACAAGTAGTATTTCTTTTCGTCACTAATTGAATTTGTGACGCTGTGTAATTCAACGCACATAAGAAATCAAAGTAATCATCAGCAGTGATATCGTAGACAAGTCCTGGATTAACGGCAGATACAGGATCCACGTGTCCTGCACCATGATCAAACGGTGTAGATGGATTACCAGTAGCAAGGTCTTGTATAATTTTACCATTTTTGTACGATGTATAAGCGGTGGTCATTAGGGCGGATTTAATGACAGCTGGACTCCACTCGGGATGCGCCGCCTTCAACAACGCCGCAAGTCCGCTAATATGAGGACACGACATCGACGTGCCGGAGATAATGTTGAATCCCACGCGCCGTGTGTCGTCTGGTAAACCGGTGGGACCAACTGCCCCGGACCATCCAGCTAGGATGTTGACACCTGGCGCTAAAATATCGGGTTTGAGAATCTCCGGTGTAATGGTGTTGGGTCCACGTGAACTAAAAGAGGCCACAACAGGTGACGGTTGGATCCCTAATTTCGTTCCTTCAAATAAAATCGTGGCAGTTGGATTAGAATCAGATATTACGTATTTCCTAATCTCGTCACCTTCTTTTTGTCCCACGGTGGTTGCCGGTAATAAATGAGCATCCGCCACCAACTCCTCACCGTTTGCCGCCGTGTTGGTTAACACCATCCCGACCCCACCAGCTTCTTTCACAACTGACCCCTTTTGAACCCTAGCATTAACTCCACGATCACAAAGTACGATTTTACCCTTCACTTTTTCAGAAATTAACGTACCAGGCATACAAAGTGCACCACTAGTTGAATTACTAGCGTTACCAGCATATACAATTGGCAGCATCTGATTGGGCAGTGTGGGACCTCGGTACAACGAGACGCCAGAGTAGTTTTTCCCATTGCCTAAACTAACGTACGCCGGGAAGTCACGGTCTAATGTTCCTGCACCAACGGTAGTTATCCAAGGAGACACGTTTGATAAACTGAAAGGAGTGGGCCCCGCATTACCGGCAGAGCAACTGACTAAAATACCCTTCTCCATTGCAGCAAACGCTCCTATTGCCACGCTGTCTCTATAATAATCCGCCGTTCCACCTCCAAGCGATAACGACAAGACATTAACGTTGTCGGTGATTGCTTTTTCCATTGCCCCTAAAATATCGGAGCTAAAACAACCACCCACCCAACACACTTTATAAACCGCAATTCTAGCTTTCGGTGCCATCCCACGTGCTGAACCGTCGGCGTAACCTAACAAATTTGCTCCGGCAACAACCGACCCGCCGGTGGTTGTTGAAGTGTGGGTCCCGTGGCCGTCGTCGTCTCTCGGAGATCTGTTTTCTTTCGATTCATCGATGGGACCTAACGTCGCTTCGTACCCTTTAGAAAAAAATCTAGCTCCGATCAACTTCCGGTTACAGCTAGACACCGTGAAGTTGGTTCCGGTTTCACACGCGCCGTTCCACGCGCTTGGAATAGGTCCCATACCGGTGTCATCGAAGCTCTTACTCTCCGGCCAAACACCGGTATCCAAAATTCCGATGATGACGTCGCTATCTTTACTAGTTTGCGGGAATAAATTCGGGTTTTGATCGAGACCGAGAAACTCAGGGGTACGAGTGGTGTGAAGTTGGTATTTTAATTCCGGTAAAACGGAGAGAATACCGGGGAGGTTTTGAAGTGATTGTGCTTCTTCATCGGTGAGTCTGGTTGAGAAACCATGGATGACGTGTTGGTAAGTGTAGATCATTTCTGCTGACTCGGATACCGATTTGAGTGACGTGTCAAACCAGTGGGTGTGATCTTGACCGAAAGTGGATGGCATGTGGTGTTTTGCCATGTGAACAATGTAAGTTTTTTTGTCGGCTGTCGAGACATAGCAGAAACATAGAAGAAGAAGTAAGGTTTTGATCATTTTGTGATTAATGGAAAAGAATTGGGAAATGAAGAGAGGATACAGGGGAGTTATATATAGAAGTAGTGAGTGAGTGAGTGAGCGAGTATTTTAGTATTATTAATATAATTTTTGTAAAACAAAAAAGTGAGAGAGGTTGCAGAGTTCGAGAAGGTGGTGGGGACGGTGAGATGGTGTCTCGTTCTGTGTATGATTGCTGTAAAACAAAATAGATGACAGCTTTATATATATAGATATTAGATTTAGATATATATATATATGTGTAAATCTGATTATAATTGTATGTAACATGATCTTCTTGTCGTGGTTAAACACACACGTACCTTATTCTTACCTGTTTAACTGTGATTAAATTTAGATAGTTCATACTATAATAAGTTAATTATGTAGAGGTTATTTGTTTACTGTATAAAGGTATTTATTTAATATTATGTGGTTGAAAGACAAATGTCATACTTTGTCTGCAAAGTAATGTTTTAAAAGTTAAGTTTTTAATTGAATCGAAGAAAACTCGGGTTCTGATTGAATCGGTAGGTCCAATCAATTTTTGTTACATACTTAATAAAGTTATATATAATACATATAATACATTATGATCATGCTTATAAAATCAATTTTTGTTAGAGAGTTATAAAAGGGAGATATAATGTCATATCATAGTCACTTTCTTCTTCTATATAATCAAATATGAAATGTTAATCTAACATAATAGATTAATAATAAACTAAATATGAATATATCAAAATTAGAAAAAAAAAGTAAATTTTCTCATAGAGAAAATGCTCAAAAGCCGGTCGAGTTTGATTCCGATTTCCGGTCAATCGGTTCTCTCAAAGTCCTACTCAAAAGCTGATTAAACTGGTTAACAATAGGCCGGAAACTTTCAATTTTTTAATTAGACCGCACCTGACATGTTGAATCGGTTTTCAAAATATTGCTACTAGATAATTATTTTTTTAAGTAGAATAGAATGATGTATTGCTTAAGATTAACTTTTGGATGTGATGTTAGTCATACTAATCTTAAAATTAGTTGCGAATCAATGTGGTTTTTGTTGGAAAGTGCTTTAGTTGATGTACTGCAATTATTTGGTAGATGTGGTTATTGTGATTAAAGTTTTATAATTCTGCTTAGCGAAGAAAAGTTTTATAATTCCACGCCATTATGGTTTTGTGATTGTCGTTTGTTTTTAAAGCTTTAGACATTTGGATTGTAAATAAAAATGAGATAAGGAATGTTTTCACAAAGTTACTTTATGATAAATTAATCTAAAACAAACCATTTGAAATTATTATCTTTTACTATTTTTAGTAGTTTTATTAGTTACTTGATGATAAATTAATCTAAAATAAGTATTATTTTTTACTATTTTCAGTAGTTTTATTAGTTACTTTATGATAAATTAATCTAAAATAAACCACTTGAAATTAATTTTTTTTATCATTTTTATTAGTTTTATTGGTTCTGAGAACATTGTACGCGCGTCATGGTTTAGTCGCGGTCTTGCGTGAAGGGAAAAACGAATAGTTTTAATTTGAAAAATTACTTTATAATGAAAGATTCTGATTAACTGATATTAATTGTTAAAGTACAATTAGTAATGCGTAAGACTGCTCTTAAATTAATTTTTTATTGTTGTTACACTCTTATTATATGTTTGAGAAAGTAATTATAGGTTTTAATAGTAGTTTGTAGCTATAGACTGTACTTATAACTTATATTTAAATAAAATTGTTTAATAAACTAGTTGTAGCTGAAAGTTTTTAAGTGTTAAATGTCATAAAAAATATTAATATTAATATAAAAATAAATAATAAATATTATTATTTGCATAATTAAATATGTTATCGATTATAATAAAACAGTGTATAATGCACAAAATGGTATAAATAAAACTTAGATTAAGGTATTTATGTTAGATAAAAATTCAATATTAAAATACATGTACTTGTAATAGATTCTGATTTAACGTATTAATATGTATATAAGATATTCTTTTTACTAGTTTTAATTTTTCATATCGTAAATATATAAACATGGGTTTATATTACTATTATTATTATTATTATAATTATAAAGCCAATATATTATGTTTATTTAATCACCGATAAAAGTATATCAAATGTGAATTGTGTGAATATTATTATATTTTAAAATGAAATGAAGAGTAGCAATGGCGTACAAGTCCTTAACGTAAGTGGCGATGGGACGGTGTACGCATGAGGCGGTGAATGTGGTGGTTTACGAGGGTATTTCAATAGTTAGTATAACAAAAAGCTAGAGTTAATTTCAATGCTTTTCATAATTAACCTTTAAAAGTATAACTTTTAAAACTCAAGTTTCTATAGAAACTATAATTTTTATAACATTATATATGTTTCCATTTTTTTGTATGTATTAATTTAATATGGTAAATAAAAGTAGAGCAAATTGAATATGAAAAATGATTGAATGAATGGTGTTACTCCGTACAACGTTAACCAAATCGATCATAATTTGAAGATTAAGTAATAACTGATTTTGTTATATCTTATTCTAAGTAACCTCCAAATTGACAGTAGTTTGCCCCCAACACGGTTTCCAGATTATTGTCTTTAAGAAATTGATATTAGCAACAGATCAAATAGTTGCCTTTAAATAATTGAATGAAACATGACACGTAAAATAATACTACCATATTCCTGTTTGCAACCGAGGTCAAGTGAGGGTCACGTGTGGTAATATCCATACTCACAGACAGTGAGGCAATATCTTATCTTTTAAGATTCCTTTGGTGTTAAGCATTTTACACTTAACTCAAATTACGTCTTTTATTGTCTTTTACATGTTCCACTTCTTGCTTTTGTCTCTTGTACAAAACCCAATTACTCGCATACATCTTTTACCCTTTAAATACTTTACATTTGTATCGTATGGTTAACGGTAGTACAGTGGTTGGACGTTCTGTTATTTTTAAATAAATATCTTGAGAGTTTTCAGAGATATTTATTTAATTTGTCAAATACAAAATATATTTTTTTTTTATAAGAACTTAATCTTATAAAATTAAAAAACTAAATCTCTAAAAGCTGCAAAAACAACGGTGCCAAAACACAGCTTAATCTTATACTACTTTCGAAGGATACAAACACGTACTCCAAGTCTCCAATCCATTAGTAACATTCAAGTAGCAAGTGCAAAAACCGACAACCGTGGCTATTTTACGAGATATAATTTCTCGTGACATACTTGTAACTTTTAAAATATGTAATATGCTCAAGTGTCCGTATAAAACACTTATTCGTAAGATAATATTAATTTTTTTGTCGTTATATACTTCTATATAAAACAAGTGTTAGTTATTCAAAGTACGTGTAGCTATAGATACCCGAAGTTATCATAAATTTAATTGTACGTCTAAAAGTCACAAATTCCTTTAATGTGTTACAAACACAAAAGTCATAAGCCGGTATACTATCAATCAAGACTTTAAAACGATGTAGTCTATTTGAAGCTTTCTATGTGATAAGTTAAAAAAGGACCGCCGTTAATCGTGTTATATGCAAAATGGGTGATAAGTATACACCCGAAGTGTACTATCATTCGTTTATATATGGAAATTGCTTACTTTTACTATAGAGAAATTTGTAGTTTTTGTTTTGTTATTGTTGCGTTTTGTCAATTTTATTCTTTTATGAATTTATTCGATTATATCTATAGTTCTTCATTTTGCTATAATTGTCTTTAGGTGTAACAGGTTGGTTTAGGTGGTGGGTGTTTGAGACAGAAGATGAAGGTATTTTAATTATTTTATATGACTTAACGGAAAAAATTAACGAAAGTTATTGTAAAGAATAATTTTGTCAAAATTGAAAATCAAAACAATATAAAAACTGATCAAACTTAAAAAGAAATAAAATTAACAAAATGCAACAATTACGAAGAATAAAAATTGTCAATTTTTCTTTACTGTATGTTCAGTTATCAACAAATATATTAAGAAATTTAAATGTTTTTGATAAGTATAAAAAGTCAATTATAATTGCGTGAAAATAAATTAATATGATATGTTTCTTGAGTTCTTGTGTACTTATCTTTAGAAATATTTGTTAGCTGAGATTATATATTTAGAGTTTTTATTGTACACGTAAGCACTATATAGTCTCTATGAATCTATCAAAAAATGTGGTGAACATATTAGCATTATTTCTTTTATTAATTAATATAGGTAAGGTATATGTACTATTTTTATATTATTTGATTTTTTAAAATATTTATTCAATAACCAAAATGACTTTTCCCATTTAATTAGTAAATAAAGAAATAATCAACCCTCATCATATACATAATCATTTTTTAATAATTTAAATCTCAAAAGGGTAAGAGTTAGTTTGAATATAAAGAGCGTATTAAAGTATAGTAATACTTTAGGTTTGAACAGTTAGCTCGTTGTTTCTTCCTTTTGTATGCTAATCCTTTTTACGCACATAAAGAGAAAAGGCTTGCGCTTCTAGAAAGGATTACCAAATTAGAGTAATTTGTTAATCTTGAAATATTTTATTGCTAATGCTAATTCAATAAGTATTTAAACAAGGAAAATAAACAGCAATTCTCGCTGAGTTAAACTACTTACATCAATGTCCATTTGATATTTTTTATTTGTTATGGTTAATAGTTCGACTCTCACAAACTAGTCAAAACATTGATATAATTACTTAGCATTACTTCCCAGCAAACTTAATTTCAAGTACAATTTTGTCATTCTTATACAAATAAAGATATTTTTAGTGATACTCAACATGACATAAAATTAAGGTAATAGACGAATACCAATATATGCTCGGTCATCACTCATTAGGGCTTTCCTACAATATCACATAAATTTTAACCAGCAAAACTGTTACCTATAATAAGTTTTCACGGCGCAAAACAAACATATATTAATGCCAACAAAATTTATAAACGAAACATCAAAGTTTCTTGAAGGGTTGAAATACTCCGTCTTTTAGCTTTCCCACTTTATTGTTACATAAAGTTTGTATATTAAATACATGTTTACCTTTTTTTAAATAAAATGTATCTAAAATGAATAGAAAAACAAAGTGATTGAAAATGATATCATATGTAGTGGGTGGATGTTTGAATTAACTTATTTTCATATTTACGAGATTATTTATATTTCATATAAGCCAACTAGCTCTATTTTCCGAGTTTATAAGCTCATTGTAATAAGCTTATAAATTCGAAAAAATAAAAATTACTAACTTTTTAAAAATTAAATAAGCGTATAACCCTGATAAATAAGCTAATCAAGACAACTTCGTATTTAGAATTTCTCACTTTCTTTCCGTTGTTGCCTAACTTATATATTTAAATGATTTTGTAATTAACTAGTGAATTATATTTTCTATGGTAGAAAATAGTTTAATTAAAAGTTCATCTACATTTATCTTATGTGCAAAAATGATTATATATTTAACACATTTATCTTTGAACTATACACAACACTCATGTTCAGTCTTTCAAAGTACATCTTTTACATCTAACCTCAAGTGAGTTGATGCACGTAAGATTTTCCCCAACTTTTGTAAAAGATCGATGTTGCCTTCGTTCATGTACTTTTGTTTGTTTCCCTTCACCTTGTAATTGGTCAATTTGTTTAAATATTTGTTGTGATAGATGTACATTTTAGGTTTTTATTTTTCGTCTATTAAAAGAGAAAAGAAAAACATCAAACAATATATTTTTTATACAGTATGTATCACGTCACTGTAATAAATAAGTAAATAACAAAATACGTACTAGACATGTTTTCCAATGTAACGTGTACTAATTAGTATAATTGCCTTATTCATTAATTTCTAGTTAGCAGCACCAAAAGTATTAAGTAATAAAAAAAAAAAATTGGTCTATGTTTTTGACGAGGTGTAACTTTTAACAGGGTAGCTTGTATCAATCATGTGAGACAGGACCGAAAAAGATAGATATATTAACAATAAACTGAATACGTAGTAATATAATCATAAAATAAATAAATACCTACCTTCACATGCAAGTTGAAGAAACTCGTAGGAAATGGATATGAAGACACCTCCACATATATGCAATTATTCACATTTTGATGCTATATGATTATTATTATTTTAACGAAGAATATCGATAAAAAAAAAACTCTCCTAGACGAGGAATTACAAAGGCTATATGATTATTTATTAGTCGTAGATACCAAAATTTCATACATGAAAAAGACGGAAGTCTTCATGATAGAGATATTTCCACAGGTTATTTGAATATTATATTTTGCTAGTTAGTTTATATGTGAAATATGAATTAAACTTTAAAAAATGTATCAAACTTAAATAAACAATAATCATGCAAGAAGATATGTTTTGGTTGTATATATGACTCATAGTAATTTCATAATGTGCATTATGTAGTTGGATTTTGGAGAATTCATCAATTTTATGTGTTATATAAAGTATCATTAAAAACGTTAATAATTGATAACGCTAATTGATTCATACGTTATGCTATGATAACAAAGTTAATTTCAGACTAACTCAGAGATGCATTTATAAGAATGTTCGCTCATGTTGTTTATTAGACTAGTTAACTCTTAGTATTAGCACATCTATTCTTAACGACAAAGAGAGCTCTTTGAAAACTAGCGTGTAACTCAAAATCACAATACACCAAAGAGAAAATTGACACATAATAATGAAAACTTACGAATCACCAATAAGTATTGGAACACCTATGAGATCTTATTAATATGATCGTAACCTTAGGTTATCAATATAAAAAAAACATATTAATTGAAGGTTAAATTGGATGGAATAGAGAAAAGCACGTCTCTTTAGTAGATGAAAAATCACGTATTTAATTAAACGGGTTCTTTAGTAAATAATTGATGAAAAATTACGTATTTAATTAAACGGGTTCTTTCGTAAAATAATTTTATTCCGCTCTTGCCGAGCAACAAAATAATACTCCCGTTATCTCTAAAAGAAGTCCATATTGTTATTTATATATCTTACAAAATAATTGTCTACTCGTAAAAGATAACTATAAAAAATTATTAAACTTCTTAATTTACTTTCATTTATTACTTCTAATCATTTATTTTCTTAAATAAATTAAGTTAAATTTTCTTTAAATATAAAGGTAAGTCTGACATTTAACCAACCTACGTAAATCGAACAAAATTTGTTGAGAAACGTGAAACGGGAGGAGTACTATAATCATCAAGAATCTCTAATATAGCAGGTATCATTTAAATAAATAAGAGAAGATCTAACACGAAACTTAGCATAGTGAAGCAAAGCAAGCCAGCCAGCCAAAAAAAATAATTACCAATGTATGTAACTAATTAAACCTCTGATTTGTTATAAACTTTCAATAAATCACATAACGCTATATTTGGTTTCCATAAATCTCATATTTGCAGCTTGATATTGTAGCTTTGCCCACTTGTGCATGGGATTCTCGTTGGAATATAAAAGTAAATTTGACAAATGACGTATATACAAGGTATTATTTAAATAATTTTGACAATGACCCAACTAAACATTTTCAATTATGTCGGGAAAATTGTTTTGGAATCTGGTAGCGTGTTGACATATGACCACAATTAGATTCCACATTCAATTCAATATAGCGTTAGGAACATGTCTACGCAAAATTATTACTCCCTAACTATTTATGGTACCTGTACAAATCTTGCTAACCAACCAGTCAATTATCTTTTATAATTTTGGTTAATCGAATTACAAATCTAACCGTTGGTTAACCAGTTGTTTCAATTAATTTGATTTGGTCAGATAGTGACGATTAAGTTACCAGGTTTCTAACTTACCCCTAATCCATACAATATATCTCAACGAACCAACTAACAATGAGATGTGAAACAATTTGCGGATAAATTTGCAATTCACTCTTAAATAACGAAGAATCAATATGATTAAATGGCCTTTCTCACAACAACGTAAAACAAATGAATAAATTTTTAGTGGATAATTCTTCTTTTAACTCTTAAATTTAATCAAAACATAATATAAATAATGAAAGCTAAAATCCTACTATTTTAAGAACTTTTTTTTTTTAAGAGAGAAATACATTTTGTTTCTTAATTTCTAGGATCCTAATTTAACTAGGAAGCAATTTTTTTTAATGGTAATAGATTGTATATATAAATTTATAGCAAGAAATTAGAAATAAATTATAAAGGTTTTAGCAACCAACTGTTTCAACATGAAACTTTTGAGCTTCTAAACTTTAACCAATAATATAAAAATAAACAAATATTATCAAACATATCATTTTTGTTCATCGCATGCGAACTAAAAATGATGTTGTTGCGGTATCGTCATAACGTCCAACATGTAGTACCAATCATCACTTCCAACTTTTCATTTGTATTGCTTGTAACTCTCGAAGCAGCAACCCAAGTAGACCAATCTGCAATGATAGTCAGCATGGGAATTTGCATGTTGCACCAAATCCAAACCATTCACTATATATTTGCAGCCACTTCATAGACAAAGAAAAGATGATCGGACGATTTTGCACCAACATTACATATCAGACATGTAATTGATGTAATTTCCAAACCTCGTTTAGAAAGATTAAACCGACGTGAAAGTGTATTCAAACGCATTCTCCACATAAAGATGTTAACTTTTCTAGGTAACACTTTGCACCATCTTGTAGATAATCCCATTGTTGGGAGCATATGATCGTCAATGTAATTGCTTCCAATGTTCCAATGCCACATGTCCGGACCAGAAGAGGTGATCACCTATGTAATTCGGACATCATTGCTTCTAACATATCCCTAGTCCGACCGTTTGTAACAGGTCTTCTCTATTTACTAAACCCCATTTACTAAGCATTCACTGATCATACAATCGTCTTGAGGATCTAGCCGAAACAGTCTAGTATATCGTTGATTAAGAGAATATTCCATGATCTAGGTTTCTTTCCAAAACCTTATGTTTGAACCGTTTCCCACCTTAGACCGCAACGATCCTTTTTGAATGATGTTGTTATCATGTAGGTGATTTATTGAGCCAAAAAAATAATTCCCATATACCTTGAGTCTTTCATCCTTTTAAATCCAAACCCGCCTCCTCCCCGTGAATAACTTTGACTAGTTTAAGCCATAACAGTTGAGAATTATTAACTAACTTCCATCTCCATTTTTAAAGAATACCTAGATTGAAAGCTTTCAAACTCCTAACACCCAGGCCTCCTTTGTCTAAAGATGCCAACACATTTTCGCAATTTAACCACGCCATCTTTTTTGTTTCTTCACCACCACCCCAAAAGAACGAAGCCCTAACCTTTCTAACGATTTTAAGATATTTTTCGAGACTTTAAAGATAGACATATAATAAATGCCTAGACTTCCCAAGACCGCCTTGATGAAAGTTAATCGAACACGAATTGATAGAAGATTAGCCTTCTACTTTGATAATCTATCTTTAAATATATCTACTACCTTTTTTCATTTAGCCGTGTACGTCATGCTAGAACCCATTAGAAGGCCCAAGTATGTAAAAGGGATCATGCCAACTGAACACCTAGTGATATTAGCCATAGACTCAATCTCATCAGTCGTCACCCCAATACCATAAATTTTTGATGTATTAATATTGATTTTGAGACTCGAAACTAGATAAAATACATTGAGCACACGGAGAATATTTTCCATGTCAATACAACTCCAATTTGTCACCAGGACAACATCGTCTGCATAAAAGAAATGAGAAAAATGTATACATGGTTCTCCGATTACCACTCTTTTGATTAGATTAGCCTAAACGGTGTCTTTTATTGTTATATGAAGTCCTTCCATGATAAGAATATAAAGGAACAGAGACATTGGATCTCCTTGCCTAAGACCTTTTCTTATGGAAAATTCAGAAATAGGACTACCATTCACAAGAATTGAAGTACGTGTCGATTGTAAACATTCATGAATCCAACCCCTCCATTTGTCCCCAAAACTAAACTGGAGTAATATATGATCAAGGTATTTTCAACTGGCCGAATCATAATTAAAGATAATTGCTAAATATAAAAGATCCTCAATATCCCTAGAGAATATGGAATGAAAATTCATTCGATCCCAAAACAGAAATAGAGTGCATCACACTTAGAAAAGTCGTCATCATTAACATGATAAATCTTTATATTACTATGAGATTTCCCTACATCATAAAGTACTAATGTTAATGGTGTCTTCGTTTATTGCTTCATCCTCATCTTCACATGCACGCTTAGATTTATTTATTAGGAGAAGATTGAATCATCGAAATTTCATGATTATTACAAAGACCAAAAGACTTATGGTGAAATTACGTACAGGGGACATACCTAAAAACTACTTATTACCTATTACCTATCATGATAATAATGACAATGATAACTGAGGAATGTTCATTTTTTGTTATTGTAAAGGTTTTTAACTTTAAACATACGTGGCTACTTGCTTTTTACAGTTAACACGTATACTCCTATATTAGTATATTACTGCCATCCGTTTTATTTATTTTTTTAAGGGGTGTTTGGACTAGTTTTTCTGAAGTGCTTTTTAACTTATTGTATTATTATAATACAATAAGTCCTTTTAAGTTGCGAGACAACTTTGACCTGTTAGTTCATTTACGATGAAAAGTTCAATTTTGTAAAACAAGTTTTCTATTTGTATACTTTAAAATTTCTGGACGCCCGATCTTTATGTATACATATGTGTGAGTCCCTCGTCTATCTGTGTATATGCGTGTGAAAGGGGTTGGACATAGTAAACCCCTTTATGAAACCAAGAGAGATGGGGCTTTTTAGAATTGACTTTTTAACCTAAGAGCTAATGAGCTAGTAAAGCTTAAGCTCATTTTAATAAGTTAAGTCAAACATTACCTTAGCTATATTTTTGTTGTTAAAATGAAAAATAAAGTTTAAAGGAATTTCAAAGTTATATACTTATATATTTTAGAAGGTGATTAGACAAAACCTTGAAAAATGTATGACACTTGTTACTGGTTTGCTCATAATTGGTAGACAACTCGTATGAGGTTTTAGGTCTCAGTTAAATTAGCAGGTTGTCCCTGAGATTTATTGCACTTACTTTGGTGTTGGACCAATTAATTGAGGGATCCATCATTTATTGGTTGTCCCTCCCTATTAGGGATGTCAAAACCACATGAAACCGACGGGTAAAATCGAAACCCAAAATAGTTCTGATGAGTTTGGGTGGCTTCGCTTTCTTACAAATTTTCAATTTTTTGCTTTGGTTTTTAATCCCAACCTTGTCATTTTGTCCGCCGAATACTTAAACGGCATGAAAGATACTTATGTGGAAACCCGGAAACCCGGGAAACAGACGGATGAGACTGATCAGGTATCACCTGAGTTTTTAGTCGGGTATGAGTACATGCATTATAAACAGGTTTGAGTACGAGTATACTAAAACTCGTCGTGAACCCGACCTGTTGCGATCCCTGCTCCCCATTTTTAACTTTGTAAACATTATTTTGTCCAAATTCATTTTCAGTTTATCATTAGTTGATTGAATATTGTTATTATGAATTCTCTTATGACATATATAATCTAGTTTTGTTTGAAGTGATTTATTGTTTTCTCTTTTTTAAGAATTGGACTATTTTTGACTAGTCTAATATATATTTGACATGTTGAATTTACAAACAGATCGCTAATATCTAGTATCAAAGTGAAGTTTTAACTTCTAACTGAGATATGCGAGTGAGCTCAAGTGTATAGCTCTACTTTTTTTCTTTTTTTTTGTATTTAAGAAGGTTATATCGGTTTGATGTGTTGATTGAGTATTGAAGTGGGTACGTATCATGTAGTACAAGTTTGATTTTCAGTAAAAGGCAGTATGAAACACAATTACCCATATATATATTTCATCCTTTTGATATGCACATCTTTTTATCTGGTGAACACGAACAAGACTTACTTATGTCTGCTCATCCGAATTTATGCAAATAATTAAGTGAACAAACTTTCTTTTACATGTTCATTTGTTTAAAAATCAATATATTATAACACATATATTAAAAATAACACATATATCATATTTCATTTAAGCTATTGTGTTAATTTCAAAAATCGAAATATATATGATATACCACATGATTACTTATTATATTATGTAACTAAAAGTTAAAACGTAATGGTCATTGACTTTTATATATATATATATAGTTAAAGGATCTAAAAAGAAGAAAATTTTGGAGGAGAAATGGAAGAAAGTAAAATTTTAAATAAAAAACAAGTATGATTATGCAAAAACATAAATATGATTTCAAAAAATGTTTTATGTGATTCAATAAATACTTATCTATGATTCAAAAAACATTTTCATTAGTAAACACTTTTCTTGAATCAAATGGTTAATTTGCTGAATCAAATTAAAGAAACTTTTCTCCCCTTTCTCTACCAATTTTTCTTTCTCCCTTAAACCCACTCCTATATATATATATATATGTGTGTGTGTGTGTGTGTGTGTGTAATTTGAAACATAATGGTTGTTTGCTCACATATATATTGGTACGACTAGTACACAAGGGACCACTTGTTTGTACTAAATCAATACTACTATATTTAGTGCTTGATAAATAGTCATGACACATATAGCCTTTATGCTAAATTGATATCGGAAATGACTTAGAATCTAGTTAACTCCGACAGACACAGAGATCTCCTATACTTTTTATATTTTATGTTCTCACGTTACATGTCATCATTGCATATTTTATGTGATATGTGGACACAAACACACGAAATTACTAAACCTTTAGACTTATGCATGTACCTGTACGTCTCAGGACACAACTAGTTGGCTCGTCAAGAAGGGAACTCGTAGGACCAGATGATACCTAAAGATGTTTTCACTTATATTAAGTCATCTTATAGATTGGTTTAAACCTTGTATCGCTTCCGCTTGTGATGTAAAACTTTGATATATAAATAAGATTGTTGTTTTGTTGGAATAAATCTCGGGTGTCATAAAAACCGACCACAAGCTTGACGAATGAAATGAGACCCACCGAAATTTCGAATCAAACAGTTTCGACCACACAATCAAACCGAGTGATGAACATGTGAAATGTACGGATAGTTAACGGAAATAAACCCACAATTGTATTACCACCTCATGTTGACATAAACGTGACCCTTGCCTACCCCAAAAAGCTCGATATGAACAATGATCCAACACCATCATTCTAAATAATGACCAAATCAGAACTTATACCCTTTGTTAGTTTGTCGGTGAAAAAGACAAGACCCTGAAAACAATCTACGGAAATTTTAAAACGAAATTTTTTTCAGAATTTGAACGATTACACCGATCTAAACCCAACAAAACCACTAGAAATGACCATACGCTGAAACTACCAAATGCTTGTCAGAAATGACTATAAAAAAAACATTAAAAACTTGCTAGAAAATCAAACATCAAAACAAACCACTTAAAGAATATCACCTATCTAAACCACATAATACCCCCCGAAAATGAAAAATTGTCAAAGTTATAGACCACCTACCGGAAACAAGCACCAACAATGACCACCTGCGATAATCAACGTTATAAAAGCTTTTTGAAAACGGCCACATCCGAGACTTTCCTAAAAAGTTAGGACAGCTTTCAGACATTTTTGTTCATACTTTCAAACATTTATAACTTGAAAATCATTTTAAGTACTGTAGTTCTTTTCCGTAAATATTTTACGCAATCCATTTATACCATTCAAGAATCAAGTGGAAAGGATTTACACAATCTATATTTGTAAGTAGTGGGTATTAATATATTTGATTTAACCAACATGATCAAGTTTAATGGATTGTAATTTGAAAGAATGTCAATCCTTATCCATAGGTACATATTTACGTATTATCTGCTACTAATAAAAATGGAATCTTGTGGAGCCTCGAACTTCGGATTTCATAGATAGCAATATAACACACAAAATCGTCATCAATCTTAAATTCACACAATACTTAAATAAACACATCGTCAAATGTTTACTAACCTAAAAAATTGTAAAATTTTTGATGTTCCAAAAATCAAGCAATCAATAATGAATTTGATATACGTATGAATAAATGAACAATAAAGTGTTTTCTTCAATATATTTTCTATTAAGTTTGTTGTGTAAGTGTGCAATGTGGTACAATGACTAATTTCTAATTTAACTAGTCACCTGCTACTTAGGGTAGTCACAACAATTAGTCGGTTTGATTGTCGGTTGAAATCGACGAGACTGACATTGATGACATGGAGCCGGTAGTTTGGTTCGTCAATTTCTTATTTCGGTTTTCTAACGCTCCGTTAAAAACCTTTTCTCTTTTTTTCTTCTTTGTGTGCAATGGTAAAATAATAATAATAATAAATTTGAATTTTGAAAAACAAGGAGTAACGACTGAAATTTTTAAAAATCAAGACTTAAAATATATATATATATATAACCCACTAATTCATACACAATCACTACTATATATATATCCACTCCAAATGGTTATAATTCACACCAAAAAACAACTACTTAACTTTATAATTCCTACAATTACACACTTATTTCATACAAAAAAACTACACACCATCACACCTATTTCATACACCAAAACCACACATTACCATATCCATTTTATACACAAAATGCTTAACAACCAAAACAAAAAAATATCTTCATCAACTATAGCTCAAGATATGTGACAAACTTTGATAAACACTCCAATCCCAGTGCTTCGTCCACTCAATCAAACTTTCGGACATCGTCTCAACAATTCAGGTTTGCACAATACTTACCCGTTGCTAACCTTGAAAACCCTTACGCTCACCAAGGGTGGTACCAAACATAACAATACCAACAAACCCAACAATTTTCACAAAACTTACACCCACCAAATCCATACTTTGGGAACCCATACCAACAAACAAATTTCTTCGTTCCCAACGACGAAGTTGAAGAAAGTGAAGACGAAATTGAAGTTGGAACCCAAGTCAAAACCCAACAAGACACGAAGCAAAAAAGGAAGCAAGTTCGGTGGACCGACGATTAGGCATGAATTTTAGCCGAATGGTGGGTATATTGTTCCGAAAATGCTGTACAAGGAATCTCGCAAACCGACGCGAGTTTTTGAAAAAAATAATACAAAAAGACTATAATTCGTTAGTCACCGAAAAATGTAACGTTAATCAACTTACGGGTAAAAGGAATAAAATTGCACCTAACGTCAAAAAATTCAACACAATTTACAAAAACTATTTTGAGCTTCACCATGAAAGAGGTGCGCGAGATGAAGACGTTTTAGAAGCCGCCCAAGAGCTCTTAAAGCAACAAAATAACAAACGTAAATTCATTTACGAGCAATGTTGGACGTACATTCGAACCCGACCCGGAACCTGTCAATTTTGAAACGGGTGACTCCCAACCGGTCAACTCTTTTCTTGCACCTAATATGCAAAGGTTGTTCCAAGATGACACACTACGTCTTCCACCCGGTCGCAAGGCTAAAAAAATTTCGGCTTCATCAGGCGCGACTACTTCATCAAGAAGTTTACGAGATGAAAAGCTTGAAGCCTTCGATGAAGTTAAGAAAACCGCTCCCCTTCAACAAATCGCAACTCATACAATTACCGAAAATTCGACCAAAAATTTAGCTTTCAAAGCGTTGAATTTTCTTTGTAAAAAAATACCGAAGCGTGCATAATAAAAGGAGCTAAAAATGATCAAAGCCGCTCAGAAAGATGCGTTAAACACGTATGGTTCAATGCTTCCGACATAAGATGAAGATTCGGACGAAGACGAACACCAAGCCAAAGACGAGTAATCAAGTTTCGATTAGACTAGTTTTTAATTATTTAGTGTGCTTTTTATTATTGTATTTTTTTTAAAGGAAATGTAATGTTTTTTTTAGGAAGTGTAATGTTTTTATTTTAATGGAATGTGTTTTATTTTAATTTAAATATGTAAATTAAATAATGTGTGGGGTCCAAAAATAAAAACTGACTAGTTACAGATAACAGTGATCAGTCACTTGTTAGTCAGTTTTGAAAAAAGTTAACGTGACACTGATTTAACAGAAATTGACTGGTCAGTTTCAATCACGAATGAGAGAGTCCTCAACTCTCTAAGTATGACTATTAGAATTAAGTTCAAATGAGAATGAGAGTTTTTGTAAGAATAGAGGAATCAATCTCAACCATCCATTTCATCAAAATAATAATACCACAAACATTTTTAAAAATTGAATATCTCACAAACGGCTAGTAAAAAAAATATAAAAATTGCACCATAAAAATCAGCATTTTTTTCTCTTCGATTAGACATCTCAGAAGGTATACTTTCGACGAACTTTTTTTTCCATTATTTGGTGGGTTTCGAAAACTAGTAACACATGTGTTAGTTGCGGTAACACATGTGTTAGTAGTTGGTAACACATGCCACTAACACATGTGTTACCAACCACTAACACATGTGTTACTAGTTTTCAACCCAAAAATAAAAATAAAAAATTACTGAAAATATGTTATGAGTGATGTCTAATTGTAGAGAAAAGAATGCTGATTTCTATAGTGTAATTTTTATAATTTTTTGATTAGCAGTTTGTGAGATATTTAACTTTAGGGGAAAATTGGGTTTTGCAAAATGGATGGCCAGGATTCATTTCCTCATTCTCACTAAAATTTTCATTCTCATTTGAACTCAATCCATAACTATTAACGTAAAGCTAGTTTCAAAAGTTTTTATTTTAAATATTTGTTAATTTTAAAATCTTTATTTTTGTGTATATCAAACGTAAATTGTAAATGAAATTTATTGAAATTTAAAACGTCGCTCACAACCTCAGTTTGTTGGAGTCGCTACCGTACTAACTGTCGTTAAAAATGACGGTTCACGGCGCCTACTCTACTGTCCGTGACCTATACCGTCGTCACTACTACCATCGCGGTGGCTATCATTCCTTAATTTCATCTCGTCTGCGCACGTATCACAACATCTCCACCAGTTTCCTATATAATTTAACTCGTAATCGTCATCGTAATACTAAATATAAACCGCTGAGCACTAGCGCTGAGTCGGTGGAACCGCCGGAATTGTCCGGTAAGAACGCTTATGACCTCCTAGGGCTTACTGAATCATGCTCCTTTTCAGAAATTAAGGCTTCGTTTCGCAAATTAGCAAAGGAAACTCATCCTGATCTTTCTCAATCGCCTCAAGGATTCTCAAATTCTCATCGATTTGTTCAAATTCTCGCAGCTTATCAGGTACTGGAAATGATTCCAGTTTAATTCCGCGTTATTATTGTTTGTTAATGATGTGTAATTATACTAAACTGTTATGTGCTGCTCGTTCTATTTATGCTTAGTTTTTTTAAATAGTAATCTGACATCTTAATTCTGAAAATTTTATTACAATGAAGAGTGAGATAGCTTGTAGCCTTGTAGTATATATATCTAATTTATAACATAAGGATTTGATCACTAGTGCACTGCTTGCAAATATTAATAGCTAGGCCGAAAAACAATGGTGTTGATTTCTGATAAACAGTTACTTTACTAGCCGTTTTCAGTTAAAGGAATTAGGACAAGTATTTAAGTGGCAAAACAAATTTATCTCTTTATTATGGTTTCTATGTAATTCAATGTTCTACATATGGTAAGTAAGAGGACTGATTAGCTCATAATGTAGAAGAATGCAGAAATGAGTACTAAGGCTATTGCTTAAGGGATTCAGATTGTTCAGCATGTCCAAACATGAACTGCTTAAAGCGAATGGTTGTATACCAAGAATTATTAGAAGCAAACATTAACTCAATATCTACCTGAAACCTTCAAATGCTTTTCAAAGGACCACAAAGTTGCAATTTATTGGATTTGGCAGCAACCTAGATGCATCAAGGTGGTTTTGTAGGATTGGCAGGGGAAGTCTTGAATCAAAGTCCAAAATCTTCATCTAGAACTAGAGACCAAATAATCATAGAAAGATTAGAGATCAAATGGATGTGTAATGCATACAGTAGGGAAAAAGAAATGATTGTACAAGTATAGTGATCTGCTAATAGCTCCATGATTCATACATCTCAATGTGTGATCAACGAATTTGCTCACCTACTACAGTGTTTCATCGACTTGGGAGTGCAACATGTATAAAATTGGGAATCGTTAATTTTAGCAAACATTAAGTACTAAATAATTTTCTGCTTCCAGAAAGAAGCAAACCTTGAAAATTTTAAAGTTCAACATTCATGAGTGTTTTAGCAAAACATATGCTACTTGGTGTAACAAAACTTCTTGAGTGTTAAGAATCAAAAGGGAGCTTGATTGTTTTGAGCAATTAAATGCAGATATTATCAGATGCTGAAAAGCGAGCTCACTATGACAGATATCTATTTTCGAAAAAAGTAGTTGTCCAAAAATGCTCAAAACAAGGTTTTGAGATGTACACATATGAATCCTATGAAGCAACAGAGAAGCAGATGGAAGTTGTTGAATGGTTAAAATGGTATAGATATGCCATACATGATATTGTATCGGAGAGACGAATGGTGGATGGAACAGGCTACTATGATGTACTGGAAAACGAATTTTATTCTGCCATAAATGCAGCTTATTATGGTCCTGTCATTCAGTCAATGGACTTCCTTCCAGACTGTTTTGAAGCTGATGTAAGGTCTGTTCCAGGAACCCCTGAGGTCCTACATTTGGTTTCTGGACGGGACCTTTTTGGGAAAGTATGCATAGCTAAAAAGTTTCTTGAATTATCACATGCCTGCAATGAGAAACTGCCATCATCACAAAGTGTGAGTTTGGAAGTAAAGTACATCAATCATGTTTCAAGCACTAACACATGTGATGCATACAAAGATCTGGAGTTGCATGTATCAGGAAAACTTGTTGCTGTGGCGAATAGGGTCCCACCAAAGAATCACACAACTGGCATGTCAAATGAAGATTGTATACATGTTCATCTCAATTTACATGAAGATTATATATTTTCAGGGGCGGAGTCCAATAATGATCCCGAGGAACATGCAGTCACATCTAAGATGTTCTTGGGAACCATAGTTGGACTAGGGACTAGTGGTGAAGAAGGGTCTTGCTTTGTGCATAACAATTCTGGTGTAGAGACTCACGTGATTATGATTCATCGGACACTGCTGGTGTGCATCATTGCTGTCATCATCATTTCTTTCGTCTTCTTTGTTTAGTATCTGTCCAAACTCCAAACACCTGCTGCAACTACACATGCACACACACATACATGCTGAACCTCATGGATGTCCTTTAAAATTATGTCAGGTGAAGCATATGCACTGGTATCAACTGGGAGACAAGGCTTCTGTTTGTGAATGTAGATGCACTAGAGCTCGGTTACCACCAAGCAAGTAAGGGCCATAACTTATCTTACCCTGTATACTTATAACTGTTATGGTTTGGAACTTTTAACATATCTAATCTAGAAATCAATAGATCTGGGATTTATAGTATGTATTATGGTTGGATGTTCAATGATCAGGTACTGGTTATTTGAGCCTCGTTCTGGCTTGCATGACATCGGTGGTTGGTATATTGAGACATATGGGAAGGATAATAAAGGAAGGACTGTACCATCTCGGAGGTACTGGGATGGAGTTGACTTAACTGAACCTTCTGAAAGGTAGTCCTTGTTCATTCAGCCTTACAATTTCGTTTAGTTTTTAACCACATTAATAGAGGTACTATAACTAAAGGAACTTTTGGGCATTCTTGTGTGTATTTGCTATTGCAACATAAGGCTATATTCATTTAATTTACGTGACAAGTAGGAGGGTTCATCCAGCCATTTACTTGCTAGCTCTTGCCTACCGAACTTTAGATATAGAAGATGCCAAGAGAAAAAAGCCATCAATTAGAGATATAGTTGAAGGAAGAATGTCTGAAGTTTACAGATGGTGCAAAAAGCTTATGTAGGACGAATGCATATTCCTGGCTTAATAGATGCATATCCAGCACCATGATTGTATAGCATATGCTAAATCTTCTCCAGTGAATTATGTCTTCTGCAAAGTTGATCATCACATTTTGAGAATGTTCTCCAGCTATGCTGATTAATGATATTCAGTGGAGGTAAGAAGAGCGATCAGAATATCGAATATTTTATAGCTTAATTTCTGGAGGATGATAGGTGTGTTAAGGAACCTGTCAACCATGCATCCACTGTTAGCTTTTTAGCATGACATGCTTCTCCAAGTTAGTTGCAAGCATATCATGCATCTTACTTCTGCTTATATGTCAAGATTAACTACTTATGGTATCGTTTGAAGTTTTTCTTTCCTTTAGTGATAACACCAAAAAGGAAGAGCTCTGAAAAGAATGCCTAGTTCTGTTTATACATGCAACTGCTGCTGTTGTAGGAGGCTGGTTCATATGGAATAAGGAAGCACTTCTCAGTTGAAGTTTTTTTTATTTTTATGTAGTTTGCATTTTCAAAAATATGTCATCCACATATCTCATAATGCGAAAAGGATGTAAAATTACTCGGGAGGTGGCGATTCCTGTTTATACCTTTTAATGCTATATATATATATATCTATACAAATGACACATTGTTCTAGTTATATGCTGATATTAAGCCTGTCCATTAATGTAACCTTTCTTCATTTCTTCAACTTCTATGGTTTTGCAGTCCTTTCCTTCAGGTCTGTCCGACTGGCATCTCAAAATTGATAAATGCATCTGTATATAATTTTCACACAATTTAACATATGAATGTAGTTTCTTTGATGTTCTTGATTACTTGAGCAGGTCCTCCCACTTGCAGTATTGTCCACCTGCCAGAGCACGGTAGTACCTATCCCTGCAGTAGACTGGCCTTCCATCAGCAGCCTCAGCCGCAGCTGCTGCTAAGTCGTCATCAGCCTTAACATCCAGAGGTAATCTTAAGAGCTCCTCTTTGCTATAAATCGATTTTCACAGGAGATGTTTAGTCTCTAATCGATGTATCAAATTAAAGGTGGCAATTTTGACCCTTTTACTCATGAATTGGTTGATTTGGGTTGTGTTTTATCTGAAATGAGTCAACTAAAAGAATAGTTTAAGGGGAAAGGGTTGGCAGTTGTCCAAGGTCTATTTTAATGCATACAACTTTGTAGATCGTTTTATTTAATCATTCAAATTATACTTGTAATATTATAAATTAGCAATCATAATTAATGTATTTATTTGTGTCTTTCTTGAATGGACAAAAAAGTGTTTGCATGTCAACCTAACCCAGCCTGTACTTTAAGATAACCCATTACAACCCTTACTTATTTTGACCAGTTACCCAAGTTGCCCGACCCACCCATTGTGCCGCCTCTAGCTATATACTATACATTCAAAAGATAAATGTTCCTTGTTGATGTACCTCATATTCACACCTATCTTTGTGGTTGCAACGGCGTCTTTGTTTGCAAAAGTTTTTTGGATGAAATCTTCTACTGGTGTGGCAAAAATGATCAATGAAACGGCTGTAACAAGTAAGACACCTGTTCCAACTAGCGTTTGTTTCAGCAATTTGATGACTGGTTTGACCTAGATTCATAGGAATGTAGACAGCTTTTATTTAGTTGGAAAACACAATATGAACCAGGGGGAAATAACCATCAACCTTTGAAGATAGCATAGATAACCGGAAGAACAGGCATCTTTGCATAAATCATATTGATTATATATTTATGTGAACGAATATGTGCGTTAATTGCTTGTATTATAAGTTGAGAAAATAGTGTTCCATATATTAGTTTATGAACTAGATGTAATAAATAATGCATCTTAGAACTGTTGGTACCTTGTACGACCCCAATAATCTATCACGGGCCAGAATCTGTAAAGGAAACAGAGAGCCAAATTTGAAGTTTTCAGAGGAGACGAAAGTATTGTAAAATGATATTAAGAGTTCCAAATGATCAAGTAATGAATAGTTGTCTAACCTCTGGAGGCTTTACCCACATTTGTCCATCATACCAACCACTCTCTTCATACGGTATCACTGCTGATAACAGTCTATCACCCACGTAACTCCATCCCTGCCACACATAAATGATACAATCTTCTTTGTTAATTTCACCATCAAGCTATAAAGAGGACTTCTAGTTTTATTCAGATGCCCACACATTTCATTGAAAAACATACCAGATAAATCCTAAGAACAACTAATGATACAAGAAAAAGTGTCCCTGTTGCTGCAGCTAGCAAAAACCGTAAAGGATCCTGCATAGAAAGAAGATGGTGTTATCTAGTAAGTTAGATACGAGAAAAAAGACCAAATACTTTGATATACACTGGAAAAATAAAATGATATATTTAGCATTTCCTGATAAATAATTATTTATAGGATAACCAAAATATTTTCAATTATCCTTGGTAGAATGCACAAGTTCTTTTCCACTTGATGTTCTTTGAAACACCTAGATACATTGACAGTTTACTTCTGAATTTTTCTTACACTTGAAGGATTAAAGCTGGCAGCTGAGATTGGCACACCAAGAACTGTGAATGTCACCAACCAAAGCCCTCCAAGCCGTAGGAAAAAGGATGGCGGTTTTAGTTCGCCCCATGAGTATAATGGTCCTTCTTTCAGGGATGAGTACTCATTTACCTGGTAGATAACCACCAATATGCAAGCATAACCCCCATCAGGTAAAACAATATGTTAAATAAGTATATACTCTAATATATCACTAGTTACATCACTAAATAGCCATATTAGATCTTAGAGATTTTAAGTTATTTTCTTATCTAGAATATGTTTTTATTCTTCAACATTTTCACAAGAACAATGTTTTGCTTGTAACAAGAGTAGTTATGGTAAACATCAAAGAAAAGCCTATCTGCTACTCGAAAAGTAAAAATGTTGAGTTGTAAAAATATTACATACCGGCCGTTGCTCGAAAGGGACCGCAGTTTCCAAGCCAGGCTCCCAACTCTGGCCAGGCAGGTTGCTAAATTTACCATCCATCTCATCTCTTAAGGCCATGCTGGTAATAATCCTCTGAGATGAACTCTGGTTCCATCTTTGTCCATTAAACCGAATCAGTCTGTGGTGACCTTTGTCTTTTTGACTTGGACATGAAAGTAAAGAGCAATACACATTTAGTCTCATCATTTATTTTCTGGAACTTGAATAAATTCCAGGAGATTAATCTGCAACCAAAGTAAAACAATGGACATTTGAGATTTTTTAGTTGTCTCTAAATTGAATAGTTCTGGGGGACCATGTATTATTTTACGTGGTGGGAGAATTTTTGTTTGTAGATAAATTAGTTTTCTTTCTTTTTGAGGCTTGGTTGCCTCAGGACACGTGGCCGCATAACAACTTCAAAGTTCAAGTTCATTACTTGCAAGTTAAATTGTATATATCTATAAAGTAGCCATTTCGTCCAAAAAATAGTGTTCCTGGACGAATATTTTTCAATTTAAAATGAAGTAAGTAATTGACATCTTTCTTTTCATATTCAAGGTAGATTTTTAACCGGAAAATATTTAAAACATGAGTTATTAAGAGTAATAAATGAGAGTATATTTGAGAGTTTAATGATTTTTAATAGTTATATTTTATAGTTGAATATTTTTTTTGGAACAAATAAAAATAATAAGGTTCTAATAGGAAAAGAGAGTATATAAACTTCTAATTACTAACGTTAAACAAACAATTGCTATAGAGGAATCTTGTTATGGAAATGATCTATGATTTATGATGAATGATATTGTTTTAACGTATTTATCGTTAGAATAAGTCCTATTTTACAGTTTAAAAACTATGTCAAAACCATATCTTTGAAAAATGGTCATTGTAAAAGTGTAAAACCATGTTATAATAAGCGTCATTTTTATGATAAGTTCCTTCATAAACTTGATCCACTTGTATACGTTTATCAATTGAAATGTTAATAGAATTGCAGCCTTAAAGGTGGCTGGTTTTCGTTAACATTAACGTGGATGGTTGATTTGGTTCTGAAAGTGGTTGGCAGGAATTGGTGCGGTGCTTGAGTGTGGCTATTGTGTACTTGCACGGTCCTGTCATTAGTATTTCTCGTGCTACAACATTGAGTGTGGATATTGTTGTTTAGTCCAAGTGTGAAACTTTTTCTTAGAATGATTATTATAATTTACAAAAAGATTCAGAAGCTTGTAATACGCATCATGTAAGTGTTATCCTGTTGAGCTTATTTGGGTTTGGGTTTATGTTAGCCCTTTTAGGTTATATATATAATTAGCTTTTTTCTTTATTGTATTGTAAGTTTTGTTTGATTATTGAATATGAAACCCTAGCTTCTTTTTTATCCTCCATTATTTATTAGTTCAGAGTAAAGAAAGTAAAAAGGTTTTTTGACCAATTCTACTATTTTTGATCGCTACACCTCACATACCACGTTAATCTATTAATAATTAAAAGGGAATATTAGTTTATTTATTTAGCTCAAATTATAGACTGTCACGTATACAAAAATCTAAGGTGTTACACATACAACTTTTCTGGATTTTCTGTTCCACGTATACACTTTTGATGTGTTTTTACATATCAAAAACCCCATGGAGTGAAAACCGGTGGCACGGCCTCCGTGGGTGGAGATTTTTCTCTTGTCTTGATTATCTGTCATTGGCAAGAGTTTTTTCATCCCTTTTGTAGTCCTCGTAGTTAAAGCCTTGGGAGGTCTTATAGATTATTGTGGTTTTGTTCAGTTCTAATTTTGTACAAATTTTTCTGTGGCTCTAGTATCTTACTAGATGCCTTATATAATATAATTCTGCCGTTAAATAAAAAAAAGATGGACTAATTGTCATCGTTGACTGCATTAAATTGTTAAAATCAATGACCATGATTAAATAAGTTAATGACAATCATTTTTTAATCTATTGTTTTTTTTTATTCTTAAAACTAATAAAATAAATTAATGACCTATCATTAATTGTTATTGGTTTTTTTTTTCATTCTTTGAAATAATTGTATTAATACCTTTAGTATATTGGTTAACTGTCCAATTCATTTTTTCATATGTTATACTTACAACATATTTAAACGTTAGTTAGTTAACTGCATGATCAAATCATAACTTGATTAACACATAAACTTTAATTATTACTTACATTTTACGCAATAAATAAACATCACACTGTCATGCATCGCATGAATTTTAACACTAGTACATTATGAAAGGTTTATCTTAAAAAATTAACATGTATAAATATGTTTATTTGTAACTATTTATTGATTTTAAAAAGCAGGAATAAAGAATTTTCAAAAAGATGTTTGAATTACTATATTCGTTTTGGTCAAATTATCAACATGCAATGTACCAGATGGCATATCTATTTCGGTCAGCAACACAAATACATATGGGAACAAAATGAACCATATTAACTAACACTAAAAAACCGTAAGTCCTAAAAAGCCTTCTATCTCTCGTATAGCAACCATAATTTATTATACACTTGCATTCCTTGTGTTATCAATATTGGACGAAGTACACAACTAATCACCGTCAATGGCATCTCAATTTTCACAATACCTCTCAGCTGGATAAATAAATCTTAATTGTCATTAGTTCACCAGCAAGGCTCATGTCAACTTTCTAATTTCAAGTTGGTTTGATCTTCCAAGTGTTTCGGAACAGGGTCTGACATGTGTTGTTTCAGTGGTGATTAAACAAGATGCACCTAATATTTGTGGAAGTTTTGATGGTGTGATTGTTTGCCTGATTGCTTCAGAAGATGCATACAACCAGCTGCAGAGAACAAGGCAATTGCACCAAATGCTATGATTGTTGAATTCTCAAGGCTCCTGTTGTAACCCCTCTGAGATATAACAATCCATAACAGCAAATGTGAATACCATGTTTACCATATGATAGTTAAATTCATATTCATGATCCAAACCCACATTTTTCTTCCATTTCATCTTTCTTGGAATTAATATAGATATTTGACAATTGACAGAGTTATAAATGTGACTTAGACTATAGGCCAAAGTCAAGCTATGCAGTATTGATAAGATGAAGGGAGTAATAGCAAATTTAAAACTATTCTGAGTGACAATCATACCAACTAGAATTGAGCTACATACCAGAATCAAGCACAAAAGAATTGCTGCATTTGCGGGAGCTAGAGAAAGGCTAATCATTCCTCCACGCAGTTCATTTGGCACGTAGCTGTTTAATTAAATAAAGAATCGAAACATCTTTAGGGTATATATTAGAGAGGAAAATTGGGTGGGTTGGGCAGGTCGGTAATGTGTCAAAACGGGATTGTTGCATAAAGTATCATTTTGATATGGATTCAAACAAGTCAAGTTGGGTTGACATAAAATAGTTTTTGTCCAAAACTATTTAGAGAATCTTGTAAAAATAATTAATTTGACAAATATGATTACAAATATTACATTGTTTCAATAATAATACAAAATTTTTAAATAAATGAAGTTTTGAGGTTTTATTCACACTTTCTTTCCACCCAATTGACCCGTCTCTTTTTAAGCTAAATTTCTTATTCACTCATTTGACCCGATAAACAAAAAACACATCCCTAAACAGCCACTTCAAAAGTACACGGGTCATAATTGCCACCTCTAAGTATATGAGCTTGACATGCGAGAAGAGATACATAACATAGCTTACAAAGTTCTTAATCTGGCCAAAGAGGGTAAAATAAGGCCGGTACAAGCATGAAATAAGCAAAAGAGTCCAACAAGAATTCCAATATCCTGCACAAGTTTTCAACTTAATAACCAACCCACCAAGTGTCAAAATCTATTATAGAATAATCTGCAAAAAAATAAGTACCTGATAGTCATAAGCTACTATAGACAGAACAATGCCTGCTATGATGAATGCGTATACAAGGCAATCCTCAGTTCGAAGAGGTAATGGTCCATTTATGAACCATGGAAAAATTGTGCTTCCTAACATTCTAGCTCCAAGCAAACACGGGTATATCATGCCTAGATGAACTTCCCGTCCATCAGCCTGAGACATTAGTTAGATAGACTCATTCACTAGGCTGTGTATTCAGTATTTAGATGATATATACTCCATACTTTGTTGAAACTAACGGGCACTTGGAACTACCTATTACAAATCCATAATAAGCCAGAACTAAACTGAAGTGCTCACATAATCTATATAACATATGATACATATGGTTAGGTCTTTCTGTACTACTCTTTTTAGGCAAATACAAGAGGAATAGAAAATAGATTGTTAACTACTCTATATATAGTTTAATGAGTACTACATGGTAAACTACTCTTTATCATGACATCAAAACAATAATATAAGGAAGACGTTACATGGGTATTAGTGAAACAGTAGGATTGTAGATCGTACCACTATAGTTGGGGCCCATAAGATCCAAAATGCAGCAACCGAGAAATGAACGCAAGATTGTGCCCAACCCAACAACCATATTCTTTTATCTGCAAATATCATATTGCAATTATGAGCAACTTCCCTCATGACATATTGACATGTAAGGTCAATTTTCACGGTCCAAATCCAAATATGAAAACTCAACTCTCAAGTAGAAAACTTTTTTACTTTATACGCATCTATAAATACAATCTGCCTCCAAACATGGAATCACATTGTATTGTTATCCGTATCATTCCTCCTTGTCTATCAATCTTTCTAAAAACTGAGAGAGAGAGAGATGTTATTTACCAAAAAAGATGTGAGTAGTCAATGATATCCGGTACTCCTTAAGAGTTGCAGGTGAAGATTCTCTCCATTCTCGTAAAATAGCAATAAAACTAACGAGTGCGAGTATCGCAGTAGCAGTGGAAGGTGAAACCATGCTCTTTTCAACGTTATCACTGACTAGCCAATTAGCAATCACTTGGCTCCCAATTAAAGAAGCAGACTCGAAAAATGTCATCAACCAAAACATTTCATTCAATGGATCCAGCCTGTGCCCTAACTACAACATATCTTTAATCAGCAATATTTCCGTCATCAAGATAATACAATTACTAAAGAATACAAGAAAGCACAAACCTTGTCGTGCTCAACCACCATCCACGTCTCGAAACCAAATAAGAAAATCGAACTCGCTACAGAAAGACAGATACTTGCTAACCAAATACTAGAATGCGAAAACAGCATCTTGCAAACAGCAACAAAAAGATGCAAAATGCAAAACATCAAGCACACCTTTTTTCGACCTCTGCGAAGAACACACATCATAAAAATTATTATCCATCCATAAATAACATGTCATACAACAACAGCACATGAACACAACAGTAGACTTACATTAAGTCAGAAATCATGCCTAAACAAGTTCCAAAAATAAGTGCAGATGCAGAACCAATGATGAGATACAACATCATTCGTTCCTTATTCAAACTCAAGTATGTTGTTACCTCATATTCCCCAAATACTGACCACATTCCTTCCATTACTAAACAAATAGACATAAATAGTTATTATACAGTTCAATATCTGAATCAGTAAGCGATACAGGTGGTAAGTGCTGACCTGATGAGAGACAGAATAAGAAGAAAAAACGTCTCTGAAACTGAAGGAAAGATGAAGATGAGAGTGATTGATCGAAGACGGTTGAAATCCTGCTTGAATTTTGAGGCAAACATATCATTGAGAGTAAGCATGATATGAATATGAAAATGGATAGTGACTGATTGTTTTCCCAAATTTCGGTCTCGATTACAACCCCCATTGAATAAGAAGAATGTTAATTGATCGTTGATTTTGGATCCAAATGTGTCTGGTGTTATGTCGCCGGAGTTGGTCGAATTTTATCAGACGAACTCCGACCTGTATCGGATTTTGGGCCTACAAGATGTATTGATTTTAAGCCCTAGCCAGTAGGCAGTAGCTCCTTCTCACAGTTACCTTTTTTTTACTTTCCTTTCTTTTTTCCTTTTTGACTTTTTTACTCTTTATTTTACTTGCACTTAATTTTTTTTAGTGGAAAAAAAAAATGAAAAATAATGTAATATAAAATAGGTTACATATATTCTCGAGTCGGACGGAAAGGAAAAGAAAGAAAAGAAAAATATTGTTTTCTCTTCTAATCCCGTCAAAATTGGACGGAAAATATTTCTAATAAAAAGCCCATTTATTTTCATTCCTTTCCTTTCATTTCCCTTCCTAAAAAAAACTCGAGAATCACTTTTAATTATTCTTTCCTTTCCTTTCTCTTCCTTTCCACTTAAAAAAAACTCAAGAATACAACGTTAATTTAATCGCTTGATTAACCATTTTAAGCATAACTAGTGTGATGATAGAAAAATATGATAGTCTAACTATAATAGTTGCATTACCTTAAGTTATAATTTTATACTACCGTATTTTTTACATCAGTTTCATTTATACTTTAATATCACGAGTATAAAGTTATAAATATTAAATAATAATATTGATAAAACAAAATATTTAATTATCTAAATTCAAGGTTTATAATGGGTATGTTTGACGATACGTAGCAGTAGCAATAGCAGTTAGCAGTAGCTGTTTGTTTAAAAAAAGTGTTTGATAACGTAACAGTAGCAGTAATTATAAAGTGTAAAATTACGAAAAATGGCATATACACATTATTTATAATGTACTCATGTTATTTTTGAGGGTATATAGGTTATTTCAGAACCAAAATGCTAGTTGCTAGTTGAAATGCTTCCTCATCAAGCATTTAGCGATAAGCGATTAGAAAATATACAAACTCTAGTTGTTTTGTTGCCAAACAAACTTTTCAATCAAATCGCTAACTGCTAGTCGCTTGTCGCTCCAAAATGCTTCTAAATGCTTGCTACCAAACACAACCAATATGTGTTGAAACATTTTAGAATACATACTATAAATTAAACTTTCATTAATCAACTGATCGGATATTATTTTATATTTATTTTTAATTTTAAATAAATAAAAATGAAAATATGATTAGTTAGTGTATAAATTAAAAGAAGCAAGCATATATAAAATTGATTTGATTCGATTAGTTTCTATACTAATATAATTAACGAGAGAGTTACATATGTTATTTTTCATCTTTATATTTTCAAACATAAAGGACGAACAGTAAATGTTTTATTAGAGTTTAAGATTAAGATAAAATTAATGATTTATAGATAAAATATAATAGTATATAGATTATCACCCTAAAAAAAGAGTAAGATAATAAACCCTTTAAAATGCAATTTGTTACAATTAACATATTTTCCATAAACATCATATATCGGGGGAAAAAAATAAACTTCTAAAATGCAATAATTTGGCGAAGAATTTGTAAGCTTATAGATTATTTCGGCAAAAAAGAAGTCAATTCAGTAACAAAAGAAAAAGGACATGTTTTGCAAAAATTTCAGCAAAGAGATGGTAACCAAAAGACAAGTTCACTAAATAGTTTTCAATGCAATGTTGTTAGAAAAAAGTTGTAGATGGTATTTTGTTAAACGGGCTTCTTCTACAAATAATAATCACGAATTAAATAACTTTTTAACATGTCATTATATGCTTTGTAAGTGAAAGTGTGGAACAAAATGAGAAACCTTTATTATGGGTCATACTTAATTTATTTAGATTTATATCTCATCCTTTAACGAAAGATGTAACATAACACATCATCTTGAAAAACAACTTGAGCAGAACTCGGATAAGAAAATCATACGGAATAGTCACTTCAATCCTACTTACAGCTATTAGCACAAAACTAAACCTCAATATGTTTGGCTTGCCTCACATGTAAGGGATAACGGTGACCAAATTTGGTGATCGGAATGAACTTTTGAGGTATTTTCGCTTCGGAATGTATGCAATTTACAGAAAACAACTACCGAATATACATCATACATCATTAAGCAAAGATGCACATGCAGTATATGTATTTGGCTGATATATTGGTGATAGTTAGAGGTGGGTGGTATGAAAATGACAACATAACAAATTGTCTTCTACTTGTCTAAACTCTAAAAATCACATTTACACATCTACGGAATGTATGCAAGTTATAAAGAACTCTAAGTTAAAGATTATCTTTAGTAACAAGCAAAATTTAGATTCCAGTTTCAGTTTCTAACCTATCATAAATGCCTTTAATAGATATGTTGTCATTGAAAGAGATTTGGTCCCATGACTCTGAGGTTCCAGCTTGAGGATCTAAATCTAAAATTTATAAGAAAATGGCAACACTCTGTAATGTTTATTAAAATGATAGTTTAATGGTATAATTTGAGTCTACATCAATCGACACAAAGTCTACATTATAAGGAGCAGAAGCAACATATAAGTGAAATGCCATGTAAATATTGAGAAAAGAGGAACGCGATAGGAACTTTTTCTATTCAACAGAGCCCAGCAACAAGTAGTCAACAATAATACTTACACCAATGCTAAATCAGATACGCGAAAGAAGAGATTTCTACGAAATTTTCTCCAAAATGCTAGCCATCACAAAACATAACCATGTTTTTCATTTACACAAGACGTCGTTATTATTTACTTATATTCCCGACTGTCGACGAAATAGCCCAACTCATCAAGGAGACAACAAATGTTGGAGTTCCCAGCTAGACCCAATAATGTGAGAGAATACTAGCTGCCAAGGATCCAAGAACAACCCAGGAACAACTTCATGTCATTGTTTGTCCTAAATGTTTGTCCAAAACATTAAATATTAGTGACAAACGAGTAAGTTTATATGCGTTTACAAGGCTTAATTTCCACACAAAAAAAATAATAAAAAAATGGAGGTATAGAATTTGGGGAACTTTAATTGCATATATAGTTATTCCATCTTTCCTTAAAATCAGGCCTACTTCATAAGTTAACACTTTCAATAAGATCCAAAATCAGTCTCAACATGACCCACTACTCAGAAAAGATATCAGACAAAATCCAATAAATGCATCATATGTTCGATTCTGTCTTTAAAGAGTTAAGAGAGTACTCATTTTAAAGATAATGTTGGCTTTTAGTTGAATAAATAAATAAATCATTAACATCAAGAGAATTTTCTTACAGAAGCATGACTTCCCATCCAATCAGGAACATGTTGAGAAAGAAGAGCAATATATTGTTCCATTGCATCCCCTCGCCCTAAATTCTCTAAGCGTTTCCAAGAATTCCTGATAAACGGATGCATACATTAATAATCCTAGAGAAAAATTAACAAGACTAAACAAAAAATGAGGTGGAACAGAAATAGATTTGACAAAGAAAACAAGAAATTTCACTACTGATGTGAGTATTTGGTTGTCATTTTCTACTGTCTATGTTTGAAGTTAATAATTACATTTAGAAACTCAAAGACTATTGAGCAAATGCGTAAAAAGTCAATGCATTGTGGTTCATTTAGTCTCCACATGAATCCAGATTAAGAATTCAAGTAGGGCGTCAAATGCAAAGGAGCAGGTGGAATTAATTTGTGGCTTCCTTCATGTGTACATCATACAACAAAGGACCAAATGTCATCAATTTAGATCATAGTTACACATCAATTCTAATTTGTGGTCAGACTATTTTACCTCATCACAAAAAGGGTTCCTCAGATTATGCCTACTTATCAGAATCCACATATTTTACACCTATCGTACATTATTATAGACACATAAAAGCTCATCAATCTATTTTATTTGCATAGTCCGGTAAACAAAAGTGTACTACTTTCAACAATTTAACTCAAAAACACGCGATAAGGAAAAACTTATACCAGTTAGCACGAGCAGAAAGCTTAAGAACCATGGGTTGCGGTTCAAAGCAAGAACCTTCAATGGCAACCCTATGAAGCCCATACAACTGTATCTTCACTTCATTATCAATCAAATTCACACGATCAGCACAACTCTTCGATCCCATAAATGCAACTGCTGAACCAAAACACTTCTCTAATTCGGTCGTTTCAATCCCCTGCCAATCTTCATCATCATCAACCACAATCCCATCTCCCTCATCAATCTTCACTTCACCACCATCAATTCCACATAATAATTCCACATCTACTTCACTACCCTTCACACAATCATCTTCTATTAACAACCCCTTATCACTACCCAAATCACACTCCACCACATTACCCTCATCTTCAAATTCATTTCTCTCAGGATTTTCATCAAGCACCTTACACTCACCAACTCCACCGACACTTTTCAAGTCATCGATCACAACCCCACTTCCTAATTCACCTTCATCATATCCAAAAACATTATCTTTACTAACTTTAACCTGATCATCAGCACCTTCAAAGCACAGGTACGCATCTTTTTCAGAATCACAAACAACCCATTCTTTCTCACTCTTTTTATCTTCAACCCTAATCGAAACAGTTGAATTCTCATCATCAAAACTGGATACAATTGAAAATAACTTAGCGATTAATAAAGAAACTATCACAGAGAAAGATATTGTAAATACTAATTCTTGAAATAGCTCCATGATAACTGAGGCTGGGCAACGATAGAGATGGTTCAAAACGATACAAGGGTTTGTAAAATAATTGTTATGATTGAAAAAGATTAAAAGGATAAAAAGGAATTTTGTTGAAGGGAGGAAAAGTATATACGATATGCCTAAACAGTATTAATGATGTCTTTTGTTCTCTTTTTCTTCTAAAATGTTGAACACTTTAGATTAGAAAGCTTACGTGTCAAGGAGTGTCTTCCTCATCATAACCGGCAAATATTTTGATTTTAGTATCACTTAAAGAAAGATCCATCTATTCTAAATTTGGTACCTCAAGTTTTCAAGTTTTGAATTTTGCCACATCCCATTCTATCATTGTTCTCGTTACTTTTCTTGGTAAAATGATCTCACAAGAAAAAGAACTCTACGGTACGAAATAACATAAAAACATATTCATTAAAATAAAAGATATTGTATATCAATATTATAAAATTCAATATTCAAATTTTTCTTTCTACATTACAGGAATTGAATAGATAAGAACTAAGATAAATATGAGAACCAGATTTGATTCCATCTTATTGAAATAGTCAACCGACGAAATAAATTATTCCTATTTGATTGAAGTTCTAGCTTAGAATAACCTCAATTGATTCAATTATAACACAAAGAAGAAAAATGATCGAATAATCATTCTATAATGAAATTAGAATAAGCGTCAATTTTTTGTGTTTGTTTACTTAGTGAGTATACACTACACAATCCACTATAAAATAGATTGGAGAGAAATGAAATAAAGCGAGTTTGGAAGTAATTTATGTTTATGTTAGTCAAATTCAACAACTTTAAGAAATGTATGATTGTGTTGTGAAATTGATTATCGTTTGTTTAGTATAGTAATAATCAATTTTGAGATGTTAACTAAACATAATATAAGTTAGCTGGTGATCCTAGTTGTTTTCTCTTTCTACGATGTCCATACTGATAATAACTTTCTAATTTTTACTGAAATAATTGAATTCGAAAAATTGTTTTTCAACTTGATAGAAAAAGTAGGATTTATAATAAACGTAAAGTTGTTGTTTGTTCCAATACGATTTTGTTTTGTACTTTGAATCTTGAATATTGATGACACACATATTGTTCATTAGTAAGGGTTATTTACATGATTGATTGTAGGTTAAGAAAAAATATCTTTTGAGACCATCCAAATTATGTTTTATTCTTTTCTTTCAAAGTCTTGTTTAAAAATTGTTTTAGTATTCCATGTCTAAACATTTCAAATCAAGCCTCAAAAACTTATTTATTTATAGTGAAGTTTGATAAAAGAGAAAATAAGAAAAATACCAGATAAATTATTGTTTCCTTTTCTCTTTCATGTCTATTGCTTAACATTTTTGTCATATAATTAACCCAAAAGAAGAGACAACCTATCACCTATGATATTTAAATTTGACATCACATAGTATCAAATATTGAATTGAACCGAATTCATGTCAAAGGAGTAAAGAGACAAAATGAGTACGTTGGGGTTCAAAAGCAATATAGAATATTAAGAGGGATTGAACTATTAAACTTACCTTTCACTAAGGTCCATGTGATATTTACGAGTAGTTGCTAGTTTATTTCGGTTTATTGTCTTTGTCTATTAAGAATTAAATAATAAAAATGTATTTTAATCAAATCGTTTAAGAAAGTTCAATAGTTAAATAGGCAAGAAGTTCAGAGTTGGCAACGGTATATTAAGAATCTTCCTTAAAACTAAGTACGAATGTTCAACATTAGGAAAACATTAGATAAAAACAAGTCGAAATTAGGTACCAAAATGTCCAAATCCAATATCGAATAACATAAATTACAAGGCTAAAAGTTAGTAGGAGGTCCACCAGATTGGCCAAAAATCTCGCACTAGCACTAATCTCTTCCCGTCTTCTATATGTTCTTTCGCTTTTCAACCTAAGAAATATAAACACATAAAAACGACTAATAAATTATATATATTATTTTTATAGTAATGGATGTTTGTTGATTAACATGTTATCTTTGAATAACAATATAATTATTTTTTTCATTATTTTATAGACAATATTTCAGTATAAGCATACTCAATTTATAAATAAAGTGATTTTAAAGTTTGATAAGAGTATAAATTGTTGTGTCTATTTTTGTAAAAATATAATAATGATAAAATTTAAATTTAAATAGAGATATAAAATGTTTTAATGTTTGTTAGACATTGTATAAAAAAGTTGTTACACGTATGTATAGTAAATATGACTTTGGGGTATAGAGATAATTTAAGTATTTCTAATATTTTTTAAAAACAAAACATAAATATATTTTATAAAAGAGTATAAATACATATACATATATATATAGGGGAGGGATCAAGAGGGAAACAAAAAAATTAAGAAATGAGGGAAGCAAATCTCAACCCTTGATTTCTTTATAAATGAATATTGTTAACATTCATTTGTGATGAATGTTAATCAAAATTTAACATGCATCACAAATGAATGTTAAAAACGTCTTTTTATGAAAAAATTAAAGGCTAAAATTTGTTTCCTTCCTTTCCCAAAATTTGAAGCTTCCTATAGATCCTTCCTATATATATATATATTATACCTACTAAAGACCTGGCTCAGATTACCATATACATGTATATAGATAACTCCAATCATCAAATAATCAAGAGAATCGACCCAATTACAAACCCCACCCATATAAGTCACTACAGCCTAATGTAACCCATAAACACCAACTTTGACCCATTATCATGCACTCTTAACACATTAGTTGTATGACCTTTTATCACCAATTATTATTATTATTATTATTATTTTAAATAAGTCGAAAATGTATACCTATATATATATTGGATTTTAACCATGCGATGCACGACAATTTAAGTTAAGTAATTTTTATATTCATAATTTTTATAGATTTAATAGTTTAATATTATTTTTCAATTAGTGTTGGAGTAGGATTCATAGATTTTTTAATTAATTATTATTATATTCAAATATTATCTAACTCTATCCAAATTTATTTTTAGTTTATCTTTTAAATTTAAGTAATTATTTATTTTTAAATTATGAGAGTCCGCCACGTGTCAATTTACCTACGTGGCAAAATATGGAGCAATCTTTTATTCTCCTTTAATATATATGGATAGATATAGATATCTTTTGATAATCGTTATGTTCAACCTTGACCGAATATATAAGTCAGCGATGAAAATTTTATCCATCAATCATCGCTAATCCCCAATAAATTATGGGCATATAATTTATCTTATCAAAAAGAATAGCAATACTAGCGACATAAACATCAGCGACGATATTTTGAAAACAAGTAAATGAAATAAAAATCAGAATTAGCAACGGAAAATCTGTCACTAATCCATCTTTTTTCTTTTTGAACGACAATGTCACTAGTCCATCTTAATATCCAAAAGTCAGTATATTTCCTTTCTTACCTTAATAGCTGTATTCTTCACGGCATCCTCCCTACACACAAAAACATACACACTTCACAATTTCGAATACTAACATTTTATTTTCAAGACTATTAGTTTAACGTAAAACCTTAGATATCTCATGGTCAAACATAGTACATCAGTACAAAGTCGATCCAGAAAATTAGTGATAGGATTGAATTAAGAAAACTGTGATATAAATTAAGTAGTCTTCTCGTTACAAACAGTAACACAGTGTATTCCTGAGTATGCTTCTTGAAATTGGTTATAAAGCCAATTAGCTAAATTATAATATTTATTTGTTATGTTCCAAAACAAAGGTGTTGTTGTAACAACATAGTTTTTATGTCCTTGAGCTTAAAACATGAGTCGTTTATATAATTTTTTAAAATAAAAAAAGGTTGTGGGTCGTGCCAAACTATTTACTTGTACAAATAGTCACGTGTCTTTACCCTCCATCCTTTTTGAACTCTATTTCAAAAAAATTGGGAATAAAATGTGCTCGATCTATATGTATTATCTAGCGGAAGAGTAGAAGGTTATAAACAGCCATTTGGCATACATGTTTATTTATGATATGTTTAATCACAACTACATTTATAAACTTACCTTAATCTACTCTCGACACGAATTGTGCCTCAAATAAATCCATGTCATGCAGCAACAGATATACCTGAGAAATAAAAAAACTGTACGTACATACATACATGAGTTACGATGCAAAAACGCTAACACTTTTAGATTTTCAAATAATTGCATATTTAATAAAATGGGAAAAAGGTTGATTAAAACATGTATGATTCTTAGAGTTTTCATTGTATACATTTTTAACTCCTCGTCTATTCCTAGTTACATGTAACGATCTGTGTATTTTATTGCACAAATTATTTTCTCGTATATAATGGTGCAGCTCTATGATGTAATACGGAGTTTATCTAACAAAATATTTTCTACGTTTTTTATCTATACTAATTATATTGATTTGAAATATGATGTATCACTATTTTCTCAGTTTCTTTCAAAGACGACATGTTATTGATCAAATAAATTAACGCAAGTAAAATCTTTAGTAGCTGATATATTGCGCGGGTAAAATGCTAGTGTACGAATATATGTAGCAGATATTGGTTCTTGTTATGTTGTTAATGAAATTAAGATCGGATTGTAAAAACTAATTATGTTTTCGTCCATTCGTATCAAAAATAAAAATAATATAATATGAAGTATTATTTAGATTTATACTTTCAGAATAAAAGATCTTAAGAGTATATCGAGTTCATATTATATTGTTATGTATTTAGTTAACGAAATTTATCTAGATTGTTGCTAGTATATTTCAATATTTTTTGTCGTTTATTAATTAAATAATAAAAATTTCTAAGTTATTCTAAAATTTATTGAATCGTTGGTTCAATTTAATGATCTTTCGTGCACAATTAAATACTACTAAAAACATGTACTTAATTTTATATGATCGTATATTTTTTGAAACAAAGAGTCATTGATCTATATTCTATAATATCCAATATAACCAAGCAATTACATCAAATTGTGAGTTTAAATCCACTCTTAGTTGGAATGGGCCGCTAACATCGCATGAGCAACTGGATCACACAATCTAACCAACGCCCAAATATAAAGTTTATTTTTTTAGCTTTCAAGCTTAATACATTAATCTTATAAAAGATCGAAGCAAGATCCGGGACTTGAATAATGCTATCCCTTGCTACTATACCAAAACATTAGCGACGAAATATTTTGAAATATAAAGAAATACAAAATCAGAATAAGCAACGGAGAATCAGTCACTAATCCTTCTTAGTTCCGAAAGTCAGTGAATTTCATCCCTAACTTTAGTAGTTGTCTTCTTCACGGCGTCCTCCCTAAACACAAAAACATACACACTTCTCAATTCTGAGGACTTCTATTAGTCGTTATGTTCTGAAACATAAGTATTGTAACAACATAGTTTTCTTTATCAGAGCTTTAGCAAAATAAAGTGTATCGTGTTTAATTTGGATCTTCAATTCATTCCTATCTTTTGCTGGAGACTTTTTTTTTAATACAAAAACAGTTTTAAGAATGCATTAAACTCTGGTAACTTTGTAAGCAAGTTACATTCTTCTTATTTTTCAAACAATGTGGAAATTCAGCATATCTTAAAATCAAATTTAATTCCAATATGGTGGACTAAAAGACTGTAATACGTATGTACATATGATATATTATTAGCACGTTACTCGTGTAATGCGGCGGTGACAACTAGTTCATATATTTTAATGTGTAATTGTTGAATATCTCATTACTCGTAGTTCAATCGGTTAAACTAAACATACCAAATGCTTTACAAATAAATTTTCTATTCATTTTTGAGTTGTTAATATTATTTGATAAAATTTCAAGTTGATTGAACTTATTATACAAATTAAAAGAAAAAGCGAAACAAAATAATACAAACTAAATAACCTTTTACCAAAATCATCTTTAACTAAAAGTAGATCGATAGTTTATCAAAAACATATAATTATAATGTGATTGTCAATTATCAATAGTTTATTTTTTTAGCAAAATATAATTATCAATTATCAATAATTCGCAAAGTATCAAGTAACTAATGATGTAGTTATTGTAAATATTAGTTTCTTTTTAGGTAATAAAGGTAAATGAGTAGTTTTAATTATTTTTTAAAATTTAAGATTTAACATGTCAAAATCCTTTATAAATAATATTAGATAAGTGTCATTGTGGTTGTAAAACCCAATGCTCGTCCCTTTGTAATTCCTTCTAGCTCCTTACTAGTTTTTTTATATTTGAGTCTTCAGCCGTTAAAAAAAAGATATATTAGATGTCACGATTTTATCCCGATCTTTTGTAAAATATTACTTTAGATAAATATAAATCAAAATCCTAGAGATGAAAAGGAAATAAGATGTTTAAATAATGGACACAACATTGTTGACAACGTAATAAATACATATCGTTATACTGATCAATCAACATTTAAAGAAACTTTTGAATTTTACATTTTAAAATCTTCGACATTTCTAAATGTACACAAATACCCAAAGTCTAAGTTATAAAATTGAAGTTTTTAGAATATTTTTATACACGAGTAATAAAAAGATTTTAAAAACTGTCAGCCTTTAATTATTCAACTAATGATCTACGAGTAATAATATTGATGATTATTATATTGAAGATTAAAGAATTAAGGTTAATAATATAATAAATAACAAAAAATACAGAGATATAAGAAATTGGATGTGATAAGATATATCGATGGGTTTTTTAGTGTTAAAGAGTGACTTCATTTATTTCTGTTTATGAAGGATTTTGATATTTACTTTTTAAAGAAAATTATTAAAGATTAAGGATCAAAATTGATAAATTAACTTATATGATTCTCATTTTGTAATAAATTTATCCTTTTATTGTAATTTTTCACTCTTAACGTCTATCCTAAACCTCAGCTCTACATGTAAAGTTATCATTTTGAATTCACCATAAAGGGTTATCCATCAATTCATAAAACACATAAAAGTCGATTATCGTCGACTCACTAAATTCAATAATGTATTATATAGCGATGCATAGCGTGAGTATTATATATGCGAAAGGTTGTGTATTTTAACATCCACTACTTTCCATATCAAATATCTTGTAATCTATTCTGTTATGCTATAGTGACTTTTTTTAATGGTAATAATGTTATTTTAATAAAATAAACTAGCGAGATGTATAAATTGATCCTAAAAATGAATTATAACCAAAACTAACCAAAAAGAAGCAACAATGGGCACCCAGTCATCTAAACTCTAACGCAGCACAAATGACCACTTACGGACATAAAAAACATGAAAGCTGAGTGAAAACCGAACCAACCATTACCTTGACACCTTAGACGAAATTTGTGAAATCCTCAAACCAAACAATTCTGGACACATAATCAAGCCGAGTAGAGAAACTGTGAGAACCAGGGACAATTAACGGAGAAAAAAATACATGATTATAGCCCAATGGGTTGAAACAGCTAACCAAGACTTGTAATCACCAAAACAAATATCATGATTAAGAGTCATGCACAATTGACTGTCACATCACCACGATTGACCACGACTACTAAAAGTCTAAAACTGCAAAATTGCCCGAACTCATAACTGATCATGACTGACCTAGTTCTACGTTTTCTGTTCTTTTAGCAGGAAATATCAGGAAAAGGGAAGAACAAAAGCGGGCTGCGGGCCTATTCAAACCAATAAAAGAAGGTTGTTTTAGAAACAATAGTTAGCCTCTTCCCAAGGGAAAAGAATGCAATATCATTTATTTTCCTCTCAACACTACTCCGATCTGCAACATATCTTGAGACAACAGTGGCATATAGGCTGGATTTGGAGGAAATCACGGGGTTATAAATCTCACAAGCTGTCATGGATGATACACTGTTTCCTTCTTTTCGCTTTGATGGTGATACGTTGTTTGATGTTGACACCGTGCAACGAATCTTGATGAATTATCGTGAATTTGAGGCCACGCGTGCTGATATAGAGAAAGTTGGGAAGCTTATGGAGAATTTTGTTGCTGAAATTGCTTCTGATTGTGACTTGCCTTTGACAAAGTTCATAAATCTTGCTGAACATATACCGAATCAAGAAAGGTAACTGAGGATGGAATGTATAAAGCAATTGGTATCTACTTAAAGGTGCAATCTTTTTCCATTAGTGATTTTAAATATTGGATAAAAATCAGTATTTGGGTTCAAGAACTGTCTGTATTAATCTTGCAGGCTCATCCAGTTTTAGGGGATGCAGAAAGAAAGAACCTTTGCAGTTTGATAAACTATCAAAAGCTAACCAGTGAGGCATGTGCTCGTGCTGCACAAAATTACCCGCTTTCTGCAAACAGTGTGGTTCAAGTTCTTTACTATGAACAACAGCGGTTAAAACAGACGACTGGTGATGGATATAGTCCCAACGCATTACAAGATGATCTGCCAAACTTACAAAGAGAAAATCAAGATCTTAAGTTTGAGCTTCTGAAAGTGAAAATGAAACTGAAAGACATTGAAAGATCTGATAAGTCACCAGCCCATAGAAGATCATTCATGAGTTCTATGTCGAAAAAATTGGTGAAATTTACTCCATTTCTATGGGTTGATCATGGGACCTCGCCTTCCATTACAAGAAGCAAAAATAAGCCAAGTAAAGACAGAAGACATTCGATTTCTTGATTGCCACAAATACCCACTTTCCATTTCTTGAGCCTGTCGTCGAGCTTTAAACTCTTGGCTTTTGTATAATCCTTTTAATTTTTATGGTTTAGGTGTTTTGGTGTAATATATCATTCCTTAAATCTTATATGTTAAGTCTTGAAATGTATAATGTTTAAAAATTTGATATAAAAGCTACATATGTTCAAATGAGAACACAAGCTATGCTCATCAACTCATCATCATTGGAGATTGGAGTGCAAATGAGCAACTTGGCTCGTGAGGTTTTGAAGAATTTTGCGTCTTCATGGCCCAGCCCAATAGAGCAAAACCCATCAGAGTTACAGTCCAAGACAAATAAAGTGGATAGTTGTAAACTCAAATTTTGCAAGTTGATATTAGTGGGAAGTAAAATATTGAGGGAACTAGGGAAATAGTGAATTTAGCTTAAATTATCATAAATTAATATTTTAATGAGAATATTATGTAAGTAATATTTATTAGATGTAATATTCATTGGTGCGCTTAAAATTGTTAATTCTCTCCTTCCCTTAAATATATATATATATATATATAGGGGAGAGATCAATGGGGAAGAAAAAAATTAGAGAAAGAGAGAAGTAAATCTCAACCATTGATTTCATCATAAATGAATTTTAAAAATTATAAAAAAATTTCAAAATTTAACTTTCATCACCAATGAATGTTAAAAATTATTTTTTAATAAAAAAATCAAGGGCTAGGATTTATTTGCCTCCTTCCCTAAATTTTGAAGCTTCCCTATGGATCCTTCCCATATATATATATATATATATATATCCAAGTAAATTCTTATGTCTACACTGTTTTTCTTTTTGATTACTGTAATTTGTAATTTGGTTTCTTTTCTTCAAAATTTGGTAGCTTAAGCATCAATATTTCACATCATTACTGTTATATAAAGTTAATTAGAATTCTGATGACATAAAATACATAATTCAATAACTATTTGATCACGGTTAACTGTCCAACCAATCATGAATAGAAGACAAAATAGAGGAGAAAACAGATTCTGCTTAGTCTTCAATTGGTTAGAAATGAGAAATTTGTTGCAACTTGATTGTTGAATCCTGATGTGGGGACATGTTAACGATCTACACCATATATAGTCTCACAATCCATCTTATTAACATCTTGAAATTTAAAACTAAATATCTTTAATTTGTACACTTGTACGTTATGAGCTATTCAAGTGCCCCGATTAAGATCAGCCCAAAATATATATATTTGTGAACTTTCTGAATGAATAGCATGACTACTTGTTACACCCGTATTACCCTTTTTAATCAATAAGAATTAGTAGTTAAGAAAGCGTTGAAAACATTTGAATTATATTAATATTAATTGGTTGAAAGTCAAGTATCAAAATTTAGTATGTCAATCGACCTAACAGGTCAATGTACAAAACGGTTAATAGTTACTGGACAAGACGAGTCAACTAACTATTGACTAAAAGTTTCTAAGTTGCATTTTATTGGAACATCATCAATAAAAGCTTAGAGAATAAGGTTACAAGTTCTACAACATGCTTTCTTAACATTTCTAAGTCTTTCAGCACACTTCAATTTTACTAACACCATCCTTTACAACAAATTAACCAATTCAATCTATTTGAGCCACGAAGTCAATTAACACAAAATTATATTAATCATCTTCCAGTTTATTTAACTAAATACTAACATTATAGCCTCAAATTTCTGTACTTTAGTAGTATAACATGTAATTAATTACTTCATCTATGTTCATCTAACAACAATAGAAAACTTTCCCAAATTTCATGACATAAACACTAACATTGATCAAATGGAACATAGTCATACCTTCAATATCTTGATGATGCCAATTAAAACTAGTGAATTTAGGTTCCTCTTTGCTCAATATCCTTGTTTGTGCTCTTACATTAAATATCACTTATCAATCCAATATCTACATTTTGAATCATATCCATTTCTTTGTTCTTGACACACCCAATTAGACACACAAAAACTTGATGGAAATTATATGAATTTCAGAGTTTTTACATTTTTATATTTACACATTTTAATTCAAATGATCCATGCATGTGCACGAAAACTATATGTCTATAATCTTGAATTGGTGAGCATATTAGGTTAAACATGAAACCTGATAAAGATTTGATCCTAAAACTAGCGTTCTTATTTCCATTAAGCATCATGTACACTTAGGTGTTTATATATATATCAATTTTTCATTATCAATTAAGACCAATACATGTAGCTGATCGATGTAAGTGTTTTGCTTCATGCGCATCCCAGAAACACTTCTGATGGCGTTACATTGCTGGAAACATAGCATACGACAGTAATATAAAATATATAGTATAATATATACTTATAATTGTGTACATATTAGGGAAGAGATACCAGCTTTTGGTTTACTCATGAACATTACTTGAATGGAAGAAAAAGACATAATAAAGTTCTGATATACGATCATTAAATATGTTAATCATTAGCCTGAATAAAGTCATCAAACTTCTTAACTTAATTAACATTCTACCAACATTCCAACAACAACAAGAAAAAGATCGATGATCTAGTAGCTAGTAAGATTAAATTAAATCTACTTACCAGAAATGATAAAAAGAAGATGATATCATATCATTATGAGTCATTAATTTAAAATTTAAATTAAGTTGGAACCCAAGCAGTTGCAAAAACCACATTATGTCCTTTCCAAGTAAGAACTAGATCATCTTCTTCCTTCTTTAATCCCCATCCAGCAGCATGTTCATCAAGCATTCCTTTCACTTCACCCACGATATCTTCTCCGAACCCGACCCCACGAAACCCCGTGTTTCTCATTCGTTGGACCCACCGCCCTCGTGGCTCCAATCGCTCCACTCTATGTAACCCTTCTTGGGCTATCACATTCTCTATCTTCCAACATATGTCCGCTTCATACCATTGCCTTTGATTACTTCCTTTAGGTAAAAACGTGTCGACTATATCGTATGGAATCCATAAGTAATTAAAAGCTGACCTTAATCTGCAAACCAAATTAGTGGATGTGAAATCAGCATCTTCATCTACCAGTACTACAAGTGTAGGATTTAAACTTCTTATTTGTTTCAAGAATAAAGCTCTTGGGGTTGCATCTTCGAATGAAAATGGACTCGTAGGAGTTTCTTCAGGTATGTAATGAAGCATCATATGACAATTTATTATGAGTGCTTCATTACTCTCATTTCCATTTACTAAAGTTTGAATCTTTAGATGATCGATTAACGACGAGAATCCATCAGAAGAACTCGAAGGAATTACAGTGAACTCCAAGATTATGTTTCTTGAACGCGCAAAGTTCACTAATTTAACTCCTAACTCATCATACGAAAGATCTAGCATCGGTGGGACATCCTCCGTGGCTCCAGCTATCGTGAGTTTGACCACTGGTGGACTTTCTGATTTCCCAGCCATTGCATCAATTAAAGTAGGGATTTGCATGCAATGTGTGAGGCTTAAATCGATTATGTGGACACTTGAGTATCCCTCTATTGCTTCAAGTATGGCTGCGTTTGCAGCAGTGAAACCAAATCGATGCCATGGTGTCAAGTCAACAAAGCTTGCAAGTTCAATAATCGAAAACTTATGCGTTTGAATAGTGATATTTGAATTAGAAAGGGCAGCCGTAAGCATCTTACATGTGCCGGTTTTTGCAGCTCTAGCAATTAATGCGCGTAGAAACCCACAAGTGAGTCGTTGGTTAGAGTCGCCATCGGATGGTGCGATGTTATTCAGAACCCATAAAATTTGTTGTGAGAGAGTTGCATCGTTGCTTTCGATTGCATTAGCACAGCGAACAAGCAACTGCTCCATGCAGTTGGCGTCCCCAAAGGTTCCCAACGCCTTATTAGGCGCTGAGAACCCTGGCCAGGGACGTGTCCGGTGAATTTGGTTTGGGTTCATTGGAGTGAAATTTTGGCATGGTTTTGTGGTTTGATGAAGTGGTGGTGCTGATAATGTTTCATTAAACTGCATCATGAGAAACTATGTGATATTATAAAAATAAAAATAAAATAAAAAAGAGAGAGAGAAACTAATTAAAGGGAGATGGTGACTGGACTATAAAGTGGTACCTCTGGGTTCTGGGTATATTGGGATATGGAACATTTTTTGTAAGGTAAAAAATCTAAGTAAAAAAGACTGATCATTGTGTGTTTCTTGATCAAGATTCAAGAGAAGGGAAATAATAGGTATGTTGGTTTAGGGCAAAGCAGCTTTAGTTATTTGAGAAAATGATGTTTGCATAATAATGTATATATAGGGTGTTTAAGAGGGAAGGCTACAAATGAGTATTTAGAAGTAAAGTTTGCAGAGAACTTTTGAAGGGTGATTTTGTGTCTGATTTCAAGAGATTTGTGTCATATAAAGGAGAGGAGGAGAGGGGGGTGAGTTGTGGTGTTGGAATTTGGTGGCATGTGAGGGTGGCCGGCCATGAATTTGTACGTATGTGGGAGTTGTGATTTTGTCATGTAATGTGTAATGAGATGGATTTATATATTTTATATAGATATAATAGATTGAGTGCAAGGCAATGCACTTGTAGCTACTCATCTTCTTCACATTCATGGGACCATTTTTGTCATATTTTAAATATTTTTTTTCATTCCTTCATATCAATTTTAAAATATGGTAGCAAGAAAGTTAGACCAAAAAAATGTTGTTACTGTTTAGTATGTAGGTCTTGTTATACTACGTAAGTAGTATAATATTATAATAATTAATGTTTTAGCTTGACCAAAAACTATGATCCGGACCGTTGGGTATGAGGCAAATGAGAGGCTCATCATTGTGTTGAAGTTTTGAAGAAAAAGACATTTTGAAGACCATCTCAATAATGGTAAGAAAACAAAAACGGCAAAACAGGAGATTAATATGTGAATAGGAAGTGCTATTTATATGTATACAATTTGTCTTTGGGCAGATTCAGGAAACCTCATCCACAAAGTATTAAAATGAATGGGGTGAATCGGGTACCAATGAATCACCAACTTAACACAATTTAAATCTTATAATTGAACTTCAAAACTGAATTTTTTTACTTATAGAATCAACTCATCGTGTGTGGTTAAGTAAAACTATTTAGGTAAGGAAGAGGTGATTTATACACTCTATTTTTTTATATATACACGACAAATATATATTAAAGATGTTGCCTTATTTATCTATAATGTACAGTATTCTGACACATAAAAAAAGAGTACACAAATAATCTCCCTTTACGTAACTAATCAATCTGCCTAAGACAGCTACAAATCTAGCAAATACAAACATTTGCACACAAATTAGTTAACGTAGATGGCTCATGATCATGAAAAGTTGTTAGGCTCACATGATAAATACTCCGTATACTCCAATGACATGATTTTGAAACAAGTATGTTCCTATAAACCTATATGTGGTCTATTTATCAGGTTACATATTTAGCTAGCTAAAAAGAAAAAGTTTACTGGTAGTACGGTAGTATCAAAGGACAAACAGAATGACAAGTTTTAATCACCAGCAAAGTACTGCAACTGAATCCTCACTTGACTCATTTCCGCACCACACAAAGGCTAAACCAATTGCAAGTTTGCAACATATTACACACTCCTTTTATAGAAACTTCCACATCCAAAATTTTAGTTTTATGTCCTGTCAATTTTTTTGGGCCATGTTAGAACATTTTAATTATGCTTTTATTTATAAGGTAAAAGGGAACTTTGCATGAAATTAGCAAAAGATCTAGTCCCTAATGTGATTTGACTTTTTAGCTTGATCAGTTGAGCAACACCAAGTCTCTTTAGAAAGGTAAGTACACATTGTCCGGTGTACATGTACAATCTACATGTAGATTAACATATTATGTTCAACGATACTTAAACTCATACCAAATTATAAGGGCCTCATCATGAGCAACACCCATTATTGCAAATGCAAAGGATAAAAAATTTGTATTAAAAACTCATCATGATAAGTTTTAGTTCATATATGGTTTTAAATTATCTTGTGTTTTTATGAATTCCATCACCTAACGTTTTCAGATAGCTAGATATGTAAGACAGTGAATCGAATATTCTAGTGTACAACTAGTATATAATATATAATTCTTCAATGACAATTAATCACATAATATTTACTCTTGCAACGTACATGTTTTTTATAGCGTATATTAATTTCTTCATTAGAATTCAAACCTCCCATTAAGGTTAATAATGACTTAATGCTCTAAATTTTACCTTTTTCATTTTAGACAGTTAATTTTTTTTATTCATTATTTCATCCTTTAAATTTTTAAAATTTGAATGGTTTAAAAATTAGATGGTATAATCTCTTAAATTTATCTTTTATAATAATTTTACCTTTTTAATTTTATCTAGTTTAATCATTTAATTTTTAAAAGTTTAGTGATTTTATTTTTTAAAGAGTTAAACTAATAAGTTAACGTAAATTTTTGAAGATTTAAATTATTAAAAAAAAAGTTTAATAATTAAAACGTTAAAAAGTTAAATTTAAAAAGATTAATTACTAATCCTTAAATAAACAAATAACTTTCTATTATTTTATAAATCCTTAATTTAAAAGGGAAAAAGTTACTAACTCTAAAAAGTGGGAAGTGGTGGTATATCTCAAAACTGTAATCATACACAGAAGAAGATGAATGCTTAAAAACAAAATATTGAAAAAGGCATTTACACAACTTTTAATGATGTTTCATATAATAGAATAATCTACATGCACACACAAACACGTCCATCTGGGTAATATCTATACATTCTTCATGTTTTTATTCTTGTCCCTTTCTTTACCTTTTTATACTAATTGTGAATTCAGGATTACTTGTTTAACCACTTGTGTATATATTTTTAAGTTTATTTATTCATATTTTATGATTCACATACGTCATCGACATATATTTTCAAATTTGAATCATATTTAATAAATAAATGGATAGAAAGTGTTATATATCTAATAATATATTTTTGTTAAAATTAATAATATCAGGTTTGTTCCTAGGAGTACGAGAAACGTAGAAATGTGCAAATCTTATCCATGAAAATGTAAGTAGTGACGCAACAAAATAGGAATTACGTACGAGTAGACTTACAAGGATGAAGGCAGATTCATGTGACTATATGCATATATACACATGCATAGTTTTGGAAAGGGGGGTCCATCAAAATATCGACATATACATCCATGTGATTTTTGCTTCACAATATATAACCAGCCTTGCAAAATCACATTTTTCAGAAACTTCTCATATATCTAAATAAATAATTAAATGGACTTTTTTCCATGTAATTCGGACACCAAATTTCATTTATATTGACATTAGTTAGTAGCTGATCATTGTGAGGGTGAGGAACTCTAATTTTCTACCAAACTTATAAGCGGTTGGCGAAATATCTAACTACTAAAATTTTAATATATATATATATAATATAATAGAGAGAGAGTGATGATTTAGAGGGAAGAAGTAATCCTGAAAAAAAAAAGTTAATCTGGACCGTCCGTTAACATTCATCACGATGAATGTTAGTTATCATTCATCACGATGAATGTTAGATCATAACTCCTGCTCACTATTTTTAATATTTTTTATGATAAATAATAACTAACATTTATCGTGATGAATGTTAACAGACGACTCAGATTACCTTTCTTCATAGTTATCCCTTTCCTAGAGATAAGCCTTATATATATATATATATATAATATTATAATATGTTTTTTTTTAAAATGATTTAATATTCAAACTTAAGAACTTTAAGGTCAAAAAAATTGGCTAGACCACATAATACCTTTTTTAATAATGAACGAGGTCACATTTTCTCCAGGCAAATATTATGTAGGTGTATGCCAAAGAGACCCACCTTACAAATAACTCCAATTTAAGCTACCCACAGCCCTATAAAAGTTTCATAAAATATTAAACTTCTTCAATTATTAATATTTCAATTTCAATGTTATCAAACTTTTACTATTTCTTACAAAAAGGACTTACAGAATAAAGCTGACTCCCTTTAACCCTCAATATTCCATATGTCTTTTAATTCATTAATAAGCTAATTAAATAATACACATGCAGATCCCTTTTCATAAAAACATAATCCAAATGCCAAGTTTTATTCTACGTATTAACCAACGACAACTTATATAACCTTTGACTAGGTTTTAATCATTTTATGTTAGAATCTGTACGCAAAAAGGGTCTTGTGACCACTTTATCAGTTAAATTCCCATTTATTCCTTCTTTTACTAATGTTATTAGATAGATTAGATTAGATATTAGATAGATATTGCCGCTGGTTCTGTTTACTGTCTAACAAACATAATATTCATATGTTTGGTATGATTTAACTAATGACTGTTCATTTCAATGATTTAGGTACCTTTAATTTCTTGTGTCAAATAAAACTAACTTACTATTAATTTTTATATCTCCATAAGAGGTAGTTCTTTTACATCTTGTCACATATAAGTCACTACGTAATCGGTCCATCTGGATCAAAACTTGCTGAATCTTTAATATTGTCTCACATACTTTCATTGTTGTCTCAAATGTTTACGATGATATGTTGGCACGATATTGCCACATAGGTAACGAACACCAACATCAAATCGAACAAAATTTAAAAACTTAATAGTATATTTTAATTAATAATTTAGTTTCAATCATCTCATCTCATCTCATTTGAAATAAAACGAAAAATATATATACTAATTAATACTTCAAGTACATATATAATAATAATAATCATAATAATAATAATATAATTAATGGACGAAGAAGATTTTTGAGATGGATTCCTGAAGTTGAGGTACAAGGGCTAAAAGACATAATAAGCAGAAATATTAAACATATTTTCTTTGGAATTTATCTGCAAAGGAATTCTCTTACTTCAATACAATTCCTTTTAATTCATGTTTCATGCCAAACAAACTCTTGACCATGTGCTTAAAAGATGCCCAAGCTTTCATTTGGTGTCATTTTAATGTAACCAATTAAACACCTTGTCTAATTATGCCTAGTTTTTCTAGCTTTGTGGAATTTGATCATAAAATCATTAATTTTTATGTATGGTGTTGATTTAAAGAGAATCTTGAGAAGAACTTTCAAATTTAACATTAAAGTTTATAAATTTAATTAGGATGGTGAAATTGATTTCTTTTTTTATTTAAAACTATATATATACATATATACATATATATATATCCCTCTAGATTAAAATTTTGAAAACTGAATTTTTAACATTCCAAAATGAAGTACATTTTCTAATAACTAAAGCACCATGTATAGTACATTAGTGTGAATTTAGTATTTTAAGTTATGGAAAAGAACTTGAATTTATATGGATATATAAAAAACATAAAAGCTAAACACACTTGGAACTTTGATCCAAGGAAGATAAAATGAAAGTTATGTGATGTTTGTTTTGAAGGTTTTGTAGCAAGAGTATTGGTGCCAAAGGGACAACTTGTTAATGCATATTTCTAATGGATTTATTAAAATTAGTAGTGAATTTATCATTAATCTAATAGATATAAGAAAATTCAAAATTTGAAGATTTATTCAAACCTATGCATTTTAATGGGTTTCTCAAAACTCATTCCTTTACTATCTTAATTCTCTCTATCTTTTACCCGCTATCTTCTGTCTTTTATTTATTTATATTATAAAATAAAAATAATACTATCTAAAACTAGAAAATCAACAAATAATTATACATTCTCTTTTATAATTTTCTTTCATATGCATGCCCATTATCATCTTTTTACAAATCAAACACCACCCAAAATTTTGATGTTCAGTTGTCTAATGGAATTTATTGGTGTACGTACCGAACTAATAAAATAATAATAACAATATTCTTTTTCACATATTTAAAAGACCAGTGATGTCCATATCTTGGCATATATCAAACTTTCATTATCCCATACAAGTAAAATATAACTTTAAAGTAGTATATAAATACATAATATGGTATCTACCTAAATGTCTTTCTTGTTTGTATCATAAACCCATATATTCAATTAGTCTTATAATTATTAATAAAAATGAGTAAATTACATGGGTCTGCAAAGAGTTAAAGGAAACGTTCATAGCTTCAAAACTTGCATTATAATTAAAGTCCATGGCTATCTTCCTTTCTGTTTGATTAAAAATCTTTTTATTTGATCTAACAACTTTTTATACTATTTATCAGTTAATCAACCCATACTTTTTTATAATTTAATCAATTTTTAATATATAAGTTTGTCAGCTGCAATCAATTTAATTTTCGATCTTTTTATTAAAATACGGTTTTGGGGATTACAAGTCAACATAATTATTTAGTCAGTTGAGCCCAATTTAAACCATATAAGGACAGGCCCAATAAGGTTCATAGGTATATTCAAACAGTACAGGGCCTACAGGCGTACAGCTATGAGCTAACCATATCTACTATTGGGCCTATGCAGGACTTTCAAAACCAAGAACCTTACCCAAGTCCCAAGATAAACCCAATGTCTATAAAAAGTTGACTACAAAAAGTAAAGAAAATGCTTTGAGAGAAAAAAGAAAGATTATCATAATGGCATATTTTTTTCTTTTTGTTAAAACATACAAGGATATATAAACCATCAAAGACCTTAATAGCGCGAAGTCTAACAATCCGTTTCACATCAATATGAGTTATAAGTATAAAGTAGTAGACTATTATTATCGTTCAACCATGATTTTTAGTTGAACCTGAAGAAAATTTAAGTAGTCCATTATTTTTTACTTTAAAGGACGTTACAGAAACTATATCGAAAAAAATAAAAAATACTAGAAGAATTACATGGTGATGATGATAACTTTGAAAAGCTTTTATGAATGTAAAAGACAATTCATAATTCTATTTATTTTGACTTTTTAGAGTGTTCATGTAACAAATAGAGAACTATTTCACCAATATCCATGGTGATGATAATAACTTTTATGAATGTGACATCTAACCGTTTAAGGTTTATCTTACTTGTAAGTATCATTTCAATTATATCAATTCACTTGAATAATACTATACTAATCATGATAATATAAAAATAAGGAGACAGTAGACATGTATAGGCAATAGCAATTAGACGATTTTAATATACATAGTGTTCGGTTTAGTATAGTTAACAAATTTAATAGATGTGGATGAATATGTAATGTATTAAATCATTTGTTACTAATCATTAAATTGGTGAAAACTGAAAATGAAATTAAACAAGTGAAAGTGAGAACGAGTTCAGATGTGGGGCCTTGAAATATAGTATCCATGTCATCACTCATCACCCCATGTGTCCTTGTTCCTCATCCATTATTATCTGTAAGATTCTTTTCAGATGTGCTATCATGGATAGAGTAATTTATCGAGACTCAGCTCGTTTTTCATAAAGGTCTACTCATATTTTCGATTAATTTGATTATATGTTTGTCTCTAGCAGCTAATTTCATAAAGTTTTGAAATCGGCTCCTTTGATTGGACTACAATAATGTGTAGGTGTCAACTGATTTTGCTTCCTCTGGATTTGGACAACGGATCAATCTGAGAATGTTGATATTGTTACGTTAAGTATATCGTTGAAAAGGATTAGCACAATAAGAAATCACATAAACAAATATATAGTCAACTATAAATGTAAACAGAAAAGGCCAGAACACAACAATACATTTGACTCCTCAAGCCTCAGCCTCAACCAAACTCATTGTATGTAAAAGATATCAGTACAAGAATTGCGTTTCTCTTATACACATACTTTTGGATATACTCACAACTCTTTCAACTAACAGACTAGACCGGAAGGACTTGTTCAATGTTATTTGACTTGTCGACAGTATGAATAACATCGAGTGTCATTTAAGGGATTAATAAGTGCTGAAGCAATATGAGAATAAACTTGTCGTTTAACATGCTAGACCATAAAAAAACTATTTTCCTCAACACGTTGTTGAGCCTTCAACTAATTTCTTCAACAGCGAATGGGAGTGGTATTCCCGGCGAAGTAAGAAAAACGCTAAAAGTGTGGCTCCACTATGTGTAATCTTACGATAATGGATACGCCCTAGACATCATTACATCTTCAGAGACACACATATATACTAATAGATACTTACAATAGGATTATAATTTGTCTCAACTAGTTTTCAACTTCTCACCAAAATCCTATAGATAGCTCTTATTCAACAAAACATAATCAACTCCTATCAATTAGAAACTTTATTTGACAAGTTAACTTGTTTCAAAGTAAACTTGATAATATAAGTCAATTATTTATATATGTAATAGGACGAATTTGTCTAACATGCGCCGTAAGGATACATATTAAAACTTATTAAAAATGAAAGTTGCCATGACTATTACAAATTACAATTACAAAAGAAAATTGAAAAGTTCATATAAAGCATTGAAGATTTTCGTAAAATTAGATGAAGTTTAACAGGCGCCCTGAAGACACATGTTAGACAGAGTCTAACAGGAATGTTAGACAGAGTCATATTTTAGGACTAGGTGGTCATGCATATTTGTACAAGTACGTGATGGTAGGCTATAAGCACTATAAGTTTCTTACTTTCTTTTATCAGTGAAGAGTACAAACAATGTTCTGAGCAACTGTAGCAGTAAGAATTAGAACCTGGATATTTGTTATGTAAGCAGTAAGTACGTAACCGGAGAACTGAAAACACATTATTGTAGATTTGCATTGTTAAATACCTGAAGATATGTAACATCTAGAACTGCAAATCAGGAACGGATCTAGAAAGGGACATGGGCAAAGATGTCCTTTAAAAAAAAATTATGTAAAATAAGTTTTTTTAACGAAAATATTAATAGTATTTTATGATTTTTGTCCTTTTTTTCTAAATAAAAAACAACCTTTGACTCTAATGATTTTATACTAACTTCGCTGCAAACATTAAAGTGATCTAACGATGAGTATTTAATGTATCTCCAAGTACCAAAAGTTTAATAATATAAAACTAAAGAACAACAAATTCGTTATATCTAAATGACCTGTCGCCGTTCTTTCTCTATATTTTAAAAAACAACCTTTGACTTAATCCAAACCTATTAAATTGTACAATAAATAATCAAATTTGTTCATCGATCAAATTCATTGACCAATACTAAATACACTTTACACTATAATCTAACAATATACCAAACATTGTTGTTAATATAGCAGTAAAGAACATATATTCTTATTATTAATAATTATAATAATCACGTTATTTAATTACTAAGTATGTGTTTTAAGGAGTTAAACTTTTAAATATATCCATTTCATATAGTTGCATTAACTATATTATATTATTATTATGTATTATGAAACAAAACAAAAAAAGAGAAAGGTGAAATCCTTGTTTCGATGATCTACAAAACTTGCCGGAATCCAATATCACGGCAACAACATCTCCCCTTTCTATCAAACAAAATCATAAACCTCACGAAGCAGTTATTCAGTTAAATAAGTTCAAAATCTGCACCTCTCTTTCACCTGTATTATAATCATCATTATCATTATTTTTATTATTAGATTTATAATCTCTTAAACCAGCATCCAAACACGTCGTAGTCACAGAATCTTCCGAGTTCATCGACGGACTTCCGAGTCGCTGCTTTAAACTCAAATCAAGATCACTTACGCAGCCTCGCCGGCGTTTTTGTACATTCGATCGCGTATGCACAATCGGATCCTGAACTTCCGATGAATCACCGCCGTTCAAAAGCTCAGGTACCGGCCGTAACGTACCGCCACGTAGGATCGTCTCAACTGACGCCTGGCACAGGTGCCAGTTTCCAGTCCATAAAAGTCCAACCGCACCGTTGACTGGATTTACAGTCCGGCCAACAGCTTCAAATAGCAACGATTGAAACAGAGCTGTGGACACAACAAAATCAGCCATCACAATTTAGGTTTTAAAAATCAGTACGTAACAACCTACCTAATTTTAAGTATTAATAATGTTTAAAATTAGCGTTAAATTTCGATTATTAGCATATGGAGAGATTAATTACATTGACGTTGATTATCAGGAACGGCGGAGATGAAGGACATAAGACCGGCCCGACCGAAGAATTTAGCGACGAAAACGGTGGCGTTTGCTTGAGCTTCAGGCGTTTGAATCCATTGTAAACATGGCCGGAGAATACAATTCTGACTGCATCCTTTTCGAAGGACACGGCATCCATTGCAACTCATTTTGTTTTCGAAATAAAGTTAAAATTGATTGGAAGGGTAAAATGGGGAAATTGTGAATAAAATTGGGGGTAAAGTGGTGGGATATAAAGAGGAAGATTAATGAGTTTGGGAGTTGGGAGTTAACCCAATCGTGGTTGAGTTAAGTAGTAGTGGGTGGGTGGAGAGAGTGGTTGGGTTTAGATTCCAAAGTATTGGGCGAGAGCGGCTCCGTGTTTCCGCGAATGGGTGTTCCACAACCGTTGGATCTGCCTTTTTCTTTTTTCTTATTGGTCTTTCACTTTCATTCAATTGGATAAAAGTTGATACTTGCTTTCATTTTTTGATATTGAGTATTATATTAATTTTAAGTGGTTGAAATATCGAACTTTATGGAATGTTATGGAAAAAGTTCTAGATTAAACGTATCAAAGACATTTTTATATGATAAAGATAACATGTCAAAAGAGCGATTGATACGCTTAAAATTACAGATTTGAATGTGTTAAGCACTAAATGAATTGTATCCATTTTTAGGTATATACTTTACGGCATTTGTATCATTGCTCATATAGATAGATATGCTCATTATGACAACAAAACACATCTATGAACTTGTACACTATTTTATCAGCTTTATAAATAAAAACTCAAACATGAAGAGGAGCGTATGGAACAACAAATTTTGAATTTGGTTTTAGAGTCAAATTACAAAAAGAAAACTAGAATGAGTCAATTTGAAAGGCGATATAATTTAAAGTTTTATTCTTTATATTAATTCCAATTCCATTGCTCTTATGAACAAATAAACATAAAATGTGGTGCTCATTCACTACTTTATTTATTTATAAAATTCAAAATTTTGATAAAGCAAGTACATGTAACTGAACCTAATGATAGGATGTATATATAAGCAATTCAATGAATTGATATCTCAAAGATAAAGATAATGACCATTAATTAGATATCCACTTGATAACTATTTTCTTATATACCATCATGCTTACTAAGTTTAACTTTATAATGTCTTACATTGTTTACACATTAGTTTTCTCACCAAGATTATACAAGTTGTATGTTTAATTATAACTTCTAGTTACGTTAAGATACATGTTATTTTTATGATCTACATATCATAAAAAAGCCATGTAAATACATTCATAATGAAATATTATATGTTAACCAAAAACTTTTATACAAGAGATTTCACATGAATTAAGGAGTAAATTCATAAGAGCACGTGGAGTGAGGTAAATAAGAGGTGCTAACTTGACTTAATGTGCATTGTCTACAGTCTTATGGCAAATGGGTTAAACAAAGTCAAATGGGTCGTGATCGAGATCGTTCTTGATCATGAGCAGTAAATTCTCGATCATGGTGGGGATTTGCGGCTCACGACCCTCAAGTTCTCAGTCATGGGCGAGAACTTTCGTCTGACTCTCGGTCATGGCCGAGAACTTGCATCTGGATCTCGATCACCGAGCGCAAATTCTTGGTCATGGCCAAGAACTTTCACCCTGTGATAGGTCACAACACATTTTTTCGGCCAATGCAATTTGTGCTTGTTTCCTAACAAGAAACTAACGTTTGAAGGTTCAAATCCACATCAACAATACATATAGATCATATAGTAACATATATACTAACAATTTCATGGCGAAAACACAAAAGTCTGCATGCACACCAAGTGTTCAATGAAATGTCTCGCACAAAATAGAGAATTAAAGCTTAAGATTTCAACTCCAAATGTGTATGTACCTTATAACTTTCCATTTTTAACCTTTAATTTCATGAAAAACCCGTGAGTTCTTTGTTAAGTGGCGTTTTTCTTTCGCGGCGATTAAAGGTGGTAGTGGTTTATGGTTTGTCACTATAATTGCATGTGATGGTGGCGGTGGGTGTTGGTGAAGAAATTGTGGCAATGGTTGAAAGTGATGGAAAGGTTTTTGGAAAAATGTGATTATTTGTTTGTTTTTAAACGACTAACCCGTTTTTTGATCCCTAAACTGACCCGACCCATTTTGCATAATCCAATCCTCAATCATGATCTTCACCCCAGTCAAATGTCCGGGTATCAGAAAACGAGTCACAAATTACCACTTGTGACTTGCATCTGGATAAGATGAATTTTTATATTTTGGTTCTTTATAGGTATAAATATTTATATAATTTTAAAAATGGGAGCACATTTTTAATTTCTCTAATATTATATATGATGGGGGTTAAATATTTTTTATTATATTGGTCATCTTAAATAGAATGTTATAAAGTTTACATGACGTCCGTATAATTCTAAATTTAGTTTAATCTGTAGCTCAAACTATTGAGAACATTAACTTTGGGGTAAATCTCTCTAACTTTGATAAAAAATTTACCTCCTCCGTCTACATCGCTATTTAGAGTCGCTTCAAATTAAGTGTTTATCTTGCATATCAACTAATAAAATAATAATTATAATTATAAGTGATAAAAATAAAATTTTATTAAAAATAGCATAAAATCGTACTTTTTAAAATTGTATGGTTGTCCAAAAGAGAACACTAAAGTTAAATGTGGAATATTATTATGGAGTAATTTTTATTGATGAAACTTGATGTTAAGAACATCCACTATATTATTTTATGCACTGAGCACTGAACTTTATAAATTTATTCCATTAAGGTGACATAAAGATGTAATTATCAGTTTTCGCTTGTTACGATACCAAACCTAACAAGCTACAAGTCGGTCAATACATGATAAATAAAGGAGAAATGTTTGATAGATGTAAATAAATAGGGATGTTACTGTATTATGAAGTTATTTATTTTTCTGTCAATAACTATTGCACGATATCTTTTAACTTGAAATACTTTAAAAGGTTTTGCAACTTTATTTTTTTTTACTGGAATAACTTTTTTGTCTTTGATCAAAAACACTGCTAAAAACTTGTGCAAATATACACCGATCTGATTGATCAAAACTCTCTTACGCAACATTTTCGAGTTTTTTTTTGAAAAAAAAATTCAAAAGAAAAAATAATAAAAGATCATTCTCAAGTTTTTTTTAAGAAAGAAAATGAATAGAAAGGAAGGAATTTGATGAACTTTTAATTGTAGATCTTTTCCGTTCATAATAGAGCGGATGGAGTAGGAAAACTATCCACTTAACTATTTTTTCTTCTTTCTTTTATTTTCATTTCAACTCGAAAATATAAGTCAACTATTTTATATTATATTTCTTTCCATCATTTTTATCTCTTTTCCTTCTAGTCGCATTCCTATCTACTTTAAAATTTTTAAAAATGCACTGTTAATGACGACACAATGATGAATGTCAAGAACTTTTTAGTTAATATAATTTATTAAATTTACTTTTTTAACTTTCAACTTTAAGAAGGAATAAATCCCTTACCAACTCTCATGTATGGTGATTGATTTTGACAAAAAAAGGATAAATATAATTTGAAAAGCCACAAGCATATATCTCATCTATTGAAAGTACTTGAAACTTAGCTTAAAATTTAAATACGGCTTTTTTTTATATCAAAGCTCTATATGGGTTATAAACGGTGGTTTAGACTGTAGAGTGTACGAGTACATTTTATATGGGATGGGAAGTGTCACAAACATTAATTGATTATGTCATTCAACAAATCACATTTTTGTTATTGGTTTTATTTTAATACAAGTTGTTTTGGGAAAAAATTCTTTGATTTATAGCCAAAATAAGACTTTTATTCAAATATAAAATAAATAAGGGTTGAGTCTAGTCCACGACTCTACGCATTTGTTACGTTTACTCAAGATAATTACTATCCTAAAATAGATGAGACAGTCATACTTGGTTTATCCATCTAAACTCATTTTCATTTCAACAAAAAAAGAGTATTTGTTTTGTTTTTATCTTTTAAAGGGTTTATCATTGTAGAAGTTTTAAAACGACATTACATGCCAAATATGAAATAAATATGTCGTTAAGTTTAGTGACTAGTATTTCTTTGCCAAATGACCTTCTATCTCGATTCGCATTAGATATATCAAGCTCACTGGGTTTAATAGTAATGAGTGAAGGGATGTGGTTGCATAGCAATCAGACACCTATTCATGAAGTTATTTTTCTTTGTTTGAATATTTATCACGCGTTTGGTTATGGAAAAATATCACTACCTCCCTTTTTTTTATTCTTTTGAGAGTTTTTGTGTTCTAAAGACTAATAGAAATTTAGGTAATGTGTTCAAATGTAAGGGATGTAGTTCTCGTTTTCCAGAATAGAAAAATATAGAAAATCATAAGTCATAATTTTCCTTTTCTTAGAAAACTTTTTCATAAAACCTCAACTTGAACATGTTTTTAAAATTTTCAAATCTCTTTAAAAAAATTTCAAAAATTTGAGAAGTTTTCATAACTAAATGCTCTCTAAATTTGTAGCAGTGGTAAATTGCTTGCTTCCTTGTGTTTTACACTTTTACTTTCAATGTTTTATATAAGAGCACAAATTTTATGTGTCATCGAGTGTTATTTTTATGAAATAAATTTAGACATCTGATCCTTCAAGTTTCAATATTTACATAACTATTCTCTACTTTTAACCTAACAATACGTAAGGTTAATGTTGTTAACTTTAAATAAAATTTACCCCCATATATATCGATATAATGGAGTGGTTTCAATGTTCCAAGTTAAAAAATTTTATACTGTATATATGATTTAATCAGCACAATTTAGGATGACCCATTGGTCCATTAACCTTTTGGCTGGGTTTAAAAAACATATATACCTGGTCCATTCGAGTAAATCAGCACAATTTAGTATTAACATACCTGGCCCACTTGAATAATTTTAAAAGTAATGGGCCGCGTTCAATCTTTGTGGGGCTAAAAGTTCCCTTTTCTATTTAGTTTTATTTGTTCCTAATTCCAACCACATTTTTACTTAATTAAATTAAATACCCTATGGACAATACATATCTCGTTTTATAATTTGAAAGTTCAAGGTGACATATAATTACAAAAAGATATTGGTTTTTATAAATAGATATCTATTTTTTTTTTTTATCATTTTAAGTGATCGTTCTTTTTTTGTTCTTTGAAGTTATTATTCGCATGATCCATTGAGAAATCCCCCAAACAATTGATGATGTAATCATGTTTATAGATTTGATTTTTTAATATGAAATTGAAATTTAATAATGTAAAAAATAAAAGAATTGAGACATTAAAAACGACATCATTTTATGTAAGCAAAATACTTTCGATTTCAACGAGAGTTTCAAATTACGTATAAGTTTTAACATGTAACACGATATTATTTCATATGCATTTTTCTTATTTTTTACCATTCTAATTACGATTTCATGTCATAAAATTAAAAATATAAATTTGATCACATCATTATTTGTTTAGATAATCTCCCAATGGATATTACGAATAATGACTCCGAAGAACAAAAAGGCCAAGTTTCGATGGCTTCGAAAAATAAAAAATGAAACACAATGACTTAAAAGGACAATAAAAAGAGTAGATTGTTATTTTAGACAATTTTCTTTTTTAATATTTAATCATGTAGTTAAGTTTCTACGATATATCATCGTATATAATAAAGAAAAAAAAACGGGGAGGTTATAACTTATAAATACTGTTATCTTGTAATAATGGGCCTCTGTATGTGAGCTGTAATGGATAAGTAAGGTCCGAATATCTGAAATGGGCCTTACATTGTACGAAATAAATGTTTATTAGCATCATGAGTTCCTTTACTCGTTCAAAAACTGAAAAGCTAAAGAAAGTATCAATGAATACAATAACCACAGGTGTGGAGACAACCATGCATGTGCATTTGTGGCACACAATTTGCGCAACCAAAAGTCCAAAAACATAACCACATGCACATTTCTTGTGCTATTTTATGTGTCTTAACCTGAACAACAATTTCAGTGTTTATGAGACATTTACTTATTAACATTGTGTTTGTTCGTAAATGTGGATCCACACATGTTACATATCGGCATATATCCATGTTTTTTCTTATCTAAACAGTTGAGCGGTCTCTCTGTTCTAATCTCTGCCTTGTAGATATTTGTACTTTTTCATTTCTTTGGGGTTTAACGAAATCCTTCGCTTTGCCGTTCCTCAAAAGAAATAATATATTTAAATAAAGGTTATGTAAACATTTATATTATATACTAACTTATAAAGAAAGCTAATGTTGTTTTCTGTAAGTTATTTAATTTAACATTAATTAGTTTATTAGAAAGCATCCATTATAATGTACTATGATTTGTCATAGACCGATTGGGTAGCTGATATTTCAATGTTATAAAAATGTCAAGAATACATATTAATAACCATGTCAAATATTAAATGAGATAAAAACGACTTTACCATATTCTAATGTGCGATGATAAAGCTAAATCCCATATACGTATTCAATTAAAAATCGAACACATGCACTTACTAAAGTAAAAAAAACATCCTAGATCTTTCATAGTTGAAACTTTAAGTGGTTGACGTATTGTTTATGGGTGCAATTTATTATTATTTATATATTTCCAAGTTGCGCAATTAAAAAAGTAGCTAATCATTTATTTGTCCTTATTTGAAGTGGATGCTTTTTTCTTATCCAAACCCAATGAGAAAGAAAAGGAATAGACATGGGGGACTAAAGGATATTTGTTTGATAGTTGAGGGGGGTGGTGGGGGTCATGTTGTCTGCTACTAAAACTAAAGAACCCCTCAAAAGTCCTTTTCATATATTTTTGTCTCAAATGTCATTTTCCTTAATCCCACCCTAGATTTCCTCTTCCAGTGCACTTGTAATTAGTGACCCATCCATGCTTCATAGTTCATATATTATTAATTAAAATTAAAATTACCACCAAACATATTGTACTTTCTTTTACATAAATACTATAGCCATATAGGTTATGTTTAAGTTTATTGTCATCTATAAGCTTTTACAGAACTGAACACCATACAAGTTGTTTATTGGAGTCAAGTACTATAAAAGTAGCTCCTGTTAACACTTTTCTCTTTCACATATACAAAATTTAAAATTACAATGAATGAATGTAAGATTGTTTGGTACTATTGTACACCTCTATTACAGAGTCGAATACAAGTTGTTTATTGGAGTCAAGTGTAGCACAGTTGTTAAAGATATATCCTGTCTTGTCTTAAGATTTTAAGATTTTGTGATACTTATTAACGAAAACGATCCGATTCTACATATTTGAAATTTTAGGATCTGTATTGGATTTCGATTCTGACCATAAAATCTTAGTTACTCGATCTGGTTCGATCATACTTGACTCAAGTCAATGAACTGTAAACTACCTGTATGTTAACTTTCCTTAATAAAAATCTAATGGTTAAGTGGTTTACCTATTGTAATAAAATATTTAAGCGATTTGTTCACTTCAATAGTTAAAGAGCTTACAGTTCAAACCATTCACAATTAATTTTGTGATCTAAATTGAAATGAGTTGTATTGTATTATTGTAATTATGTTTAAATTAAAAGAAATTCAAGATTTTTATCATACATTTGTTTTTTAATATGTTTATATCACATATTAAAAAAATTAAACTATTTTAGTAGGATCTTATGATTTCAATTCAAGCTTATGATTATGATACTGTAATGGCAAAAACGATTTTGTGTAAGATCCTGATCTTAACAAACTTACTATCGAGTGTAAACACTTTTATATCTTTCACATATACAAAGTTTAAAATTACAATGAATGGATGTAAGGTAGTTAACTCTACATTTCAATTACATAGTCGGATTTACAAGAGAACAAGTGAGGTAATTGTCCCATAAAAAAGTTTAGAATGAATAATTTTTTAAAAAGAATTAAAAACTTTTATCCCATTGATCGCTAAATTCTAACCGTCCCCGCCCTTACATAACCATGTCATACTAAGTAGCCTATCATTGACGATAAAAAATAGAATTGCATCACAAAATACTCATCTTGAATCTTGGCTACCCATGCTTCTAGAAAAGTTCCCACCTTTTTTTTTTATTAAATCTAAGATGGGTGGGAATAATTTGTGTTAATGCTTATAGTGCTCGTTTTATGTACATTTTATTTAATGACTACAACATTAATCATTTCTCTTATGAGTTGGTTTATAAAAAAGTCAAAACAATCTCCCCAAAACACTGGTTGGAAACTTTAATGGCATCATCACGTAGACACCAAGTGATTCACCATCCTCAAATATCAAATATCAATCTTATATTTTTAATTAGGGACAATGTATATGCACTCAATTCAAGTGAGTCCATCACTTTTACTAACAAATATTCTATGTATAGTTCCTTCTTTGTATGATGACACGATGTTCTATCGTGGGTAGAAATAATTTTCAATAAAAATATTTTAATGACTAACTCAATTCAGATGCTTATCATTTATCAAATTGTATATTGTATATGTTTAACAAACAAATTGTTCACCGTAACTTATAAAACCTTCATAATGTTTTCTTCTTCTTCTTCAAATATATGCAAGTGTACGTGGTATTCTTAACCCTTACAAAATAAAGGATATCACAAGCGGTAATTAGTTAGTTAAGCTATTTAAGTGGATTATTTCAACACAAACTAACACGTCCTCTAATATGATTCTATGAATCTTCTCGAAGTATGTAACCCGAATGTTTATTGTAATGTACGCTATTCCACATATATAATATGTGTAACATTTTAGGCGAATCCTATATTAATTGTGGACATTAGAGATCTTGAGTTTATAAGGTAAATCTCAGACACAATGTATTTTGGAGTCACGGATACAATATATACTGTGAGATCTCTGCAGTTAAGCGTGCTCAAGCGGGACTAAAACTAGGATTGATGACCTACTAGAAAGTCATCTGGTTGGCAAAAGAAAGTCGCGCGTCTGGTGCGAAAGAGAAAAATATTGTCGTTGTAGTAAGCTCAATGTTACAATTCGGATAGGTCATTCTAACCTAATATAACGTGGAGTATGTACTCTGATAAAATGATTCTTGAAATAAAGACTACCTACAGGCAACGAGAAAAATATTCTAGTTATGATAAGGCGAGATGTTACAACTAGACTAGGTCATTCTAAATATAATGCGGAGTATGTACTCTAATAAAACGATTCTTGAAACAAGGACGACACATTTTGCAATTGTAATGATTGAATTTGCTTGGATCTTCATCGAATCGATACATCAATTAGATATTCAAAACATTATGATGTATACTTTCTATTTTCTTTTGTGGTTTCAGATTAGAGACCCCGACGAAACATAATACTTCGATCATAAATCCCCAATAGGTTCCTAGATTTCATCAGATAGTATTAGAAGTAACACAAGGTTAATTGAAGGGTTCCAAAATGTGTTATAAAAAACCAAATTATGAATTTTGTGGACAAAACTCAATAGAAGTTAGAACTTAGAAGATATCAAGATAGAATTGAAGACATCATAAATGATTTATCATGGGGAACCATCACTATCATCATATCCATCTCTTACTCACTCACCCACTCACTTTCTCTATGCATGACTCACCTAACTTGATATCATGCACCACCACTCCACCATCCAAGCGGGATGCATTTTTGAGGTGGGCAAAAAGATGGTATTTCAATAATTTGCTTTAGAGAAGTTGTCGGGTTTTGATCTACATTCGTCTTCTTGTTAGTTTTACGGTTGTGTAGAATTGCTTATTTAAATGTTAATTTACTTATTTGCTTATCTTTGACTTTAGATATGCAAATCAAAAAATATTTTTCTGAAAAGTGTTTATCTCCTTGTTTTGTAACGAATAATCACTTTAAAACAAGTATTTTGATACGTGCTTTTTTTCTGAACATATAATCATTTTCACATAAGAAATCTCAAACACATCATAGTCTTTTAATGATAAAGAATTTTTATATATATTGCCAATAAGTTCTATATTGTCATATCTTTTAACTTAAATTTATAATTAATTAAAACTTGAAAAAATGTATCAACTTTACCGGAAATTCTATTATTTGCACCTAATTGTAGCTAATTTCAGTTATCACAATTAACATATATCTGATGATATTACACCTCAAATTTTAAAGTTTAGATATAAACTATTGTATTCAAATTATTTAGTTAAAAGATATTAAAAATGATGTTTTGTAAATTTGTAGAGTTAATGTATTAGGTATGTATTTAAATGAAATAGAAAGACTGGGACATAGAGTTGAGAAATGGAACTTAAGGGACTAAGATTGTCAAGTGAGATATCTTCAAGGATAAGAAAGAAAAATATCAAATTAAAACACCTAGTACACGTATATGTCGATCTTTAGCGGAGTGTTTGTCTGTGCTGGTGTATATGGCGGTTTAGGAACAAAGGAGACAGAGTTGACATTGGTGCAATTGAATTTGGATTCAAGCTCACATAAGTGTAATTGACTCCTAATTAAGTTATCAAGGTAAAAACTTATATTTTTTATTCAATTTAATAGCTAGGGTTTATGTAATCTTAACCCCAATTTCATAGGAATGAGCTTTTAGTATAAATAATAGCTTATACAAATTGATAGATGTTAAAGAAAGCGATGATTTTGAAAATTACGAAGGGTTTTGATGGAAATTGAGGATTTGTGGGTTGGTAATTGAATGATGATTGAAGTATGATTTTGATCTTCAAATTAGTTGTTATAGAGTTTCTCTTGCACAGTTTAGTTAAAGGCAAGTAATTCAATTTAAAATTCACGGAGAAGATGAATTAGTAGTGGTTTGGAAGATTTCGATGTTAAAATTTTGTTGTAGTAATAGTTGATAAACAATCTAAATTTTTAACTATGTCAAGTTGTTCAAATGGATCAAAGTATATAGAAATGTTGTAAGTTTTTTGTGAAGATGTTAAAATTTTAGGTTGAATTGTTTTAAAGTGATGTCTGTTAAAACTTGTTTTTGGACAGTTTTCACGTAGAAAGAGTGTCGTTTTAATTAGAAACTCATAAAACATCAATCGTAGCTGCTCCGTTTCGGGTGAGCTTAGTACGTTGGAGAGGGTGGAGAGCCTACTTTTATGTGGTTAAGGGCACGGGCGTTAAATCAGATTTTAAATTGGTTAAATAGATGGCTTATGTGCAGCTGTCCAATTTTATAAAGTCGACACAAAGCTTATAGAAGTAGTGATTTAAAACTAGTTAAACGTGTAAGTTAAAAACTAGTTTTGTTTTCGTAATAAGAAGAGTAATAAGTGATGAAGAGTTGTAAATTAACCAATTACCGTTGTGTTTGGCTAAGCTGAAAATGAAGTGAAAAAGTAGTTGAATTGTGAACAAGTGTAGTTGTAGGCAAACCTTTATGTTAGTTAACTACATGATTTAAGTAAATCAAAAGTTTATAGCTATTAAATTTATACTTATGTTTAATATGTGATGTTTGTTGTGGAATTTGCTAGCGGGTAGTCGACGTAAATGTGAGAAACGGTTTATTTATGATTGATTCAATTGCATACGATAAATGAATGTAATGGTTGTAGTAGAATTGCATTTTGTAATACATGTAACGGTTGTAGTAGATAACTATGTGTAGTAGTTGATCATGTGTTACATGAATATAGTAGAATTATGAATCTCACTAAGCGAAAAAAATCAAAAATACAAAGCACAAGGATTAGCGACGACTTTTGCAACGACAACATCGTCGCAAAAGAAAAGGTCAAGTTCATAGTCAAAAAGTAGAGGTTTTTTGTCAATTTTTTAGCTTTTTGTGATGACATTATGTCATCACAAAACGCCTTCGTCCTCTTAGCCTCCTCTTATTGTAGTGATTATATGGTGTGTAAATTCTTTTCGTTCTTAGAGTTGTCTCTGATTTGTGTATACACATGTCTCAAACAAAGTCTATGTTTTATTTAAATGGACTGCACGACCAGACAAAAAGGAAGATCGAAATCTCATGAAGAAGAGACGAATACAATGCATGATATGATGACGATCGATAAAAGGAACCCGGTTGATCACTTGTGAACATCACGATCTTGTGGATACCAAATGACGAAGATGATGATCTGATGAAGACAGCCACAAAAAAAATCTGTTGCTCATTTGTGCACATCGAGATTTTGTGTATGAATAGGTCAAACATGGCTTGAAGGTGCACATACCATGAAGAAGTCGGTCTGGTCACATGTACATGCATGGGCTGTTCACATGTGCACACGACCTTTATTTGTAAATTTGTGACGTTCGTATGTGCACCTTATGTGATACTTCGAATTTTGGAAAATAAGAACCTGGAAGTTTTGATGATGATTATCAATGGTGTTTTTAGTTCATTATCGATCGACCGAACATGAACAATTTGATTAATATATGTGGACCGAAAGTTGTCACATGAAAAGATGAGATGAGAGAGAAAAATAAAATAAATAAAAATTGCCAAAAATAACCAAAAGAATTGGAACTTCCTAAATTAAGAATCGGGTCAGAGAAACTAATATATATTTTATACTTTTATAGCCTTCTGAATTATTTAGAATCATTTAAGATTGGAAAAGTTTATTCATTTTACATTTAATTCTCAATTAATTTTCATTTGAACTTAATTCTATATAGATATATACAAGGCTGAAATAAATCTGGGCCGTCCATTAACATTCATCACAATGAATATTAATTAACATTCATCGTGACCAAACTAATATTGATCATGATGAATGTTAACGGACGATCCAGATTACTTCCCCCTTCCCCCAAGATTAGCCCTTCTCTCTGGATCATCCTTCTATGTATATATATATATATGTGAAAGTTCACTAAAATTATACATTACTTATATATACATTATAAATTTTTAATGTACAATTTTAGTAAATTAATCAAAAAATAGTGAAAATAATATTACCTTAAGAAAAAACGTATAGCGCTTAAGGATGTTTCATATTGTATTATCATTTCTTGCAGAACTTGAGATTTGACTTCTTCTTTTTTTCGTTAGAAACGTGAACCTAAACCACATATCTCACACATTATATACATAAATTCACATATATATATATATATAAATAACTAATCACGAGACTTAAATTCACAATCTATAAATTGATGAGTTTTTCACATACAAATAAACTATAAGACTTTTGAGTTTTAGGTTTATTTTGGACTCCATTATAGGTTATTGACACTATCTGTACAAGACTTTAAAATTTTAGAGACAACCACGTGTTTATTTAACAAACAACTAGAAGTACAACATAATTTAAGTTGGAAGTCTAAATTAATGAACCTGAAAGCAATAATAATCATATAATCAAAGTACGTCTCTATCTTGATGCATTAGTATCACAAAGGTTATATATCTAAGAAGTGGACGTTGTTTTCAAATGGCGCCACCAACTTCATGATATGAGTCATGACGTGACATTCCATGATAACGAAAGAGAGTAATGGGCATATAATTCTAACACTATCGTATCGTCCATACAAATGTAAATATTACAAAGTATATACTACTCAATAATGTTTAGATACTTAACAAGAGTATATATATAATGATGATGATGTTGACATTTATTATATAAAATCTAATGGATTGATCGTATCGTTCCGCGAAGGTGATTTTCTGAATTTCGTCTTATCTCCGATAGGTGTTAGTTACTCTCTCCCATACTTTTCATTGGAAGGACTGAACCAAGAGGATGAACCAAGATGTGCGCCTTATATATCATATTTCTTCTTCTTATTATTAATATAACATTATTCTTGTTTACCATTTAAAAAATCACATACAACTATATCTAAAATCATATGTTATTATGTACATATCACATTTTTACGACCTGATAAAGAAACGAAACCTTTTATATCAAAAGATGTCTAACTAAATAGAGAAAACGCTTGTCTCTAACATCATGAATTATATAATATATAGACATATCCGAAATATTTAATTTTAAAATTCAAGTAAAATTTGAAGTTTTTTTAGTTAAAAGATTATGATTGGTTCATCCGTTCATATTCTTTTTAGTGATATTAATTAAACCTACTATATATTTTACTCATTATACTATAAATCTCTTGTTGATAATTTTAGAGTAATTGTGATTTAGTCGAGATCAATGAGGTTTTTAAGTTAGGCTATAAAACGAGTTAGTAACTGTGCAGAATGCATACTCATTTTATTAGTTTGGATTCTTACTAAATAGCAGAGGTCAAGAAGACATTACCCATTTGCGCGCACCTAGTTGAGTGCTGCTAGTAAAGAAGCATATTGGAGAAGCCTGGTGTATAACATTCCATTATAGTCAAAGCCGATATCACCCATTAATATCCGGGTGATAGTACAACGATGTAACTTTGACTATGACCTATAGTTAGATGTATAATAAGAAGGCTAGACACATATTTGTTATACACAACATGGTGTATGTGTTGATAACAATTTGAATGATCTCCGTAGATTATATTAAAACTTAATTTAATTTCCAAATCACTTAGCTAGGAAATTAGCCGGAGACTTATTGCGCAAGTCGTCTATAGCATTGGGATTCATGTCACTATCAACCCCTGAGAATGTAAGTGGTTCGTCTTTTTTTCTATATGAAATTAGAGATTTTATTTGTGTTCATGTTGGCAATTTCAGATGTATCAACTTTTCTAGCCAGATCTTTCAACATTTTCATAATTACAGTTCACAACGTCCTTGACTAAACTAATCTAATAGTAAGTTATTGTGAGGTGCCAAATTCCTCTATAATATAAACGTTATAAAATGACTTCAACATGGAAAGCTTAACTTTAGAGATCAGAGCACATGTTACTACCTTTTCAAAGGTATATGTTCAGACATTTAAGTGATGATTATATTGAAGTATGTCATTGTAGTGATGTGCCACTAAGATGATATACTCCAACATAACCATCGGCATATTCTTTCAAAATAGTTACTTAATTTAATTAATTTAAATACATAGACCAATTTACAAGTTTCTCCCGCAACATGAACATGTAGCATGGTGTATGTTCATTTAAAGGTTCAACCTGTTCGCGAAAATGTGTATTCGTTGGTTCCTGTCAACCACTATAAACCACTAAAATGTTGAATAAAACTAAATCATTTGGTCCTCATTTTTACGCATAAAAATAAAATATAATCTCTTTGTTTTTTGCTTTGTTTATCTGTCAAAGAATAAGAAGAATAACTACGATGTTCATTTAATGTCACTCTTTGTCATATCTCATTATTGATTTTTTGAATCCAAAGAGTAAATAGTCGAGATACTTAATTGTGAAATCGATTACACTATGCAATAACTGCTCGAAATTATCTTCACACCCTATTACAAATTTATATCTCTTACTAGTACCACTTTTCGTTAAAATACGAAGCTACAATTTCATATCGGGGAAACCGTAGGCTGAAAATCTCCCTTACGTGGTTGAAGGAAATTAATTTTAGAAAGCTTATCATTTCATATGTGAAGTTTACAACTATTGGATTTGTGGTAGAATCAGATTAGCTATCATTTTCAGCTCTGATGTAATATCAAATGTGTATCTAATTTGAGGTTGTATGTAATCATCTCTGATTGTGGCTTTGTAAGTTGATAAAATATTAGTGAAATGTCTTTGGCCAATAAAAAATAAAAGACTGGTGGAGCTTCACAGATCAAAATATGTCTTTTGTGATATATAATGTCATTTATGGATACATATTAATTAAAGTCGTAGATTTTAATATAAACTTTTAAATATAAATTTGAATGAACTATCTAATATGAATATTGAGTTGTATTTGACTCTTTTTTTTTTTTAATGAATTATATTGGGTGTCTATTTTTTCATTTCGAGTACAATGGTCGAATGCGTAGATAAAACTAAAATTTTATTATTTTCAAACAATAAACTATACACTACATATTATTATGTTATTTTAATAATAATGATAAATATCTAAACAATAACAAACGCAAGTAATTAAAAATAATATTGATTATTTATGAATAATACATTTTTTTTGCAAATTTCATTATTTTACTACTTAGTAATCATATTCTTTTGCAATCTTATTTATAATATTTTTGGAGTTAGTTGAGATACATAACATAAAAACGTCAAAAAGAAACTGAAAAATTAAGTCACAAAACTTTTATTTATGTAAGTCCGTTTTGACATGCGCTCGTCGTGACCCGCACCCATTGTAATCCAAGTTCATTTTAATCCAATTGTCCACAACGACCATCTCACCCATTTCGACACCTCTATTATTAACTAACTTATCATCAGTTATAGAAAGGGGGAATGGAAAAATAAAATAGAACTGATGAATAAAATACAGAAATATGGTGAGTATAATTTGAAATATAAAATACCCCGCTGTTTAACATTGGGATTATTTTATAATATTTGCATGCTTACAAAGCAAAAACAAAGGAGGGACCAAAGCTTTTATGCTCCATGAGCAATTCATATGATTTCATCTTCCAAGAAAAAGATTTGCAAGTTGGATTCCATTGTATCCAAGACAAGAATTCGACCACATGTTAACCCGATTATGCACCCAATGTTTACCTTCACAAAAATGCTTCCTTGTCTCCCTTTCTCTTCGATTATGCACTAATAACTAATTCTTTTGGCTCCTTAAATTATGTTGCATCTAGCGTGGACCATGTTTTAGGGAGGTCAATTAACACAAACCATTTAGGCACATGATTCGTGACAACACCAACTACTTCCAATTAGATAGCGTTATCGCATGCCTTAATTATTCCCATAATCCATCATTACATGATCAAACTTAATTAACCATGATCCGGGGAGCACTGGGGTTAGCCCACGTGAGCCGTTCTACTGCTAGCTAGAGTTTTGGTTCAACAAGATTGAATTGAAGTGATGTAATTGTACGATGAAAACATTGTGATTTCACATGGATAGTACTTGTTTGGAAAGAAGCTAAAATGAAGGCAATATATGCAGAGACATATCGAATCTATATCTTTATATGATTACAAGAACCAAATTAAACAGTAGGGTTTTGCATTGATTTGATGATATTAAGGCAAAATTTCAGAGCCCATCTTTTGTCCTTTTGATATGGCGTTTATTGAACAAAAGTTGGCCACAACAGACTATCCTCGGGCAATAATAACAACAAAAATCATGTCACATGTATTCGAGTACGATGTCAATCATGCCGACGAAACCCGGCCTAGCTCGTTGTCATGGCTTTCATTAGCAGTCGCTTATATAGTGTTTTTTTCATTTACATCATAGTAAGTTAAGTTATTGGTCTTTTTAAAACCAATATGTATGTACGTTAATCATATGTATAAACAAATACTCTACAAAGCGAAATCTCGTGTTTTTATTTATAGACCGCATACTGACTTGAAAGCAAACTATGGACCCGATGAAATTTTAATGTATAAATGCGTTATACTATTTCCTATGGATTATATATTTTGTACGTTTTCTTCTAGTGAAATGATGCTTCAAAAGTTCACTATCATTTGTGACTTGTGATGATCTTTCTACTTGATTACGCTTGCCGTTTATTAAAATATTGAAAACCCAACTCATGAACCTAAAATAGGTATTAGATGATCGACTTGTTTTCAACTTTCTTAAATGATTTGTCATTAGATTTTAGTCACTCGATCGTTACATGCAAAAATAAATTACTATTTACATCGATTTTGATACATACATATATATACACATATGATCTAGGTTCAAATGAGAAACTTAAATATCGTAGGAACGTAGGAAATGACTTCAACTTCATTTTTAAATATTTAAAATACGTTATTTCATCGTAACTCCTTATTCAAATAACTTTTAGAAGCTATTTTTAAAATAACAAGAAGTTTGACGTTTTTTTCTTTCTTTAATTATTTTTTATTAATTAATTTATTTATAATAACCACATGAAAAATATGTGATAATCAAAACCCTATTTTGTGATTATTTCGAACACATAATAATCACATTATATTAGAGAATAATCACATTTGATTATAAAGTTATATTCAGTCAAGACTGTTAAAAAAGTTCGAAAAAAAAATTAATATTTTTTTATTAAAATTTTTATCATAGCTTGCAAAAGTTATTTTAATAATAATCATTGAAAATGTTTTGAAGAAAAAGGTGTTTTGGATATTAAAAAGTAATTTCAAAGTCATTCTCACGTTCTCACGATATTTATGTTTTTTGTTTGAACCCTCCCCATACACATATCTATATATATACTAAAGGAGAATAAAAGGTTGCTTCATATTTTGCCACATAAGCAAAATGACACGTGGCGGCTTCTCATAATTTAAAAATAAATGATTATTTAAATTTAAAAGATAAACTAAAAACAAAAATTAGATAGAGTTAGATAATATTTGAATATAATAATAATTAATTAAAAATTTTATGAATATAAAAATCGCTTAACTTAAATTGCCGTGCATCGCACGGTTTAAATCTAGTAATATATATACATATATATATTAATTTATTTTAAAAGATTGCAACATCTTTAGTTTTTATATAAAGGTTTATGTATAAAAAATAGTTACTATTTGTAAAGGTTTACTATTGCTACACGGATATATATTAGCATCATATTTATATAATCGTTTTTAGTTTGTTTTCGTGCTCTTGGATCTCAAATCAAACTTTCTTAATTAATCCAATAAATCTCATTTAATTTAGTATGCACAATTCCTTGATATAATGTTAAATAGATATCTGATTTGTTCACGTGTCAAACGTCGTGTTTTCTTTTTTTCTTGTAAACTAATCGAAGGGAGTAAAGGAGTAGGTGTGTCCAAAATCCAAATGGTACGATAAAACATATAACATGAAATGTCATATCGAAGGATGTACGTACACATGTAATGATAGTAGTGGGAAGATGGGCAAAAAGGGTGAGCTAGAGCCAGGGTCACACACATTGACTCCAAACCAAATAACCTGCATGCCCTACTGATATGACACATCTAACTTTATCCCATCCACTCGATTTTCTTTTATAACCTACATCATCAGAGGTTAATTATTAGAAAAATAAACAAATAATTATTGTTATTACAAAGGTTTGTAACAACGTATGAGTACGCGAAATTTACTTTGTAATAATATCAGGGAGTCTCAGTCAGTTTTTAGCACAAAATCATTACATAAATTTTTTATGTTCTTCAATTTATTTGCAGTATGCCTATATATCTGAATGTGACAATCAAAACAGCAGTCAGAAAACGGGACAGCAGTGGGCTCTGTCTTTTCAATACCACGTAGGGGTGTTGCCCCACAATGAGACGTGGCCCCTTTAACCCTTACAACTTTGGCTAGCCTGAAATGTAACTGCTCAGTCGGGTATGTAACTCACATTATTAAACTTGTATCTTTTAATTAACTAATGTACTAAAATATACAACAATCTCTAGACTTTGTTTGTGGTTCAATTTATATCGACTTACAGGAAAGTCTGGAGTTGATCTTCTTTATTATTATTATGATTAGTTATGAGGCTATGTGCGTCTGTGTAAGTACGTTAACCAATTTCCAGTACTATACGACTATTTGAGCATTTTGTGTCTATAGCCAAAGAAAGTTCATTTAAGTGGTATGTATCATGAAAAGGAAAAAGGTTATGTAACCAGAAATATCTATTTGGCGGGTCAAATTGAAGGTCTGAATGACAAAATAGTTCAGGTATATACTGTCCAACTTGTGCCCACCTTTGTTTTTTTCCACCACTAGCAACCAATTAATTAATTAATGGATGAGTATATTACAAGTACGTACTGATGTTTTTTTGTTTTTATTTTTTTTAATAACAATATATAAACCATAATTAATTACGTACATATATGGGTGTCAAAAGTTTCAGCAGATGTATATGCATGCGTAATAAGGTGGTAGCTTTCGTTCATAGGGTGCTTATATTGTTATTTGTTACAGTTGGGATCGAGTAATACGGTTGTAAAGATCGGTGAATAACTGAATACTGAGAGCATATAGAGTTGGTTTGGTTACCGTTGTCATTCACCGTCAGAAGTGTTGTCGAATAGTGTTCCAGAGTAACGTCTTGACCGAGAAGTTGTTCGAGCTTTTTTTTTCAACGATATTATAGCCGTTTGACAAAAAAAATTGCAACGGCTAGTTTATATTGTAAAACTTTATTTTCAATATATAAATACCACACTTCAAATACAATTTTAAACCAAAAAAACACTCGTTATCATTTACAAATTCATTTCAAAAACTAAAAAAATTTAAAAAACTTTATTATTCACTATAATTCACAATGTCAAACAACATGTACAACCTACACTCAACATGGAACATGTTTTCACAACAACCAACATCTTCAAATCGACGAATCGATATGTCAGGTTTTGGTACTTCATACCATCCTTAAACACAATACCAACAAACTCTATGTTATCAACCACAATACCAGCAAACACCAAAATTATCCCCCCGGTCAATATAATGATTTCATAATGTGGCAAGTATCACAAAACATCCAAACAACCCGACAGCAAGACGTGTACTCGGTCGAATATAATGTATTAATGTATCAACATCAGCCTCTCGTAAAAATATGTCAAAAAAGAAAGGCAAACAACCCGAGATTGGACCATCACAATTGAAAGCAAAAGAGGTTTATAACAAAGTCATCTTTTGAGAATCGGAGGAGGAAATCCGATTGGCCCAAAGTTGAATTTCCGTTTCCAAAAATTCCAATTGAGGAAATTTGCAAAACAACGAATCTTTTTGGCATCGTGTAATGGAAGAATACCCTTTCCGCAACCCTCCATTTATTTGGACCAAAAAACATATTGACCTTAAAATGGAAGAGACTCAATGCCACTTGCCAAACGGGGAAAGGCATTTGGATGCGGCTTTGAAAGACAATGAAGAAGCGGATAATATGATGCTAACTTCCGGATTCTAGTGGAAGCTCAATATAAGTTGGAAACGCTAAAAGCTTTCTAGCGTGAAACTTTTTAAAGGAGCGCAAAAGTGGTTAACTTCCACTGCCGTTGTCGTCGGAAGGCACAACGTTCCAAAATATCGCGAGACGGTGTACTTGGACGACTTGGATTTGGATGAGGAATTGGAGGGTAACGAAAGGAACGTGAATGTCGCTCTATTCGGGGATGATCAGTTGCAACATCTATGGGAAAGAGTAAGGAAAGCAAAATCTCAAAAGACGTCATCTATTTTCGTTGCTTCGTCTTGCGCTTCGTTTAACGATCTATCCTAAAACCTTTCAAGAAACCGTTCGACAAGCAAAGCTACTATAAATCAAAGGGTATTGAAACATAGCTCCAGATTTTGTCTATGCCAAAGACTACTTGACAGGACAACTCCAGATTTTTTCTATACCGACGGACTAATTGACGAGACGAGACAAGTTATAATAGATAGGCAAAGGGAGAAAATTCGTGAGAAGAAGAAATTTGGTTCGGATTCGGGTTTGCGAGATGCTTGATGTATTTTTTTATTTTTATAAATTTATTTATTTAGGACTTTTTATATTTATTTTTAGTTTTAGTAAATTTAATTTTTTTTTTAATTTATTTTGTTATTTATTTGAATTTATTAAATTATTTAAATCTACAAAATTATTTGAATTTTAAAAAATTCAAAAATAAAGTTCAGAACACCATCAAAATACTTTAGAGTTACTGCTTCCTATACTCTGAATAACACCCAAATGATATATGTATATATATATAGTGTACCAGGATCCAAAAGGAAAGAAATTTTGGAGGAGAAAGGGGAGAAAGATTTATTTAAACTATGATTCAGAAAAAACAACTATGATTCAATAAAAAATAAATATAATTTAAAACTGAATTAAAGAGTTATTTTACTGAATCGAAACGTTAAAAAAAATGCTTTCCTTTCTCCATCAAATTTTCTTTATTCCTTAAACCTACTCTTTATATATAGTTATCATCCAGTAAAACAAAATAAATTACAAAACTTGTATATTTAATGAGTTTATCGTAATCGTGATAATGATATAACACGCATTTTTCTGTAGTAATTAAACCGTGAGACATGTGTTGTCATGAAGATAATTATTTAAGAAATCACGTCCTTTTCTATAACCATTTATAAGCCTCATGCATCCATATAAGCAGCTTAAAGCTATGGGAAGAATAGATTTCTTAATATCAATCTCATTAGCGTTCATTGCTATTAATCTTTTTTCTTTTCTTTTTTTCCTGTTTTTTTTTTTCCTTTTCGGGGGTCGTATTATTTTTGAAAATTACTTGGATATGCAACATATGGGTAGACATTTAACAAGTTATTTAAGTTATAACAACAATTTCACCATATATTACACTATTTAACAAGTTGTCAACCTTTATGTGTATGAATGTGTTATGTGTTGTGCATTGTTTGAGGTCATTTTTGATAGAATAAAATCGTTAAAAATGAGATGAAAAAATAAAAGAAGAAAAAAAAGAAACGAAGTACTCTTTATAATCTCTATTTCTTATCTCATATTTTGTATTGATGCTGGTCCATGATATTTAGACTCGCGGTTAGGATCGATATTAGTTAATGCATCTATTAAGGAGTTAAAAGAGACAAAATGACACAAAAAGTAGTAAATAAATGGTACTATCAACATAATATGTTGTTGATGAAAAATAGGGACTGAATTTATATATTTAATAAGACTGGAGGATTGAAAATGTAAAATAAAACATCTTATCTAATAGTTTGTTGGTGAATTGTGTATTAATGATACTGTCAACAACATATTTGATATCCTATGAAATGTCAACATTCATTTATTGGCATACTTTTTTAAAAATAAGCTCCATTTCTTTTCTTTAAGCATAAAGGATTATACTATGCATAGAGAGAGAGTAAAATAAGTGTGTGTTTGGTAATAACAAATTAGAATTGAGACTGGAACCGGAGTTTATTGCTGAAGTCTTTAATCAAAAGTTATTTTAAAAAGCTTTTTATTTATAAAATTTTGTACTTATTTTTTTTAAAAGTCTCATATTTATTGTGTTGTCTAACAAAGTTTATAAATTGACACTTGCTAAACATAAAAGTTCAAACTCCTGAGAGTTTTCAAAAGCCATTTGCCGAACACAACTTACACTACTAGAAAACTGTTGATTCCCCACAAAAATTTCCTACAGAATTAATCCGTGGGAAATTTGTCACGCATTTCCCACGGATTTCTCACCATTAACTTTTTATTATTTTAATTGAGCTTTTCTCACAAGTTACCTATGAATTACCCACGGCGCCAAAATTCGTAGGAAATTCCTAAGAAATCCGTGATAAATTGCCCACGGATTACTCACGGATCTTGAATATCCGTGGGAAATCCATGGGAACACTTTGTCTATGGGAAATTCGTCGGGATTCCATAGCAAATGTATATTTTTTCCCACAAATTTCCTACGACTTATTTATCATTAACTAATTATAGTCATTTCAAAACATTTGTAGGTAATTTGTGGGTAACATTTATGTATCTACTACGAATTTCCCACGGATATAGGAATTAAAAATAATTTATATTTGTAAAAATATTTGTGGGAAATCCGTCGGAATATTAACATATTACCCATGGATTGCCCACGAGTTTTAGGGTTTAGGGGTTCGCAAAGGGTTGTTAAGGGTTGCATCCATGGGAAATATATGGGTAATCCGTGGGAAATCACAAGGATTACCCACAGATTGCCCACAAGTTTTAGGGATTAGGGGATAGCAAGAGTTGTAAAGGGTTGCATCCATAGGAATTTTGTGGAGAATCCGTGGGAATTTAGCTTTCCCACGGATTTCCTACCAATTTCCTACAAATTGTCCACGGATTTCTCACGAATTACTTGAAAATTAAAGAAAATAAATAATATTTATAATTATTTATACGTATACACATTCACATAAATAATCTATATATAGAGATTGTTATTCTAAGATAAGTCTTGTAGATAAATATTCTTGCAATATTATGTATTCAATATACTTATATCATATAATACACATGTACGTTTATTTATATATATATATATAGGGTTGGCCACGTACGCATTTATATATATCATTATTTATTTGTTTATTTAGTTAGATATATATTGTTATTATTATTTTATTGGTGTTTCATTGTACAATTAAGTTGTAAACACATACATGTACATATACGTACACAAATATATCATGATAAGGGTTTTTAAATGTATTCATCTTTTGTCGAGAATCTGTCATTTGTATCCAACTTAAAACGCTTCAATTGTATGTATCCAACTTTCAATAATGTCTATTGTATGTATCGGGTTATACTTTTGATGACAGGACAACTTGAAAGGAAGATAGGTGGATTATTATATAGATGACACACCATTAAAAGCACCAACAAGTAAACATGCATCAAGTTGTACTGACATATGTACATACTTAACGTTTGATTTGTTTAGATATAACTAAAATACGTATGTATCAACTTTTGTATAATATAACGTTAAAAAATATTTGAAGGGTTATACCTTTATACATAAAATAAGTTGAATTTCACTAATAAAAATAGAGCTTTAAGAATAATGTAAATTATAATGATATCAAAAATAGAAATAATAGTATAACAGTAATGTACATATAAACTATAAATTTGTTAAAATGCAAAAAGTTATTTTAAGTTATGAGTGTACTTATCAAAACGTGCGTTTTACCAAATTAATAAATAAATTAAATCATCAAACTTTCCAAATAAACTAATAAGTTATAAGATACTTTGAATTTATTCCTTTAAAATTAATGTACACACAACTATCTTTACATATATATTTAAAAGACGATACGATAGATAAATTTGAACGCTTCATTGTTTTTCACCATTTACGATCCAACGATCTTAATTTCTTTTGTATAATCATACATTTAACCCCTTAAATATTTGACGTATTTATTAAAATAAAAAAGATAAACCAAATATTGTATTCATTAAAAAAAATAAAAGAGTTTATAAACTATATAAAAAAATCGGCTACAATATTTTACTCACTTTATTAAAATTAATTTTGTTGCGTGTTATAGTGGGTTTATAGACTATATAAAAATATCGATCAAATAAATGTTTAAATCACAAAAGTCGGTCACAATATAAAAAAGATCGACTAAATATTTTATTCATTTATAAAAGTTAATTTCGTCCTACCTTATCGCGGGTCTATAAACTTTATAAAAAAATCGACCAAAATATTTTATTCATTTATAAAAGTTAAATTTGTCCCGTATTATCGCGAATTTATACCTAATTATTATTATATTATAATATATAAAACATAGTAGTTAAATAAAGAACTAGTCCCAATCTTATCATTTTAAACCCTAACTTTATTCTTTCTACCAACACTCAAAGTGCGCCTCCAAAATGCAGACAACAAATCCCGCCACCATTTCCCCAAGCTGCCGACGAGCATTTCTCCAAAATACAGACAACAATATGTAACACAAGGTTAGATTTTCATTGTTATGGTTTCAATTTTGTTCATTTCCACAGTGACGAGCATTTTCATTATTATAATATACCTAGTTTAGCTATGTTTGTTGATTTCCACAGGGATAAAGCTCCGATTTTCTTATAAAAAAAAAGGGGTTGTTGTCTCATTCATTTCCACAATGACTTGCTAGAGATTAAATATTGCCAAAAAACAAAAAATAGGAATCAAGGGTGTACATCGATTTGGTTGCTCCGATTTTATAATAAAAAAAAGGTCAGTTGTTTTTCTTTCTCTTGTACTCTATTATTATTATTACTGTAATTCATATTTACAGTCTTGTTTAGCTTGTGTGTGACCAAATTTTTTTGGGTATTTTGATAGATTGCCCATAAGTGTTTGATAAAATTCCTCTTTCAGTTTGCTTAAATCTTAGGTTGTCTACCAATTTATTTGTAGTGAAAAATTTTGGAAATAATATTTTGGTACTAATCTGAGATAATAATATTTTGGAACATCAATTCCATTGGATATTGATACGGATCTGTGGGAGCAGGCTTGTGGAGGGATGAAAAAGGGAAGACTGTTCGGGGCAACCAAAGATATTTTGCACATATCTTCCTTACATGCATCGATGACGAGTTCGTCTACGAGTCAGATGGCTAGTGATGATGAGGTTAGTTATCCCTAGTCATGAATGGATAACCTTATGTTGTATTCATGTTGCGTGTGGGTTCGACTAGTATATTTTTCAGTAGGTTGGGCTACTAGGTCGGGTAGAGATGTGCTATTAGTGGGTTGTGCTTGATGAAGATAAAAGAATATGATTATTCCAAATAGAACATAAGATAAAATAGAACACCTTAAACAATGTGATTATTCCAAACTAGTGCTTTGTAAAGAGGGTCATAAAGCAACTTGATTTGTAATAAAATGACTGAATATAAGCTAATAAGAGTAAGTGAGGATACCTTGGAGACTTGAACATATGCTATATGTATGCATTGCTTTAGAATAAAGATGTACAAATGCTATCTAGATTTAAACACACTTGAACATAGTTTTGTGACTGTGACATATATTACTCAATTGAAGATCTTAAACTAACCTAGTCTAATATATTACTCAAAAAATCACTTAGATTTGTCAAAAACGGGTCGCATTTGATTGAAAGATTGCTGTTTATTGAACACTAACCATTTTCCAGTTGGGTATGGCTCATGTTGCATATATTTAGGCTACAATTTTAGTCTCTATTTTAAAACTTACAGTAATATTTGAACAACTTGCAAATTATTTAGGCTACAATTTTGTAGTACTTTGTAAATGTGTATGTGTGTTCATTTTATAGGTACAAAAGTTGAAAGACAAGCTTGTAGAATGTGAAGAGCGAGATCGGGTGAGGGAAGAGCGAGATCGGGTGAGAGAAGGGGAGCTTAAAACTTTGCAAGAACAAGTTGCGATTTTAACAAAGGCTTACAACGAAAATTCCACCACTATGTAGTTAGAATTGAGGTGGGCTCTTTTTGAAAGAACAAATACTTTTGCTAAGCTTAACCAACTAGTATAACTATTAACTAGTCTTTTGATATTTAACAAGTGCAAACCTTAACTAACTAGTATTATTAACTAGTCTTTTGGTACTTGACAAGTGTAAAGTTTAACTAATTTGTACCAATGTAAAGCTTAGCTAGTTTTTTGATACTTGACGTATTTCGGAGAAATATTGTGTATTTTGGATGTTTGATTTATTTAGATGCATGTTATTTACATCTTCGTATCAGATTAAGCAGGTACAAAATGCTAGGTGAAAAATGAAAAAATAGGGCGATTTTTGAGAATTTTTTCAAAAATATCCGTGGGAAATCTGTGGGAGCAAACAATATTCCGTGAGGAATTCATGGGAAATATACTGTGGGTAATCCGTGGGAAATGTATTCACGAGGATCTCGTAGGAACTTCGTGGGAACTTATTTTATGGGAAATTCATGGGAAACGATTCTGTGGGAAATCTATGGGAAACGATTCTGTGGGAAATCTATGGGAAATGATTCCGTGGGAAATTCGCGGGAAACGATTCTATGGGAAATCTATAGGAAACAATTCTGTGAGAAATCCTTGGGAAACGATTCTGTGGGAAATCCGTGAGTAATGTTTCAAATTACCCACGGACCGTTTAAAAAGACTAAAATCAAATTTCCTATGGATTTCCACGTACACTTCCGTCGGGAAAAATTAGTTTCGACGGATTTCCCACGGAAGGTAAATTACCCACGCCAATATTAGCTTCAGACCAAATTCGTGAGAAATCCGTCGGTAACCATGTTTACCCACGGATTTCTCACGGATTTGACCGTGGGTATTTGCCAGTTTTCTTGTAGTGTTAGATCGTTCCTCGATTACAAAACTTATCTTGCAAAATGTTAAAGTGGACCAATACCTCCAACTGGCTTAAGAATTATTTATAGAACACACCCACTTACTAACAACCATGTCACTCTTAAATACCCAATCACCTCGACACATTTATAAACATGTTACCTACTTGATTCCTCCCAGATCTTTTGAAAAAATATTTGTCTTCCTAAACCCTACTTTAATAACCAAGTATTCACAAAAAAAATTCGTAGGTTAAGACAGTGATAAATGAACAATTAAGAACAAGTTGTTGGGTCTACAACTTCAAAAGGAATCATGTCGTTGTTGAATCTATTCTTTCTAGACAAATTTTCTAACTAACATTATACTAATAAGAAAATTTCCGCAAACATCTTGAAAAAAAGTATTTTACCTTTTTGTATGTCTTAAGTAAATATCAAATAAGATCATATCAATATCAACACCTAATCGGTGACGGATCCAGAAAAATAAGTTGTTGAGGGCCTTAAATAATTAGCTTAAAATCAAAGTTCATAAATAGCGATTTTAAATAGTATAAAAAAACTAAATAGAAGTAAACAACTTAACTTCCACTATAAACGACTTATAAAAATTGTCTATTGTAAAAGAGTTTAAAAAAGAATTATATGTCGTATATAACTTAAAAATAACTTGTGTTACTAAGACAACATAAACAATGCAGAACAACGAAAATTTCAAAAATGCTTTTACAAGAATTAGAGCTACTCTTCAAATACAATAAAAGTTAAATTAATTTCAAAATAATTTAAAAAGGAGTATACTTCAATGACACAAGTTGATAATTTTTATAGTATTTTCAAAATAATTTAAAAAGGAGTATACTACTAGCGTCTAACATTTCACAAACAAATTAATATAATTGAAAGTTTTTAAATGAAGTCTGACAAAAATAAAATTGAGCCTGAGAGAGTGTCTAGGTTGAACTTATGGCTAATTAGGAAAATGACAAAATATTCATTAAAATATAGTGTTAATTGTTGGTTCATAGGTGACATGTGAACTCCCTCCTTGCAGGGGCGAATTCAGAAAATTAGGTCATCAGGTGCACAAAATATATTTTTTTACGAGTACTAAGGAAATTAAAATGAACTAAAAATGTATCATTTTCATTAAAACCAATAAATAAATTAATAACGTACCTCCTAATTAGGTCACCTACGATCTTTCATACCGAAAAATCGCTTACGTAGAAGTATTTACGTGACACCGAATTTTGAGACCGGGTTCATTTTGGAGAAATCGAAATTTTTAGCGAAAATTTACACTGCGCGATAAATTTTTATCCGGTTCCCGTAAACCCCCGGGAACTCCCCTAAGTCCGCCCCTACCTCCTTGTTTGCTGGATCTGTCCTTGAACACGTTTATACTTTTCTACAAGTTGATTTTCGGCATGAATGACAAAAAGGTAAATAAACCCTCGGGAGGTTCTCACATACGAGGTTAATAACTTGATATCAAGATACGGAGTAACATTCAAGGGTGTGATAACGTTGTAACCTCTCTAGAATCGTTAGTTGCTTATTACAAGTATAACATAATATGTACTTTGGCGCAATCTATCTTTCCCATTTTCTTGCTTAAGTTTTTGAATTTTTTTCAAATTAATTGTTCCTGATTTTATAATTTATGTGTGCAATTGACTACGTAGACATTAAGTATCGTTAACGATGCTATTTTAGAAAAATAATACTAATTTGCAATCAAAGCTCTTCAAATTTCAGTACGCACAAGATTTTTTCTTCAATATACCCCTGTTGCCAAAAATTTTAACCAAAAAAAAAAACAACCTAAAGTTTTTAAATCAATCAAAAAAGTTTAGCTCTAACATATTAGTCTTAGATATCTAAATTAATGGCAAGGATCTAGATGGTAATTTGATTTTTTGATGGTATGAGGTAATTAGTGATTTAGATCAAATACTAACTTTTTTTTCAACTTTTTTTACAGTCGTTACTTTTGTCATTATTCAAAATAATCACAAAATATAACATGATAATCACTTGTGATTATTCTCTAATATAATGTGATTATTATATTTTTGAAGTAATCACAAAATAGGATTTTGATAATCACATATTATTCATGTGATTATCTAGTTATAAAATGTGATTATTATGAAAAAAAAAATTAATAAAAATAATTAAAAAATAAAAAAAAATGTCAAAAACAAATTTATTTGAAAAATAGTTTCTAAAAGTTATTTGAATAAGGAGCTACGAAGAAATTTTGTAAAATAATGTGTTTTGGATATTTAAAAATGAGTTTGAAGTCATTTCTACGTTCAAGGTTTTTTATTTGAATGTATATCTATATGTGTATATATATATACTAGCATTTTAACCGTTCAATGCGACGGAGACCACAAAATTATATATGTTATTTTTTTTAAACTGTATGTTCGTTAAACACCATATTATCCTTGAATAAGAATATAATTATTTTTTTCATTATTTTATAGATAATATTTCAGTAGGATCATACTGAATATATGAATGAAGTGATTTTAAAGTTTGATAGAAGTATACATTGTTGTGTTTATTTTTGCAAAAATATAATAATAAAAAAATTAAAATCTAAATATAGATATAAAATGTTTGAATGTTTATTGGAAATTATATAAGGAAGTTGTTACACATGTGTATATATAGGAGAAGGTTCAAATGAGAACTATGACACCTGAAGATTTATTGCAACAAAACGACAATATTATTTATATATCAAAGTTTTACATTACAAGTGAAAGCAGAAATAGTTTTCAAGTTATTCTAAAAAATGACTATGTATAAACAACAACGTCTTCAGGTATCATCTGTACCTAGGAATTCCCATCTTGACGAGCCTACTAGATGTTTTATGAGATATACACGTACATGTATAAACCTAAAGGCTTAGTGATTTTCATGTGTTTGTGTACAAAATATCACACACAATATTTAGTGATGACCCATAATGTAAAAACGTAAAATATATATAGTATGATGAGATCTCTATGTCTGTCAGGGTTAACCAGATCTCAAGTCATCCCCAACATCGATTTAGCATAACGGCTATCTGTGTTACGACTATCTATATAAGCACCACACAAAGTGACAGGTATCTCCTAGTATTAACTTAGTACAAACAAGTGTCCGCTTGTGTACTAACCCTACAAATATATATGCGGGCAAACGACCACTACGTTTTAGCAATAAATATATATATATATATATATGTGAGCCAACGACCATTATGTTTCAGCTTTTGATTATCCGACGAATAGCATAATATAATAATATATCTAAAAGTCAATGTGTGTGCTATTAAATGAAATTAAATAGATAATCAACTAATCATGTGGTATATCACATATATCTCAGTTTTGAAAATAACAAGAAACTCACATTAATAATTTAAACTGTGATTATTGTTTTGTGACTTCAACATATTGATCATACACATACATAACTTCATTACAATGTGTTTCAAAGACACAAATGTATTATATGTTTTATGTTTATAAATATAAATTTAAAAACTTTAAACGTATATTTATCATGTTAAAATGTAAGTCTCATGATTATTATTACTAATAATAACAAATGGATAATACATTTATCAAAATAATTATTTGTTGCATTGTTATCTAGATTAGCGACATTATTAACATATTTAAATAAATAAATAATAATAATTTAATTAAAGAGATTTAAATGAGAAAAGTAGACTTACTTTTGATTGGTTTAAACTTGTGTGCACATGTGCTGGTGTACATATAAGTGCAATATGTATAAGTGTAGGAGTGAGTTATGATTATACACTTAGATTTGTATTTATACTAAGAACATTAACCAGCTTGTCATATAGTCTACATCATAGATCATATAGGTGGTTTATTAGTATTTAATCCTTGTCTAACAAGATCTAATACTAATTAAGAAATACTGATAATATCTAGCTGAATTAGTCAATAATTAAAATAATATACTCTGTAATACATTTATATTTAATGATTATTAATATTACTCTTTAGTTATCTTAATTTTTATACAGTGTATTAATATGACACATTTTGATTTCTTAAAATTTTATAGTGACTTCACAACTAAATTTTAATATACTTTCATGATTCATTTGAAAATTGTTAGGCAAATTAGTTAAATCAAAATTTTAACTTTTGATAGTAATTTAATTATAGATTATATTTTATTTCTCACATAATAATATTAATATTTTTCTACATATATTATAAGAACTATATAAAAGTAGAGAACTTGTGAGAACTATTAGATTACGTATTTGTTCACGTGTGATTATCTTCATTCATATTTCATACGTGAACATTGATGTATATTATATTGAGAAATAAACAAAGTTAAAAAAAAAAACCCTCATATATATTCGTTCACATGTAAACGATTATGTAAACAAATCGGTTAAAATGTGTTTTATGACGTAATTTTTAGGGTTTTAGCTTTTTTCTTTCTAAATCAAACATACATCAACGTTCACATATGAATGAAATTAATAAAATGTGAACAAACACATAATTTACTATTTCACATTTATTCTCAATTTTTATTTAGTACTCGTATGAATCTTCACAAATACACACACATAGACATAAAGAGATATATATATATATATATATTTACCTTTGAATATTTTTGTGAATACTATTTTATACTTAATATTCTGTGAATGTAATATTTATTAATGTATATTATTATGATAAAGAAAGTTTTTCATCTTTCTTGGAAAGTTAGACTGCCTTTTGATTTTTTTCTTTTAAGGTAATTATTCCGTAAAATTTAATCATAAAGTTAGGATAATTACCCCTAGGGTTGGACTAGAGTCTAATCCATATCAAATTAACATGATTTAGGGATATAATGTTTCACACTAGCGATACAAAAACGTTGATTTTGCCCGATGATTTTGTCATCTACATATGATTGGCCAAAAGGGTATGTACGGACATGGGTATATATATTTGGTTTACATTATATGGACAGGGAACAAGATCCCTAGCTTGACGATGCCCAATGCAATTGTCCATCTTTTTGTCTCTAATTGTTTTAAATTAAATTTGTGTTTGTGTATGGATATGATATGATGTTTGTCTAATGACCCATGTTCTTAATTCCATGATTGAGACAACATTTTATTATACTCCTTGAAACTCACCCGTTCAAACGTTGGACCCGTTACTCTTTGACCCTCTAATATTTGACCGGATGCAATTCAAGATTCTTTCAATACAGTACAAATATAATACACATAGACATAGATACATGTGTGCCTACAGTGAACACATAAGCATAGTTGAATTAATTGACAATAATTCGTTTTTATTCTCAAATTTTGCTCTAATTCACAAACTCCGCTCTAATTCAAATGAAAATATACTCTGTGCTCTATTTAATTAATACCTCATTCGCTCTAATTTTGATAGATGTAAACAAATTGTGTTTATGTGGCCGCCTTCGAGATGATGTTTTTGAATTACACCAATTTTTATATGTATATTTACAATAATTCGCTCCAAAGTACTTTTAAAAAGTACCATTCTGGTAATTTACTCTAACCTAGAAATGAACATTAGTTAATGGATTTGAAAACGACATATTCTAGTAGACACTCGTAATTAATACTCTGTACGATTTAAACTAAGATCTTTTAGCTTAGGTTAAGTCAGAATCCCATATTAGATTGATTATTAAAATGTTATTATATTATGATGTATAAAATATAAACCGTTAAGTCAAATCTCTTTGATTTATAGCCCAGACGAAGCTGACTGAGCTATCTGTCAAATTGCAAAAGGCGAATAGTATCAAAGCTGTTTTTGTGATAAATCATTATGAATTTGTATATTTCTTCCTATTCCTATTTACACTTTAAATAGTCTTATCATGACAAGGATCATAACCACTTCTTGAAACTTTTTTATCATTCAGTTGTAACTTAAAGGTTGTTTTTGTACCAATTTGTCATCAAACATCACTTTAATTAAGACTAGAGTATTAATCAAGAGTTCAAGTTGTTGATTGATCAACTAGTTTTAAATTTTCATCTCAATCTTAATTAAATAATTATTGTGAGTTTAATATTGCTCTGTATCATTTCTTCCACTCCAATTTAAATGTCATCTTTACTATTTTTGTTTATCCTAAATAAATTGTTCAATTGTACAAAATAATTAAAAATCATTAAATTATCAACTTTATTCTTATATATTACTTTTAATAGCTTATTTTTAAAATATTTATAGTCAAACTTACCTTGAATGTATGACTAAAATTAATATTATATTAAATTATTATAAATTTAACATTTTTTAAGGGATTTTTTCTTGAGACGGAGGCGTATGAACGTCCCAAATAACCGTAAAAATTTATCAAGCTTCTTGTAAATTCCTAGCGTCCTAATCGAACAATGTAAAATCAAATTGTTTCCCCATGTACGATCAACATATTTAAAACACAAAGCATTTCATGGCGTCATAATGTTACATATTATAACTATTATTATTACTATTTTTAATTAATGCTAATTCATTTGCGTTGTGTGAGACTCGCCTCATGCTAGAGTTATCGTGATGGACAAAATTTAAATTAATTTAAATTGCTTATATGACTAATATATTATCGGTATTTAATTTAATTTAAGATATATTTAGTTGTAAATTACTTTACTAAAACCATCTATATAGTTTGCTGTTTTGGTTTGTTTGGCTTAATAAGAGTAAAACGGGCGGGTGATTTGGTACCCAATTTTGTGTTAAATTGAACATTAAATCTTATTATCAATGAAAATGACTTAGATCTTTCTAATCTTTTAATTGTGATGAAAATTGATTGGTCAGTTTCTGCAAACTTAACGTTACGTTAGTTTTTTTCAAAACTAATTGAAACGAATTAACAATTGACTGAGCACTGCTAACACTCATTGGTCAGTTTTTATTTCTCGGCCCCACACATTATTTAATTTACATACTTAAAACACAATAATTAAAAAAAAAATATTACATTTTCTAAAAAAAAAAAAAATACAATAATAAAACAACACACTGAATAATTAAAAAGTAGTCTAATCGGAACTTGAATCTTCGTCTTTGGCTACGTGTTTGTCTTCGTCCGATTCTTCATCTTCTGCCGGAAAAATTGAACTATACGTTTGTAACACATCTTTTCGAGCAGCTTTGATCTTTTTTAGCTCATTTTTAATGCACGTTTCGATATTTTCTTACAAAGGAAATTCAACGCTTTGAAAACTAACTTTTTGGTCAAATTTTTAGTAATTATATGAATTGCGGTTTGTTGAAGGCGACCGATTTCTTAACTTCGTTGAGAGCTTGAAGCTTTTCGTCTCGTAAACTTCTTAATGAAGTAGTCGCATCTGATGAACCCGAACTTTTTTTAGCCTTACGACTGGGTGGAAGACGTAGTCGGTCGTCTTGGAACAACCTTTGCATATTAGCCGCAACAGACGAGTTGACCGGTTGGAGTCACCTGCTTCAAGATTGACGGGTTCATGGTTGGGTTCGAATGTATGTTAGTTACTCATTACCTCCGGCTCCATAAAAAATATCGGGTAATGTTTTAGTACATTCCAACATTGCTTGTAAATTAATTTACGTTTTTTGTTTTGTTGCTTAAAGTGTTTTCGGGTGGCTTTAAAACGTCTTCATCTTGCGCACCGCTTTGAGGGTGAAGCTCAATATAGGTTTTGTAGATTGTGTTGAATTTTTTTAGTCGGGTGCAATTTTGTTCCTTTTGCCTGTAAGTTGATTAATGTTACGTTTTTCGGGGACTAACGAATTATGTCTTTTTGTATTTATTTTCCAAAAACTCACGTTGGTTTGCGAGTTTCCTTGTACACCAATTTCAGAACAAATGTCCTACCGTTTGGCCAAAATTTGTGCCTCATCGTCGGTGCGCTGAACTTACTTCGCGTCTTGTTGGGTTTCAACTTCTACTTCGTCTTCACTTTCTTCAACTTCGTCGTCGGGAACGGAGAAATTTGTTTGTTGGTATGGGTTCTCAAAGTATGGATTTTGTGGGTGTGAGTTTTGTGAATATTTTGGTATTTATTGGTTTTGTTGTGTTTGGTACCACCTTTGGTGAGCGTGAGGGTTTCCTTGGTTACTAATAGATGCGTATTGTGCAAACTTGGATGGTTGAGACGGTGTCGGAAAGCTTGATTGAGCAGATGAGGAATCGGATGATGAACTTGCGTTTGGAATTTGAGTGTTTATCAAAAAATTTCACATATTTTGGAATATATTTGATGAAGATGTTTTTTTGGTTAGGCAATTTATGTACAAAATGGGTTTGGTAATGTGTAGTTTTTGTATATAAAATGAGTGTGGTAGTGTGTAGATTTTGTGTATGAAATGAGTGTATAATTGTATGAATTATAGAGTGAAGTAGTTGTTTTGGTGTGAATGATAGTTGTTTGGAGTAGGTATATATATGTAATAGTGATTGTGTATGAATTAGTGTCTAAAATAAATTTTAAATTTTGTTGAAAAAAGTTTGTTTTGAAAATTATGAGCCGTTGGCTATGCTTTTTCAATTTTTTTTATTCATAACGGTCAAAAGAAAAGAAGAGAAAAAATAAGAAAAACTTGAACTGAAGCTCCGTCGGTTATCCGATTGACCGAACCAACGGTGGTGTGCCATCGGTGGTTTCGTCGGTTGAAACCGATGACTAACCGACGGAGCCGTTGGCGATGCCCTTAGTGTAAATAGAGATATAAGAATTGAGATAGAAGTTTAATGAGGTTTATGGGAGCTTAAGTATATATTTTCATAAGATTCAAGCTAATAGCATTGTTTGGATGACAATAGTCTTGAAGCTTATGAAAAAAATAAGCTCTACAAATATTAGCAACTTAAAATAGCTATGTTTTGCGAAACTAGCTGGTATCTGGAGATGGGATCTTACAACTAGAGCTGATACCGACGGTTTCAACTGACAAACCGAACTAACGGAGCCGTTGGCCCTGTCCTTAGTGTAAATATAGAGTTGAGAAGAACCGATAAATTTAATGAAATTTTTTTGGGCTAAGAGTATGTTTGAGATAGAAGTTTAATGAGGTTTATGGGAGCTTAAGTATATATTTTCATAAATTCAAGCTAATAGCATCATTTGTATGACAATAATCTTGGAGCTTATGAAAAAATAAGCTCTACAAATATGAGCCACTTAAAATAGCTATGTTCGGCGAAACTAGTTGGTAGTTGTTGATGAGATCTTATAGCTGGAGCTGCAAACTTATAGTTGTGAATTGGCTTATAAGGACAAAAAAATACATGATAAATAAGCATATAAATGGTATTTATGTAACTTATCATTTTATAAGCTATGAGCTTATTTTAAAAGTTAGTTCACCTAGGTTTTTATTCTAGAACTTACTTTTTCCATAAGCTTAGAATTTTTTTTATCTTAACAATGCTACTAGCTCGAGGTTTTGAAAAAAATAAGCTTAAGCTAGAATTAGGTCGTGTACCAAAAATACTCTTTAAACAAACGTTGAGCTTATGAAACATGAGATTACTTAAAAATCTTTCACTATATTATTTTACATTTTATTTGTACGTCCTTTTAAATCAATTTATATCTATAAATTTTTATCTTCAACTATTTTATTAAATATTAATAAATAAAATAAATTTCGAACTATAATTTTTAAAATAAGCTTATGCTGTCGTTTTCAACAGTTAATTTCGCAAAACACATTTCAAGAAAGATGGGGGGGTCAAACAGAGATACCATCCACATCGTAATTGGTTATATCTTAACTCTAAAGCCTTTAATATGTAACACTTGTTAGAATTTCTAAAGCCTTTAATATATAACACTTGTTTGTATTTTTACTAAAAACATAACATAAGTTTTTACTATAAAAAAATTATTAACCGATAAAATAACGCATAATATGATAATGAGATCATCATGTCAACAATGATGTCATGACAAAACTACATAGGAGTATCCTGTATGTTCCATTGGAGTGGATAATCATTTTAAGATAGATGAAAAATAGACTTTGAATGAATGCACTTTTTTATATATATATATAGAGAGAGAGGTATACGTTGCAAGAAATAAGGGTACTTGCAACATCAAAAAAAATATAAGAACTATTTTGGGACGAGAGAGGACATACTTTATCATCTCTAGTTATTCATGAATATATATTTTATAAATTAAACAATTATAATTAGATAAATAAAAATAATAAAGTGAATAAATAAATTGAAACGCAGACTACATGCTTCGTCACAACTTATTTTTACCAAGTTCTTTATTAATTTACACCTCTCATACAACAGACGACTTATATAATAAAATTTTGTACAAGATTCGTAAAATCCATACCAACAAAAACTAGAATGTAATTAAATCATACCAACAAATTTTGTATAAGATGGAATCCATATCAAAACAATAATTTAAAAGTATACTTTTAAAAGCATATCAATTATCATCCAAAGAGTTTTTTTAAGTCTGAAATATGATTGATGAATGAAGATCGGAGATATTTGAAGGACCACTAAACTCTAGATGATGATCGGAAGAGCCACGCGACTAGTAGATGAGTGAATGCAATCACTTTTTATTTAATAAAACTTATGAAATCATTGAATTAAAAAACAAAATAAAAAGCACAATTGCTTTTTGCTTGAAAAGAAAATCAAACGGCTTGCAATTATCAGTCTTTAAGGAAATATTTAACGATTGACGGTTTGTCGAAGTGCCACGTTTGTGATCCTTAATGTTAAAAGAAGTATGTATGCCCAAGACATGCATATCCTACATGTGATTCATAGTTTCACATGCGATACCATGGATCATCATCATATGCATGCATCATCCCAATTAGCTGACCATGGATATGTTATTTTTAGTAATAATTGTTTTAAATGAATTTAAAAATATACCCGATAATTTTTGAAAATAAAGTTATATTATTAGGCAAAATTGTAAGAGAAATACTAACAGAAGTTCTAAAGACTTTTGATAAGAGATATCAGATATCATAATATACTAAATTTTTTTAATAATATAAAATCTCATTTAATATATTTGGTTTAAAAAAAAAGTACGAGTGTATTAAAAACAAAATTCAAGTTTATTAAATATAGTTGCAAATTAAGAATAAATATTTAACTTTAATCAATGCATTTACATTTTACTTAATGAAAGCCATCAAAGTCTCAATAACTTACGTTAGCATAACATTTGTTATAAGAGCATTTATAATGCAGTTAAATCAATGACATTAAACCACCATTACATACCTATGTGCACTTGAATGACATTCAGTAGTTGATGTCTATCGAATATTAAATAGGTTATTAAATGATTTACTTTTGGTTTGTTAGTTGACTTTTACGGACTACAAATATGTGACAATTAGTTATACAGACAGATAAATTAGTATAATATCACAATAAACTCTGTAAAATTGAATGTACTACGAGTGATCTAATATAAAATGACCGCTCATAAATATATTATCATTATCAAATAAAACTATATTAAATGTGACTATTCACATTCTAAAGTTCCCTTCTCTTTATCTATTTTTCTACTGAATGGTATTCTGAATCTATCCTTGATATAGATTGTTCATGTCAAACGCGATAGTAATCATTTGCTTGCCAGGTTATTGATATCCTTGAACATCTACTGTTCACGTATCAGATTCGTTTATTTTGAACGCCCTATACAATATACAAGAGATTAATTCATTTTGAAAATCCATTCTAAAATGGGTTTAGAAAGACCAACATTAAGTTTTGGTGCCCTCCTTACATTCTTTCTGCTCATTTGAGCTTTGGAGTATAAACAATGTGCTATGGTGGTTGTGCTGCTCATTAATGGGTTGAGCAGCATTATGGGAACCATATAGTACTCTGTTTTGTATTGGTAAGACATATGTGATCTCTCACCACAATTATAACATTTCCTATAGTTTTGCTTCTTTGGTGCAGGTCTGGTAACATTAGATTGAAGGATATTACTCTTTTCAACTACTAAGTGTTATAAACAAACAGTTGTTGAACATGAGTTGTGAGTTGGTCAAGCTTACTAACAAAATTTGAGTTTCAATTTAACTAGCTCTTGATTGTTTACCTTTGCCTTGTGATGGCTGGCCCTTGAAAATACCAGTATAAGAAAATTTATTTTTCTTCCTTAAGGCCACATTTTTCTTTCTCTTAGCTTCACCAGCATTGAATTTTTCACATTCAATAATTGGTGTTCACCCAACATACGTTTTAACAGTGTTGCCAGCATTGGAAATTGCAATATTGAAAGCTTTGGAAACTTTAGATAAATTAACCTTTTGTTTTACATAGATTGGGTTATCAAAAGTACACACATATGTTGAAGGGGTAGTAAATTCATTGAGTGAATCACTTGATCTTTCAAGTTTGGTCTCCTTAATGATCTTAACCATTGATTCACTTTGAGATACAGGTTTGACAAACTTATTAGTCAAGACCTTTTTGCCAACAACAAACTTAGCAATTGATCTTAGTAATATTATTGCCTGTTTTAACACAGGATCCATCATTATTACTTTAGCTATGATAACAGTTGCTTCAAAATCATCAATTAAGAATGTCAGAACCTGGTGTGGCACTTGCTTTTGAACACATTTAGTTGTTCTTCGAGCAGAATGACACCAATTTTCAACAACCTTCTTAAGGTTTGTTAATTGATTTTTCATGTCAGCTAGCTCTTGCAAATATGTTTGAGAAGCATAAACTTTTGATTAAAGTTCAAGTTTTTCATCTTTAAGACACTTGTTTTCAGTTTGTATAACATTTATTTGACATTTTAATTCCTCAATTGTGGTCTTAAATTCATCTTTCCTTTTGCAAGCCATGTTGAGATTAATTATAAGATAATAAGAAAATTATGTTTTTTCATCATCAGTACATGAATGAAAGTTTTCTACTTTGTATAACATTGTAGCTTTCCAATAATCTAATTTGCATCTTGATATCTGTTTTCGTCATATCATCCAGAAATGTACTTCTTTATTTTCCTCTACATAATCTTCTTTAGTCATCAAACATTTCCCTTACTTGTTGTTCTTAGCACATATCATCATCACTATCACTTGATGATGATGATGATGATGAGCTATAGCCATCCCACTGATGTGATTCAGCAATCAAACTTTTCATTTCAGGTTTCTACTTCTCTTTAGAATTAGCTTTCATCTAAGCCTTTATTGCCTTGTACTTTGCTTTTGTACTGGGCAGCTTTTGAGTAGGTATCTTCTTATGTTGATGTCTTCTTGGACTCACAATCAACTGCATAGTGTCAAATCTTTCCACAATTTTAGCATTATGCTTTTGAAAACAGTCTTGTTTTACCAGCATTCCATGTGTTAGCTCTTCTACATAATCTAAAAGCTGCTTTGCCTTTTCTTCTTAAACTTTTGAGATAACATGGCCATTCCAATAGCAAAGTTCTCAACATCATATTCATCAGAGCTCTCATCAGTATACTCTTCTCCCTCACCCTCTTCTTCTTCACTTGCATATGTTTCTTTTTTACCAGCTCTGAATTTGTTTACAACCATAGCCTTTCTTTCCTTTTGGGCTCAATAGCAACTTGGGCAAGATTATAATGACTGGGTAGCTTCCAGTTTTCTTTAATGTTCTTTTTAAGTATGGCTTCGGTTTTTCTCATTATTCTTAGGAGCACCATATAAAGAAGCCATATCAAATTTTTTGAGAGAATGAGTAACTTTGAGTGACATTGCAACACTTTCCCATGATGGTGGTAGTGAATCAACAAACTTATTTTTTTAATTCAAACATATGAATATGAACCTCAATAGTTGCTAGGTCATTTAACAAGTCAGTGAACCTAGTGTACATGTCAACCAAAGATTCACCTTTGTGAGAGAAAAACAAATCGTACCCTCTTTTAAAGGCAATGATATTGTTTTGTTTGACCTCTCCTTACCCTCATAGGCTACATCAAGGGAATCCCACATTTTTTTGGGCAGTGGGTTGTCTACATACATAATTGTATACAGAGTTAAGAAATCAAATAGCTATTTGTGTTATAGCTTATAGCTTTAACATCTAAACATATTCGTCTTTAATCCTCATCAGACCACGGGCTAGCTGCTTTGACAATACCCTAGTAGGTAAACTAAAACTTATAAAAATAACTAACATACCCCTAATTATTAAATTCTCATTAATAAAACATTATTAGCCATAAACTAATTAATATATGACATTTAATTTTAACTTAAATGAAATGATGTATTCGGGATGTTTTTTAAAATTGATATGACTATTTCACATATACATTTACTAAGAGCTTTTTTAAAAATTTATAAAAATGATTAACATACCCTTAATTATTAAATTTTCATTAATACAAACATTATTAAAACATAGACTAATTACTATATGACATTTAATTTTAACTTAAACTTCTCTATGTATATATACTATTATATGATGTATTTGAGATATTTGAGATATTTTTTAAGATATAAAAGAATACAGACGAGAACTTCTGGAAAAGACATAAAGGACGTAACTATTATGAACGAAAAGGTTGGTACGAGACAAAAACGTTAGAATACTGCCAAATGCAGTTTGTCCATCTTTCATAGTTAAATTCCGCCTCTAAGTCTTTTAAAATTAACTTTTCACAAATTTTATATGTATTTTAAGTTTTTTAGAAAATAAAAAGCAAACTGTTAAATGTGTTTTTTAATGGAATTATATGTTTACACCTTTATTTACATATTTATTATTATTATGTTGTCAAATTTTATATTCAAGTAATTTACATTTTTGATCAACTTTTACTATTACCATTTAATGTAGGTAATATTTAATATCAAAATAAAAAATAAAAATAAAAAAAGTTATGAAACTAAAATTTGTAGACTCAACAAACGACTTAAAACCCGACACTCGCAACTTATGACCCAACTATCAAGTTTGAAATAACATATTATAATATATTTAACTTTGAATTATTTTGTCACAATTTATATTTTAAAAAATTATTAAAAATAATTTTCACACTTAATAAAGTAGTATTATTCCTATACTAATCAGATAACTTTTTATTTTACAAAATATAATTTTATTTGTTAAATTAATATAAAACGAATAAACTTTTCTAACTTAATTACGTAAATATTTTACTATATATTTTACTATATGTATCATATATATATGTGTGAATGTGGACTAGAATATGTAAATTTTTAATTAGTTAAAAGTTTAATTTGAAAAATTAATCTCGAAGTGATTTAATATAGTGGCAATGATTATGAAAGCAGGTCATGATGGTTGCACATTCACATCTAAGATAAAATGATTAAAATCAGAATAAAGATGAGAGAGAGAGACTGCGCAGCCATAGCCGCCAATTTCCCTTCTTCCTTTTATGTGATAAAAATAAACCTTATTTTTGCAATTGAGCATAAAATTTTAAAGAAAAACATAAAGCGCAACAAAAAATAAAAAGAAGACTTAAAAAAAGGAAATAGTAAAAGTGGGTAGCCCCAAAATCATATAAATACATCCATAATGAAAAGAAGAGAGCACACTCTCTTTAGAACCTCTCTCTCATTTTAAAGAAGAAAAAAGGGGAAGTTTGAAAACGGCCCAATTTTTTCGTCAATCTTAATCGTCTTTCGAGGCAACTTTTCATCATCTTTCCATTCGATTCACACCATAAATACCATAATCTTTTCATATATCTCCAGGGGAAAAAAAATGGCAGAACAAGGTGGTGATAATATGATGATTGTAATAAGAGAATACAACCATAAAACAGATGGTGAAAGAGTCGAACGAGTTGAGAGTAGCTGTGAAGTGGGTCCCAACGGTGAACTATCTTTATTCACTGATCTTTTAGGTGATCCTATCTGTAGAGTTCGTAACTCTCCTGCTTATCTCATGCTGGTAATTTTTCAATATTTTACGTTCATTTATTTATTTATTTTATACGAATGATAGTAATAATACTAATGAAAGTATAATTTATAGTTGGCGGAAATAGTTAGTAGCGGCGGCGATGAAAAGGCTGAGATAGTGGGTATGATTAGAGGTTGTATAAAAACCGTTACTTGTGGACAAAAACTCTCCCGGAATAAGTCCGGCGAACCACCCAAATGTGTACCGGTTTATACTAAACTTGCCTATATCTTAGGCCTCCGAGTATCTCCGTTTCACCGGTAAATTCAATCTCCGGCTAGTACTAATACTTACAATATACGTATGCAAAAAATAAAATAAATTCTGGGTATTGCTAAAAATGGAAAGTTGATTCGACCCATGTTGAAAAAGATGGAAAAGATTTCCTCTTTGAATGTTATCTTGGTTTTTAACTTAAAATAGGAACAAAAAGAAAAAAACTGTTTTTTCTTATGAAGGTGTTAATTAAAATTGTGTTTAAATTTTGTAGGAGGATGGGAATTGGCTTAAAGCTAGTTTGTAGAATGGAAGAGTGGTTCAGAGATAACGGCGCCGAGTATTCCTACATAGCAACTGACGAAGCAAACGAACCGTCCGTTAATCTCTTCACTGGAAAATGTGGTTACTCTAAATTCCGTACACCTTCCGTGTTAGTCCACCCGGTTTTCGCTCACCTTCTTCCGGTCAGCCACCGTGTAACCGTCGTCAAACTGTCGCCATCCGACGCTGAGTCTCTCTACCGTCACCGGTTCTCAACAACCGAGTTTTTCCCGCGCGACATTGACGCGGTACTCAACAATCAGCTCAACTTAGGCACTTTTCTAGCGATACCAAAAGAATACATTTGGGCCGGGCCGGGCAAGTTTTTATCCGACCCGCCAGAGAATTGGGCGATTATGAGTGTATGGAACTGTAAAGACGTATTTAAGTTAGAAGTGAAAGGCGCTTCCAGATTACGAAAAGGTTTTGCTAAAACGACCCAGGTTTTGGACCGGGTTTTTCCTTTCTTAAGATTACCTTCATTGCCCAAAATATTTAGTCCATTTGGGCTTCATATGTTATATGTGTTAGGTGGGTCAGGCCCAATGTACACAAGGTTCGCAAAATCTTTGTTTGCGTTCGCACATAATTTAGCAAAAGAATGCAAGTGTGGGGTGGTGGCAACCGAGGTGTCAAGCGAGGATCCGCTTAAGTTAGCAATCCCACATTGGAAGGTGCTTTCGTTCACGGATTTGTGGTGTATAAAAAGACTAGGGGAAGACTACAGTGACGGAAGTGTGGGTGACTGGAGAAAGTCACAGCCTGGTTTATCCATTTTTGTTGATCCTAGAGAGTTCTAACTTTTTTTTAACTATATAGTTGGTTGTCTAGTTTACTTGCTTTAAGGCTTTGTTTGGCTACTTGTTACTTTTTGAAGCCTTTTTTAAGCTTTTAGTTTAAACTTTTCGTTTTTAATGGGTTGTTGGGGAAAGAAATGAAATGAGTAGCAAATGTGTTTCATGGGTTATAATGTATATCCTCATGTGGGACCTACCTTTTTGGTAAATGAATGCTAACTTTTCCTTAGGTCCTCCCGAATCTTGATTCATTTTGCATTTTTATTCTAAAGTTTATAAGTGATCAACCACATTTTTTGTGAAACATGTCCAATTTGAGGTTTGATGTTACTATTATGAATACCTAATAATAAGATTTAGACATTACAATAACAATTTCATTTTTACATATTCTTTTTTACACGCTTTCTGCATAGTTTTTTTTCTAGTTTCACGCTTACAAGCGTTTAGAACTTGGTTACATTTATAATCGTTTAAACATATAAAAATAACTACATTCTTTACGCTTATAATTTCATTTGAAAAGCGCACACTTATTGATATGTACAACATTTGATTATATTTAAATAAACTTTCATCATACTTAAAAGTGTGAAATTAATTGGTCACACTCAATTTCTCACGCAAGGAAAGGTATGAACAAATTGAGTGTGAGAAATTGATATCCCCCATTTGAATGAGTGAATACATTTATATATGAGATTAATTGTTTCGTTATATAAACTCTTGACTTGTTACTATTGAATAGCTCTATGTTTGAAATCATGTATTGTATGATAAATTTTTTTGAAAATCTCTATTGTATATTGTAGGTGACTTGTTACCAAGAATTGTCAGTCATATGGTTCCAATTTTGAAAGTTTAGCATGTACAATAGATGTGTTTGACTGACAACTTCTGATAATAAGTCGCCTACAACATAAAATATAAGTTAGAATGTTTACCTCATACAATATAAGGTTTTAAAGTTGAGAACATACAATAATAAAGAGTCTAAAATTAAACACATAATGAAACAATTAATTAATCATTTCGTTTATGTGATGATATTTGGTGGTTATACATGTTATACTATTATACACATATAAATGCTATGAATCTTGTAAAAAAGTTCACACATTTCAAACGTGAGTAGAAAAAGGTATAAATATATGACATATTTGTGACGGTGGAAACGAAATGTATATTCAAGATTCTTCTGTTTAATTTGTAGTGTGATATCAAAATGACATGTATTGATGATATTATGAATCTATTTATGATATTATGTTTGATTCGAAAACTATCGATGTTAGATATGAAATATGTCTATTATTTTCTGTGTTTGATGAAGGAGTATTCTTTTCAATGTTATTCCTTTGAATCGATCCCATCCCACTTATAACTCTTTTTGTGGAAGATTTGAGATTTAAAAAGGGAATCTAAAATTTTGATACTGATATCGATATGATTTGCTAAGATTATGAGAATTATGGAATATCCCAAATGAAATTTATAAGATAATTCTTTATTTGGCCAAATTCCTTTTTAGCTTTTAAAATTTTGTGATGAAATTATTGGTGTGGTAATGGATACTTTGAGAAATTGTATTGGAAATGTTTTTAGTATAATGTGGGCCTTTGTGTTTTAAGTTATCTTCGAGGATTCTCCTTTTGGTGATGCTTGTTTTTTCTCAACTAATCAATTGATGGGAGATTTGGCTTTTTGCTGTTTTGTCATATTTCTTTTATTATACTTGTAAATATTTTTTTCATTTATAGTGACTCTTTTGTTTGGCTATTATCTCATTTTTTTGGCTAGTGATCATGGGTTTATTTTGTTGTGGTATGATTTTGACACTTAAGGTCCAAAATATAGTTACCACATGCTTCCTTTAGATTTGATGCAAGATTGTAACATTTCGTACTATATATGTCTTAGTAGAATTATGTTTCACAATTATTTTGAAACAGCGAATTCTCCTTCTACATTACAATACCTCGCTCCTGACTCATACTCAACTCACAAAATCTGCTTACTTTTATGCACGAGTGTAACAATCAACCAAAGGAGTTTATTTTATTACTATCTTTTTTGTTTTCTTGGGTTAAGTCGCATCCGGAGAAATAAATGTCGCATTATTATGATATCCGCGTTGATGATTAATCGAGATATAAAACTATTAATTGGTTGTTGATACATATAATATATATTTTCTATTTTATTTTCAATATTATCGAGTAATAACTAATACGACACTTTAGGATAAAAATAATACTGTATATGGTTTTTGATATTTACCGATTTAATATATTTTCTCTTACTTAAATAGCTACCGACTTCAACTTAAATTACTTATTGAATCTACTGCAAAATAGTCCTAAGACAATATTATTGATACACTTTAACCTATCCACACTAACCACAATCCGACATAGTAGGTATAAGCATGTAATTGTTAGGCAATTCTCAAAAGATCAGCACTAAAAATTAATTAATGAGGACCAAACATGCATAATTAACTTAAATTAATTTTATTTTAGCAGGGTATGAACACTAATCTTGGTAAGTCTTCCAATCTCCCCTAAAAAAGCAACTTTGTCACCTTCATGTCTAAAAGGTGGAGAACAAAGGGTTTTAGTAAGATTAAAAAATGTCCACCTTTAACCTGCCTTTTCTTGGTTGACTTTATAACTATTGTGGGTGACTTAGGTCTTCGAAAGAAGCCAATAGTCTAATAAGTCTTCTATCGTTGCCTAATTACTGCGTACATTTTTTAATTTGGTCAAATGGACGAAGACTATATATGTGGCCTCCATATTTTCAAGTAGAATACTACTTTTTTCATGATCATGAATACTGTATATTTCACCTAGTCGTGTGTATATATATATACACACACACACACTATATCTGAATACAATTTTTTTTTTATTTAACAGAAGAAAAAACTATGTGGTCTTACTTTTAGTTGTTAACGCATAGCTAAATGACTAATTTAATGAGAACATTGATAAATTCGGCACACTTTCACTATCACTTATATATGGGGGTTCAACATGTAACACATGCGATAAAAATATATATATATATAATTTAAATTAAATTAAAAATTTATTTGTATTTGTGTCATATTTCAATAATTTAAATTGTAACTTTTGTTAAAATTAAATATATTTTTATTCGGACGTAAAATAGATGTTGAGTTCTAATATAAGCAACTTAATTGGTGATTTTTACACAGTCGATCATGTTTAATTTCTCTATAGTGTTTGTAACTTTCAGATATTTTTTGATTATATAACAAAAAATATAAGGAATCTTATATTGGTGAATTGGATTCACTTGGTGTAATTAATTAGATAGGAGAATATAATTTGGCTAGACTTTGAAAAGTTGAAAGAAGAAGAGACCTTTAGAGTGGAGCCCTTTTGGTACATTGCTAGTGTGACTTTGAAAAGAAAAGATGGATAACAATCACATGATATTAAATTAAGAATTTGGAGTTTGGAATCAACCTACATTGGCTATATATATCACACTCATATCAATGGATCTTAGACTTAGAATATTTTCTTTGGATGCTTATGAACAGGGGTCTAGTCAAGGCTCATAGCATTTTGAATTTATAAAGTCAAATGAAATGTCATTGTCTCTAGTTTTTGACCACATTAGTTCAAGATTACCTCCAACCAAAGAGTGTTTTCTAACCTTATTTTTTGGCTTTTTTGACTCTGGATTTGATATGCTCACGGATTTATGCATATAAGTTAACCTTATAGTTTATGTTTGATTGTAATATGATTTAAAGGAATGGTTATGGATCAAATCTTTTTGAGTATTAATTTTTTCCATAATCATGTATGAGGTTTGAAAATTACATACACAGTCAATATTATAGAAAAAGAGGTCTTGAAAATTTGTTTTAAATTTGTGAGATTATAGACCTTAGGTTGTTGATATATATTTTAAAGGTATGTTTGGGATTGCTTAAATCTAAGTATTAATGTGCTTGAAAAATAAATTGATATTATTATTGATTAGACCTTGTAACAAAATAAGTAGATAAATTCACTTTAAAATAGTATATGAGATTGCTTATTGTTCTAAAAATAAATAATAATTATATTACATATAATTAACTAAATAATTAATCTTAAACGCCTCTAAATTTTCTGGTGATTGGTGAAAGATGAATAAAAGTAGATGCAACTATGCAAGGTTTGATTTCCAGAATAGAAAAATGAAAACCGATTTGGGTTAAGCAGATTTGGGCTTGCGTGGAACATTTGTTCAGTTGTAGACCAATTTGGGTTAAACCGATTTCGGAACACTTCAACAATGAGCAGGCCCATTCTTTTTTTCCATTTTGTAACACTTGTTCAGTTGTTCAAAGTTCAAACACATTTAATTCAGCAAGACTCCAAAAATTGACCTCCATATTACCACTATGAAAAATAAAAAATGATATGTAGGCTTAATGTCTAAATCTAAACCTAGACCTGAAAACTGATTAGTGAATACGGTAAATTAATTGGTAGAAATTAAGAGAGTAAAGGAAAATCACATGTTACGTGTGGACAAGCTTGTTTTTAATCCTATACTTTTAATCTTATTAATCACTTTACTCTTATTTACCAACACAAATACCATTGGATCATTCTCTAATCAACTTTTTAATCATTTTTGGTATATAAAAGAAGCTAAAATTTCCCTAAAAAATGTATTTATCAATGAAAATGAAACGCCCAATATGCACGATGAAATTGGATTAGATGCGGGTTAAGCCCGATAACAGTTATATTTGGGTTTATCGACTCTACAAAAGCCTAGGTACAAAAGTACCTCACCTCTATTTTGATTTGTGTTGTTTTTAATTCAACAATTTTTTTCCTTCTCATAACGATTTCAACATGATCCATCGCTATCCTGTTAAAAGTAGTAACATGATGAAAGGACTTCGTGTTAAAATTAGGTTTGTGAAATATTAATATTAATATATAACAATTTTAAGGATTTTAATTATTACTGTTTGGGTAACAAATAAACTGATATGTTGTAAACTTTCGGGCTTAAATTCTTAACACAATAAATGAAGTGCGTTAGACCAATGCCAACGTGTGTCGGTTTGGCAACTGACGCACGTCACTTTAGTGACGCCATTGGCACAAGTGTGTCAGCTGGGTGCGTCGGTTGATTTGGGTTGGTATAGCAACACAAATCTTGTGTGTCGGTTTTTTATTTTTTGTTTAGTGTATATGAGAAGGTATATTGGTAATTGTGGAGCTCCAAATTTAAAGTGACACAGTCAATGTTGGCATTGAAAAGTCGGTTTTGTGTCAGTTTGTAAAATGTTAATGTAGTGCTGAAGTGGCACAAGTGACACACCCACTGTTACGAGTGGTCTTACTGTGTTGCATTCAACATGAAAACTAAGTGTCGCGTTGCATTCATTTTACATTCTCCAACTAACCAATTAACAATGATATCAAACCAATTAGCAGAGAAAGGTGGTTTCAGCTCAATTCACCTATGCCTAAAGTTACCATTAAAACAGCCACAATTCTCAAATGAAAACTTAATTTTCTAATATTAGTAACTAATAAGCTACACTGCATGCATGTCTTAAACAAACACACACACAGACACACAAAACAGATTTTGATCACAATTATCTTCTTAATCAACGACCATAGAAGCCCAATTCTTACTTCACAGCAGCACAATACTCCACGACTTACCCAAATGTAAAATGGCAGTGAAGAAAACCTGCAACAAAAACCTAAGATTAACTAACTACACCATATCTTTGACTTTAATTCAAGTCAAACTCGTTAAACTTTATTCATCAAAAGTATCAGCAACCCAGTTGAGATTTCAACAGGAACTTAGTATTGAAAATGAAGTCTACTATAGTAAACAAAAATGAAAAGATCAATCCAAATTTTGGATTTAAAAAATAGAGAGTTTGAATTACTTACTTGGGTCAGAATTAATAAGCATTGCAGTCCCACCAAATCCACAAGTTCCACCATGTTTCTTATTTTTCTGCCAGTAACTATTAAAAGCATAAGAAGCATGAGCAACAATTGAGTCCGGAAAATAACAGCTTCCGGTGGGACTGATCTCATCACAATCAGCGCCACCTTGACCACACGCAAAATCTATCGCTTCCTGCAATGTCTCCGCCGGCACACTTGGTTTCGCCACACACCACAATCTTTCACGCGCAGCTGGTGGCGCCGCCATCACACCTCCCACCGGCGGTGCCGCCATTCCACCAATGTGGTGAGGGTTTCGATAAGGGTTGCAGGGCGGCAGAACAACTCCATAATGCGGTGCCGCCGTCATCGGAGGTTGTATCTCCGGCGAAAAGGGTAGAGAAAGCGGCGGCGATGTATCTCCGATGAGCGGTGGTAGAGGGCTGGAGACGGCGTTGAAGGGAACAGAGTAATCAATCTCCGATGATCTAACGATAAATGATAGTTTTCTTGAAGTTGGGTTTGTTTTTTTCAACACATTTAAAGTTTTTAAATGAGAAATACTCAAATCCAACATCGGTTTTAAGTAAGAACTCAAAATTTCAACTTTTTCATCAGAAAGTTCAAATCTTTGTATAGTATAAGTAGAATTAATATTTTCCAAGAATTCAAAAACAGGTTTTAGATATGCTTTTTGTAAGCATTTGGATGTTAAGAAAACAGAAACTTTAACATTTTTCTCAAGACCCCACCTAACAAGAGAATGATAAATGTTGTCCATTGCAACAAGAATTACTTTTGAAATGTCTTTAAATTCTTTTTCATTTTCATCCCATGAGAACAGACTATTAGACACAATAATTGAGGTTATGTTTATGGAAGGGTAATAGGATAAAACATTAGTTCTAAGCCATTTTTCTGCCATTAAAATGCTGGTCGAGACCTCGTTGACATTTTCTTGGTCAACAGATATACCCACGTTGTTTGAGATTGGTACTAGTGTTTCTGGGGTTGAATCATGGTGTTGTAGAGTTAACATTTGCAATACTTCTTGACCTGTCACCAAAAGAAATAAACAAAAAATATTGAAGTGTGAACTAAAAGGTACAAAATTAAACAAAATTGAGTATGGTTGATGGGTTGATTGAGCTGACCAGAAACACAGAGGAAGAACAGGGGAGCTAAGAGAATAGCTATTTTCAACATTGTGATTAAATTGAAGAAAATATAAAAAGAGTGAAGAAATAGAAGGGGTAGTAGTGTGTGTATATGTTGTGTGATATGTTGTGTTGGTATTGCCCTGAAAAGTTTTTGGGAAATGAGAAATTCGTATGGTATTTCTCATGATATGTCAAAACTCCAAAGTTCAAACGGTAACTTGTGTATGGTGTGTTAAAGAGTACAGGGTGGGAGTAATGGTTCTTCTGTTACAGCGTTCAGTAACGATATTTAGTGGAAATAATACTGCTGAAAAATGACAGTGTGAAAACAGTTTTTAGGACTATGTACAGAAATTTGTTTTTGATCTTTTTTATTTATTAAAAAATTCAAGTAATTAAATAAATAGAAATAAATTACAAAATAAATAAAATAAAATAGATAAATTCATAAAAATAAATATTACAAAATTTAAAAATATACATAACCCAATTTAATTTAGTACATTTTAGAAAATGAGCCCAATTTAAAATATATTCAATTTAGAAAAATGAGCCCAGTTAAAAGCATACTTAAAAACCTAACTGAAATCATCTTCTTTTTCCTCCCCTTTGCACACACACACTTTTCACATATAATCTTCAAATCAAATAAAAAATAAAACAAGAAAAGAAAGGATAAAAAGAAGAAAAAAATAAAAAAAAGGTTGCACACAACGTCTTCGGTGAGACGTTGCTCCATGAACGTCATCCCATAGTAACGAAACGTTGTTTGAGCAGCATTCCGACCGACAAACGTTTGCATTCCAACACCATTCCTTATGCTCTAACCGTTCAAGTTAGTAATTCTCCTTGGTCGGTGAAGTAGTTTAATGGTCAAAATATGTAGTAATTGTGTAGTATTTTAATTATTTACGGAAGATGATATTTACATTATCTATTTAATTCATACATTAAACATTTACTTCATTGTTTACTTAGAAAATCATCAAAATCATCCGGGTTATATCTCATATTTAAAAATATAATCTTTTTCTCTTTAGAATTACAAAAATACTCCTCTGACTATCCGAAAAAGGTAGCTAGTGCAAACTTTTTCAATGGTGCCAAGTTTTTTCATCTTACTTGAATAAAGATTCAACGAGGGACGACTCAACTAAAAAGGGTTGCCATTGAAATCTCTTTTTCTAGTGCTCTTAAATTCGCTAATAAACGTAAGAGATTTCCATAAAAAATTTAAACATTTCAATGGAGTCACCTCTTTTCGTTCAAACACGCCATCAAAATGTTTGATTATTTCTATGACAACTATTTTATGCTTAGTAGCGAATTTCAGATCATCGGAGAAAAGAGTGACAACCTTTGTTGATGAGTTGTCTTCTTTTCATTGCGTCTTTATTTTTATTGTTAGAAAGACTATTTTTGCAATTCAAGAGAAAGAAACATTATTCTATTAAATGATAATTTTGGTGATTTATCCTTGTTTATTCATGTAAAACAATTTCTCTAATGTACACTTTATAAATTGAACATCTTCATAAATTTGATTATATTTCCGTTAATTCGGTTATAGGAAATCTGAGTTAGCTCCACCAAACATCATTTTGATATTTTGTGTTCATATGAAACAAATATTATATTAAGTGACAGTTTTAGATTTATAAAATACTCATTTAATTAACATGAAGATATTTTAGTGGATAAGATCAAATGCTTGATGCTAAAACTATAAAACTAAACTAAATATTAAGGTTGGCTTAGTTTCGGTTTGGTTGTTTGAGGAAAACTCAAATCGAATGGATAGTTTCGGTTAACACTAATATCGAAAACCTGACTATCAGTTTTTGTTTTGATTCGGTTATTTAATCGAGTAATCCGTTGTTTCCGTTTATAATTCAGTTTATGCACGCCATAATTCTAACTTATAATGCATCATGCATGTAAAGTGTAATATTGCGAATATGAATCATTGATTATATAAATTATTGATTAAGATCGTTTATCCCCTTCTTTTTAGAATGTTGCTGCTCCTCACATGTTACCCGTAAACTTATATGAATATGAGTTTCCACTTTGATATCATTTATATTTATATATTTTTTTAAAAACTTAAAATTTCTTATCGGCGCATTTCCTATGAGAACTTATCTATATTTATATATTTCTGTTATGGAAAAAATCAAAGGTGAGTATTTGCCATAAAGAGCTTTTACTGAGGGCGTATTCAATTATTGTTTTATTATAATTTTTGTACGGAAAACTCTTCTGAAAGTCTCTTTTGCATTTAAGGTAATAAATTTATTTTATTAAACATTGACAAAATTGAGTGTGTGGTTAACAAAATTCACTAATAAAGTTTGATACGTAAAAAAAGTGAATTAGAATTATAAAAATTTCGTATAGATTTCATAAATTTTTTTATAAATAAACTAAGTAATGACTTTAACACAAAAGTGTTATACATTCTTCTAATTTAATAAACAATAGAAGTAATCTAAACAATCAAATCTATTAAACCAAATGTTTTAACAAAAACATTAGCAATCAATAAAAAATAAAAATAAAAGTTAAGTAAAAATAGATGAGAGTATGGTTAAAAATAAATTGAATGGAGCTATATGCATCTTTTTATTTTTCTTCATTCATATCTATATGTATTTATATTTGAAATATCTGTTCGGTTTCATACTTAATAGATGAAACGGGTTAATTGATATCTACTGAATGAAAACAAAAATTGCTATCAATTATTTTATACTTGAATTGAAACCACGTAATTGTTGGAATCAATAACAAAATAGTACCACACAAAATAATTTAATTATAAAAATATGTAAACATTGTGACAATAATAACATAATTTGTTACAAATGAAGTTTATATGTATATGGTTTTTGGAAATCTAAAAACTTATTTCTTAATTAGTTAAAGCATTCTGATCATTGTTTATCACCAATTAATGATTTTTGTTGTACGATGAAAATAAACAATTAGTTAAGTGGTGTAATATTATAGCTTGGGTATAGCTCGCGAATCGGGATGTAGGAAACTTCGATTTACTAAAATATGTAACATAATTATGACGAGACCAAATTAAATATTTGTTAAGGCATTTAAGAAACAAAAATCTTAAAATTTATTTAACAAGAATTAATTTTCAAAAATTCATAAGATTATAGTATACCTGCATGTATATTTTTATTCGTATATATATATAATATATATATTTGATGATAATAAATGAGTTCATAAATGATAATATTTTAATTTTTTGGGTTAAGATTCGAATCAATAAGTCGACCATCAAATAGAATAATTTAAGTTTCTTTTATAAGTATCCAACCCTTCAAACCAACGACATTGTTAACCCATTGACAGAAACATGTAATGTGCATTATGTCTGAGTTAAATACTTTTGACCCGTCAAACCGTTTATGAAATTATTTTAAGTTTAGGTTTTAAAATAATGACCCGCAAAATGAAACCTGCTAACTTGACTCGTTTTAAATTGCAACACCTAATATAATAATTGAAATTTCAAACAACTGGGTTATAAGTTTTTAATCTAGCTATTAACTTTGATAATTAAATAAGTGATCTTACAAGAAGAGAATAATTTTGGTTCACATATATATATATATATTAATATAAAATTATAATTTGTACATAATATTCAATATATATGTATATATTCGCACATACACATATAACTTAAGGGTCTATGATTTTGTGGTATGAAAGTAGCCTATTAACTAAGAGATTGTGAGTTCAAGTCTCGTGAGAAGCGTCTATACATGTGTGATGTACATATATTATGTGAGATATGTTAGTTGTAGAATTGCCTTTATAAAATAACTGACATTTTAATATATGTTAAAACAGTTATAAAATAATTAAATTTTTTAAACCTAGAAGTGGGTATTCCTATGGCTTTCATGAACTTAAGAAGCATAATATTTATGAAGGCTTACTCACTTGACTTGTCATCGACTTCATTTTTTAAACTAAACTTTCCTTCCGTCGTATTATATATCATCATAAAAGCTATTCTCGGAAGGTGGGATAAGAGGAATTGATAGTTCAGAGATGGCAAAAGAGAGATATCGACATTTTATTTGTAATAATATTATATTTTATCCTTAAAATTTTAACTGCATCATTATTCTGCCATTCTAAATCGTTTTTAATGAAATTGAATGAGAAGAAAAGCAAATTCAAACCCTGTTGTACACGAACTCCACACAAAAAATCGATTTATTATCTAAAGTGTATATGACAATCAATATGGATGATAAAAAATCAATTTCTTTCACAAATTAAACAGGCCATGTAATTTATGATTCACCCACTAAAGAGACCAATTGCTTATTCCTTAGCCATCCAGAACCTAAGTGAAAACATTTTGTGAACTTTGACCAGAAGGTGAAGATTAACATGTTTGAGTCTCGAATTCATTAAATCCCTATTCCGTCCGTCGAAAATTAATTGAAAAAAATCACATAATTTGCATATGGCCTAGTCAATTGAGTCAAGAAAGTAAATTAACCGTTTATCAAATTCAAAATACCGTTTTACACTTTTAAATGTTCAAGGTAGTAAATGACTTGGTTAACCAAGATGGCAGTAATAAATTACATTTTAACCAATTATTTACAATATACCAAATATAAAATAATTAACTGCATTATACAAGTTACAATTAATTGAATTGAACATTTATATTGGGACGAGATCATACACCCGCATGAGTCTTTTAGATACTTGTGTTCAGTGCTACGATGTTCAGGGAGGAGCGATGAGGAAGTGACGCACCGTATATAGGTATGTTGGTTGAAGTGGAGAGCGAAGACAGACGTCATGTGTGACAAAAAAGTCTTTCTTAAAACTGAAAGAGAAATTTTATAAGGTAGCAATAACATCGGTTATGTAGTGCAGAGCGGAGTGTTGGTCGATGACTAATGTATAAGAAATGAGGATGAAAGTGACAAAAATGAAGATGCAGAACGGAGTGTTGGCCGATAACTACTTTAGAACTCCAAACCCTTTTTGTCCGAAAAATATTTAAATAGGAATAATTGCTAGATGCTGATAAAATTGAAAAAGTAATGGATTATAAACGGGTTTGTGTACACATACATTAAACCCTTCCAAATTGACCCCTCGTCATTTCTATGCAATCATCTTGACATTTAAAGAAGTAACAAGTATCACCAACATTAAACTATTAAAATCGACTTACAATTGACGCATTAGTGCATGTCTCGAAGAATTACAAGTGAGTACATTTCAAAAAACTGTAAAATATTTTTTCTAAACTATTTTGTTGACTAAGAAAGTCCCATATACTTTTTGGAAGTATGCATTAGACTCTTAAATTTGCTAATTTTGATATCTAATTAAACTTAACATTATAAAAAAATAGCCAAATTCTGGTAGATTTTTTAAAAAACTTGATATTTTGTAAGTTCGAAGACGTTAGTACATTTATGTTGATTATTCGATGATCTTATAATAATACAAATACTTAAATATGTGAATGACTTTTCTTAAATAACACGAAGTATACAACTACACACGATAATTTACGTTAAATTTGAACAACTTTTGTGGGTCGTGCATCGATCGGCAAAAAGCCTAATAGTGTAAACATAAAAAATACTAAAACCAAACCACTAATTACACAAATGGCATACATGTAAGAAACCCTTGCGGTGTATAATGGGATACTCATAATCATCGCTACCAGGGGCGGAGCCACCCTGGTGCAACCGACGTCACATGCCCCGACGATTCAATATTTTTTTAATATGTATGTTTGGTGTAATATAATATGTATTAGTTACCTGGCCATCAATTCTCTAATTTTAAGTTTTTTGCTTTGATCATAATGAAAGATTAAAACATTAGAAAGAGTGAGAAAAAAGAAAAAGAGGGTTGGTCGTATTTTAACGGAAGTGGTTTAAAAAGGTTTGAGGTGAACACTTGCAGGAGGTGAGAATATAACCAATGGGCCCCACTCATAATTTTTAACTTACTATCACGCATTTGTTGTAAGACCCTTGTAATTATTTAAAGACACATTTGAGCCCTTGACCTTATTAATTATCATTTAATCCTTTTCAATCTGATATACTTATGAATGTTATTCATTATGATAGTATAGCTAAAACAACATTCGTATTTAAAAAAGAAAGACTAACTCTGAATACTTTTATTTTGAATATTGCTTTTGATTATCGCCTACGTACTTGATGAACGTTAAAAATTTTGTTTATAATAATAATTAAAAAATATTAGTGAGTTCTCGAGTTTATTATATTTTGGATTTTGATAACTGTGGAACTCATTTTTTTTTTTCAGAAACAAAGATATACAAAGTGAAATAAAAGGGGTTACATAAGATTCTTTTATAATTGACACACACATACACATACATATATATGGATGATTATGAGGAAAAAGGTAATCTTGAGGGAAGAGTGGAAACAAATCTGAATCGTCATTTAACATTCATTACGGTGAATGTTAATTAACATCCACCATGATGGATGAATGTTAATTAACATTTACCGTGATGAATGTTAATTAACATTCACCGTGATAAATGTTAATGGACGGTCCATATTTGCTTACCCTAAGATTACTCCAACCCTATAGATCGGCCATGTATATATATAATTATAATTATAATATAATATTAAAAGAAAACACGTTAAAGTTAGCTATTTTAAACTATTTATTATATTTACAAATGTAGATTAACAACTTTATTAACTTTTTGATGATGTTTATTCTTGTTTTGGTAGCCATATTTATTAAGATAACTTTCATATGCTTTCCTCGACAAAAGTTGATGGATCTACCACTATCGTTACAAAGTTACAATTTACAAGAGAGATTGATGAGAAATTGAAACACAAGTGACCGATCGAGTGAACACAACAACTTAATTGTTCATTGAAGCGATTAAGCACATTCGTGGCCACCGATAAGCAAGAGCCAAGAGTTTGCTCTTACGATCGTACCATAAGTTTAAATTTTTATTTACTTAATTCACAAAATTTGGTCCTTTTCAGTTTTTACCTGTTGAAGGTTGGTTAAAAGGTAAAAAGAAAAGGGAATTAACAGGACTAATTTACGGACCACACACCAATATGTGTCTCCCGACGTACTGTCGTATAAAACCATGCCTTGTGCCACTTGTCCACGTATGGTTGGTTATTACCAATAGTACGAATTCATGGAACCTTGACATTGAATCTTGACTACTCACAAAGTCACAAGCATTTGTTTTCCATGTACTTGGATTTGTTGGAATTAGTGTTGGGATTATTTTGTCTCTCAATTGTCTTGTAAAGCAAAATGTAAAATGTAATAGGATTGTATGTTTTTTTCTGATTTCTTTTCAACTCTAATCTTAATAAGAAATAAATTATAAATTAAAAAAAAAACGCTATTGTATGTGTATGTATAAGACTTTGCATATGTATGTATTTATGTAGACTAGTTTCAAATTTATTTTGTATTTCTTTCAGTTAAACTTATGTGATGTTAACTACATTTTTGTTATCTCCAAATAATATTTTTCTTAGAAAACATGGGTCGTGAAGGCAGTGGTAAATTTGGCCCAATATTTCGGCTCGTTTCCAATATTTGGGCCACAAATCAAACACGTATTTTTACTTGTAGATAACTAGAGTCTAGACACCCGTCTCCAGCAGAGCAGAGCACATTAATTTTTTTTAATTTATCCATCTGAAAAAAGTAAAATTCTACTCGTAAAAGATTAACATAATCGTTTCAAACTTCTATGTTGAAATATTATCTAGCAAATTGTTATGTTGACATTATCTTTTTTCTTCTGTCTAAGAACTAATAATTAATCTGTAAGTGATAATAAATCACTTAACCATATAATTGTGTTAATCTCTAAAAGTATATCAAGCATTGTGGTGCTAATATCAAATCCTGTGTCACAAATGTTTATTGTTATTATGAAGATATAAAGTAGGTAAGGTTTTAAAAAGAATGTAGTACGGTTACGGTAGAATGGTATATGGGATTATGGGAATGGGATATTTAACAATGTAGTGATCTGGAGCCCATAACAGGCTTTGTGGCTAATGGGCTGCACAATCATAGTATTGATCTGAGTTATCTTGAAACATTTTTCATTTCAATTAGTTCTATTTCCGATACAAAAACTCATCATATATATAACATGAACAATTATAACTGCATGCGCATACGTGTATGCTAGTTTAACATACTTACATCCACATACGTTGGGTGTACCAACTATGATTTGAGTAAACATTAACAGATCAAACAGTTTATTTTTCTTCCCACTTTCTTTCTTGGCAAAGTGATTGGTTGAATTAGGTAGTGTCGATATATATTCTTTGAATAACATATATGGACTGATAAGTTCTTTAACGTACAGTAGGCCTGACAATGTCCATCCGACACGATCTGAAATTTGACGCGAAATCCACTAAAATATAAACAGGTTTTAGTCGGGGTTTCTGACTCACGAACCCGCCAAACCTGGTATTTTTTTTAGTCTGGCTTGAGTCAAATTTACTGATCGAGATTATATAATCTTTATTAGAAAAAATAAGTAAGTAAAAACTTTTACGAGAAGTAGCTTTTAAAAATAAGCTCTAAGCTTATGAAATGAGAAATTACATATATATCTCTTATACAATTATTTATCACGTGTTTTTTTGCCTTTCATGGCAATTCAAATATTTGAACTCCAGCTAATTAGTCAAACACTTATAAAAAATAAACTTTAGCTTTCAGCTTCAAAAACTCTGACAATAAACTTACAACTTCACCTACCGACTGGTTTTGCAAATACACCCTTTATATACAGTTTCGTGTATGTTTTTCATTATTATTTTAGAAGACATGCTAATACGTGCATTTAAGGGGATGAAACTATTGGTAGTCCCTTTAATTTTGATCTAGTTCGAAATTGAAAAAAGAAAAAATAAAGATCGCCAAATATGAAAGTTTTAGAATATTTTTATGACAATCTCAATCTCAATAGATCCGTGAAAGAGAAATACACGAAAACGTATGGTAAATAACAAATATAGACTTGTTGTCATCTAAAGTAATATGACCACATTTCATAAGTTACGTATTCCTTATAGTAGAAAAAAGAATGAATATTAATGATTGGATAGGACATGAATGATTTGGTGGTATGCTTAAATATTACTAAAACATAGTTTCGAGTGTATTATAAACCTTTACGCAATACCTTCAACTCATCACACTTTCGCTTTTGGCTATTAAATTCATTGTAATCATGCTTCTCCATTACGTACTTATATTATGCTTTCTTTCCCTTTTTTTGTTCTCTTTCTCTTTCTTTGCTTTTTACCATTTTTCACAAGTTAAATACAATTTACAATCATTTCAAAGAGCACTCTTGTTATTGAATACACTTTAACATTGAGGAAATAAAAGAGCTCACAATATTGTTCTAAAAGTAGTTATTCGTACACGGTGGCATAGCCACATTGGGAATTAGAAGGGCCACGCTCCACTCAAAATTTTATATTACTAAGGCTTTCCTCTATCCAATTTGATGTAATTTGATCCATTATCGTTTACTTAAGTAGGTTTGGTTTGGCCCACTCTATTTAAGAATATTTATAAACTGAAATGTCAATGGAATTCTTGGCCTATCCATGCCACGTAGTTATCATAGATCAAAAGAATTTACGGGTTTACAAATGTACATCATTACCAATTTACCTCTTACGCTATATTCTTGAACTTTTTCGATTGGAAAAAATGAAATGGAAAATAAAATATGAAAACGAATAGGTTGTTAAAGTCTTGATAATAAGTTATCGTCTTGATAAGTGAAATTTTGTATGGTCATTTCTTACGATGACAAAGTAATAACACACAGATAAAATAAAACCTTAGTAATTCTCGAGTTTTGATCAATGAGATTCGGCACACCCAGGATCAAAATCCCGGCCATGACACTGTTCGTATACCATAGTTTTTTTTTACATCACAAATTGTCATTTATAGTGTTACGATGATACAACACAATAAAACCCAGTTATAGGTGTACATAGAAAAAATAATCGTGTACGAATTATTATACCACCTGGTTTAGTCAAACGCAGTTTAAATTCTACATTCGTTGAGCTACGAAGGTCACTCAAAGATCCATGTAGCATCATGTGTATTAAATAAACACCCGAGCAGTGAAATATTTTATTAAAATAAAAGACTTAAAAATTTGAGAAAAGTGAAGGTAAGCATTTGTGATGAAGTACTTTTTTATGTTCCCCATCCCAATGGGAACGGAAAAGAGTGAAGAAGGAAAAAGAGGAGGAGAAAAGCAGATGCCCCAAAAGACGTCGCTTTGCCCCACAAAAACAGAGAATCTAAAACATTAGCTAGGTGCATACTTCCTTTCATAACTTTCACTTGTAAAAACCAAATTTCGTATTTAATTTAATCACTAAAAGTCTCAAATAAGCCCTTTGTTTTATTTATTTTCTATATTTATTAAAGCCAATTAAAAATATATATTCAATAAATATAAAGTCCATATAAACGAAGCGATCATAAATAAACTAGTGGTACAACTACACTAGCACTATACAAGAATATGCCCTTTCCCCACAATCATCTCGCACCAGTAGCCTCTATAGTCATGATCAAGACAAGATAAAAAGAGAAAAGAGAAAAACTTGTATATATATTCTTAGAAAAAAGAATGTGCATATATCATATTTTGTAAGTTGTTCTTTCCCATATTGACTTATTATTTTTAGCTAATAGATCACAATACAGCTTCCATAAAAAGGAGTAACCTGAAATGTATCTCACAATCTAACTGACTTTGTGTTTTTCTAATAACCTTTTAGTCAACAATTTTGTTTTGTATAGTGATAATCATAATCATAATGATATCCTCCTAATCTATCAATGTACCCCTATTAACTACATGTCAATTATATATGAAAACTATTGTAAATTTGTAGCACACTAACATCCGGTTGTCACAATGGAAATCACTCTCAAAATTTAACTTAATATATAAATTAAAGAGGTCAAATATATATGCAAACAAAAACATGGAATCTAAATCAATGAAATCAATGGTCGTCATTTTGGTTCATTCAATTACTTTGTACTCTTATCAGCATTCAGCAAGTTTTGGTATATACGGAGTATATTTTTTGTTCTTTTAAATATAACAAAAATTAGTGTTTTTTCCTTAAAGAAAACATGTTTAATTAATCTTTTTAATTCAAATAAAGTGTAGAACAAAATCGAACAAAAGGAAAACGTGCTATTACTCAAACTATTCTTGCACACTTGATTTTTCTTTCAAGTTATAATTATCTCTTCGTTAAATTGTCTTTTTGATGACGATTAACATCTCTTTTTCCTAAAGATATAAAGGTGCAACAATAACAACAACCGTCAATTAAAACTGTATTTTCTATAATATTATTAACGGAATGTGCCATGCAGCCATCTCTGGAATTTTGCAACATATAAAAATTTAAATTTTATTAGCGTGAACAGTACATATAAGTGGGGTTCATGGATTTACAAAGATAACTATTTTAACCGATTGCTCTAATCGTTGTGTTTAATATAATCGTATGTTTAAATTTTGTTTGCGCACCGAATGAGATCGAAGTAGTTTTGTCGATAGTAATTTGTCGTTGAAAAGTTTGAATCAGACTTGAATAATATTGATGATTTTTGTAAATTATTTATTAGAGTATTACTAAACATACTAGTTTAATAAAGGAAATACCGCATTAAAAATTGTAATACTGTATTGAAAGCTGTGTCATTTAAATGTTCAGTAGTAAGTTTAGTAAATTTGATTAATACCTCACTTTGAGGGTATTCAACTAGTTTTATTTTAATATAAGAATATAAGAAAATGCCTACATTTGTGGTCCTCTTTGTAAACATGTTTAATACATAGTAGTAATCATTCTCCATTTTTCTGCATTACAAAAACTTTAAAAGCAAGAAAGATTCTAAGCTCATTCAAGTAAATCGTCCCTATAGTCCATATCTTTTCAACAAGGAAAAAAACAAATCAAAAATGGTTTTGTGATTCCCTCCATAAATTACCAAAAATAAACACCAACCAAAAAACTAAACAAAAACACACACACAAACCATTTAAGATCTTGCATAGTGCCAGGGCCGGTCCGTTAATTTTGAGGGCCCTATGCGAAAAATAAAATTGGGCCTCTAATTTTTTTTTTAGTAATGGACTTATAAATTATAATGGGTTATTCTTAATGGACTACAATTATTAAATGGGCCATAATAATGGTTTAATAAAAAAGGATAGAAAAGCCTTTCAGAAAAAAAATAAAAAAATTGTAGCTTTCAAGATTCGAACCAGCACCAAATTGAAATAGTGTAAGACTAAAAGGTGAGGGTGCATTGCCAACTTATCTACCATACATTTTTGATTTGTTTTACATAAAATAATATATATTAACATATATAATATATATTGAAAAAATTTCAAACTAAATTTCGGGCTCTATTTTTTTCGAGGCCCTGTGCGGTCGCACACCCCGCACCCCTTTAGAACCGTGCCTGCATAGTGCATACTATAAAAGCTTCCCATTCTCCCTATTTCAAACATCACACAATCATACTAAAATACACACACAAACACACTAAACATGAATTTTGTCAACAAACAGAACAAAGCAATACCATGAAATATTATTATTTTTTATTCACTTTCTTACTCTTTTTCCCATTATTCACGTCTGTCATAACCACCACCGCCACCCACCGGAGAAATCTCCACCAGCCGTTATTACCGGTTGGTCCAACACCACCACCATTACCACCGTCACCACCACCACCCACCACCACCACCGACAATCCATTCTTTCACCAAACCCAAAATGGCCAAACCCCAAATGCATCACCACCACCACCGGCGGCGGGCAGCGCCGCTGCCAACACCACCGCTGCTACCCACCCGATTGCCCCACAACCCGCCGCAAAACCAGCCAAAAATATAGCAGTAGTGATTTCAGTTGGGATAGTGACACTTGGTATGCTGTCAGCATTAGCTTTCTTTATATACAAACATAAATCAAAACAACAAACTGATTCCAGAAAGCTAATGAACACAAACAGTTTTCAGGATCGAGAATCGAGAAACTTGCCACCGTCATCTTTTCTTTATATCGGAACCGTTGAACCATCAAGAACAACAACAACAACGAGTGAATACACAACAACAATTACTGATGGGTCACCTTATAATAAATTAAATTCAATTAAAAGATCTGATAGGTACAGACCAAGTCCAGAATTACAACCACTTCCACCGTTAACTAAACCCCAACCGCCACCGCCGCCGCCGGTGATGTCATCTTCTGATGAAGAAGAAGAATATGAAGAAAGTAACGATTTTTATACACCTCATGGATCAACTGCAAGTACTGATGATGGGTTTTCTATTCGGGGTTTAAATAAACGAAACCATCGAAAAAATTATAGTTCTAATCCTCATTCAAAAAGAACTTCACCAAGATCAAGACTTTCGATTTCATCTTCGCCGGATACACCGTCTGAGAATTATTTTCCGGCGGATTCACCGGCGAATGAGTCACAACTAACGATAACAAATGGACCCAGAAGAGCAAAATTTTCTGCACCGCCACCTGGAGCTGACATGACACGTTTGCATTCTGATGATTCTGGACAGAAATCTAGGATTCCGGTGCCGCCGCCTCCGCCGTTGACGGTGGGACCCTTTTCAGGTAAGAGGGTATCAGTGGCTGCTTATAAACAACAATTGGTGAAAACGGAATCAATGAGTCCTCGTGCTAAAGTGATTCCCAAGATTGTGAAAACGATGTCGTTTGAAGATGTAAAGAATGATGAATTTGAAGAGAATGATGGTTCGAAACCACCGAAGTTGAAGCCTCTACATTGGGATAAAGTTCGAGCTACTTCGGATCGAGCCACTGTTTGGGACCAGTTGAAATCAAGCTCGTTTCAGTAAGTATACAATTTGCTTACTTATATACTAACATTTTATCACATACTTACTTACATTTTGGTGTATAGTTAATTAGTTACAGTATGTAACATGTTGCATCAAATGTGAACAAGTAAAAATGTGTTACATATTAATGTTTCAAATTCGGGATTAGTATAGATATATTGGTAAAATTCGAAATAGTTTGTATACAATTGAGAGAAAGTAGATTTTTTGGGTGTATTTAATACTTTTGTTAACCGGTTCAGAGGTTATTGTTGCCAAATTTTATGAATTTCAATGTGTTTTTTGTAGTTTGAATGAGGATATAATGGAGTCACTTTTTGGATGCAATTCTGGTGGTTCAACAAAGAAAGAAGATGGTTGGAACTCGGTTGTAACTCCCGCAATTAAGGAGAACAGAGTGTTGGACCCAAAGAAGTCTCAAAATATAGCCATACTTTTGAAAGCATTAAATGTAACACAGGAGGTTGTATCAGAAGCACTTCTAGAAGGTAACTGACAGTTTATTTGGTCTTATGTGACACGAAATTGGAAGTTTCTAATGGAAACTTGCTATATTGTATTTAATTAAGGAAAATGTCAAATGGGGTTGACCATTTTGGTCTATCTGAACAGGAAGTCCAAACAGTTTGGGCGCCGAACTCTTAGAAACGCTAGTAAAAATGGCTCCAACAAAAGAAGAAGAGATAAAACTTAAAGATTACAGAGGTGATATATCAAAATTAGGTTCTGCAGAAAGATTCGTGAAGGGAATTCTCGATATCCCATCTGCATTTAAAAGAGTTGAAGCCATGCTTTACCGAGCGAACTTTGATAATGAAGTAAACTACTTGAGGTCTTCTTTTCAGACATTAGAGGTATACTGGAATGTGGATATTCAATTGTTCGTTAAATAGAATCTTTATGAGTTTCTTGTAGTTTGTAGCTGATGATAAATTTTATATCCCAATTACTTGCAGGCTGCAAGTGAAGAATTAAAGAATGGTCGGTTATTCCTTAAACTCCTTGAAGCTGTTTTACGAACAGGAAACCGCATGAATGTTGGCACGAATCGTGGTGAAGCTACAGCTTTCAAACTAGACACCCTTTTAAAACTAGTGGATATAAAGGGTACAGATGGAAAAACTACGTTGCTCCATTTTGTAGTGCAAGAAATTATTCGATCAGAAGGTATAGATTCAAATATTAATAGTGAATCATATCCCGCATTCAATGAAGGAACTTTCAAGAAACAAGGATTACAAATTGTGGATGCTTTAAGACGGGAATTAAGCCATATCAAGAAAGCAGCAGGAATGGATTCAGATGTTTTGTGTGGTTATGTGGCGAAACTTGAAATGGGGTTGCAGAAAATTCAATCAGTAGTTCATGAGACACAAGAAAACAGAGGAAACTTTTTTGGGTCAATGAGAGTTTTTGTTAAAGAAGCCGAATCAGAACTTGTGAAGATCAAGATTGATAAAAAGAAGGCGTTGGCAGCTGTTAAAGAGGTGACTGAGTATTTTCATGGTGATACTGTGAAAGAAGGTGTGTACCCTTTAAGAATCTTTACAATTGTAAGAGATTTTTTGGGTATATTAGATCATGTTTGCAAGGAGGTTGGGCAAATGCAAGATAGAGTACTGGTGGGGTCAGCTAGATCCTTTAGAGTTCCTACTAGTGCACCGTTACCAGTTATGACCAGATATAATGTGCGCCGTAATAGTAGTAGTTCAGATGAAGAAAGCTCGTATTCATCTCCAAGATAAGATCTTGAAAGAAAGTTCATCGTTTAATGTACAAAAGTAGGCTTGTTTACCTTCTTATTATACACTTGAACAAATCGAATATAAAAAAATCTGCTTGAAGAAGGTATTGGGAGGTCTAAAACTCGGGATTTGTAGGATCTTGGAATGAGGTATACATTACAAAGTTGTATTTAAGGTAGTCTTATTTGTTTACACACGACGGTACAAGGATACGGATACTTATTTAAGAGTAACATGTTTTAGTTGAATTTTGGAAGATCATTATTACATCAAAAGGTAAATTCTTTATGTTTTTGTGTTTCTTGTGGGATTGTTGTACCAAAATTTTGGATATTGTCCCTTTTAATGTCTTCCATAGTACACGCATCCTTCTAATGAATTGCAATTCCAGCATTTATAGAGCACTTGGTATTGCACTTGATGTTTTTACTGAAGCAATTTATATTTCACCCAACAATGTTACTTTTAAGTAACCGAACATGCAAAGACTACACTCAAGCCTGACCTGAAAATTACAAAAGAAACTCGATATGATATATCGAGGACCAGCTGTAACAGTCGCCCATCGTGGCTTATTTAGGCTCAACTCAAAGGGTGGTCGTTACAGGTCGAAAAGTCATTTTAGGAAACTTGACCCTACTTAGGCAGGATATTTATGTTGAGGGGGCAAAAAAATTTTCCTTTTTTTGGTTTTTTTTTTCTACTTTTTTAAGGGGGTAAACAATTTAAAAATGTTAATATTACCTCTTAAATAATTTTTTTTAACATGATTTGAAATTATTTAGGGGTCCGCCCCTGCCTACTTCAATACCTTTCATTTCTGATTTTGCTTTTTTCTGTATCCATGTCAATGTATGTCAAATGAATGTTTTACCTGTTATAACAACTACATCATGACCGCTGGTTTTGAGGTAAACTAATAACTAAAAATAAGAAATAAAAGTTCTTCTGGTATAAAATAGACGTGCATGTAATATTCATACTGTTGTGCTAATGATAACATAAATAGACATGCATGTAATATTCATACAGTTGTGCTAATGATAACATTCATACAATTTTTTCTTTTTACATGTTTAATATCAACTGTTTCATATATACTAAATCAACCTGTTAGGACCACGCAAGCTTTATTCTCTGTCAATTTGGATTCTATGGTCTCTGGCAATCTTTTTTTTTTTTTTTTTTGGGGACAATTCTATACACAGATATGTCAAGTAACAAATATATAGGATTTGTACGAAATTTATTAATTGAATAACCAAAAATGCCACTGTGAAACAACATCGAGTTTATTTTCATGCCTTCAATGTCTTCCAAAATGGACAAAGGGCTGTGGTTTAAGAGTATATCATAATTTACAGGAAAAGCAACAACATCACGATGAAATACTCATACTTTATTCAAAGGGTGTAAAAAATCAAGGCTGGTTTCTCATATTAACCGAATTCAAATAGGAAAAGTCCCCAAAACTGACAAACAAATCAACAAAATGCCAAGAATGGAGCAATGAAGATGGTGACTTTATGTGGTCTTCCTTTTAACATTCTGAACAATCACCTCATAATAGAATGGATAAAAAAACCACTATATTTTCTATGAAGCACTGCAATAAAAGAAATAAAACCATATAATTTCTGTTTATATAACTCCCTTTAACTTGTATGATTAATAGCATTGATGAAATATAGTCAAAGCTAGTACTCCCTGTTTCAATGGCAGGGATTGTTGGTTCTAACATTAGGTGACTGTCATTTCTAAATGCTATTCTGTCTGCTAATCAAGTCAAAACTACTCTCCCATGAGAAGTGTTGCTTTTGAAGATCACTTTATCTGGTCTCTGTTGGACTTATTGATAAGATTCTGTTACGGACCACTTGGGTGATTTACATTAGCTAATTAGGAATTTTAGGTCTACTCTAGTCTCACCCAGTCTTGTACAATGAACCTAAACAAAGTTGGTGTTTCGAATGTCAATCAACTACAAGATACAAACTTCACATTGAAGAAAGGGAATACTGTAAAGTTGCGATTTCTGCTTTAATAAAAGAATAAGGTAAAAAGTAAATCCATAACACTGGAGAGATATAAGAGTGGAACAAGAAACTCCAAATGTGCTTTCAAGTAAAAGAGACATATCCTCACTTTGATATATTCCAACTTCGTCATACCTTTTTATCATAGTCTTGTCTTTAAGTTCTAAAGGAGTCGCAGTTAGTTACCAGGTAATTATATTATGTAAATAACAGTATCATGTTAGATGCTTTTATGGGTCAGCTTGGAATCTCTTACTCAATAGTTTGGTTTGTCTGTACTAAGATAACAGGATGGCAATATATTAAGAAACAAAATGAGATTATGCAATTATTGTATCGGATATAATTTGTTAGGACTAAATACACTTTATTCTAATATATGATTATAGATAAGATGAGACTTGAACTTTTTAACCATTTTCTGTTGAAAAGAAACCACTTCCATATTAGAAAAGTCAATGTAAAACTCGAATTACAAGTAAAAGAAACTTTACAAGATCAAATTCAAATAACGCACTTCTAAATTCTAAGCAAGCAATCTAAAGTAGTTAATGAAGAACCAAACACACAGCTCAAAGCTCTTGTGCACCGAGAGATTCATTATCCTGATAAAGATGGATCAAAGGGTACCTGTTAAATTTATATCTTGATAGAAAGAATAAGCTTCTAGAGCTAATTACGTTTCAGCAAGCTATCTGCTTTCAATCAACCGGAATCATCTTCAAGATCAAAGCAATCAGCAAGCTCAAAAAAGCGGTCAAAATGCTATAGTACCGGGTAGATTGCATTTGGTTGTGCACGGGTAGAATGCTATAGTACCGGTCTTGTATTTCAAGTTTGGAATGACTCGACAGAATAGATCTCACACACTTGAGGTTATTGGTTGATATGTAGAAGAAGCCGGGTAGAATGCATTTGGTTGTGCACGGGTATCGGTTGATAGGTTTTGGTTCAACGATTGAGTGGATCTTCTAAAGGTACCAGTTGGAATCTACAAGTGATGTTTGGAGATAGTTGATCTTGTAAGCCCTAGTGAGCTTTTGAGATATTGTTGATAGTTTCAAGAACTCTTGGAGTTTATCGAAGCTAGTGGGAGTTTGGCAACTAGTGAGAGGTTTGAAGGCTGATGTGCAACTTATATAGTCTCAGTCAATGTTTTGAAAACCGGTTTTTAAGTCGGACTGGTCGACCCTCCGGTTCCGGTCGGACCAGTATTTGACTTTTTCTTGACTTTTTGAGTTTGTACGATTTTTTATGACTTTTTGTATATTTTTTATTTACTGTTCTTGACTTTTTATGACTTTATTAGGACAAACCCCTTTTGAAAGTTTGTCAACAAATAGATGTAAAAAAAAATACACAAATTAAAAGAAAAAACGGTGACTTAGTCCATACTACGAGTGAAAATATTTGACATTTCAAAATTCATATCTCAAACTTTTAAAACTACAATTATAAATTATAATATTTGAAATGAAACATATAATGGCTATGAACTTATTATAGAATTATCAAAATAATCATTAAAAAAACTATTTAAAAAATTATTAAAATAACCATTTACAAACAAGTAATAAAATATTAATTAATACAACTCTAACAAAAAGTTATGGCTTGATGAGTTGGCAATCAAATTATTTAATAAGCATAAGGTCAAAAGTTCAAATCATAGGGTAAACAATTTTATTGCGTTTATTTTCATTTAGTGTTAAAGTTGTCCCACATTGGTGGTAAGACAAACCAAAGCCAACCATAGCCTCCTATATATTCCAAGCCATACACACAACTAATTTCAACTTGATTATGGTTGACTTACCAATTTGGAACGTTAACCTACGTTGTTTCGATTTAAAAAAAAAACAAAAACAAAATATATATATATATATTGAAAAGCGGTTCGAACCGGCCGGTTCCCGGTTTGACCGCCGGTCGTTCACTAAGTCAACATTGGCAAAAAACCGGTTTAAAATGGGCCGGTTTGTTTTCAAAATCCGATCGGACCGGTTTTCATAATATTGGTCTCAGTTTCTACGGGTTTAGTGTGAGGATTCCGAGTTACACTAGAGCATTTAGACCTTAACATTTAGACTCTCCAATGGCAAGTTTTTGCGACTGACCAGGTATTATGAAGGTGAGTCTTCTAAGAGAGCCGCGATTATTATTTTAATTCGTACAGTTGGAGCGAGCTGAGTGGGAAAAGATGTGTTCATAGAAACTGTAGTTGCATTTCAGGTCAGTGTACCAGTAGGAAAGGAATTTGGAAGAAGTGGGTTTTCAAGGCTGTAATTGCATTCTCATAAGTAACTTTGATGATGATCTACGTGTTGATTTTATCGATGATTTCAATTTTCAAGTGGGAAATCAAACCAAGATCCAATTGTACCCTATAGCCCAGTCTAACTGCAGCCTAAGTTTGAGTGCTTGGCCCAGTTACAAGTGAAATTGAAATCAAACCTGGAGTCAACTATTTTTTTTTTCCTTTTTGCAATTTTAACCTCTGAGTTACTCTTCTATTTTTCCCCATTTTAGTTTGTAAACTTGACAGAAATAATGTCGAAGAACATCAATTGGTCTAAGAAGGAAGCAGAGTTTGCTCTTGCGGCACTAATGGAAGTACCGACCCAGTACAAGGCAACGTTAGAGCTCAATGTTTTAGGGTACCTACCCGATCATTTCAAATGATTATTAACTTGGCCCTCGTACTCTCTTAAGTAAAGTTTGGTCTGGCAACACTTTTTTTCAGTTTCCTAGACTTGTACTGTTTCTAATTTAAACGATTCTAGTTGATTGTAAGCTTTGGAATTGATATTGCGTGAATTTCGACCCATATTGAGTAAAAATAGTCTAAATCTTGTACGTTTTGGGCGGAACCCAGTACAAGGCAACTTCAGACTCGTTTCAAGGAAGGTCTACAACGGTCAAAACAAGTTACCGTGGAGATTCGACTTCCGGTAACCAAGTGATTGATTGACTGATTGTTCTCTGAAAATATAACTACAAGTTAAGAGAATGTTTGAAAAAAATTATATCTATTAGTACGTACTCAATTCTCAAATATGTAAAATAGTCATTGTTAAGAGAATTAACACCTCAATCATCCTCGCAAACATCTTGAAAAATTTAGTGAGCTTGAATCGTAATAATCTCTTAAAAAACAAGGTGGTATATTTTCTAAAACAATATCATTATTATATATTACAAATATACATGTATTACAAATCTTTTCCACATTAATTGACTCTTTGCGAAATGTGAATAACGACAAATGCTTTGAGTACTCCACTATAGAGTCTACAGGCCCTTTTGTTGCCCTCTTTCAATTGCCATGATAGATACTTATGAGGGCAAATGAAAATGACTCAAGAAGAGCACTTTAAAGATGTTACAAATTGTTGATAAGACCATACACTTTTTGCTAACCGTATATTATGCTAAGTGTCAAATACACTATGATTGGAACCGTCCAATTATTTAGAAATGTACAATTGGATGTTTTTATTTGGATATTGATGAATAAACATGAAGGAGAGTTCCTAACCCTAAAACCAATATTTAGACGAACTAAGTTTTCTAAATTTGCACACCGTTAAAGTTTCATCTGAAGTACACAACTGGAAGAAAAACCATGTGTAATATAAACTTTGAAACATACCAAGGATGTCAAACAACCAACAAGCTAGATCTCCAGTTATGTGAAAACTCAAGATGCGATGTTACTTAGTCTGCTACGCGCTTCAATCTCATTGAGATTTCATCTTTTGCACATGTCTTATCATTTGTTTTGAGTTAGTTTACCGAATATTGTCTGTTTTATGTAACATTTCATATAGTACACCTACGTTTTACTTGAAAAAAGAAAGATGAAGATCGACATAATCGTACCATCAAATATATTGGTGAATATATACAAGCTAGTGTCTTAAAATGTAACAAAATCTAAGGTCTAAATCTTATCTTACACACTCATCTATGATTTTCATGATATGGCTTCAAATTCTCCTAACATTCTATCACTTCCAAATCATTATGATTGTGGTCTTGTTGACCTTATGAGCTACAGTGCTTGAACTTTTATTGCTCTTAATTTTTGATATCTCTATGAATCATTGAACATAATATGTAAAATATTAACTTTCTAACAATAATATGTTCTCTATATATCTGGTTGATAATGATTAGATATATAAAAGTTGAATTATAGATTGTTTTTCTAGAACTTAAATTTGATATAATGTATAAATAAAGTGATGCTTAATTACTATGAAGTTCCATGCTAAGCTATTGGGTGATTGCCCTTGGTGATATTGCATTTGGTGGTTTTGGATGTCGCAGTTCTATCTTAGTATATTGGATTTTCACACTTCTTTGGTCGTACCATTGTAAGTGTTAGGGTCGGTTGTGAGTATTGTATTGTTAGAATTAGTTTTGGTCGACACTGCTATGTTGGTGTCGATGTAATTTCTAGCATCTTCCTAGATTTATCTATTTATATAATATATGTTGCCTTTAGTAAAAAAAAGTTAAGACAATATTATTCTGTAATATATGGACGTATCAGTTGTGTTTAGTCACTAATTTTAGCCCATCTTGCTACTTTGTATCAGTTGAAAGCGAAACTTGTGAAGATCAAGATTGTTGAAAAGAAGGCGTTGGCAGCTGTTAAAGAGGGACTGAGTATTTTCATGGTGATACTGTGAAAGAGGGGGTTTACCCTTTAAGAATCTTTACTATTGTAAGAGACTTTTTGGGTATATTAGATCATGTGTGCAAGAGGTTGGGTAAATGCAAGATAGAGTAATGGTCGGTTCAGCTAGATCCTTTAGAGTTCCTTCGAGTGCACCATTACCAGTCATAACCAGATATAACATGCCTCGTTATAGTAGTAGTTCAGATGAAGAAAGCTCGTATTCATCTCCAAGATAAGTTTTGGAAGGAAAGTTTATTGTTAACTGTACAAAAATAGGCCTATTTACCTTCTTATTTTACACATGAACAAATTGAATATCAGAAAATCTGCTTGAAGAAGGTATTGGGAGGTCTAAAACTCGGGATTTGTTTGATCTCGGAATGATGTATAGAATACAAAGTTATATTTAAGGTAGCTTTATTTGTTTGAACACAACGGTACAAGGATACGGAAATTTATTTAAGAGCATCATGTTTTAGTTTGAATTCTGGCAGGTCATTATTTCATCGAAAAGTAAATTCTTTAATGTTTTTGTGTTTCTTGATTCTCTTGTGGGTTGTTGTACCAAAATTTTGGATATTGTCCCTTTTATGTCTTCCATAGTACACTCCCCCTCTAATGAATTGCAATTCCACCATTTATAGAGCACTTGGTATTGCACCTAACAATGGTACTTTAAGTAACCGACCTGGCCGAGACCACTCTCAAGTTTGGCCTGACATTTACAAAACAAAGACGATATAACATGCGCCCATCATGGCTTGGTTAGGCTCACTTCAAAGAGTGGTTATTACCTGTCGAAAGGTCATCTTAGGAAAACTGACCCTACGTCAATACTTTTCATTTTTTTATATTTTATTTCTTTATTATATATTTTTCTTAAAGAACGGCAAACCTACAATCTAATCGGTACAAGATTTATAACCACGATAAATACCTACACTCACTGCTTTATGTGAGGTTTGAACTCACGACCTCTTCGTTGATGGGTTCCTCTCATACTGCCAAATGCCTTTATTAATACCTTTCATCTCTGATGTCTTTTTCTGTATGGATGTCAATGCATGTCAAATGAATGTTTTACCTTATATAACAACTACTTGACCTCTGGTTTTGAGGTAAACAGACGATTAGATTAAAAATTTTAAATAAGAAATAAAGTTTGAGTTATGGTATAAAATAGAAAGGCATGTAATCTGTGCTACACTCATACGGTTTTTTCTTTTTACATATGTGAAATTCAACTTTTGTATTCTCTGTTAGGACCACGAAAACTTTATTCTCTGTCAATTTGGATTCTATGCTCTCTGGCAATCTTTTTGTTTTCTTTTATTTTTCGGGACAAAGATTCATACACCATTATATACACACAAATCTCTAGTAACAGACTAACAAATACATGGGATTTGTATGAAATTTAGTAAGTGGATAACAAAAAAATCCACTATGAAAACACCTCGAATTTATAAAGTCGACACAGGGCTGTGATTTAAGAATTGGATACAAAGCACAGTAGTTTCTACGAGGTACTGCAGTTAAAGAATTAAAACCATATAACTTCTATGGATTACTACTCTGTTGATATGTTCAAAATAACTGCCTTTAACTTTTCTGATTAATAGCAGACGATGAAATAAAGTTAACACTGCATATTATTTTACTTATTAATGGTAGAGATTGTTGATTCTAGTCATAAGAACCACATTCAGGCTACAGTCATTCATAGAATATTATTCTATCTGCTACTTTAAAAGTTTAAACGTAATTAAATCAAACTATTCTTCCATTAGATTCTGTTACGGACCACTTGGGTGATTTACATTAGCTAATAATGAATGTCAGGTCTATTCTAGTCTCACCCAGTTTTGTACAATGATCCTAGACAAAGTTGGTGTTTGAAATGTCCATCAACTACAAATATGGATAATGCAAACTTCACATTAAAGAAAGGGAATACTGTAAAGTTGCTGATTTATTAAATAACAAGGTGAAAAGTAAGTCCATAACACTCTAGAGATAGATGAGTGAACAAGAAACTCCAGAAATGCTTTCAAGTAAAAGAGATATTTAAAAAAATATTCCAACTCTGCAGTACCTTTCTATCGTAGTGTTGTTTTTAAGTCCTAAAGGAGTTGTAGTTAGTTACCAGGTCATCATAATGTGTAGATAACCATATCGTGTTAATGCTTTTATGGGCCAACTTCTAATATCTGCCTCAATAGTTTGGCTAACAAGATGACATTTGTTTAGGACTAAATAGACTTCATTCTAATAAATAATTACAGCTAAGATGAAACTTGAACTTGTTAAGCAGTTTCATTGGAAAAGAAACCACACTTCCATTTTAAATAAAAAAACATCAATGCAAAACTGGAATTACAAGTGAAAGAAGCTTTACAATTTCAAATTTAAATAACACACTTCTAAGTTCTAAGGAAGCAATGTAAGAGAAGTTGAAGAACCACACAAACAGCTCAAAACTGTTGTACACAGAGAGATTCATCATCAAGATACAAGAAATCTATGATTAAGATGTACCTGTTGAATTTATACCTTGATAGAAAGAATAAGCTTCTAGACCTAATTACGTTTCTGCAAGCTAAGAGATCACAACTCAACTAGCTAGCTGCTTTTAATCAACAGGGATCATTTTCAAGATCACAGCAATCGGCATGCACAAAAACCCAGTCAAAATGCTATAGTACCACTGTGTCATTGTTAGCGGTGCTGTATTTGCAAAAGTACCCAAAAACTCAATTATTATGACCTGAAAGACGACCGTTGCACTAAGAACGCTCACAAACACATTGTTGTTCCATATGCCGCTTATAACATCTACTTTCTCCATTTCTCTAGAGTTAACCTCATTGAAAAGCTGCAACATTTCATGACACAAACATCACCATTACAATCTATGCAAATTGCTCAGAAATAATGTATAATGGTGAAAAAACAAGAAGGCGCATTTTAAAGGAAGTTACCTGACAGAAGACAAATGAGTTGAATATCAGTGTGTTGAGGATCAAATCAGAATTGTCTTCATCGAGTTCATAGAATGATTTCCCTTTCGACTGAAGCAGCCATATCACGACAAATTGGTACAGAGACTGCCCGCAGATGTTTCTCCACATAACGTTGCTAATGAAATTTCCTTGCCTTCCAACCGGAGTCCTCTTCATTAGTGCATCATTTGGAGGCTCGGTAGCTAGTGCTAGTGCTCCCAATGTATCCATGATCATATTCACCCACAACAGTTGAACAGCCGTGAGGGGAGTACTACCTAATGTGGTAATAAATAACATTTGAGGACACAAAAAAATAAAGATATAAAAAATAATGATGAAGCAGTGTACCTGTCAAACAAGCTGAGGTGAAGTTGACCATTAAAGCTACAATGTTGACTGTCAGCTGAAACTGTACAAATTTTTGAATGTTAACATAGACCGATCGCCCCCATTTGGCAACAGTCACAATTGTCGAGAAATTATCATCGAGGATGATAACATCGGCACTCTCTTTGGCTACCTGTAGTTTATACATTAAAGTTATAAACTTTACATCTGTCTGCTAAAAATAAGTTAAAACCTTGATAACTTACTTCAGTTCCAGCAATGCCCATTGCAAGCCCGATATCCGCTTCATGGAGTGCAGGGGCATCATTTGTTCCATCACCCGTGACTGCCACAACCTCCCCAAACGTGGTCCGCAAGTGTTTCACCAGTGTATGTTTATCTAGTGGTGAAGATCGAGCCATCACCTATAAAAAGTAACAAAATAAATTAGGTTAATTCATTATCAAGTAAACAATCTACCAACATTTTTATTTTGTTATATAAACCTGAATCTTGGGAATCAGATCATCTAATTCATCCAGACTCTTCTCGCGAAAATCGGGACCTTCAATTGCTATACCATCATCTCTAAGTATTCCACATTCTTTAGCTATCGCCTTTGCAGTATTTATGTTGTCTCCTGTGACCATACGAACAGTTATCCCAGCCGATCGACAAAGAGCAACTGACTCCTTGACACCTGGACGAACAGGATCTTTAATACCCACAATTCCTATACACGTATACCCAAAAGACGGAATGGGATTTTCAGCAGACACACTCATGTCCAGATCTACATATGCAAGACATAACGTTCGAAGAGCTTCACCAGCAAATTGGTCAATCGTACTCTTTAAATGGTTAAGCGAATCCTCTTTAAGTTCAACAACTTCTCCATCTGCATTAACCACTTTATCACAAGCAGCCAATATTATTTCTGAAGCACCTTTACAATGAGCTCTTACACCTCCTTCCGGAAGCTTCAACACCACTCCCATACGTTTCTTTGAAGAGTTAAACGGCTCAACTCTGAGAACCGTAGATGACTGATGCTCAGCTTGAAAATCACCACCAAGCGACAACCCAAACTCCAATATTGCCGCCTCTGTTGGTGTGCCAAGTATCTTACGCTTCCCTTGTTTGTTATGCACAACTTCTCCACCCGTATTATTGAATATCGATTGTAGAAGAATCTTTAACGCTTTATCTGGGATATCAAGTTTTCCTTGTTTGCTTACATCCTTGACATCCAAACAAATGCACGATTTCACAACAGTCATTTTGTTAGTCGTGAGTGTGCCTGTTTTATCACTGCATATACTTGTAGCGGACCCCATAGTCTCACAAGCAGCTAGGTGTCTAACAAGTGCTTTATCATTCATCATTTTCTTCATGGCGAACGCGAGACTCAATGTGACAGCAAGAGGCAGACCCTCTGGGACTGCAACTACAACAATTGTAACAGCAATAGCAAAGTATTCCAACAATTCTAGAGCATCATCACCAGACCAACTCCTTAAACTTCCTACCATGATCTTACGAGTAACCAATTTTTGTACCAAAACTGCAAAAGTCACAATCGCAAAGAAAAGGCCAATCTTTCCAATAATAGTTGCCACTCCATTAAGCTTAACCTGCAGGGGTGTTTCATCATCTCCCCCTTCACTTAGAGTTGCCATAAGTTTTCCCCATTGAGTTCTCATTCCAACTGTCGTAACTAACATTTTGCACGAACCATCTTGAACCTTAGTTCCAGACATTAACCAAGGACTTTCAGCACTCACCATAACCGGTTCACTTTCTCCAGTTAAACTAGATTCATCGATAGAAACTGCAAAACCTGAAAGAAAAAGACCATCTGCTGGGACTTGATCTCCTATCGCAAGATGTACAATATCACCAGGAAGTAAGTCATATATCGACAACTTTTGCCTATACCCGCTTCTTGTAACTTGAATAGATATCTTCTTCTTTTCTTTATCCAAATCCCGAAACTGTAGAGATTGTCGATAATCACTTGTTGCTGTTACAAACACTACAAGCAAGATACTTGAAACAATCCCAAGACCATCATGAGCTCCTGCGGGCCATCCTTCAGTCACTATGCCAACAACCAAAGAAACAAAAGCACACATTACAAGGATCATAAGAGTCATATCATGAAGGGCTTCCCATACAAAAACCCAAAAGCTTCGTTGTGGGCTTTCAGCAAACTTATTGACTCCAAACACTTCTTGTCTACGCGCTAGCCCTTCATTATCAACGAAAAGCCCGTTTGTGGTTGATGTCTTAAGCTTTTCTACAAGACCCTCAACTCCACCATGAAATTTTAGCTTTTTAAGGTCACGGGCTTCAACTAAGGACCCTGCTTCATCAGCACAGATGTCAAAACCAGCTGCTTTTACTTCCTCGGGCACCTGGTAGTCACTGTTTTGTGCTCCTGTGTATGTCGTGTCATGAAAGTAGCATAAAAGCAAAAGATTTATACAATGGATTAAAAAATCAAAAATATTAAGAATGGATGAATTAGAGTCTTAGAGAAATTTCACATTAATTAGCAGGATGAAGAACTTGCCTTGTATAAATTGAAATGCAGCCTTTGACACCAAAACCGCAATCCTCAACTTCTCCTAATCATTCAAGGCAAGATTAGTGAGTCCCTAATTTGTTAAATACTAAGAATAATATAGCTTTAGCTGCAAACGTCAGTTGCAGAATACAAAAAACATGAAGCCTTTGCAAATATATGACCAAATATGACATGATGAGCTTAAAAGTTACTCGTATATCACAAGGTGTAATTGAATAAGGCTTTGATTATCAATTTGTTCAATAATAGAAAAAATGCGAATGCACATCATATTCAATTTCATGTGTAAAGTTAATCAGATCATATAGATTACAATTGGTGTGACTATATATTACTCCTATAAGACCTACATATGGTGTCTTCCAAATCATATAATTTATAAGTCAATTAAAAATGACATGATTTCTCTAAATAAAACTACTTTGTATTCTGGATAAAACATTCACACAACTAATTGTCAATGTAAATCTGTTCCCTAATAGCAATCACCACATGTTTGGTTAGTTTCGAGAAATAATTATTGTTATTATTATATAACAAGAGGGGATAACCTGGTTGGTACGGCGCATAGCAGCAACCTCATTACGCTTGGAGAGGTTGGCTGTGAAACGAAAACGTCGCTTAGGATTCTTAACAACATGACACAAACTTCTCCATTTCTGTAAGACCTCTTCCGAAGAATGTTTTGACTTCACTGCATGGAAGTTTTGATTCAAATAATTTTCCATCACCATTTTGTTCGTGATATCCTATAAACTCTTATTCTTCTTCTTACATATAATTATATATATATATATATATGGATCTCCTTACAAATCAACCTTGTTCAACCAAGGTGAACATTAAATCTATAAATCAGTATGCATTTCTCTTCTTCTCCAAACAACATTGCATTATCATGTACGTAATTTATAAACCTTCATGATTACATTAGAGAAAACAAAAGATTTGGACAATTTTTCTCTAATGTGATTTCGAATTCCTCAAACATCAACGAGGAAAGAAGAAAATAGAAGAAACTTTGTCTTGTTAATCGATGTCCACCAAACAAATCAAAGATCAAAGAGGAAAATGTGATCTGATCAGGTATGGGAATATTGTTGTGTTGTTTTGTTTTGTGAGGGAGGGAGAGAGAGAGAGAGAGAGAGAGAGAGAGAGAGAGGAGGGAAAAGAGCTATGAAGGAGTGTTGTTAGTTTATAACGGTTTCTTTCTTTCTATATCATTACAACAATGTCCCGTAACTTATGGAAACCCAGTGACCATTTTTTGTTTTTCCTTTATTTATTTATTTATTATCTAGTTATTTATTCATTATATTAATCAACTAAGGATCGAATTGTGACAACATTAATCCTTTAGCAAGAAATAAAAAGGAAATTTTTTTTTTTAAGATTATCTTGTTATGATATGGATGTGTAACCATGAAAGTGATTCAACATGACAACATTGATTACTCACAATAAGAACTTTAAGAAATGATGCATTAATCTAGAACTTTCACATAAAGATGAAAGAAAACATATTTTCGATGAATTACAAAGCTAGTGAAAGAGACATAAAATACATAAAACATGTGGCAAATTATATGTAATATTAGGGAATGTTTGGCATTATCAAGAAGTTTAAGCTTTTATTTTTCAAAAGTTGAAGTAAAAATCATTGTTTGAAGTAGATGAAAATATTATGAGTTAAAGTGGAACAACCAACTAACAACAATTAGTAAAAATAAACCTACAACACTCGTGAATCGAGGTTACATCTACAAACAATAAACGTATAAAGAAACCAAGCAAACTAGATAAACATACGAACAATATGACATACGGATATAACGTCGTTATGTCCGATCTCCGAGATCGATTTAGTCCTTTATTATTTTCGAATCAAGGGTTTACGATACATAGGGTATGCTTATGCAGGAAGTACAAAACTTTGTGAACAAGAAAATATCAAATCTGGCGGATCTAAATTCGCCATGTGATCACAGATTTTGCTAGGCGAAGCATGTTCTGATTAAATTTTCACCAACGAGAAATTCTCTTGAAAGAAGAAGGCGTTTCACTACACCAAATACAAAAAATACTTAATGCCAAATGGATATGGCTACTTCATACAATGTCCATTTAGAAAATTGAAATATGGTATGCGCTATAAATGGTTAGCTTTATATTACTCGGTTTTTCGGGTTCGTTTTGTCCGAGTTTTGTAACACCCACTCTTGTGGCTTAGGGGTAATCAGGTAATTTCCCAATTTTTGATATATATATATATATATATTATATTAATGTGTTTATTAGATAGGAAAGTTAGATAAATGTCAAATAGTTAATTGTGTCAGGTAAATTAGTAATAGTTGTAAATTAAAATAGTTGTCGGTAAAATAAAATAACTTGTCTCGCAAAACGGTTTTCAGGTTCCAGACAATAAGCCAAACACGGGATTAAAATTAGCAAGTCTTTGAGTTGGTTGGTGATATAAATCACCTAACTCACCAATTTTCATCTCATTTCACCAATTCATTTCCTTCATTTCTCTTTCAAGTTTCTTTCCAAAAATCACCAACTTAAACATAAATTGAGTGTGTTATTGTATATGCTGTGAATCCTTGTATTACTTGCTATCATCATCAGATTGTTCCTACATTTAATCGTAAGCATTTTTTTGTTGTTGTTATTTTTGGTTATAAACTTGAAATTAGGTTAATCTTTGTAATTGTGTGTAATTTGATGTTTGAAAGATGTTATATGATGTTATATGATGTTTAATAGAGGTTAGAAAGCCTATAGATCGTTAGGAAACTGAGTTTTTGTGTTTTTGAGAAAATTGGTTCGGTTTTGGGGTTTCTGAGTTCATCCTGCGAGTTGACTTTTCTGCGAGTTGACTTTCTGCGAGTTGACTTCTTGCGAGTTGAGTTCCTTCGAACTGAACTGAACTGAACTGCGAGTTGACTTCCTGCGAACTGAAATGAACTGCGAGTTGAGTTCCTGCGAACTGAACTGAACTGCGAGTTGACTTCCTGCGAACTGAACTGAACTGCGAGTTGACTTCCTGCGAACTGAACTGAACTGCGAGTTGACTTCCTGCGAACTGAACTGAACTGAACTGCGAGTTGAGTTCCTGCGAACTGAACTGAACTGCGAGTTGACTTCCTGCGAACTGAACTGAACTGCGAGTTGACTTCCTGCGAACTGAATTGAATTGCGAACTGAACTGAACTGTGAACTCAACTGAACTGTGAACTGAACTGAATTGCGAACTGAACTGAACTGTGAACTGAACTGAACTGCGAACTGAGAATTTTTAGACGTGATTCTGAAAGTTTTGTTTTGCTAAATTCAAAGTGTATAAGTATAACTGAATCGTTATAACTTGATATATATATATTTATAATTGTAGAGTGGTTATAGCTGGTAATTGCTACTTGATAATTGTTTGTCATTTTGTTATTGAGTAGTGAAATGTGTTAAACAATTATGGAAAGAGTTGCTAACTACTTAATTATTATATTCTCAGATCAGCAGAAGACTCAGTAACATAAGATCTCTGAGTGTGGACTGTTGCAGACAGGTGAGTGGATCTGCAACTCATAATTTGAGTTAGTTGTAATGATGTGGTTACAACAAGTAACGTAGACTTGATAGACTGTTTAGTCTGATTTATGATTGTGAATACCTGCTTGTTATGCATATGTGGCCTTCGGGCATCTGTGTATTCAGAGGTCAATTGCGATTGGACTTGGCTACTACTGTGTTCAACACACGTTCCAGATACATGTGTTGTCGCTGGAAAGTGTGTTGTTGTGTTGTAGTGCCAAGTTATCGGCCTATTCTGTATGGGCCTTTACAGATTGTGGTAAGTGTTACTGTGGGCCACCGCGGCTGTAGGGTTCCGCAGTAACCGCCGATCCTCTTGAGTTTATGTGTTTTCGTGCTTAATGCAAACAGATTGTTATGCTAAGTTGAATTATTAGTTGTACATTCATTCACTTAGCTTCATGCTAATCCCACCATTTCTCTTCCTGCATGTTATGTTTAAGATTGTGGGTTAAGCAGGAAGATGGTTTTTGAAGAATGTTTGACACGTGCTCTAACTCTGATATATTTATGAATGTTTTGTAAATTAATATGTACATGGATTTTGTATAACAATTATAAGTGTTTTGTTTCGTAAATAGTTAAATGTTATAAATTCGCGAAATTTTATGGTCTTTTCTGTAATATATAATATAATATTATTTTATCCATCGCTTCCGAGTCAAATGACAGATTTAACCCTGAGGTAAATTTAAAGGGTGTTATAGTTTTGTGATATAGCTTCGGATTATTCGGGTTCAATTTATAGGTTCGAGTTGTACGTTGTGATTATTTGAGTATGGTTTTAATATTCTAACCGTTTTAGTTAAGAAACTTATTTAAACTATTGTATGGAAATAGGTTAAGTGTAGCCATGTTTATGATTCATAATGTACATATTCACATTTAGATACCACTACTAATTTTATAAGTATGAACTACGGAGAATAAAAGTTCATATAACAAAAAAGAAGTTAATAATGATGTATATTTATCTCAATCACATGCTAAAACTCATACGTCAAATAACTGAAATTAATAACTATTATCAATATAATTTCTTATTAAAATAGAGTGAGGTTCAGAAGAGCAGTCCTTAATTAAAGAAAAGAAAAAGCAAGCTTTGGATCAATCAAAAAGCGTTTCTTAATATTACCCATTTACTTTACTTATAATGTATTTTTCTTCTCTCTCATTTCTTCTTCATTTACACTCTACCCCCACCACCAACTCCCACAACCTACCACCAGACGCCGACCGGTGCCGCAAGCTACCGGCCACCGCCGGAACCCGACCATTTCTTTTATCTTTTTTCAATTTTTTTCAGTACAAATTCTTTTTTCAATTTGTCTTTTGCTAAAAAAATTTCTTAAAATGTTTATTTTTTTTCAAATTCTTTTTTCATATTTTTTGTTTGTATTTGTATATTTTTTTTGTATACTGCATTTTGATGTTTTTACAACATTTTGTATATATCGCATGTCATTTTGATGTTTGTTATTGAATTTTATATATACATCATGTTTTGTTGATAGATAAAACACCAAATCTACAGTAAATATAAAATGCAGTAATAAAATCAGTACACAAATATCAAAATGCAGAAAAAATTAAAACAAATGCATTATAAACATCACAGCATGATCTAGTACCAACTACTAAAATAAAAATAGTGCAACGAAACTTAAAATCCATAAACATAAATATAACATGAATACAATAATTTAACATAATTTACATTTATGAAGTAGATATGGAAAAATGACATACTACTACATATTAAAATGAAAAATCGAACAAGCATCATCTTTGAGCTCTAGTGTGTGAGTGAGTTTGAATGAGAGAAGAAGTATGAGTGTGTGTTTGAATTATTTAGCCTTTTTAATAAATATGAAAAAAAGATGTTTTTGTCAAGAAATGAAAGATGGAGATGCATGTGACATGACAACTTTCTATTCTTTCAATAATTAAATATCACTTAAATCTCTAGTGTTTGATCTATTTACAAATAAAACCCCGCACGCCCCCAAGAACTTTTTGGACCATAGATGATTAATTTTGAATGGGCAACTCTCCCTTCTCTCCATATGGAGGCCGTCTTCTTAATCCTAAATCAGTGAAAGTCATCCTTAAAAATTATGAAAAGGTAAGAAACATGTGTGAACTTGAAGAAGATTATTTCACAAACCTGAAAAATATACCTGAACGTTCGTGGCAAGAAAGGGTTAAAACTCAATTACGTATGGATAAGGAATTATGCGATCAAACGGTGCATCATCAATTTTTTAATGCTCTAATCGAACACGTTGTGCAACTCACACCAAATTTTCGTCAACGTTAATTATATTTTTTTCAATAAATGTAATGTTTTTTATTATTGTAATGTTTTTTTTTAGGAAATGTAATGTTTTTATTTTAATGTAATGTATTTTAATTATTGTGTATTAAATATGTAAATTAAATAATTTGTGGGGCTTAGAAATAAAAATTTATAGTAACTGATGACAATGTTCAGTTAGTTGTTAGTCAGTTTTGAAAAAAGCTAAGGCGATGCTAATAGCAATGTTCGATCAGTTGTTAGTCAGTTTTAAAAAAATTGACATAATATTGAATTAATATAAATTGATCTGTTAATTTCAGTCACGAATAAGGGAGACCTCGAGTCCAAAACAAATAAAACGTGATTGAAAGCGGGCATCAGAGACCCGACCCAATACGACGCGGGTCCATCTATCGACTGGATACCCCGAGGCATCAACCTCCATTTCTTGTGTCCATCTCCTACATCGTTCTCTCTCTTTCTAACACACACAAAAGAGAACGTCAACGACCATGAGCACTGGACCAGGACTCTTCTCCGATATCGGCAAGAAAGCCAAAGGTTCCTTTTCATTTCTCATCTAAAGCTCTGTATACTTCATTGCGTCAATCAATTGATCCTGATATATAATTATGTATATGAATATGTAACCTATCGTGTATGAGAAATTTTCGATGTGTTTTTAATTTACTTGTAGATCTGCTCACCAGAGATTACATATCGGATCATAAGTTTTCTGTTTCAACCAGCAGTGCTACCGGAATTGTATGTTTCGATTTCACCTTTTTCATTCAATCATTTTCATTTATGATACTGTTATGTTTATGAAATGTGGCGCATAGATTTGATTTGAGCTATTTGTTAGGGATCTATAGTTATTACTTTAGATATGTTACATTTTGACTATCACTGTTATATGTGATATGTGTTGTTAATAGATTGATTCATTAATTAGAACTAGACTATGATGATTTGAAGTTCTATTAACTTGCATATTTGTAAACATATTATATGATAATAAATATAATATAAAACTAAACTTCAGTTGGCTTCCTCAGGAGTGATAAAAACGAAAATAATCACTGATCTACTTATTGATGTTATTTCATGTACCGCTGCTATTGCTTGAGCTTAACTCTTCGGTGAACAACACTTCTAGTTTAGGTTATATCATGTGTACGACAAGGTTAATTAGAAAAAAAAAGTATAGCAGTGGAGTTTGCACTGGATAGAGATGGTGTTCCATTAGTATGTGCACTGAATGATAGTCTGTGGTGGAGATTTCTTCGTTCTAATACTAGATTATAAGATGCTTATAGTACTTATAGAAGAAGAATTGAGGAAAGGTGACTGCCATGCTACACATTATAATCTCTGTAGAAGAAATAAATAAAATGAATGTTAGTTGACTAGTAGAATTATCCTTTAAGTAACTAGTAAAGACAAGCACACTTCAATGAACGTTCCATAGATGTTCTCATATTATGATTCAATAAAATGCTGTCTTGTAAGACTTACAAATGAGAAAAACTATGAGTAGGTGATCACATTACCTGTAGACTAGTTAGGACAAAGATGTGAGATACCATGGCCTTAAACAACTTACAAAGAAGAAAACTTATGAGTACATGATCTCATTACCTGTAGACTAGTTGGGACAAAGGTCTAAGATACCATGGCCTTAAAAATCTTATTAATATTTAACTTCATCAAACATCAACATGATATGATTCAACTCAATGTCATTCGGTGCATGTTTAAATAAATAATTGTGCACCATGTTTAGTTGTTGCATGAGTAGTTGGTGCTTTTTCTGTGCGTATTGCTGACCAGCTGTCTCATTAGATAGAAATTGAATGACACATTGTTTCATGTAAATCCATCAATAATTGTATATGGGCAAGCGTAGACTTGTGTTGCTATATCTGTTCCTCTGTACTCTGCTTATATAGCTGCCAAAGATAACAGTTTGGTACCATGGTCTCACAGATCAGTGTCACTATAGCCATTGTTAAACATACACTTCACATACTCGAAATTGTCTAATTGCTTACGGGTGTTTCTTGTGGATTTTGCATATACCAAAACAATCACACTGATTGCTAAGAAATATCAAGCATAGGTATTATTAAGTAGATTAGACTACCTACCAGCTGTTAATACATCGTGGAATCTTTAATATCTTTCTCTTTATGATCGAACATTTGATGTTGGGCTCTATTGATGTTGATCCAAATTTATTCAGCAAATCTTTGGAATACTTATGTAGTTGAAGAAATATTCCTTCTTGAACCCTATCAACTTCTAGGCCAAGGAAGTTCATAGTTGCCCAAGTAATTTCATCTGAAAGCAATTTTCTTCTGCCTCAAAACTTTTTTCTGTAGAGTTGTTTTGATTATACTAATCCGGCAAATTTCCATTTATTATTGTTGAAAAAGAAACTAGAATCAACGTGTGCCATTAAAAGATCACTTTAGTCAGAATCTTACCAGTCTTACCATTAATACCTCTCTGGACTTTTGAATGAGTTCCCAAATCTGGTTTTGTTTTAATGCAACGATTCTCATTTGTTATTTTAGTACACTTTCAATTTCAAGACGCCTCCTCAAAGGTCGTAGGTTCTTTTGCTTTAAAAACATTGGCGTACCCTGGATTTGGGTTTTGGGTTTTCGTTAACATTTTTAGTTGAGATGTGCAGAAGTCATACTTCCACATGTCTACGATGACCTCCACAAGTTCGTTAGTGGGAGGCCTAGGATCACTGAGTTTCCACCCTTCAGTGACTGTCATATTCCATAAACACAAAAATACATAGCATACACATCATAAACATGGAAATAAATAATTGGATTCATGTTTCAATAGTTTCCAAATGGTTAAAGAATATTATAACTTTTGTTAACGATTCTTCTTTTAGGCCGGTTTGTCGCTATTTGTTGGCACATGTAAATTTTTGTGCCATGTTCGACATTTTCGAAGGTACTGGGTAACTCATGAAGTCATGTGAGCTATATTCTCCCCTGTTGTCTATGCTTATGCAAGAATTTCTTCGTTGTCTCTTGTAACTCTAAACTCTGATTTGGCTACCTGTATTCTTCCTATGGCAACTTGAATTCTTTATATGGAAACTTGAGTGTATTTCCATATTTAACACCTTGGACGAAATTGTTTCAGTTCTCACTGGAATTAAGGGATGTCCCTTGAGCAATAATATCATCATCATCATCATCATCGTTGTATCTAGTGCGGTACTATAAGACGATCACATAGACAGTAATCAAGTATTATAAGACAATCATAATATGCTATAAGCAAGGCTGTAAAACTCACTAGGCGTTACACGAGCGGTTGGGAACCTTGTAGCAAGTAATCAGCCTTGGCGGGGAGTATTCAGATTGGAATTTTTTATTATAAACAATAAAATTCGAAATTGTATGTGTTGATATAGAGTAAAAACTTAATCATAACTGTTTAGAAATATAAACATAATAGTTTAAATACTTCACTCATAAATATAAATATTAAGTAGTTATTAGGGGGGAAAAAGTTTGACCGAGGTTGACCAAGTAATCCGAGTTTTGCCAGCTTGAGTAATCTGAGTTTTGACCGAGTTTTGAAGCAGCCGAGTAACAAATCTTATTCAGTCCAAATCGCCCGGGACCATGACCGAGTCACAATTACTTGTCGAGTACTCGGCCAAGTAATCCGAGTTTTACAATACATAAAGCAGCAGTTATTATCTCCAATCTTCATTTTTTCTTCTTATCCTTGTTTTTTCTTCCATATTATTCATGTTTTCCCTTCGTCAAATATGCGCCAACCGTTGCTTGATTTATTATGCTAATTACTTGACTGAATCTTGGATTAGCTCTTTGAAGCGTCCCAATTTGTTTCCCTTTTCTCATTAGTGTAAGAACATTTATACATGCTAGCTTTATCATTGACCTTTTGTGAGATGATCAGAAGAGTAGCTGTTAGCAATTGTTATGAATGTTTATATATCCTGGTTAAGCAATCTAATCGAAATAATCAGTATCTATTTCTTAGTGTATCATAGGATGATGATCTCATTACTTCCGCCATGCCTTCTTAACGGAATGATACCTGAAATTAGTCATCCTTCTAATTTTTTTTTGCCCTAAGATATCCGAAAACGAAATAATGGTGGCTCTTTCTCTGGTGCTTGCATATAATTAGTTATTTTAGATGTCTACCGAAACAAATGAAGTCTCCTCCACTTCTGTCTTGCCCATAAAATCTAATGAAATAGAAGTGTATTACTAAAAAGTTAGTATTCATTAAAGTGACTTCATTGCAGGTCAAAAAGGTGGTTTAAAAAGCTTAGTTCATAATTTTAAAAGCTTGAAGTTTATCATGATATGAATACAATTACGCCAGGTAACTGATACTTAGATAAATAAATGCAAAACAAGAAAACAACATCCCACTTATTGAAGAGTAAAAATTACTAAGATATACATTACTAAGGAAAAAAATTAGGCCAGGCCCTTGTATTGATAATACGAAGAATAAATAAGAACGTGGAAGGGCTAAGAGATTTAAAGAACAAAAACATTCTTCTCTCTTTAACAGTTGTAGACGCTACATAATTTTCGTCCACTGAACTAATTATTGAACTTGTTATTCCTGATTAAGTAAACTAGAAATGCTTCTTAAGTAAAATTGTCTAACTAATCAAATATATACAATCAATGTCTTGTCATCTCTCAGCTCAAGATTTTTTGTGTTATATCAATCTTCTATTGTTTCATTGCAGGCACTTACATCATCTGCAACAAAGAAAGGTGGTCTATCATCAGGAGATGTGGGAGCAGTGTACAAATACAAGAACACATTGATTGATATCAAACTTGACACAGAATCAAATGTATGCTCTTTACTGCGTTTCATTTTGAGACACTAACACATGTAAAATTTATCTTAGAATATCCTATTCGTTTGGCAGATTGCTACTACATTAACAATCACTGATATTGTGCCTTCAACAAAGACGATTGCCTCATTCAAACTGCCTAATTTCAAATCTGGCAAGGTACATGCCCAATACTTTCACAATACGTTTCTTTTATCTAACCATTTTTGGTTACGGTTGGTTGATATCACACTAAAGTCATAGTATGCGTTGTTTGCAGGTTGAGGTTCAATACTTTCATTACCATGCTTCTTTGACATCAGCAGTTGCTTTGACCGAAACCCCCACAGTCGATTTTTCAGCTACCATAGGCACTCCAACATTTGTTATTGGTGCAGAGGCAGGTTATGAGTCTTCATCTGGTACATTAACCAAGTACACTGCTGGCATCAGCGTCAATAAACCAGATTCTAGTGCTTCCATAGTCTTGTAAGCAATTTAAGAATAAGACATCTGGAGGTGGCAAACTGGGCAGGTCGGGTAACGGGTTGAGTTGACCTAAACACTTTCTGTTCTAAACCTTTTTATAATTAATAAACAATTAGTGTGTTAAAATATGATTACAAAAACGTATATGCAGTATTATATAAATACCAATTTAGTTTATTTAATAGAATGACTTAGGAGGTTTAATGCGTTTTAATGCACCTTCAGCAACTTTGACCCTTTTGAAATGTTTCCTTTTTATTAATGTTCCCCTGTTTGTTAGAGGTTATTTATGTAACCGGAGTCGACCCTTTTGTTCGTAAATGGGTCTAAACTGTCACCTCTAATCACATTTTAGCCTTCTATGAGTATATTCTTAATTTTTGTCCACCATTTGTATTATAAAGTAATTATGTGAAATTGATATCAATTTTTAGGGGTGACAAAGGAGACACTATAAGGGCATCATATATACACCATCTGGATGCGTCAAAAAAGAGTGGTGCTGTAGGTGAGATAACCAGAAGGTTTTCAACAAATGAGAACACTTTCACAGTCGGAGGGTCTTATGCAGTGGATAGTCTCACATTGGTCAAAGCTAAGCTCAACAACCACGGGAAGCTAGGTGCACTGTTGCAGCATGAGATCATTCCCAAATCACTCGTCACCATGTCTAGTGAGCTGGATACCAGAGCCTTGGACAGAACCCCCAAATTTGGTTTGGCTCTTGCTCTCAAACCTTGATCACAAGTGGGATAATATGCCTTGTTGATTCTTTGAAGCTTTTTCTTACGACTAGATAGCCCGTTGAAGGGAGCATTCAATCAATAAGTAGTCCCTTGTTTTACATTTACTGGGTTTTCCAGGTGAACTACTTGAACACAGAGGTCGTTTTACTGTCTATTCTTTGTGGTAATATTTTTGGATTTCTGTTACAGAAATGTGTATGCATATTTTGTTGTTTGTGGTGCTAGCATGGCTTCTTTTTTAAGATGATTTAAGTTCTAGGTAATATCTAACCTGTCACCTACTGACTTTTTGTTATCAATGATTGTAACAACTAATAGGATGCATTAAATTAAGAAAAAAATTCAACTTAAAATTCTTGTTCCAAATAATCACAAGTTGAATGTACTAAACTAGTGCACTTCGTATCATAAGTAAGATCATTTAGTGCAGTTTATTGAATTTGTATCCGTTACTTGTTTATATATTGCTTTTATGCCCATTCATATAAACCTAGCTTGCATTTGTTTATTGAATTATATAAAGAGTATTTAGTGCTGATTTTTGTCTAGAATGCACCGAATAAATAGATTGTGAGCCTCGAATGGGATCAGAACTCATAACCTCTATATTATTGGATCGCTTTAATTTAATTTTGATTTAATCGAATTTAATTTGATATTATATTATTACGTAACCCAGTTGATTTAAATGTATAGCGACTTTAATTTATTTGCGCTTAAAACACACAAAACACAGTGTGTTTTGTATTGTCGGTATTTATTTATTTCATTAGTTTATAGACTCACATAACATATTTGAGTTTTAAAGTTAATGATATAGTTACATCAGCAAATATAGATGTGTGTTTGGGATAAGAAACATACAAATGTATAGATAAGAAATGTACAAATGATTGGTAAGAAGGAAACTGATAATGGAGTTTGCAAGATTCAACAAGTCTTGAAGCTCAAATATGAAAAATCTCAACTCTTTAGCATTTTCATTCATAGTCTTCATATAACCCATATTCACCACATGCCCAATCAAATATGTGTATGATAATAGACAAATACAAAAATAACTTTTCATTCTCACAAAATAAAACATACATAGTCCTGTTAAAGATAATTTTATATTGATATTGTATTTTCTATTAAAGATATGAAAAACTATTTCATTTAGAAAAGAATTTAAGTGAACATTAGATTTCATGTCAACTACTCCACGAATCATGTTGAGAAGAAATGAATTAAGTTCATTTAAGTACAAATATAAATGAACTACAAACCTCTAATTTTTTTATACAACATCATTCTACCGGCATAGATCTGCTGCTATTACATCGAATATATCCACTGTAATTATCAAAGAAAAATAAACTATATATGTAAACCTACATAATTATGAAGTAGTCACTAAATGATAGTAACTATATTCTTAGAATCTTGATGAAATGTTCCTAATCATAATTTGTTTCAAAAATTCTCTAAAAAATAAAAAGACATAAGATATCCACTATTTAACACAAATTCGAAATAGAAACATGAACTTGTTCAAAATAAATAAAGGTTGTTAACCAAATAGTCAATTCTTTATTATAAAACATATCTTTTGTACCTTGGTGGATGCTCCGTTTTGTAATAAACAATCCGTCTCTACGCAATAAATCTTCTAAAATATACAAAAGTTAGTACTGGGCATATAACAATATTGATTAGTGTTTAAATATAGCACAATATTGATTAAAATAGTCAATCAACGTCCTTCATTAATTATTCTATAACTTGTTAATTTTAGAAGAAATTAAACGATAATAAAAACATTACAAATGCAAAGTATTCTCAAAATGTCGTAGTTTATCATAGAATGTAATACATTAGAAATCTATACATGTTGAGTAATGGAAAGTCTCGTACTCCCAGATAATCTGAATAGGAAAAAAAACCTCCATTTACCCGCTGAGTAAAATCTAACTAAATCTCAACCTACTTGACCCGCTTATATTTCAGCTCTAATTTAGATGCATACTCACTGCCATCTGTGTCAAAGCATTTACACAATGGATTAAAAATAATGAAATCCTAACGTGTTCCTTCACTTTCAACTGAAAATCACTTTGATTGCTTTTGATCAGGCACACAAAAACTTGCGTTCAACGACAAACAAAATTGTAGCTTTCAATCCATTAGAGCTTGAACAATAAATTGCTTTAGAAAAGTAATTATAGAACACATATTGCGTACCAAATAAAAAAGAAGAAATACATAATCATAAATTGAGGAAGATTTACTAAGCAATCAATCGATCAAATAAAATCAAAAGTGATTAAACTAAGCTGAACATTGTTATTCTTCAATAAGAAACCAATCAATGTAAAAGAACAAAAAAGTAAGAATCAGCCATTATGACCCATGCGATGCAGTTATTTTAAAAGTACATGATCCAACACTTAAAACCGATAAAATATAAACAATGACCAAACTAATTGTAGAAGTAGTAAAAAGCAATAATACCTGACTTGTGGAGCCATGAGGATCAACCAAGAGTAGAAAAACCTCAAACGGGTCAAATTGGGTGAATAATAGATGAATAAAAAGTGTAAGTCTGTTTAGTCATTGCATCAATAACGAAATAGCATGAGTAATAGATTGAATCTATTTTATATCAAAAGAAAAAGTAGCAGGAGAAATAACGAAACTGATCATAACTCTCTTGTTGAACATAAGGGATGCCAATTGCGTCGTTTTCTATAAGGGCATGAGTTGTAGCTGAAATGGCATCCTCGAGCTCTAGTTCTAATTTCTTACTCTTTGCTCAAGAACATGTATTCAGAGACACTCATGTAAGATGTACACACTTCGATTGATATAAAATGGTTATGGATGAATAGAATGTAGAGAATGTGTATGTTATGTATACCTTAAATTGCACAACCTAGCTACAATTACTTGTTGCAACTTTGAACTTGTATTTAAACCAAGTTAAGAAGTAAGTCACCTCCTGTTACACAAACTTTCCTTCTTTTAACACATATCCTGCACACCAAACTTGCTTACCTAGCCCTTTATCAATACTTCACAACCCGTCAAAAACAAATTTGAAATCAACCATATGGCTCAAGTTATAATTCCATAGAAGGGTTCATCATATATAATCAAAAGGGTAGATCGATAACGAACTTACAATATGCAACACGAATTTACTATATAGTTCAGAATGATTTGCAACAGCAACTTCAATTGAGTTCTGCAACCACGAAACTTAATGCAAAAAATAATAAAGTTATTAGAAATGGCTTATAGTTAATTAACGATATAATTAGAAAAAAGAAAAAAATACGAAATATGACAAAATTATTTCGTCGATGCGGTTCAATACGTACATGAGCCACAACATAGCAATCAGAGTGATGAAAATAATATTTTTCCAAAAAAAAATTATAACTATAAATCACCTATTGTGATAACTGATCATTAACTTAAATTTACGGAAAAATATGTACTTGATCGAAACGAAAAAGTAGGCAAAATGGGTAAAGCAGATCCAACTACGACAACGACAACCAGAAAGAAGGTGGAAATATATTGCACGTGAGAGAGATAAACATCCTATGAAAAGGGTTTATTTGATATAAGATTATTGTGTTATAGAAAAAGATATACATCGTATGTTTATTTGATATAAGGTTAAAATATTCTAGGAAAATATATAAGGATCAAAATTGTCATTTACATAAATTCTAGAATACGTCTCTAAAAATCAAAAATGAACTAAGAATAAAATATATACCGTTGAATCAAAATAAAAACCTAGTCAAAAGTCCAAATTACTTAGTAAAATCCTTTTTATACGTTTAACTAGATATCATATACTGTCACATAACCCAAATTAATTAAATTAGGCATTATCAGATTTCTCAAACAAAAGCTTAACCGCGAATATTTTAAGTCGAACGTACAATTATCGTATGAAGTCACTTTTCATAGGTTAATGTTAGCGTGCAACATTACGTGTATGATGTAAGCATTATTTTTCTTTATGTAAAAGAATCATTTCTTACAACTTAATCGAATATTAGAGAGGCACATAATATAATTATATATTCTTTTTTATCAAGAGAGTGATATAAAATATATATTCATAGGAGTAGGGTTTAAATAAAAAATATAAATATCATGAAAACGTGAGAATGATTTTGAAATCACTTTTTAAATATTAAAAACATATTTTTCTTTAAAACTTTTTCAATGATTATTATTAAAATAACTTTTATAAGTTATATAAAAATTTTAATAAAAAATATTAATTTTTTTTCGAACTTTTTATACGGTCGTTATTGTTGTGATTATTCAAGATAATCATAAAATATAACTTGATAATCACATGTGATTATTTTCAAATATAATGTGATTATTATGTGTTCGAGATAATCACAAAATAGGATTTTGATAACCACATAGTTTTCATGTGATTATCTAATTATACAATGTGATTATTATGAATAAAAAAATTAATAAAAAATAATTAAGAAAAGAAAAAAGTTGATTTTTTTTTATTTTAAAAATAGCTTTTAAAAGTTATTTGAATAAGGAGATATGAAATTTTTTTTATAAAATAACGTGTTTTAAATATTTAAAAAAAAAAATTAAAGTTATTTCTCACATTTTTACGATATTAAAATTAATTTTTTATTTTAACTTAAATTTTCATAGGGAAGGATGATTATTTTTTTAAATTTATTTTGAAACAAAGAGACATTGAAGTTACCAAACGTTAATTATTTATTGGAAGCCAAGTGTTTGTCAATAGATAAGTGAGTTGGGTTCGTAGTGGTGTACGTGGCTACCATATTTCCAAACTCAACTACGCAACTACATCCGATTTATTGGATGTAGGTGCCCAAATATCACTATCTTTCTCTCAATTTAATTAATTAATTGTACGGTGAAAAATATATCAAGAAAAAAATGGTGTCACAACTAAGCAACTCAAATACGACCACTATGTAACAAAACCGACTTTACTGCCCACAGATAAAAACCAAACGAATCATCTCTCTAATAAGTTTATCATGAATCTTATGATTGGGGAAAGTTGAAAAATGATCGAGAAGTGTATACAATGAGATTTTAAAACCTTTAACTCATAACAATCTCTTCTCTGTATAATAAGTTGATTAAGCTAGTTGATGAACAATAAACGTAACAAATACTCCGTATACGATCAAAGAATACGATAAAATGAAAAGTAAAAAGTACGAGTATTACTTAACTTGCACCATGTTCATTTTCAACCGTTCTTGTACTTCAAATTATTTATTGGATCATAACAAGTTCATGCTAAAATGATGTAATTGAATAATAATACCATTCACAATATAAATATATAATAAGAGAGGAATGAGTTAAGTCCAATAAATAAAGTCTATTTAGATTACAGCTCAATATAAATCCATCAAAAAGATAGACAAACACTCAAACTGGCTCAAAACTCATCAAAGAGAACATACAACAATCCCTTACTGAAGCTATCAACAAACTAATAGCGAGAAGGAACATGCAAAACACAAACCTGACCGGTAGCAACTTGATCTCGAACAAATGTATGTCAATCTCGATATACTTCATGTATTGATGTTGATGCTGCACAAAATTAGAAAAGAGGTAAACATCACTAACATTATCAGAATACACCAAAGTTGCAGTGAAAAGTAGAGTGTGGAGCTCGAGAAGAAAGTTCCACAACCAGGATAATTCATCGACAACGTTGGAACCACCTTGATACTCTGCTTCTGCACTAGAACGAGAAATAGTAAATTGACTTTTAGAATACGAGGACAGTAAGTTGTTGCCAAGGAAGAGTGGAAGACGTAGTCCCAGAGGTAGACCGGCGAGTGGTAGGGCAACCACCCTAGTCGGCATCCGAAAAGGCAACAAGTGACGGCGTCGAAGAGGAATACAGTTGAAGACCATGGTCAAGAGTACCCTAAACATAATGCAAGATCCGCTTGAGAGCTACAAAGTGTGACTCCCGAAGATCATGCATAAAAAGATATATCTGTTGAACCTCATAAGAGATATTTGACCTGGTAAATGTGAGATACTGAAATGCACCAGAAAGGCTCTGTTAGAGTCTCGGATTAGAGACCGCAGTACCATTTGCACAAAGCTTGGTCTCTGTGTTAACCGGTGTACGGGAAGGATGACAATTAAGCAGATCATCCCGCTCAAGAATCTCATATGCATATTTCTTCTAAGAGATAAACATGCTGGAATCAGTACTCGTAACTGTAATACCCATGAAAAAATTCAGAGGACCAAGATCAGTCATCGAGAATTCCATTAGAGTAAGCAAAATATCGTTAACGTACAACAGAAGATAAGCAATATCTGAATCCTGACGAAAAGTAAACATAGATAAACCACATATGTTGTGATAGAATCCAATACGAGTAGCATAACTCGCAAACTGTTGAAACGGTGCCCTAGGGGCCTGTTTGAGACCATATAATGATCATTGCAAAAGACAAACATGATCAGGTCGTTGTGGGTCCCGAAAACCAGGACGTTGATGTATATAAGCCGTCTAAGATAGGGATCCGTGTAAAAATACATTCTTGACATCAAGTTGGTGAAAAGGCAGTGTCTGGAGATCGCAAGACTGAGAACAATGCTAATGATAGCCGATTTAACAACCGGGCTAAAAGTCTAATCACAAGCAACGCCGACATGTTGATTACGCCAATTAGCGACAAGACGAGCCTTGTAGTGGCTAAGAGATCCATTAATCCTTACCATTAATCTAAAAGGACTCACATTTTGAGATCGAATCATAAATGATTGAAGTTGCCAAAAAGTTCAAGTTAATGTAAAATTATCGTTTCATTTTAAAAACGTGCCATAAAAAGATTTAACATTTTGAAATCGTGTCATAAAAGTATTTGACACTCAAAATTAGATTAGAGTTTAAACACTCAAAAAGTAAATTTAGTGTTCTTATAGTATATTTAATATGTCAACAATGTTATGTATTAATTAAATATATGTTATTTAATCTTCACAACAACTAAAACGATCAAAAATTTAAAAAATAAAATCAGACAACAATTTTAAATTTAATTAAATATATTTAATAACTTAAACTCTTTAAATTTAAAAAATAAAATCAAACAATAATTTTAAATTCAATTAAATATATTTGATAACTAAAAATCATTTTATGACACCATAAAAATTATATCATCCCATTGTCAAATTTTGACAAATACCACAATTTGTCCTAATTATTGTTATTATTGCTATTGTTATTATTATAAATAATAAATAATACACAAATTTGAAGGCAACTGAGGCATACGATATACTCCCCATGAATGTATGACAATATGATATGAGCTGCGACAGCGAACTCTGAGATCGGAAAACCACTCAATCCTTCACATTCATATATATATATATATTGTAAATATATACACGATCTAATCTCATTTTTATTTTCATTTTCATATATTTATTTCATAAATTCGTGTAATATTTCAGTTTCATGCTTAATTCTCCAAATCAATGCAATGATTACAGTTCAAAATCAGTCATCAATTTTCAATTCTTCATTGAATATTCAACCACAATCGACCAAGTTAGGGTTTATAAATTTACCTGCGACGTCGCTCAATTGCCGTCGGAACTTGACGTCATCCTCGAAGAACTTTCCGGTAATCAAAGCTTCGCGAATGTCTTCATTCAAAACAGATATTGAGATCAGAAACAGTTCTGATGATGATTTTAATGGTATTATATCATTGCATTTGTGAATTATAATGAAATTGATTTATATTTCTGTAAACTATATTTCTATTATAATTAGGTTCAATTCGAAACGAATTACCAACAAGTGGAAAGAGATCCATGAATATTGTTTGGCATAAATGCTCGGTTGAGAAAGTTGATAGACAGGAATTGCTTCACCAAAAAGGTTGTGTTATTTGGATTACTGGCCTCAGTGGTTCAGGTTAGTTATTTAGTTAGTTAATATTGACCATATGTTGTGCTTTTATATGGTTTTAGTTTATGTGTCTTCAAAAACAGAATGAAAGATATGTTTTTATCAATGGAACTAGGGAAGTATATAGGTCATTGAATTGAATGATGTTTATATGATAGACCAGCAATCAGAAAAGTTTAATTATGAATGCGACTTCAGGAAAGAGCACATTGGCTTGTGCATTAACACGAGCTTTGCATTCTCGAGGGAAGCTGACATACGTCCTTGATGGTGATAATGTCAGACATGGTCTTAATAGTGATCTTACTTTTAAAGCAGAAGACCGTGCTGAGAACATACGGAGAATTGGTAGGATTCATTCTTATATAACTCTTGATAATACTCCAATCAACTGTCCTGTGCTGATTTGATTATATTCTAATTATTTAGGAGAAGTTGCGAAGCTGTTTTCAGATGCTGGAATTATCTGCATTGCAAGTGTGATATCTCCCTACAGAAAAGATCGTGATGCTATTCGTTCCAAACTTCCAGATGGAGATTTCATTGAGGTTGGTACTATAGGTGCTATATCTGTAAATTTGAGTTTTTGATGATGTAGTTTGCATTTTTACGTAATGATTCGGATGACATGTGAACGAAAGGTTTTCATGGATATGCCTTTACGGGTTTGTGAAGCCAGGGATCCCAAGGGTTTATACAAGCTTGCACGTGCCGGAAAGATTAAAGGTAATTCTTAAGCTCAAACTGCAATTGAATTATTTAAAGTATGAATGATAGCCATTTGTTCCCCTGGGTCCTATTCAAAATCCATGGGCCAGACCCTGTCTTCTGAAAATGCACTTGATGCCATTCTTTTTTTCCACCCTTAATGCATCGACCATTTGATTATTCCCTCACATCAAACTATGAATTAATTCTGAGAATGAGATTGTAGGAATTTTAAAACTATCACATCACTTGATTGTTGTTTGACCTATTTGTCCTTCTCAGTTTATATGAATCCCCATATTTATCAAGTTCATACAGATTAAGATTCTATGTAAACACATTTTTCTTTGCGGGCTTGAGGGGTTGCTTTGATTGGATTAGCAGTGTTCTTATCATGGTCTTTCTTGGGCTATCTTTCTTCAATTTGAACTGCTGGGTTACATTCTACACTATCATCTTGGCAGATTTTACTGGGGTTGATGACCCATATGAGGCGCCACTAAATTCTGAGGTATGTTTACCTTCTATGCTATATGTATTTGCAATACCTTACAAACTGAGCAAGCACAATGAGCCTTCTTGTGGTTTAAAAGTTGAAATAGTTGTCATAGTCCAAAATTGAGAATATTTGCCAATTTTCCATGTGTTGCCTATAAAAAAAAAGAGAGAGAGAGAATGTGAGTATTCTTACTTTTAAGTAGAGAATATGAGTTAGCACACATATTTTTTCTAATAAAAAGTCTTTTGCTGAATGTGAGTTTGGTGATGATGAATTTGGTAATATATATAAAAATCACTAGTCCAATGTACTTTTTTTCTCCTATAATCACATCGATGAATATTTTATCAATTTACCTAATATATATCAGGAATAATGGTAGAGATGTAATTAACCCTTCTTGCTAAGCATTTGATTAACAAGTTGAAGAAAGTATGAGTATGGATGCTATAACTTTGAATGTGCAGATAGCATTACAACAGGAAGGGGAAGTATGCCTACCCCCTGAGGTTATGGGTGAGAAAGTGATCTCTTACCTGGATGCAAATGGGTATTTGGAGGCATAATCCTTGAAACACCCTCTGATGTGCAAACTTAAACACTCAATAAATTATCATCTCCGGGAAATTACTCGTTTCCTGGTCCCTTTTCCTCAATTGTCTCTCAATTAACCAATCGGTTAATTGCTGTTAAATATCATGTGTATGTTGATTAGCCGGTGGGGATAAATACTGCACTGTGTCATTAATTGTTGTGTATGGCTAGATGAAAATATAGATTAGGATTTGGTAAGGTTATAATTTATGGATGATATTGATTGTGGAACAGAGTCCCTTTGAAAATAATATGATTCTATGCTTTTGTGTATCTGTATGTCTGTGTTGTTTGATCCCCTTTCTGTCATCTTTTTGACATATCAATATATGATATGATTGCTTTGTAGTAAATTCTGATGGTCTTCTACATACTATTGACTATTGTTCCAACATACCTTTCAATCTTCTATGCTTTCTGCATCGCATGGGCATGATAATCTGTCAATTATATTTTGATGGTCTACATCTACTATTATTTGAGAATTGAGACCATCATATAACATTAAACCTTCTATCATCTCTTCTGAAATCAAGATTTTTAATTCGTTCTTATGGCCCTTCTGGTTTTTCTTTTCTTTTCTTTTCCATCTTTTTGCTAAAAGAGTAGAAATCTATCAAACTAATTACAAACTTCTAACCAATGTTGATGAATACAACAAGATACCATCAGATGAAAGCCTGAAAGGTCCAAATCTAAATAAAATTCACTAGTTGAATAAGGATGACTGACTTCTTGAAACAAGGCATTCATTATTGTTTGAACATCACATCATCTGATTTATGTTCCTCTTTTTTCTTCTTTTGACTACTAAAAGAATTGCGCTTGGTAAATATGAAACTTTTGTTGCTCATCTCTTGAGATTATTATGAAAACTTGTTAAACTGTATGCAAGCTGGAGTCTCAACATTTTGCATAAGTTCATAGAAAACCATCTATAAAATTTTCTTATTAATTAAAAGGGCTACTATAACACAAATTTTCAGTCCATAATTCAAGGAAACTGGGAGCTCAAGGATCAATTGCTATGAGTGCACTCGCTAATCATGGTAAGAAACATGAATTTAGACAAGGGAATATAAATAATGCTGCATGTAAAAAGGTATTCATTCATTAAACCCCACATCTGAAAGACCATGAACAACCATCAGGAATTAAAAAGGTGTTTACTTGAACCGCATTCGTCTAGCAATAGCAGGATGCCATCTTTCCCCTCGAATCTTTTTCAGCTCTGCAACTCTCTCTTCTTCTCTTTTGGCTTTCGCTTTTGCAGCTGCATCTCTTGCTTCTTGTTTTGCTACAGACCTTTGGTATGCCTCTTTTGCTGAAACTATTATAACATTCCCATCAACAGCAACCGATTTTAGTTGCTTTCTAAACTGCAAACACACATAGCGTTACTTGTTAGCACACTGTACACAATGTCACTGACATACCGTATATAATTCAACAAAAGTCAGACCTTTTTTGATTTCTCATCAACATCTGTATTAGGAACAATTCTTGGTCGCTTTAGTGGCCCTTGAAGTTCATCTGTACAACAAAATCATTTGTCAAAGATAACCAAGATCGTGACTTGATAAGCATTTATATATTCAATCAACATACCAACATGATCAAACACTATGCCAGGTGGAGCGTCCCTAAATAGTCTTAACGCCACCTCCGTTGTTTGTCACCCAATGGTATCTACGACTTTTGTGGCTGCATTTGCACTACTTGTATGCTCTTTTCTAGTAGGTCATCCAACAGTTTCTGTGCCTATGGTTGATTGTAACTTGTAACAAATCGTCATACGATATATTTATGTGCAAAACAAAGTAGACCAATTAAGAAACTAAAAAAGACAGACTATGTATACATATAAATAGATTTATTGGTGTTACCGTGTTAGATTGAAATTGAATAATAATATTGATATGATAGAGTTTGGGGGTCTTGGTGTTCGCTTTATTTTCCGAATTTGTGGTGGTTCCATTGGAGTGGTTGCAAGGAGTGGTGGATCGACAGAGTTTATGGCGGCTCTCCATACAGCGTCGCCGTCTTCCTCCCCGCTGCTGCTGGAATCGCTACTACCCATTTCAGGGGAGTTACGTGATTTTGGTTAAATGGGCTCAACCGTGTATAAGGTTTGTTAAAACCCAGTTTCAATTCCTAGCACCATGTTTTGGGCCAGTTCAATGTTGTTTTATTTCCATGTATAGGCTGCTAGTTTTTGCTAGAAAGGAAGAAAAATATTTTTATTTGCGTTCAAGAGAAAAATAACGGATTTGTTATACATTATGTCATTTGTCTTTGATAGTGTAGCTGTTAATTTTATAAAATCACCTCATTTTAAAATAAAATACAAAATCACATAGCTATAAATCTTGGGAAGTCAATGAATGGACTCGCATCAAAATGGTCCAATCTTGATATCTATAGTAATTCCGGCTGACTCGGCATTAACACTATGTCTTCGAATTTAAAATTAAGTAGAATTAAAGAGAAAAAAAATAAGAAAGATAAATAAATTATTTATTTGTAATTTTAAGTAAAAAGGAAATGAAAAAAAGAAAAATATTCTCTCATTTTCATCTCAAAATAGAGGAAAAATGAGACTCCTTTGTAATTTCTTTTACGGTGAAAAGAAAAAGAAATCGATCAATAAAAAGAATAATACAAAGTTAATTTTGAATTTCTTTTTAGGAAGGAAAGGAAAAGATTAGGATGAGTTTTTTATTATAAACATTTTCTTTTCAAAAAAATTGAGATAATTGTAAGAAAAATAATACATTTAATTATTTTTCTTTTTCTTTTTCTACTTTCATTCCAACTCAATAATACACGTAAGCTATCTTATATTAAATTTATTTATACGTCTTCCATTTTTTTTTATATCTTTTTTCCGGTTCATACTTTTCGGCTTAAGAAAAACTCGGTGTTAGTTTCCTAAAAACAATTCCATTTTCAATTGCTGTCGCTTTATTTCCTTTCCACCGTATTACAAATTCAAGAACATGGTGTAAGCGGCTCGACGGACAAATTACCGACCACCGGATATCAGATTTACAGAAGCTGCAATCTTCCGACGTCGTTTCTCTTCAGCTGGTAGGGCGCTAATAAACAGAAACGACAACCATCTCTGCCATCACTAGTAATTTCACTTATCATTCCACGAAACCCTAATTCACTCGAACTAAAATTATAGAAATTCAGAAGAAAGATGGGGAAGAAACAACACAGCAAAGATCGTATGTTCATTACAAAGACGGAATGGGCCACCGAATGGGGCGGTGCTAAATCCAAAGAACTCCGTACTCCTTTTAAACGCCTTCCCTTCTATTGCTGCGCGTAATTCCTCTTTATTTCTTTATCTGAATTTATATGTTTTTGTATAGTTATGTGATTTGAGGATTGAATATAGTATCTTTTTGCAACTTGCAGGCTCACATTTACTCCTTTTGAGGATGCAGTTTGCACTGATGATGGCAGTGTTTTTGATATCATGTAAGTCTTCTTTCCTTATAGTTTAGGGTTTAATATATCTATCTCTAATTGTTCTGTCGTGTTAATGAGTTGTACATTTTATATTGTTGTTATAATCTGTACGAATTTGAATCCTTAGAGAAGCTTTCAAGTGCCATTTATGATATAACTAACTCCCGATGGAATACATATTATCATTATTAACTTAAATGGAACTGCAACTAGAAGTCACTTTGTAAATGCTCTAATTTCATTACATATTTTTGCCATACGTTTCTTGTTTCGATAAGTTTTGGAGCACTTTCCTATTTTCATTTGATAGATAACAATAAAGTACGATTCGTTTTTTTATAAGATCCTAAAGTGTTTTTTTTATAAGATCCTAAAGTGTCGATTTCTCCAATTATAGCTTTCAGTATTGAGTTTGTGCCAACTAATAATGCTTGTAGAGTTAAGGTTCATTGCCAGTTATATACCTTATCTGTTGCTATGCTGTCTTTTTGGTTTTTAGTTGTTTGAGCTTATATATTAAATATTTATGTTGTAGGCACATAATTCCGTACATAAGGAAGTACAGAAAGCATCCTGTTTCAGGAATACCTCTCAAACAAGAAGATCTCATCCCGCTAACGTTTCACAAGAACTCTGAAGGTAGCATTGCCTTATCTTATCTCCTATTATCATATACATGTATGCACATGCTGTAATATTGAATGTATCGTTTGGCTAGCTGCAGGTTACTTGTAAATGTATGGAATGCATATATGTGTCACAATCTGTTATCTATCATAGTGACAACTGAATGACAGAATGAGAATTTTACACGCTCCTTCCATAAACGTTTTCACTCGTCAATTTATTTTTGTATCTCATTTCCAGAACTTTTATTATACTAGTCTTTTCCCATCAGATAGATTGCTACCACAAACTCCTTTCTTTCCTGCCTAGATCTCTATAGCTATTATATAATCCGTCCTCAATCATTTGGACTTTTTTAGTTTTCACTCGATTGTGTATTAGAAAAATGGATGCCCAAGTTTTCTTTTCTAAACGTTTGTGAACTCCTTTTGTAGGAGAGTATCATTGCCCTGTGTTGAACAAGGTTTTTACAGAGTTCACACATATTGTCGCAATAAAGACAACTGGAAATGTGTTCTCGTATGAGGTTCATATCTATATACTCATTCTTGATTACGATTTTTCTATCAAAAAAGGTTTAATTCTGAAAATGATTTAATTCAACTTCATCAATTCCATGTATCTTGTACAGGCAATCAAAGAATTGAACCTTAAAACCAAGAACTGGAAGGAGCTTCTAACTGATGAACCTTTCAAAAGGGATGACATCATTACAATTCAGGTAATATGCACCCTTGAATGCATTTCTTACTTGCTTTTGACATAAGACTTAGATATCTGCTTTCACATCTTTGACTTTTAGTTACTTGTGTATTCCTTTGTAGAATCCGAATGCACTTGATAGCAAAGCTCTGTTGAATTTCGACCATGTCAAGAAAAGCTTGAAAGTTGATGATGAAGGTCTTTTTAGTCTCTTTATCAATCAAATAATGCTTGCTTTAATCCTCACCATGATAATGAAAATTTTGGATTTGGTTTTTTCAGAACTTTCAAAAATGGAGTCTGATCCCTCCTACAACATAAATGTGAGTGGCGATATAAAGCAGATGCTTAAGGAGCTTAAAACAGAAAAGGGACGTGAACTTGCTCTACATGGTGGTGGTGGAGACAAGGCTCAGAATGAAAGAGCTGCTGCACTTGCTACACTCTTAGCAGCTCGAGAACGCATAAAGGATAACCCTAAGTCAAATGGTGAAGTTAAATCTCAACAGGCTTTCAGCATCGTGGATGCTGCATCTGCTTCTGTACATGGAAGAAGCGCTGCTGCTGCTAAGGCAGCTTCGACTGATAAAACTGCTGCTCGAATAGCCATGCATATGTCTGGTGACCGAACTCCTGTAAATGCTAAGATGGTTAGTTTTTTTTTTTTTTTTAAGTTTTTTATGTTTTTCAAATTCTTTAATAACTTAATTTAAAAACATTTTATGAATTTGATAAATCTTTTCTTATTTGTTTGTAGGTAAAGAGCCGTTACACAAGTGGTGCGACATCTAGATCTTTCACGTCTACGTCATATGATCCGGTCACAAAGAATGAGTATGAATATGTTAAGGTTGAAAAAAACCCAAAGAAAAAGGGTTATGTTCAGCTGCATACTACCCATGGTGATCTAAACATAGAATTACATTGCGATATAGCTCCAAGGGCATGCGAGAATTTCATCACTCTCTGTGAACGAGGCTATTACAATGGAGTAGCTTTTCACAGAAATATAAGGTACCGTTTCATCGTAATATTTAATTCAAGCTTTGTAACGTAAAGGATATTCTTAATAACAATACACAATTTGCAGGAATTTTATGATACAAGGTGGTGATCCTACTGGGACTGGGAAAGGAGGTGAATCTATATGGGGAAAGCCCTTTAAAGATGAAGTAAACTCGAAATTGCTTCATTCTGGGAGAGGTGTTGTTAGCATGGCAAACAGTGGGGCCCACACCAATGGCTCACAGTTTTTCATCTTGTACAAGTCTGCAACCCATTTAAATTTCAAGCATACAGTTTTTGGTGGAGTTGTAGGAGGCTTGCCAACTTTGTCAGTGATGGAGAAGGTCCATGTTGATGACGATGATCGACCTCTGGTCAGTCTCACTTCCTCTCTTTTTTCAACTTGATTAACTATATCTTTGATTTTATGAGGATAAACTGCAGGCATCATGACTATTCATGGATTAACCCAGGTCATTAGTTAGACATTTGCGTTGTAGATATCTGCAAGCAAAATAACAGTAAAAGTAGTGATAGCTATTCAGGTCATCGTACTAAATGATCTAAAGCAAAAATAACAATAGAAGTAGTGATAGTTATTCAGTTCATATTACTAAATGATCTAAAGCAAAAATAACAATAAAAGTAGTGATAGTTATAGTTCATCTTGCTAAATGATCTATCTGCCTTGCCAAAACTGTTTGTATCCGTAGTTGACACTTTCATCACATTTAATCAATCAACTAATAGTCGGAGTTGGTCCACAAATATTGGAAGTCTTGGTTCTATGAACCCTTTCATATGATTCTGTAATGAGCCTCATTCTCTGCTTTCTTTGTTGAGTTGTTCTCATACATGTCTCTGTTGGTCTGTTTAGACATGGTTTATATTTTGAGGTCCCTATGGCAGCTCGGCTATTGTTTGAGGTTGAGCTTGAGGTTGATGGAGTTGACGTTTATGCAAGCTCGAGCTCGAGTCTAAACGTATAGTAATATCGATAATTTAGAGGCGAGGCTCGAGTTGCTATATTGATCTTTTCGAACCTAGATTTTATTGAAGGGACTAATTTTCATATGGACTAATTTTCGAAATATAATAGAGGGTATCGTTTGTGTACAGTCTGCTAACTCTATGTGCGAAGAAGCACCTTAAGTGGAGAGACATATTGGCGATGCTAGACTGTTAGCTTTAAATCAATATAGATGTATGTGTTAGCAAGTAGAATTGAAAATGGAAAACGGGAAGTGATAGTCACAAACTATTATTTGATTTATTCACACTATTTTCTACAAAATATCCACATTACCCTTAATATCTACGTTTCATATTTACGTAAAAAAATTGTCATTAAAACTATTTTCTCATATGATTCACTCTAAGTTTGCAACAGAGGTGCTTACAACCTGGTGCTAACGCATTTTCCTTTTCCAACCGTATGACTATATTATAGGATAGAATACCCTAAAATTCCACTATCGGGTCCAGAATGTATAAGCAGACTCTAAAAAACTTCGATATAAATATGATTTTTGATGATTAAAATATTAAATTTGGACTTGATCTCTAATTTCACTACAATAAAGGAAAAATGGAATATAGCAGTGATTAGGTTTGTTTGTATTCCTAATTATAACCGTTAGCTTCGATTCGAAGAACACTTCCACTGCATTATAATGATCATCCACATCAAAACATACAGTAGAAACTCTATAAATTAATACTCATGGGACCACTTAAATTTATTAATTAAAAGAGTTATTAATTAATCGAGTATTGATTAACACCCTATCCCCGAATCGGTGCAAAAAATATTATTTTAGAGAGTTTGTTTATTAATCGAATATTAATTTATTGAGTTTCTACTGTAGGAGGTATTACAGGTTCACTATTGACTCAAGTCTCATGTTCATATAAAAAAAAAACATAATAATCGTAGTTGGAAGATTCGCTGTCCCTCTTTCGATAGAATAAACTGGTTAAAGAACATGAAGAAGATCCGTTTACATTACTTGCTTCGAGATATTTACGGATACAGTTTAAGAAGTAAAATTTAGACATACACACCAATTCAGTAAATAACAACTGCATATATAAACATTGAATCCAACAAACAATACATTGTCGCTAACAACTTAAAAGTTGAAATTACAAAAATGTATGGAAAGTAGTTAACTGATTCTAGCTCATAGTATCCGGCTTTTTTTTCTCTCCTTATTTCATTATTATTATTATTATTATTATTGTTTTTAATACAAGGATTAGTTGTGTGTTATGACATGTTTCTTTTTGGCACTTTTATCAGGAAGAGATAAAGATAAATAGCGTATCAGTATTTGTGAATCCTTACTCAGAACCGGATGAAGAAGAAGAAGAGGAAAAGAAGACTGAGGAGGAGAAAACCGTGGAAGATGAAGAAAACGTTAGTGTCCTCTTGACCTCTTTGACGATTTTGATATATTTATAATACGATGATTTTAATATTTATGTATATGTTTTTGGTGTATGTTCAGGAGAAGATTGGATCATGGTATAGCAATCCTGGAACGGGAGCTGAAGCAGATGCTTCTGGTGGTGGTGTTGGTAAGTACCTGAAATCAAAGACCTCTAATAAGGTAGACTCAACTGCTGTACCTGATGTTGGTGGAGCACAAGTAAAGAAAAGGAAACTGGGTGTCTCGACACGAGAATTCAAAGATTTTTCCAGCTGGTAGACTTTTAAATTCTTTTCGCTTTTTCATCATGGAAATGTTACCTTGAAGCAGCAGCAAAAACATAGCATCAGATTATTGTGATCCAGAATGTAGTTGTGTTTTATGTACAGTTGATGCATTCATAGAGAAAATATGTCTTTGGATCCTTTACGATTCACCATCATTTTTGTTAGATGACAATTTAATTCGTTTGTATTTTGAGTTATAAAGAAGCTTGACTCGTACCAGCAACTCAGTAATATTTTTTCTTTTATCAGTAATTTGGCTATTAGATGGAAAATACCAATAAAGACCACCAAACTCATAATTTGACTATTCGATTTACCTTTTCATTGAGTATATTTTATGACAAATTAAACACAATAGCATTTAGTTACATATAACCTTATTTGATGTAATATTGCTTCTCATAAATTTACTAGCATTTTATTCTGTTATATCTTCGTACAGTGTATATATGCTATCTTATCACTCAAAGCTGAAGTGTTTGTTGCATAGAATATGAACTCATTTAACTGTTTAATTAGCATGATAAATTCGTATTAACTTTAAATTGGTAATCTTTTGGTTCATATGACGACCCAGACATTAATATGACATGTATATGTTAGTTTCATATACTAACTTATACAACTCTTGATCTAAAATACATTTAAAACCAAAATTCACTCACAATTAAGCAAACTTTTCATATTTGCTGACTCCGTGAAAAACGTTAATTCCATGTAATAACATCATGAATTAGATGTCACTTTTCAGGCAGACATCCAGCTTCAAACTAAACGAACATTTTTCTAGATTGACTAAAAGTCTATCATTGATGTCACTTTTCAGACAAAATACGTTAAGAAAAATAATTTTACTCAAACAGCGCCTTTATCTTTTTCTAAATTATTTTTTAATCATGAAGGACCTTTTACGCTTAGAAGAAAGCTTTTCAAGGAGAATGCTCGTTTTCTAGTTGTCAAAAATGAATTGCATTGTACCCTAACTTTTAAAAGAACGAAGATAGAAAATAGAAAATAACACCATGAATCCACGATGTGCTAATTTGGTTATACATATTGTACGATGGTTGTACAAATGTTTCTCCGACTATAATCAAATCTAATGAAAAACAAATTTATAAAACAATTTTTTTTAGAACAATTGGAATATCATTAAAAGACTAGCAAAGTCCTTTTCACATCCTTTCTTTTATTATCACACCAATCAAAAGAATGAGTGACTATACTATCAAAAATCATCTCCTTCCTCATTTTGTTAACCGAAAACACTACACTATTCCTATATTGCCATAGCATCCGTATGAAACAATTTAAGGGTAAAGTGCATGTCCTTATATCAAAGGCGTTGTTGGAATTACAGAAATTTAATGGTTCTAAGGGCCCATGAGGTGCAAAATGTGCAATGAGGTCATCTTCAAAGGAAAAGTTTATGGGCCAATACAAGCAGAGTAAGCCAGAAGCAATTGAAATGATGTGAAAAAGCGGGGTTTAAATGGGGTATTGCTGAAGACCTGAAGTCTCATCAAAACTCAAAAGTTTGATTACCTTTTTATGTGTATACATTGGTCCTTATACTTTGAACTAAGCTACATTTACATTCTTGCCCTTGAACTTGTGATGATATTAGGCATGCACGCTCTAGGTTTTACCTTCAATGTTAACTACCAACTGTTAACCTTGACGACTAGGTTTTTTTCCTTCTTTTAGATAAACAAACTTACATTCTATCTTATCTGTTACATATAATTACACATATTGTAACACAGTCTCTAATGACACTTGAATCCACAATCATTAATTTAATTGATGAACTATATACATAGTGGTAGATAGAGACCCTTTGATGATAATATATAGTTGTTTTCGGGCTAACATAAGATGTTTGAATGGTTTAACATCAAAAACTCGTTAATCTATGAAAAACTTATTTATATCGACAATTACATAAAATAAATAGGGATATAACTAGCTTATTATAAGAAATTGGAAATTGAAGCATGTGAATATGTTGTGAACTCAACGTCCTAGTTAGTATGGTAACTTTGGGCATAGTGTTAGAACTTGTGACCGTTAACTCATTAATAAACTATGTTATGTCAAACAAAAGTTTACTTAAAGGTCTTAACTCTTCAACGCGAGAAATAAACACATGCACAAAGTTTAAGTGCTTGTTTGTACATGCCCTTTTTTATACCACAAAGAGAAGTTCCACCAACAGTTTTCACATTTCTCTTGTTTGGCTTGCTTTAAGTGGTCCTACAACTAAAGCGACATCATATTATAGTTTGTATATAACTATCGAAAAGTTATCTATCCCATTAATAACACGTAAGATTGTGTGTTATTAGACTTATAAAGAAATGATTGTGTATATTCAATAAAGATGAAGAGTGAAAAATGTAAGAAATTATAGATGATGTGGTCTTTCATTGGTCAGCAAAATTAGTGTTATTTACAGCACAAATGTTATTCCCTATAATTGTTATAGTAATAATTAAACTAAAATGCAGCAAGACATGTTACTAGTATTCCGACAGCAAACATCGATTATATGCCTATAACCACTGTACCATGTCATTTATATTACACAAATGTATACAGGGTCTCAAATAGTTACGAGATTTTATCTATACAGGTTGACATGTGACATGTCAACACTAATTTTTTGTACAAAGCGATTTTGAATGTCACAAGCACTTGATTAAACTCTAGACGGCTTTTAGACTGTTAGAACAACTTCTTGAACTAATTGTTTGATTTTACTCGTTCAATGCAAAAAGCTCTAGTGTTTCTATGTGTAATAATGAACTATAATCCAAGAGAAATGGAAATATGAGATAGAGTAAAGTGTTAGGTAACGAGAACTAATAACCATGACTTCATAAACGTGTCATCATACGGAAACGGAATGCTTTCCGTAACAAAGAGTTAAAAATGGGCGGGGCCCATATCTATGGACCAAATGGGCCTTTTACATATTTCTTTAAACATAAGGCCTGATATATGCCAACATCAAAAATAAAAGGGGATATATGTAATAGATGCGTAATGTATGGTCACTTATTGTTCTATATATGTAAGTTATTATTTTTATTATTTAGGTATACAATAAATCGAAAAAAACCGTGCGATATCTTTGCAAAGTTGATTTTTACCGGATACTATTTGAAATTGCTTACTAGGCTGCCACGTATGATGCCACATGGACTTTTTTGATCACGTCGTCTACCACGTCAGTTGCATATATAGGAAAAATTGTGGTAATACGTTGCATTTCGCAAATAATATGTAGAAGTTTAATATCACCTCAAAATCACGTATCCAATCATGTTTCCACATAATTTTTTAAGATTATATACATTTTAACATCACGTAACCGTAAAATTTCAGCTGACGCTCAAATTCTGGTAATTATTTAGTCACCTATTGTTACAATCAAATTATCCGGCAGGATTTGCGGAGAAATAAAGATAAGGGAAGGGAATGCGTTTGAGAAAGATGATATGGATGTTTTGATATATTATATTTTAATTCAATTCAATAATTGGATAAATATGTAGAAAATAAAGCTTATTCATCATTTTTTATTTTATGTATTTCAACAAAAATATCATGTTTTTTGTCGTTTGTAAAAATAGTTAAATAAAAATGGTAGGTTGCAGACATGGAACAAATTTTTGCAGTACGTTATTGATCCGTACAGTTTATTTAATTAATATAAACACGTCACATTTAAAAAGAAAAACAAAAATGCTTGCGAAATATGGTTTACTGGGATAATCGGTAACTGGTTACCATATTGTGTATCTAGACAAGATTTTATCCGGTTTATTGTATGCTTAAATAATAAAAAAAGTAACTTGTATATATCAAAAAGTAACTTGTATATATCAAACAATGAGTGAAAATATATATTAAGTATCTATTGCATCTACCGAATAAAAATTTATGAAACATCCAGGGGATTGTTAAATGCTACAAATGAACAAACAACTTTTTGTGGATTCCATGACCCCTCTATATATCTACTGGAATATTATTGGCTTTTTTTAGCATTAGTATTTATAAAATAAATTTAGTGAAATCAGTACTTTTTTTTATCGAGTCTATTAATTAATTAGTGCATTAGCCAAGTCTTGAAGAGGTCTTAAGTGGATGATCTCACACAAATACTAACTCCATTTTAGTTAATTCTAATATCCCCCCATCTTAGGACCTAGTCCATCTTATATATAAAAGTATGAATAATAATAATAAAGCTCAAAAGTATTATTGTATAACTATGACAATGACTGTTTACGTGAAAATGGATTTATTTATTTTGTGTGTGACAAATTAAACATAAATCTCTATTAGCATATGTCTCTAAACCACTTGTTCTCTTAAAGAGTTTAAAGAACTGGGAAGTCTATAATATTTTTTGTAGTAAACACGTATTTCTCATTAAAATAGTAAATATATAAGCTTTAATTTATATGAGTAATGCAAGATTTTGGCACTCATACATATATCCATTAAGACTATTATTGTAAATTCATGTCATATTTCTCTAACTATCATATATTATTTCAACTAATCTGTACTTATTAATTGGAAAATACATCCAGAGTCAAGCAAATAACATTAATAATTTTGGATGATGCCTGCAGCAATTAATTTTTCTTTTTTAAAAAAAATAAAGATGAAAATATCATAATAATCTCAAACTTATAAACATACGAGGTTCAAATAGATGATTTAGGACATTTCCTAATCAACATCAAATGCAAAATATCAATTCTAAAATGAATTACAACATAGACAATTACTACTCAAAATGAACCCCTATTTAAATTCTTAAAGCACGTCTTCCCAATAGAATCTTGAATATAAATAGATCCATCTTTCATGACTTAACCAATCAACAAATCAAATACCAATACACAATAGAACATTCTTTAATTTAATATATGTATATATATAACCCATTAATTTAAATTGGAACCTTTTGTCATACAATACAATAGACAGAGCATTATAACTAAGTTTTGTGTGTTCTTATTCATATCGTATTACTCGTGTAACAGTATAAGGTCAGAGATTTAAGACTTGTTGTTCTTGTAGTCATAACGGTGAGTAAGTCAGCTTATCCCCTACATTATAGATTGATACTTGATTATGAACCGATCTGAATTGTCAATTATTAACATTTTACCATAAATATTACAACTCCCAAGTGATATCCAAGTTAACGGTAGTGTTTTTTGTCATTCTCTACTCGAATCAATTTTTATGTTAATTATTTGATAACAACCATAAAACTACGGTGACATTACTATAATTAAGATACACATCAAGGTACAGCAATTATGCAGATAAGATATTTATATTTGTAAAATTATTCAACAAAAGAAAGAAATACGGAGTAATTAAATAAGATTACTTTTTAAATTAAGCCATAAACTGTTTAACTTCACATTAAAAAAGACAAAAACAATGGTAAACAAATATTAATGAGATCGAGTATGTTACCTTCACTTGCTATTCAATCAAAGTCAAACCACTTCACTTTCACCTTTAAAAAATTAATAACAAATTCTTTCGTTTCTTAAAAAAAAAAAAAAAAAAAGTACAAGAAAAAAAAAAGTACAAGAAAAAAAAAGTCATTACTACACCCACTAACAGCATCCCATGCACGTGCCATGCATCATCACCTTTCACTTTCTCCTTTTACCTTTTTCTTTTATTTTTGTTACTTTGAGTGGAAGTCACAATCATACCGGTTTCCACGCACTCGCCCACACCACCGGCGTTTCTTTCCACGTCAGAAACATTCCGGCCATATTTTCTAACGTATTCATCGACCACCCTTCTCTATATCTTCTCAACAACGCCCTTACGTCATCACACACTTCATCACTATACGAAACCGAACTAAATCCACTTGCATGAAACCTACTTGACCACCTACCCGCCGTCTCCCGTCGTTCCATTGACTCCGCCGGCGAACATGCCACCAAGTCCATCACTGCCCGTCCGGCTGCCCGTTCCAACATCAACCTTTCGTTACTTGTTTTCGAAAAACTTTCATCAACACACTCAAAATAAACTTTAAACCATCTCAAACACTCTTGAAAACCTCTAACGAATTCACACCCTTCAATTCCAACATCCAAATCAGCTTCTTCATCAACAATCGTAATTATTTTAGGATTTAAACTCCGAAACATCGATATTAAATAATCTCTACGATTATTATTAACCGAACGTAACGTCCCATTCATGTTAATAGCTAAAGCTTCGTCACTTTCTATACCTAATTCATTAAAATTCATTTCTGATAAATCACCCGTGTGATGTACAACACGAAAACTAAATGGGACCCCCATTAATCTAGCAAACTTCTCCATTCGGTTTCCGATTTCTCTCATAACCTTTTGTAGTCCTCCACCGGACACGTCATCACCACCGCCGAGTTTGGTGGCAACCACCGTGGTAAGACGGAGGTGCGGTGTTTCATCGGTTCGAGTTGCAATGGCTTCAAGTAAAGTAGGCCATTGTGTACAAAAAGTGTTACTTACATCAATTATATGTAATTTACTCTCACCATCAAAAGCTTCCATAATAGCACCGTTACATGCCACGTGTCCAAAAGTAGTCCAAGGACTAACTTCTTGAAATTTAAGGACAAGTTTCCTAGTGGACTCAAATGAACACATTTTATCCGAAGCCGATGAGAGAGTCAGGTAAGATCTTTCACCGGACCCTGTCATACGGCTGAAAAGTGCTTGAAGGAAATAAGAAGAGAGTTTTTGATCAATGTCCCCGTACGGAGAGCTTAATTCATTAAGCATCCACATAAGTTGTTGTAGCCTAGTACTATTTTTGTCAGCCACGGCACGTGCGGCTTCGATTAGTACATCGGAAGCCCACGTGTTAGTAGAGAATGAGTTTGAGAATTCCATGGTGACATCGCGTGCCGGTGAGTATGAGTAGTTGATGTTTGGATCGGATGATTGTTGGTGTTCGGAGGAAGAGAAGCCATAATGGGACAACGGCGGAGGAGTGGCGGTGGTGCTGGTAGTGGGAGTTGGTGTGTTTGATGATTGGTGGAGGTATGGTGGTGGCGGTTGTGAAGAATAGTATTGGTTTTGGTTGTGGTGGTGTCTAGAGGAAGAAGAAGAGAAATCTTCTTCATCCATGAAAAAGTTGAAGCATTCTTCTTGATCTTGATCTTGTTTTTGTTGGTAAATATTATTGTTGTTATTAAAGTAATGAGATGATTTGGAGCTATTTGAATTTGTTGTTGTAGTTGTGGAGTTGAAAGAAAGTTGTTGTTGGTGGTGATGATGATGATGATGATGATGGGGGGAAGGTTGTTTTTGGAGGGTGACAAGCCTAAAGAGAGTATCCATAACTAGACATAACAACAAAGATTCTTGTTATTCATGAGAACTATAAATGGCATGCAAGTGTTAGTTTGTATGTGTGTGTTGGTTTTTTATGGGAAATGGAAGAATTTAGATATGGAGAGAGAAATGAATAGCTAGGAATGAGAAATGTTTAAGGCTGAGGTTCTAGGTTTCATGCAGGATAGTTAAAATTTGGTCAAATTTATGTGAGTGGATTTTTGTGCTTTTTGGGTAGTCAATACGCTAGAATTTGGAAATTCTTTTCTTTTCTTTTTCGTTTTTCTTTTTTCTTGGAAAAAGAAAAAGAAACGTAGGTTAATGTGTATCTTCTACACAAATGATTAATTAGTGCGCGCATGTGAATAAAGCTAAGTTACATATTTCTCTTAGTTAACATTGTTTAACATGCCTCCTACGAATCAAACTTGGAATCTTAGACTTAGGATATGCATGTCAAGCTTGAGAGGTTAATACGTGTTATTTCTTACCGGTTAATTATAAACTGGATTAAAGACTAAAGAAGGAAGGGTCGAAACTCATATAAAATATAGAAAGTTAATAATCTATTTAATTTAATTGTGGCTCAACGAAAGCCAGTGAAATTAAAAGACCAATTTTGTAAGGTCTTAAAACTTTTAATGTCATATATTATACATAGGACAACGTTGAGAATCTTTAAGATTTCTTAACCTTTTAAGGTTTTAAAAAATATAAAGCTCTAATAGATTATGTCTGCTTTATGTAAAAAAATGACATAACAAGGCCTCAAAAAAATTTCCATCGTATAATATTACACTCATTTTATGTGAAAAATTGACATTGTAAGGTCTCAAAAGAGTTTACAATCATAAGACATTAGACCTATTAAAAAACGACTAGACTCATTTTTTGTCACTTAATTCTTAATGATTTCATTAAATGTTTCGATGTTTTATTTCATGTCTTCAATTTTAATTTTTGTTTTTTATTTGGCTATGATCAAATTATTAATGCATTTTCTATTCCTAGCTGAAACCAATTATAATACCTTAAGTATCCTTTAACATCAATTATTGAATACTTATTAATGGTAGTTGATTTGTCTTTTTTCACAACATAATATCTAATATATGTATATATCTAAGTAAGAGGAGGTTGTGATAATATAAATATACTAGCCTGATTGGTAAAGCAAAGGCAATTGAGGAACAAATAATGGGACTATTGGAATACATGAGTTCAACCAAAAGCCTCACTTGTTTCATCCTTTTGTTACTTTTATATTTTTAATTTAATAGATTATTGATTAACTTTTTAAATATATAAAACTTATAAAAAAACTGATAAACTTAAAAAATTACATAATAGTTCATAAACTTTTATAAGATATCTTAACTATTAATTTGATCGTTATTACTTTTAGTCAAATAAATCACAAAATTTATTATATTTTTACTCATATTGAGATTATTACAATTTATCAATTTATAAGAAAATGTCAAATAAATCGAACTAATATAAATTTCACTTTAATGAAAATTTTTCTTTTATCTAATAACATGTAGATTTCTGAAAAGTAAAAACCCTTCGTATTATACAAAAAAAAATTATTAAATTCAATAATGATATAGTTATGTGAAAGTCCTAGTGCAACGCACGGACATTATAAATCTTGTTTAAATCAATAGTCAAAACATGTAAATTTTTAAGTTTATAATTAGTTGATAACTAAATTTCCTTTCAAAACTATAAATTATAAAAGTAAAAGATTGAAACCGATCTACTACGAAATGACACTTGTTTAGTAGGGGCTTTTTAATCAAAACTTACTATAAAATAACAGACTATAAGCGGATGTACTATGTCATAACTGAATTGATAAATTGTCTTTATCTAATTTAGAAAAATAAATTCTTCATACTATACAAAGTAAAATTTATTAAAGTTACAACAAATACTAATTTGAAATACAATAATTATTTTTAATTCATAAGGTCTCATATTTTAAGTTCTCTTTAAATCTCGTAAAACTTTAAGTAACTTCCGACTAAATTCATTTTATTACAAAGTAATATTGTTATAAAGTTTTGACGAGCTAACTCATTCAAAATGATAATAAAATTAAACTTCTATAGATATACTCCGTATAAATTTCTAATGATTCATTGCCTAATCATTCCTACCAAGTTGCTTTCAAGGTGAGGAAGTCTTTTTACAGTAGATTTTTAATTTTATTTTTCTACAGTTAGAGATGCAATTCGGGTTTAGTGATTGACGAGTTGATACACATACATATTCTAATTAAAGATAGAGTCAAAAGTATTATATACTTGGTTCAAAATTAAGAATTAGTTACATCTATATATAAAACTGGGAGGTTCATAAACACAATTACACTAGTATTGTACTAAATTAGTTTTATGATTCTTAACAACACGGATTTTATGAATAATTAAGGCATACGATTATTTAACTATTTTTTTATTATAATAAATGTTATTATAGTGTATTCAAATATTTTTTCTGTATCGACTTTATTGTTGATTGATACACTAATTCATGGTATAAATTCTTATTATTAATTTGTATGTAAATGTAAAAAAAAAAAAAAAAAAAAAAAAAAAAAAAAAATTGAACAGTAATAAGTTATTTTGACATGGTAAATAAACAATCATTATATTAATATTATAAAATATTAACAACCATACACATCCAAATTTCGATATAACCATCAATAATTGATGATATATTTTCATGAACCTCAAAATACAAAATGTCATAAGCAACATCTTTATACATCAAAATCATATTCTATTCTAAATAGTGAATATTAATAGTATGCCTTCATCGTAAATAATTATATTGTAATGATATAAATTGTGTATTTGCACTAAGTGACATTATGATTTGGATCAATAATAATTTTCTTAGTACTCCACATTATACTATCATTATAAAATTATGTATAGAAAAATATTTGTCACTCTTAATGATCAGAGAAATGCATGTTCTAATTAACATCAAAACAGTACAAAAGAAAACATAAATCAACATCATGAAAATGTATTGATAACAACTGCTACGAATTTCAAAGAACTTCCTTGTAAATTACATTTTTGATAATATTATATTGTCACAAATAAGTACCGTCAATCTCTTTTTACACTTTACTATTGAAATAGCCACGTAAAATTGACTATGAGTGGAAACGGATCGTGGTAAAAACAAACCAACCTATAAAGAAAGAAACAAAATATATAGGGTTCAAGGGAGAAGGAAAAATTGGTGGAGAATGAGGAGAGAATTTTTTAACCCTTTGATGCTGTAAAATAACTCTTTGACAGTTTGAAATTATATTTATTTATTATTAAATCATACTTGTTTTTTGCTGAATCATAGTTTTAAATATATATTTCTCCACCTTCTCCTCCAAAATTTCCTTCTTTTTAGATCCTGGTACTATATATATATATATATATAATATTCCATATTGTGCAACGATTATATTAGCCTATTAATTCACAAGAAGTATATTTGAAAAAAATTAACATTTTGAAAGAAAAAAAAAGAGGAACAAATCTGAGAAAGGGACTAGTCTTAACTTTTGTTAATAATCATGGCAAAGCACGCAGCTATAAGAAACTGATTTTTTGTTATCTTGAATGGAAGGGTTTTATTCGAAGGACATAAATTCATACGATGGAATTAATGTCTCAAAACCAACGTTGGTACTTGTAATTACCCTCGCTTTGATCAATGATTTATCAAATCTTAACCCTGTTAGTCTTGTACTGTTACATAACCCATTTGGTTAATCAATATTCTAAAGTAACATGTAACACCAACCTTTAAAGCTAACTTATGGTTGGGAACACTTGAAAACCTAAGGTTATTTAAAAACTTAGGAGACCCAAGACCATTTTCATTTTCTGCTGAGTTATTGGACTCATAAATGCTATCTTAAACCGCTCCTAACTAAGTTTATTTTATTAAAATATTTTATGACAAAATTTATTTTATGAAAAAGTGATATTATTATAAATTTTTGATGAGTCGACTCATTTAAAATGGTAACAAAATTGAACTCTTATATTAACATATACTCCGTACAAACTTCTAATTAAGGACGGAGTCAGAAATATTGTTTACTTGGTTCAAAATTAAGAATTGGTTACATCTATGTATAAAAATGGGAGGTTCATAAACACAAGTATACTAGTATTGTACTATATACACTAAAATTTTAAAAACGTATTTTTTTCACTAGGATGACTCTGCTCAAATTTATGTAGCTCCGTTTCTAAATCTAACCTGACAAGATTTAATTACATAAAAAAAGGGTGTAGATTTCAACCCTAAGAGCACTCCTTATGGTGCCCGTTCTCAACCTAGTTGGCACAGTTCTCCCAATAATGCTATAGGCACGGCCAAATTTTGGGGCTTAGTTCTTGGGGTTTCGTTCATGTAGCGACGGAAGGATAACGAAAGTAGTGAACCCAAATTCAATTAAAATATTTTTTTAATTCTTTTAATACCTTTTTTCAATTACAAACACCCTATATACATACAATTACCACTATTTTAACACACAATTCTCACTTTCTTTTTAATTACTACATCAACTATATACACATACAAACTATATAATTTAAACACTTTCTTTTCCCAATTTAAACACATTCTTTTTATCAAATGGTAAATAGGTCCATTCCAAACATTTTATTTTTATTATTATTAGTGTAACATACTTTTTTTTAATTAATGTAGTTTTTATTATTAGTGTAACATATTTCTTATTATTATTATTATCATTATTATTATTGTTAGTGTTGTTGTTGTTGTGTTTTTTAAAATTTTAAATGTATTTGTATTAATAGTTAAGAAATGACGTAGCACTGAAAAGTTCAGTTTTTCAGTCATTATATGTAAGGTTCAGTTATTGTTCAATTCTTATGTTGATGTGGCACTAAAATAACAGTCAATTTTTCAATTTTGAACTGTATTATAAAAAGTGATGTAACTCAAATATATAAGACATGACTCGTGTAAACTCTTTAATTAAAACCCTCAAACCACTTGATTGGTTAAGGGAATGGCTTTTAATCTAGAGTGACATTTTGACGGGTCTACGGATCAAAACTATCTACTTGATTTTCGTAATTCTCATTATAAAAAAATCGAACATTTGAAATTTTAATGAATTCATTTATTCAATTATCGACACAAATACTAGCTAAAAATTCATATGGCTTGACAGGTTAGAACCGGACAAGTGATCCCAACCTGTTCCTTTTCATTTGACTTTCAATCTTGTTAAAAACTACCTACCATATGTGTGGTTATGTCGTTATTATTATATACAGAACTATAAGTTACTTTTTCGAGTCATTGATTAATATAAATTAACTAACACATCTTTATCTAATTCAGTTAAATCAATGTTTCTATTTTAATTATGTAAATAATTTTAAAATTTTCTATTAATCGTATTTTCTATCAATCAATTATCATCTATACATATTAAAATCTTTTTTAATTCATTAAAATATAAGACATATATTTTTGGGCACTTATAATAGGACGGAGAAAATAGCATTAAAATGGTACAACAATAAATAAATATTTGTGAATTAATTTTTATTACACAAGAAAAATATATATGAATTTAAATCAACGTACAAAAGACAAATAAGATTGCACGTTAAATAACATTTCTTTTGGTCGACAATAGAAAGAAAACAAAATAAATGAAGAGATAGTGGAAACGCTTTTGAAAGATGAAAATGACAGAGATTTAGATGAATGGGAGCAGGCGTGAGCAATTGAAATAAAAAGTTGTTTGCCTACGTGGAGTTCGATCAATTCTAGTGATGATAAACCCACCCATGCCATCATCACCATTCACCACCATGACCACCACGACCACCTCCCCCAGCGGGACATTCACATTTCTTTGCTTCCTCAAACCTCTCCAAACTCTGCTTTTTAAGTATTTCCATCCACTTTTTCAATGACATTAGGAATTCTATTTCAACTCATTTCGCTCAATAAGTTAGTATGTATACAATCATAAATAAATTTATTACTCACTTCTAAAAATATATAAATATATAATTAATTAAACTTTTAAGCACTTCTATCCGCTATATATCTTCGTATCATTTCGTATGATTATACTTTGTCTCAATGTTGCTCTTCATATTGACTTTTATAATTGTTGTAGATTTATTACTGGGCCTCTAAAAATATATAAATATATTTGAAAATTTCAAATTACCCTTAATATAGTATCTTAAATATAATATAAGAATTATACTTATGAAATCATCATCTTAATTTGAAATCTAATTACCCAATAAGAATTTACAATTTAATTAAAATATATTTTTTATCAAGTTTAATTAATTTCATCTAATCTTTCTATTTTCAAATTTTAATTAGTCAATTTCAATTTCATGATTTTTAATATATATCAATTTTATCTTTTTATCTATATTAAATTTAATAATACCCCATCACATGCGTATGTATGTTTCGTCTAATTTATTAAAAATTTAATTACACATTATCTTTAATTATCTTTTATCTATATTAAATTTAATAATAGGGCATCATCCTTTTAGTTTAAACTAATTAAAACTACCAATCTTAATTAATAAAATATAACTCATAATTAGTTTTATTATAATTATATTCATACATTTATTTTATTTATTTATATTTATTCTTATTTGACCATCAGTGTAAATCGACTCTCATTCATAATAATCATTCTTATTGATATTATAGTTATATTTTCTAAATGAGTTTTTGGTAGTCAATTAGTAAGATGAGTTTATTGTTTTTTTCCTTCTTATTTCTCTCTTTTCGTTAAACAACATTTAGTAAGCAATTAATGGTTTCCATATTATTTTATTTCATACTTATATTTCTTAATAGACTATTAGACTAAAATACTTATTACATTTTTTTAAAATCTATGTCAATGCACATTGATATTTTCAGTTTTACTTTTGCTTTAATAATTATGTTAAACATATAGAATCATTTGACTTAAATTACAAATCCAGTTGTTATTCATTACCATACATACTATATGATTTATTTATTCTATTCGTTAAGTATCAAAATATAAAATTATATATTTTTGTACTCTATGATTTAAGTAATGGTATACATTACTACTAAGGCAAATAATTGTATAAGAAAACTATTTATAACCAATCATATTCCTTTTTATTAATCAAACCAACTATCAACTAATCATATTAATGTATTTTACACAGTTTTATAAACCATGTACCTTCCTTTATTTTTATTTTTATTATAGTTTTGATTTCCCAACAACTAAGTAGATAATAAATGAGTCTTTTGAAGTTTAAAAAGTGTATGAAGTAAGAAAGAGATATGGTGCTACAAGTTGAATTTCAAAATTAAAAATGTCAATACTATTTTTAATTACATTTACCATGCCCAATTCTTAATTAACCAAATGTACTAAGAAGACTACCAATTCTCTTACTCGATAATAGTTGATTTGAGAATTGAGACAACTATAGGAAAATGATAGTGTGATTTGTGACTCTTATCGTAATGAAAGAATAACACAACAATTGATTAATAAAATTAAGTTAATCCATGACAATTATAGAGTTTTTTTTTGTCAAACAGAATAATTTATTAATGTCATTTTATCTTACTGGCTTAAACGACCCGTGTGTATACACGTATTTAAAAGCTAGTATACTACTATAACATACGCAATTCACAAAACATAAATCAATCATAACTAAAATTGTCATTTTATAAAAAAGTAAAATAACATAAATATATTTTTTTAAGTTGTATTTTTTTATTTGTAAACATATATAATAAATTGTTTTGTGAAAAAACAACAAGTTAATTAGAAGGCTCAAAACAGACAACGAATATAAAAGATGAGTTTAGAGCTCCAAAGAAGAGCTCAGAAAATCAACACCAGAAAAAAGAAAAAAAAGAAAGATTGTACGGTATCAATTGTATAAGAGTAATAATTATAATCCCGAAGAATTTTAAACTCATTAGTTCTAAAAAATGTCGTTACCAGACTTCTATTTTTCATTCAAAGAGTAGATAACCTTTGAATTGAATGAGTAAATCAGTAAATTAATGATTTCGGAACACACATTAATTCTACGGTTACAACTCAAACTTAAAAGCTTTTGATTTATAACCTAGCCTAATACGACATGTTGATAACATGAATAAACAATTTAATAAAATAAAGAGATTTGTTTACAAGCTTTTGTTGTATCTTATTCATGAGTAAATAATAAAGAATGATAACTAAAATGGACCTATTTTGTTAGGTAAATGTATGTATTTTGAGAATGTGTCTCTGACATATGTTCTGATACCAACTAACGTAATATTATTCAACGTTTTCTCCCAATAAAGAATGTATATATATTTACGTTTTGTATGTTCAAGGTATAGGAGCATGGGAAAGGAACGGGCATGCCTCGTTTAATCTCCAATCATGATATGTTCCTACATAGTTTTATACTCTACTCCATTTGCTCCCCACTATAACATTATGCACCCTATAATTACTCACGTAATCATTAGTTTTTTAGTAACTAAAAAAGTAAATCTTATTGTCGTTCTTGACAGTAATTCATCAATTTCTTACGACTATGAGGTAATTCTAGTCAATCAATCATACTAATATATGAATCAGTATTCATACATATCGTTTTTATTTATCGTTATGATTCAAACTCCTAGATCTTTGAAGGTAAGAATCTATCGTTATATCTCCACACATGCATTGATAATAACGTCCGTTGCAATTAAACGGATGCGTGAATGCAAGATAACAATATAAACATAGAAAAATCGCTTTGTTGCCTTTACAGTTAATTAGACCAAGTTTGATTTCTAGACTTGATATTTTTTAAAAATAAATTATATAGAGTTAATAATAATCAAGTTTAATCATTTTTATTGCGTGGACGACATTTTTGAGACAAAATAAAAATAATAATTTGAGCAATTAAAATGAGATGGAATGAGTAATATTTATAATCTATATTTTTATTCTAATAAAAGGTTTAAAAATGTGAATATGAATAATCTATTAAGTAAATGTATTTAGTTAAGATACAAATTTTCAACATGATTAAATGGGGCAATCGAGTTGTATTCGATTTGGTGGGGTCGAATGTGTGATGTATGAACTGGTCAATTTGATGCGACTACGAGATTATTATTTTGAGATGCATAAATAAATAAATAAAAAACAGTCATGCCGTGGCATAGGACATGCCTAATTGTCACGTATATATCCTCTTTTAATATTTATATATAGAATAGAATAGAATAGAATAGAATATATAGAATAGAATAAAGATATAGACAGATAGATGGATACATTTTATGTATTTTATGGTGAACTGTCAAAACAATATCGATTGATCTATTTATAAATGTAATTACATCGTTTGAACAAGCAAGACGTGTGCTAGTGTTCCGTGGAAGTAGTTTAATTTGATGTGGACAAACTCTATGACGTTCTTAGGTTTTAAAAATCAAAAGGAATCATATAAACTTATTGACTTAGTCAAACAATGACATATTACCCACACAAAAACTTTTAAGAAATATAACTTAATAAATATAGTTCATAAAACAAAAATAAGAAGTGTCGATTCGATTAAAAAAGAAAGAAGGTAATGTGCGTAATGAACAGTAAATAATGAAGTTATTTTTCGGTACATATATAAAAGTGGAACCTCCTGAACGCAATATAGAAATATATTAACTTTGCTGGTTCTGAGATTCCAGGGCCTTATAACCAATATTCTTAATCTTAATGGACTGGTCCCGGGCCTTAGCAGAAGCGTCCAGTCAGCCAGCCCAAAAAGTGAAATCTAAGAATCAGAACATTAATGAAATTTTCATACCTCTAACTCTCTAAGGTTCACAAACAATAATTTTTATCTTTATTTTTATTAAATTAAATTAAAAAACCAAAAAAAATACAACAAAATAAATCTTAACCAAGAAAATACAAAGAAGAAATCTTAACCATTTATTATTATTTTTTCTTTGATTTAAAGTTGAAGATTTAATACTAGGGAGTCAAAGTCAATTTTGCTGATATGTCAATGAGCTTCGAAAAATAGTAGAATCAATCCCTACAAATTTCATGATACTCCTTTATTATCTTATTCATTTGACACTTAATTGTTTTTAAATTACAGTTAAACCCTCATGTTTTAATTAATATTTTTCATCACTCAAAACACAAAATAACAAATAGTTGACACTTATTTTGTGGTGAACAATATTGTTTTATTCATATTACTTTACCCCTACATTATGCTACATCAGCAATAGTATTTTTTTTATTGTTATAATGAGTTTATAATTTATCATACAACAGTAAATATTTACCACAACATGAATGAGTCAATTATTATAAATTTTCATGTTTGCTTTCATATAGTCATGAAAGAATAAACTAGTTTATCTATATAATAAAATATATTTATTTTGTCTTGTATTTATAATAAACCACTTAAAAAGGTTTATTATAAACTGTTCTTTAGATAAATTTTATTATGATCAAAATACATTATTGTATTTATCTAAGAATATAGTTGGAAAAAATCACGAATGATTGAGATAACCTTTTTGATGTTAATAAAAGTAATTATCAGGATATTTAATAATGCACCTATTCTAACCATACAACTCAAAACCAACGGTATACCGTAACTCACGACGTGTGTTTTATACTACTGGCAGAATGTCCACGTAATACGACATATAATAATTGATTAATTTCACTTTGTTCGATATTAGTAATAATATATCTTCTGAAATAGTGTAAAAAATAAAATTTCTTTGACAAGAAATTAAAGATATGTTGTTTCTAAAAAAAATCCACCTTTTTCCTTAAAAAAAATGTTAAAATAAAATATCTAAAAATACGTATAAAAGAAAATGTCAATGCGAACTCAATGGCGGGTTTCAAGTTGCGAGTGTCGGGTTGCGAGTTCTGAATGGTCAGGTTATGAGTTGCGGAGTCTTTGGCTAGGTTAGGAGCTTTGACTATCGATGACTTTTTTATTTTTACTTTTGTATTTTTATATTAAGCATTATGTATGTGAAATTGTAATCTTAAAATTTGATCAAAAAAGTTGTTACTCTCGTAACTATAGAATTTGACAACGTATAAACTAAAGTTAAACATGCAAATGGGTGTAAATTGATATTTTCATAAAAACACACACACTTCGGACTGTATTTTTCAAGTTAAACATATTTAAAATTATGTGTTTTCTTTGATGGTAAACGTTTTTTATGTGACAGATTGTGTAAACTGAAAATAGGTTGATTAACTCAAAATCATACAAAGTACGTTTGTTAACATATTTTGTCTCGTCCTGATATTTTCTGTCTTTAATTGACACGTCTTATAACTTCTAATGATTTCAAAAGTTATATCATATGTTTATTAGTTACAAAAATAACAACTTTGAAATTACATAAGTTGTAACTGAAATTGATTAAGATATATTAATTTTTATAATTAATTACATTGACTGATCGATCGCGGGTAAATGTAAGAAGATACATTAGCGATTAACTACCTTTTGTATAAGTGCTTTCATGGTAGCCCATAACCCCCTCAAGAGAAGATTCTTTGACAAGAAAAAAAACAAGGGATATGTTAAAACTTAAAAGTAACATACAAACTCATGAGTCATGAATACTAAATTTTCTTTACCCTTAAAATCAGTAAAGGACTCCATCAAACTCGATAACTATAATATAGTTACACATCTAGTCTTCTACAATGAAAATTACCATCAAAATGGATCAATTTTTTTTCACTATAACTCAATTACATTGTTGTATGATTATTCTTTAGGTTTCTCAGTGTAATTTGTATTGTTCACTCTTCTTATGAAGGGTTTTCAGTTTTTAATATATTATATTTTTCGTGAAAAAAAGAAGAAAAAAAAAAAAAAAACCTAAACCTAAAACTACATAACCACTTTATGAGCTCAAATGGATTACAGGAACTCCATCAGGTCAAATATCCTCGGCACAAAATATCCACTCCTCAAGTCACGTGTAACCCACGCGTTATATTGACGAGTGATGGAAAATGGCTAGGATCTGATTGGTCCACGTAATAATCACACAGCAAACTTGAGCTGCCTGCCAATCATCCGCCAATTTCTTTAGAATCCATTCCCAATTTGTCTTTTGTTTTTTTATTTTATTATTATCAGGGTAATTATTAATTTCATTCAATTGTTTTCTCTGTACAAAGTCCAAATTCAATTTTGATCGTCAAAAATAATTCTTTCTCTTGTAGTCTCTCAATCTCAATCTCAATCGCAATGGGTTTATGGGAAGCTTTTCTCAATTGGCTTCGAAGGTAATCCTCGCTAAATTTCTGCTTAAAATTGAATTCAGTTAATTAGGGTTTGTCTTTTATTATTCGGGTTTTCGTTTTTTCTCTGAGTGAGAAAAAATTGATCTTTTGCTAGGGATCTGTCTCGTGTTTGATTCACCGAATGTAGGATTTATATGTTTAATTATAGTCGCTGTTCTGATTTTTGCTTATAATTTAGTTAATGCAGAATTAAGTATTATTCTCTGTATTAGTTTCTGTCATATGTATATTCTTTAAACCAACCTAGTACAGAATCGCTATATACAATCAAAATTCTAGGAGGGGCAACCCCCCCACCCCCACCCCACCCCACACACACACACAGAGATACACCACTCCACCCGTTGCCCTTGAGATCCTCCGCCTCTGTACATGATGAAAGTAAAGCATAAATTTGCGATTAATTTCATGACAGTGTGAAGAAATGTAAATATTGATGCTTACAAATAATTATACTAGTACTAGTAATGATTGTAGTACTTTATATATTAAGTTAACTTCGTTATGGTATCTTCTAACAATAATCACCATACTGTTAAGATAATAATCCTAAATATTAGTGACATTAAAACTAAAAAAATAATGACGAACCAACTGTTTGCTTTAATCTTTTGATCCTGATCATTATTATCTCTGATCAATAAACATTGATCTGATTTTCTGAGTATCTGAGAATTGGAAGCAAGCTTCCTGGGTAGAGGAGAGACCAAATACGAATCTTGATTTGACACATGGTCATGATTGAATCTTATAGCCAAGTAAAATTCAGCTTGATGTCATTGGAAACAAAATTAAAATCATATTCATCGTCTTTAACTTCAAACAAAGCTTTGTGTACTTGAGCTTGTATGTTTGTAAATCATTTGATTGCAACATGCCCTTGATTAAATTGAGAAACGACTCATCCTCTTTTCTCCCAAATGAAGATAGAAGCATTTTATTCTCTTTATTGCTGATATATGAAATATCCATGACTTCCAACATGTGTAATTTCATTGGTAAGACGTGACAACACAAATGTTGCTCTCATCAGTAAATGTGATTAACTTAGACACATTGAAGTGAGACCCCATAGGCCCTGTATTATGTAACCAAAAGATGGTGCAAGGACCTGAAACATGTTTTGAGGATTAAACATTCCTAAAACAAACAGGACATGATTTTAAGCTCACACTTGTTGCTGTTCATGAGCTTGCTAGACAATATTGTTTGCTAATTCTCTATAGATTAGATGCTAACAGTATCAAAAATAACAACCAGCCCATCAATTAAGCTGGACGCGTTTGCAAATTATTGAAGAAAATAAATAAGAAAATAAATGCTAATTAACAATCATTGTGAATTTGTGATAAGATCTTATTTTGCATTTTGGCACAATTCCATCTTTCTCTCAGTTTACATTTCTTATCAGTTGCTTTCTCACCTACCTAAAAAACAATATTTCTTTTGTTACATGATGTTATGTGCTTAATTAATTCCCATGAAACCGGAATGTGGGAGCTCTTTAATAGTGTTTAATGGCTCTTAGAGGTCATTCATGTGCTGTCAAATTACTTATCGTATAGATAATCAGAATACAATCGTCCTTTTTAACAACTGACTAAACTTATCTTGTTATGTTACAGCCTCTTTTTCAAGCAGGAAATGGAGCTTTCCTTGATAGGGCTCCAGAATGCGGGGAAAACTTCTCTTGTTAATGTTGTTGCTGTAAGTAAATTAGACCATTTTTCATATCCATATCAATTTATTACTCTTACTTTCGGTGAAAAATCTTGTTTAACGGTGCTTGAACTGCCTTTTTTCTCTTTTGCTTTGCTTGTAGACTGGTGGATATAGTGAAGATATGATCCCTACGGTGAGCTTTCTCTAGAGTTCATGCCAAATCAAACTACACAACAAGTACTATATACCATATTCCATTAGCTATAATAACTTCTTAAATTTAAATTTTCAGGTGGGATTCAATATGCGTAAGGTAACCAAAGGAAATGTAACAATAAAGCTATGGGATCTTGGAGGTCAACCCCGTTTTCGCAGCATGTGGGAGAGATATTGTCGTGCAGTTTCTGCCATTGTGTATGCTTCCATTCCTCATCTTCAACATTTACAGATCAACGGTTTATATAATTTTTTGTATATAGTTAAAAATGATGGTATCATTTTTAATATGATCTGCACCTCTGAAAATGTTATTTTCTTATACGTGCATTTTAATTTCACAATTTTGTTAATATGATCGCTAGTGTGTACTTAGCCCACCATTTTGAGAAGGCTTTCAAGTTCCCTTAGATCAAGTAAATGAGAGCCACACTCATATATTTGTGGTCTAATATTTGTACCTGTTGTGCAGCTATGTTGTTGATGCCGCTGATCAAGATAACTTGAGCATATCAAAGGGTGAACTTCATGATCTACTAAGCAAGCCAGCACTGAATGGAATACCTTTACTTGTGTTGGGCAACAAAATTGACAAAGATGGTGCTCTCTCTAAACAAGCTTTAACTGATCAGATGTAAGACACCGTGTAAATACATTTTTCTTCATTGTCTTCTTTTTATTTGCTTTATTATATCGTTGCTTATTTCAATGAGTTATCATAGGGATCTGAAATCAATCACGGATAGAGAGGTATGCTGCTACATGATCTCTTGCAAGAACTCAACAAATATTGACTCGGTCATTGATTGGCTCATCAAGCATTCAAAATCTAAAAGTTAAATGTGTTTGAAAAATTTGTTTTAACTAGTAACATCGTGTTTCTTGTTCTTGAGTTGGAGTTTTGAATATTCGGCTTTTCTGGTGCCATTTGCATGTCTTCATTGAGTGTGGCTGCTGCAGATAGTTGCCAAACACCTATGCTTGCTTCTCTTCTCAGCTGCTGTGTATTATTATATTTTAGAAAATGATCAAGTTCAATTGTTTTGGTTGCATTATTTGTTTTGTGATAAATTTCTATTGAGGAATGTATAGACTCCATGACTCACTTAACATAGTTCTTATTGAGAAGATCTCATGTATTTTGAATGGTTGTTTTGTTTGTTATAAGATTTATCATGATAGTTAGGTATACCAACGGGTCAAGAGAATCAGCGATCTCGTTACTCATACTCCATCCCTAATCCATGTTATCTACGATTGTTAATGGGGAAGGAAAGGTCAGCTCTTGCAATAATCTAACTACAGCCGATGATCCAATTAATGGATTTGCATCTGGCCCATTAGTTAATTGGTCAAATACCCAATTCCTCATCTTCACCCATCTACATTGGTCTCATCCTTCTTCCTAATGGGTATTGGGGATCCCAACGATAATAGCAACATTTTGTTATCTAACAAATGAAGTATAAAAACGTAAAACCGTTATTAACATTTTTTTTATAAAGCTTATACGCGATTTGAACATTGATATATGTGTTATTTATTTTCAAGTTGAGTTTTTTGTTTTACAAAATGAATACCTTTTCACTTTAAGTCACGAAAATACAATATTAACCAAATGTAGCTTATACGAATTACTAAACGACAAGCACAAGGTTGGAGTCAGGGTAGCGTTGAGAGGTTAAACTTTATCAATCCCTTTCAGCAGAGTATTCTAAGCAAGACAATGGATAGTCCTTTAAGAGCTTGACTTTGTTAAAGCGGTCATACGGACATGTGATGTCATCAATTTAAAACATGAAACATATAACTTAACGATACTTTAAAAAGAGTTAAGGTTACCTAGACCCGGAGAGGGAGAGACGTGGACACCAAGAGGGTACAGAAGGGGGTAATCATTGACAGCAGACCACACTGACAACTAGCAACAACACATGGTTCAAATTTTGAACTTCTAAATGTGTTTTGCTTATGATGTGTAATGGACAATTCAAAAGACCACGAAGTAACATAAGAGTTTTAAAAATGTTGAAAGGTAGGCTAGTCAAATGAATAGACTTATTATGTAAAGAAAAAATTTTAATCCAAGGAGGTTTCAACTTTAATTCCAAGATGGCCCAACGTCAATTTCAAGGGTCCGCTCACTAGTTAAAAAATATTTTTAAGAGTGATTCAATGACCCATCTTGTCTTTATATGTAAACTTGACCTTGAACTGTTCTCCAAACTAGATTTATTTTTGTTAGGGATTTACTCTTTTCATCATCACACTTTATCAACTCGAGAATTTCTTGTTCATATGCGGGTCTACATCAAAAAGGGTTTCTTTTTGCCAAAGCTTAAACATAGTAGTCCTCTTGTCTAATGAATTACAAGTATATCAAAATGTGTCAAGTTTCATCTAAAATTTATTACATTTATCAAAATTTGAAAGTTCATGAAACTTTTATTTACTTTTGTTGTATATAAAATTGAAAGTGAGTAATCGGTATCTTACTTAACATGCCAGTTATATAAATTGTCGCGTCATTCACTACATCATCAAAATCACATTACCTGTAAGCTATAAGAAGTCAAATATATTATATATAATAATAATAATAACTAGCTTTGATAAAGTTAACTACATGCACTATAATTTTAGTTTTATTATACTTTCAAATACTCAACTCTTTAAAATAATGATAGCTGGTATCATAAATTAACGTTAACCGCAGAAAAGTTTGACAACGGTGTGATCCAGAACTCTACACTAATTATTCGATCTTATATTTTACTTTATAATAACTGAAATACAATATGATTTTTAAGAGATAGTAACTTGAAGTTTGGACTTGGAGTCTTGGACGGTTTAATATATAAATTTTGTGGCACTTTGTTCGCTCACCTGAGTTGTTTTATTTTACACGTGCACAGGGCTTTAGCACGTGCAGACTTGGAAGTATATGTGTCAGCTGAGAATCTCAATTGCCAACTGCCTGCTTACACGTGCGCTTCATCTTTCAACTTTCACCCTCCAACTTGTGCATTAGAATATCCAAAGAGCATTAGAGTGTGGACAGTCTAATGCACTGCTAGTCATCATTTCACCATTTTACATTAAATACTTACAATCTATTACTAAATTTTATAGGATTCAAGCTCAATATACTAATTAAATTTACTAAACTTACTGGTCAACACTCACATGATACAGTTACCAATGCAGTATCACAATTTTCAATACAGTATTCTTTTTATTAAATTAATATATTTAGTAACACCCTTTTATAAATCTCATTAGATTGTTATATCACTATTATTTTTTCTTTAAATTTTTTATCTCATTATATTTAGACACTAAAATATTAAAACTTTTTATACTCAAACTAATATAAAAAAGCATAAATCAAAAAGGAAAGTTACTAACTTTTGAAGTGCACAAACATATAGCATACTTGAAACAATGTGAAAAAAAAAAACATATAAAAGTTAAGTTTATAGCTTTTAATAAACAACCAACATAGTGTTATTAATTATACTAAGAAAATTATAAAGTTTAAAATCTAAACTAAGTTAAATAAATATGTTGTAGTGAACAAGTAAAATCAACTTCATTTGGTAAAGTAATTTCAACCTGTACCTATTTCCAATTTCTCAAATATAAACATAAACAATGAACGTGGACCAGATTTTAAAGTGCAACAAGAGTGTGTGCATATCTAAACTTCCATTCCACGCCTAAATACATCGCATCTTCACAATGGTATTGAACTTTGTCCACATCATCTTTAATTCCTATTGCACTTAGCCGTATCATCCCATTGTGAATGCTTTATACCACTTCTTATAATCACATTATTCGGGTTTTCCAAATAGTCTTTCTCAAGTAGACAGATTGTGTGTTTGTTGTCTTCGGTTATCATGTTGTGTAAATCACGCAAGTGTATATGATTCTTCGTATCGTGTTGATGTTATATAGTCTTTTTGAGTTTTTAAAGATTGTCCAACGACTTTGAAGCAAACCGAATGCTCGTTCCACGTCTTTTCTTGCAGATTCTTGGAATTTCTTGTGTTTCATATTATTTTCCTTAATCGGACATTTAAACTATCACACAAGAGTCGTCTATTCCAGATAAATTCTATCAGCGAGGTAATATCCTGGAGCTCTATCTTGGAGTAAATCGTTGAACAAATCCCACTCATTAAAAACGTTGATGTCGTTGTTCGAACCTGCAGTTACAAAGTAAGCGTGCCAAATTCACATACCGTACGAAAACACCACTTCGAACATGACTATTAGATAACCGCGATCACTTAATATGTATTGACATTTCTAAGCTACTGGAAAAATTTTCCAACACCAATGTATACAATCAATTGTTCTGAGCATCCCGGGGAAACCATGCAATTCTTCATGTTTAGCGTGTAACCGTTGGACATCTTAAAGCGTTGATTTCCTCAAATAGTCGGTCGAGTATAGATGAAAAACATATTTACAAAAGTCGTCCAAATAATCGTATGAAGTTTGTTGACCCGTGTCTAAGTATTCATCAAACGCATCGGCAGCACAACCGTGCGTCAATTGACATTAGGCGGAAGTGCACTTTTGATAAACGTTATAAAAAGTTTACCGTTACAATCATTCCCTTGATGAAAAATAAATAAATACGGAGGTAGCAATAGTTGAGAGGAAGATGTTATACTTTGACATGTACGGAGAAAAAATATGACTTGCTCATCAAAAATAGTGTTCAAAAGTAATCATCGGAGAATGTTGGTGAATCGAAAAAGTAGTTGAAAGTACCAAGTATCACTTATGACTTAAGTGATATGGAGTTCAATGTATAGCTTGAATTGTAAGGGCAGTGAATATAATTTAACTTTTTATTTGTAATATTTTAAAATTCTTAACACATATTAGTAATTTTAAAACACTTGTGTAATAAACGGAGTATGAATTGTAATTATGAAAGCTTGTAACAAGAGTGCAAATCACGAATAACTTGAATGATGAATTTATTGAGAACAAATTACATCAATGTACTGAACTGCAGAATAATCTAAGCCACGACTTAAAGATTAATTCAAAACAACTACAAGCTATTGTATTACTCGCCGTGAGAATAGAATTACTATTACTTACTAACACTAATTTGCAATTAGACAAGTTTTAACACTGAACAAATTCAGGTGATAGTTTCAAATCGGTAAACGACTAAGTACAATATGTCATTCTATTCATAGATATGAATTTCCCGTAAATATCTCCTATTATCTAGGAAATAGAAAGACACTTGTCGTTGTGTGAATGAATTCTTTCTAACAGATAATCAGTTAAAAGGAATCTTAGGTGGTCCCCACTTGATCATGCATTCTTCGTGTGTTGTATTTCCACCAATCATAATGAAGCATGATGTCATATATTTCTTTGCTTTGACCTTGAAGGTTGCTGGTGAAATGTTTACCAGTGACCTCATACTCATAGCAAGTTGAACTTGATCGTTTCTTTATTCATATATTTCTGAAGTCACTGGAGGAAAAAGAAACTTACTCACTGACTGCGAGCTAACATGCTCTTGTAGAGTAATTTGACTTGAGTTCTTCCAGTGACCTCCCTTTATTTAACAATAGCGACTGATGTGATTTTGTATTGCATAAGTAAAGAATAAGAACATCAGTGAGTAGGCTTAGTCCCTGGTAAAGATTAATTACTTATTAGTGATCTTCTTCAATTTTAGTGAATCACATTATCAGATTTCTTCACCGTTCAAGGCTTGTTGCGATAGAAACCTTCACGATACGAGTAACCATCGATTAGCGGTAGTTCACAAAGTATAATCTTAATCTTCTTAGCAGTGACTTGGTTGACCAGCGATAGTTTACAAACTTGTCTTAGGAGTTTTGCCTTCATTATTTCTATGAAGTACTCCAGTGATTAAGTTGATCATAGACAGGTGACTCAACAGTAATCTAGCCAAAAATGTTTGCCGGCGCCGAGATGATCTTTAAGTAATCGCCTTCTATGAAATTTTGATCGTCAATTATGGGGTACGTTTTCTTTATCTTATTCCAACATTTCAAGAATATCGAGCGTATCATTCGGATTGTAAGAAGCAACACTTGCTTCATATCTTCCATTCTGTAATCTTCTTCGAAATTTTGGAATGGTACCATTTACGATTTGATACTTGTGTTTGAATTATATAGGTAATATTTGAAAGAAAGTAGTAAAAAGATGGTGAAAATTGTGTGTAGATTTGAGTTGAGGTTATATATATATATAAAATTATTTTTTTTAAAAAATTTAGATATATTACTGTTTTATAAGGGATATATATATATATATATATATGAAGACAAACCGCAAAGCGCGGCTCTATATCCTCGTTAAATCAAATCGCAGTTGCATTTCTCTTGAAGTGAACACATAAAATAATGATCGTCCATAAAATATGCAAAATGACAACTGGTCGATATCAGGTAAATTTGGGTTTATATAGAGATATTGACACGTCACTCAACACATAATCGTAACATCATCAAAACCGATAGGATGTAACCACTGACAAGTTATAAGAGATCGAATTTACACGATTGCTAATGATTTAATTTTACTATGCACAATATAAGTCGTGTAAATTTGTTATATACAATAATATTCAACACCGTGCAACACTTAGCAATAACGTAATACCAAAAGAATTAGCACATGGATTATATACCAAAATTTTTAGTTGATTGGAAATGCACGGCCCATGCTCCATTATAAATTATAAATAAAGTTAATTTAAAAGCTGCTTTTTATTGTGTTGATAGTACATGTTAAATTATTATGAACATTGTTATATATACATAAAATAATAAGGCATAAACAATGCCTAAACGTTCATTGATAGATATGTACTCTATTAGTTATCTTTTCTTACATAAATTAATCAATTTTACATATAGATCAATAATATAATTCTATTAGACTTACATTTAGATACATATTTTAGGTGTCGAGACCATATTTTCACAATTTAAAGATATAAAGTTACCAAAGAAGATATAAAATATTATCAAAAAGATCTAATAATACTTACAAACGGTGATGCCTAATGTTAATTCTTAAAAGATGTTTCTTATTATATATCTAATTACACGTAAAATTTATAGATATAAAGTTATTAAAAAAAAAAAAAGAAAGATAAATGGTAATAGAAAAGATCAAATAATAGCTTATGGGGTTAATAGTATAGATTTGCAATGAATTTTTATCTTTGTATTGAGTTAAGTAACGAACTCAATCTATTACTAATGTAGATAATGAATTTGTTGAGTTTTGTATCAAAGTAAGTAATTAACTTATTTTTAATGGTTACATTTTAAAAAAACTGACGTGTAAATGAAAAATCATTCCTCTTTAATTGAGGCATCACGTCAACAAATAACGTAAGGTTTCATTCTGTGACACTTTGTCTCAATTTATGTAGATTTGAGATTTATGTGTGAATAATTATATATCATATGAACGATTTGTTAGACGATGTGAAATTTCATGATGGAATTCGAATTCGATCTCCTTATCCATATTTGAGAATTGTATATATTCGAGATGGTAGGTAGAGGGACGTACATTGGCCACCGTAAAGGGAAATAAGTGATACCCGTATATTATTTTTAGACATGTTTCTACTTGTGCATAACATTTTCCACGTAAGCAATATATATTTCCAAAAGGTGAAATAATCAAAACTACGTGTTCAATATGTAACAATTACAATATTACTTACTTTGACACAAAATAAAAATGTTCTATTACTTGCATTAATAATAAATTAGGTTCGTTACATAACTCGTAACAAAGGTGAAAATTCGTTGATGACCCACAATATTAACCCTAACTTATAATTGATAATGTCTTGAGACACTGTAATTCTTTTTACTTTTAGTAATAAATATTAATCATTTAATCATATTTCATATGAATGACTTATAAAATAAAATGTAATACTTTTTACATTTTAAATTTATTGTTCACGAATAAAAACACATAATTTTAAAAAATATAATTATTACAATTAATTTTGTATAACATTACAATTCTATATATACTTATTTTACTGACAATTTTACGACATATATATAAAGTATAGGTAATATGAAAACTAGGGTTAGTTATATCCACCTACTTTTATAGGTGATAATTGATTTGGGACTTTAAAAAAATAGAAACATAGACCGTAGAGAAAAAGTTATACTACTTTTGACCATGTGGTCTTTTATTTTCTCACGCCTTATCTCTCACAACTTTTAATTATACTCCCTGACCTTGTGGTTGCTATTTGTCCTAACTTTGCCGCTAATTCGTTAAATCTAACGAATTGATTGTTAACTCATCAAAAATAACCAAAATACCCTCATCTAGTACTAGTATGTATATTATAAGTTGTTGCCTTTTTAAAAGTATGTTAATTGTCAAAATACACACAGGGTCATTCCAAGCAAATTTGAGGTTCTGGGCGAAATAAAAAAAATGAGACCCTTTAATGGTAAAAGAAAGTTCTAATTAAAGGTTGTAATTTTTTTTTATACATTATAATTAGGGTATATAAAAATATAGGGCCCTAAAAAATTGGAAGCCCTGAGCCGTCGCTCAAATTGCTCTCCATTGGGCCGGCCCTGAATACACAAGACTGAGCTTCTCATAAAGGGTAATTGCGTCTGTACAAATTATTATTTCGACTTCACGATGAATTATATATTAATTTTCTGGAAACTGAGTCGTGTTTCCCATGTATCTTCTTTTGTTGCTAGTTGCACTAAATGGGGTCTTCGCTTATTAGAATATGCATCCCTTAGAATTCAAAGTAAAAAAACTGTTTCTTTATTATTACTTCACATAAATATGCACAATTATACATATTTGTTGATAAAATATGATGAACAAAAAGAAATCTGGTGATAGAAATTGGAGTCGAGTAGTGGGAGTTTGAAGAAGACAAGAGTAACTTGAAATAAAAGTTATGGTCATTTTTGATGAGTTAACGGTCAATTCATTAGATTTAATGAAGGAGGGGTGAAGTTGGGACAAAATAGCAACTACAGAGTTAAGGGTGTGTAATTAAAAGTTAAGAAGAAGAATGTGTGAGAATATAAAGGATCACAAGAATAAAGAATCTAATTTACTCTAGACTCTAAATACGAGAGGGAGTATGTACAAGCTAGAGATAGGTGAAATGAAATTGCGTTATTATTGATTAAAACACTAGTAGAATCTAAGAAAGAAAAATAAAAACAGGGTGCATGATTCAATTTCCAATCTCTGAAATACTCTTTAAAGCTGGTTTCCATTGTCCACCACCATGACTTTGATGCTGTTGCCTGCCACCATTTAATCTTCTACTGTTACTCCCTCCATTGCTATGCCTCTGGAATATGTCAAAACACTATTACTTTCACTTTTAATAGTTAAACAGAAAAATCAAAGCAAATAAATTTAATGAATCTGTTCAACATCATTAAAAGACTAAGAATTCAAATTATTCTCTACATGTTAGAGATAAAGTTTCACTTTTTAAAAAATGAAGTAAGATCTGGAAAATAGTATGTATAAAAAGTATAACTTTTGACATCCATAATTAGCTTCGCCTTTTAGCAAATTTAAAGAGTTAGTTAATCTTGGTGATCTACATTATGGTTAAGGGGTGCACACAAAATACAGCACAATTATGCCATGACAGCAAGAACAAGCACATGGTTTTACATCCACTAAAAACTACAAACTGGCGTGGTTTAATAAAAAAACCATATAATCAGATTAATTAAAGAGAGTTGTAATTCTGGTTATTAACCCAGACCATGTTTCTAAAAATAAAGGGAGTGGTCACTAAATTATTCTTAAAAAAACTTGATATATTATTGTCACATTATTTTTATATTAAGATCAAACATTTCAATCAATTTATATATGTATTCATCACACGGAAAATTAAATTTACATTTAAATATTTCTTATCTTTATAAATAGTTTATATACATAAAATATAAAAAATAACAAAAAAAATATTACTACTTAAACTGGTAGTCACCTTTTTTAAATTGATTATTTTATAAGTTCAATTGAAAGATAAAAATAATTATATTAAAGTGATCCTTAACTGCATTATGTCAAATCCCCTCGTTCCTTTCACTCTAAATGGACTCTGCTTGTTGCAGCCTTTCAGCTGAGCACCAGATTTTTTTATTACATCGAATATAAAGAATGCACAAATGGGATAAATGAGGATAACATGGTAACAGCTTGTTTTCATTATTTTATTCATTATATATTTTCTAAAGATCTGGAAAACAAAAGCTTAACTTGGGATTTGGGATGCAAGTCCAAACTAGTATACTAAAAAACAAATTGAATGAATCATAAGTTTAGTTTAGTTCAGTTCTAAAGCATAGTTTAATTAGTCTCTCTTAATAACTAAATAAACACGTACATACAACTAGTTACTTCGAAATAAAAATTATAGTATTTTCTACTTGCATTTACACTAGTATAAAAAATTTATTATCCACTAAATATTGAGTATAAATAGTAGTATATATGTATATACTAGTGTCAGACCCGCGCACAGCAACGAATAAAAATTTCACATTTGATGTTGACAGACATATGTTTAATAGTATATGAATGCAAAAATAATTGCTACTTTTTAGATGAAAGTGATTTTTATAATAGTTTAAATTATTATAATTGTAAATTAAAAAATATGTTATAAAGGAATAAAGACGATATTTGAATGTATTATGTGAAATTTAGTATTAATTGAATTATTTATATATTAAATAAATGAAGAGATAAATGTACGGATAAAATGGTAATTTTCGATATTTTTTTTTAATGATTAAAAAAGAAAGTGTTAAATACTTTATAAAAGTTATAGATTTAGTGAAATATTAATCCTTAAACATGTAAGTTAAAATGTGATAATTTCACTGTATTAATTAAATTTGAGAGATTACATAGAAAATTGGGAGAAATTAAATAAGATTTTAAAAATGGGGAAAATATGTGACAAAAAAAAATATAAAAAAATTCATTGGACGACAAAGATACGAAGTAACGTCATAAACCCCAAATCATGCTATGGCCCCAACCAGCATCTAATCATAACAACACGTTGCAATTTCGAGAAAAATGATGTAAAAAGATAACGACCGTTAAAGTTTGATTAACAAATTAGTTACCTTAATGGAACCACTATTTGGTACTGGCATCGGAGCAACTCCTCTTTCCATCAACAACTTTCCAAGTTTCACGCATTTCTTTGCAGCAAATTCTTTCAATATATCTATTAAAAAATATTGCTGATTAATTATTATTAATTAATATATTAATATTAATATTTAATATATATACATTAAACCAATATTTATATAAATACAATCCATGCAAATTATAATTAACTTTTTTGAGCAGAGCAAATTACAATTAACTAATAATTAAGTTTACCTTCGTAGCTAATGAGTCGATAAACTTGGCCAATAAGCAAAGTATCATCTGGCCTGAGTAATTTAAGTTGCCTGACCGGCAATCCATTAGCGGAGGACGTTACAGATTTAAGAACTTGTGCGACGTAATGACCGTGATTTGAGTTCATGACGTCACGAGCACTAACTGTCCAATAAATCCGTTCAATTTTATAACCTGGATGAACGATCACCACGGTTGCAGCTTCAGCAGCTTGACAGTTCCCCATACCTAATAAAAATTAACTAAACAATGAAGAAAGAAATTATAGATCTAAATTAGGTGTTTGTTAGTTTCTGGAGAAGTGGTTGCTGTGATGATGTATATATAATTGAGAGAATTTGATCAAATGTCGGTGGATGACTGGTGACGATCGAATAGTGTTACGTCCGTACTTCTTACGTTTGATTGATAAGATATCCGTATATATCTACGAGTTAATAAAAGTATTAAAATAATGATAAATTAGAGTGACTGACAGTTGAGAAAGTGATGAAGTGGTTTACATTGATCGAAATGAAGATTTCATAAATGATGTGATTGACAAATAGCATAGTATAGAGTGAGGAATACCTACGGGCTACGGCTATGGGTTTACGGGGAATGGGAATGGTGGTGATTTAATCGAAATTCGGGAAAGTAATCAAGTTTGACTATTAACAGTAGAAGTAGTAGTACTGGCAGTGGAGTGTTGTAGAGGTGGTATGCAAATGCAACAGAGGATTGATGTGATGCACGATGTAGATGTAGAATTGTAGATGGAGATGGAGGTGTCAATTGAGTTTATGGAGGTATATAAATGCTACTATCCAAGTATCCGACTAGTGAGTTGGGCTTGTTTAGGCCGGGTTGAGTAGGCCCACTAGGAAATGGAAGGATTTAAATATGTTGGGAGGACTGAGGAGTAACCATGAACAAAATCCGGTTTTCCGGAAAACTGATTCGAGTTGAAAAACTGGATCGGTTTCTTTTTTAAAGGTAAAAATCGGTTTTTGGAAAAACCGGTTTGGAACCGGTTCTGTTTTTGAGAGAAAAAACCCTACCCGATTGTAATCGGTTTGGACCGGTTTGAAACTGGTTTTTCTATATAATTCGGTTTTTTTCGAGCGTTAAGCTTTTTAAGGAAAATCAACGTATTCTTCAAATTTTTTCCGATAGAATGTTAGTACATTATGTATGGAAACATAACTTAACAATAACTTAAAGCAAAGTCTTCTAAATCTTCATAAAAATATTATTTAAACCAATAATTCTATATAATTCAATCTTATTCGAGCGTTAAGCGTTTTAGGGAAAAAATAATGTATTCTTCAAAATTTTTTGGATAGAATGCTAGTACAATAGGAATGAAAACATATCTTAACAATAACTTAAAGCAAAGTCTTCTAAATCTTCATAAAAATATTATTGAAACCAATAATTCTATATAATTCAATCTTATTCGAGCGTTAAGCGTTTTAGGGAAAAATAATGTATTCTTCAAATTTTTTTGGATAGAATGCTAGTACATTATGAATGAAAACATATCTTAACAATAACTTAAAGCAAAGTCTTCTAAATCTTCATAAAAATATTATTGAAACCAATAATTCTATATAATTCAATCTTATTCGAGCGTTAAGCGTTTTAGGGAAAAATAATGTATTCTTCAAAATTTTTTGGATAGAATGCTAGTACATTATGAATGAAAACATATCTTAACAATAACTTAAAGCAAAGTCTTCTAAATCTTCATAAAAATATTATTGAAACCAATAATTCTATATAATTCAATCTTATTCGAGCGTTAAGCGTTTTAGGGAAAAATAATGTATTCTTCAAAAAATTTTGGATAGAATGCTAATACATTATGAATGAAAACATATCTTAACAATAACTTAAAGCAAAGTCTTCTAAATCTTCATAAAAATATTATTGAAACCAATGATTAAATATAATTCAATCTTATTCGAGCGTTAAGCATTTTAGGGAAAAATAATGTATTCTTCAAAAAAATTTGGATAGAATGCTAGTACATTAGGAATGGAAACATATCTTAACAATAACTTAAAACAAAGTCTTTTAAATCTTCATAAAAATATTCTTGAAACAAACAAGTCTTCATAATTCTTCATAGTCTTCATAATCTTCAAAAATCTTCAACTTTTATTAATCTTCAATTCTTTTAACATCTTCAATTTGGGTAGTCTTCAAATGTCGAAATCTTCTTCGGAGGAAGCCTCTCGCGAAGCTTCATCAAGAGCAATCTCTTCATCGGAAAGTGATATTGACATACCCGCTTCCACCTCGATATCGTGTATATCTCCTTCGTATTCCAATTCACCTTCAAGATTTGAAACGTTTTGTATGCGTTCCGCGGCGTCTAAGTGATCTTTCAAGCACATACACATCTCTAATGAGGCCGGTGTGAGTTTTGTTCTTCGTATAGATAGTACCCTGCCACTAAGAGAAAAAGCGGATTCCGAAGCTACCGTAGAAGCTTGGACGGTTAGTAAATCTCGGGCCATGATGGTTAGAATGGGAAATTGAGATTCCCTCCTTTTCCACCAAGCCAAAATATCAAAATTTGCGAATTCGTCGGTAGGTATTGAGGATAAAAACTCCGTTCCGGTATATCTCCCATATTCGCTAGTGGCACTTTGGTCACCATCACCCCTTGCCCGTTTATGGTTTTCTTGTCTTAAACTATTATATAAGTTAATCTCGGGATCTTGGGAAGAAGATGAAGCAAACATTGTGGAAGCCGGATTTATAGAAACCATTGTTGTTAAACTAAATTGTTGAAAATAATGACCAAATAAATCTTTAAAAGATTTGTTAAAATATGATTTTGTATTTTGTGCAAAAAGTGGATTCTCATCATTCAAATCCAAATTAAAACAAATGTTATCAATAAGTAATTCCACCCCGGAAATGTTCAAACATGGGTTTAACGCGGCGGCACAACTAATTACCGGTGGTATTTCTCTAAAATATTTTATTAGTTTTTCTTTCATGGGAGCCACCATTATTGCATAACATCACCCCAAAATTCGTATTCGTTTAGTTTTGAACTCATTAAATATATTTGCTTAAGTATCAAATGACTCGTGGGATAATAAACACCCAATAATAAAGTAGTTGCCGTTTAAAAACTTTGAGCAATTCGGTTATCTTTTGAATAACCTCCCAATATTCGGAGGAAAATGATGTTGCAAGGCCTTTTTGAACAAGTAGATCATGAAAAACGGTTAAAGTGTCGCGTTGCCGTAAACCACATATAAACATGTTGTAAGTCGAATTCCATCTTACGGGCATGTCCCAATTAGGGGTTAAAAAAATGTTATCCGTTTCTTTACATAATCTCATATAATGTTTGTATCTAGCCTTACCCAAACAAAATATATCTTGTAACATAGTTTTGTACGCGTTTTTTACAACCATTATTTGTTGAACCGCTAGTCCATCTTGCACAACCAAGTTAATGATGTGTGCAACACATCTACTATGGTAGAAAATACCTTTCAAAGGTGGTTGGTATTTTAGTATTAACCTTTGAACGGCGTTTGTATTATTAGTTGCATTATCAATTGAAAAAACCTTTTGTTTTATTTTAAACATTTTCATTACATCTCGTAACATGTAAAATAAGTTTTTACCCGTGTGAGGATAGTCAAAGTTTTCAAAAGCAATGGTACGTTTCATCATTTGCCAAGTTGAGGGATCAACCCAATGTGCGGTAACCCAAAGATACGAACCGGGTAAACCATGAGGAGCCGACCATACATCGGTTGTTAATGATACATTTGTATTTAAGTTTTCAAAACCGATTATTAGTTGAATTTTAGCATTTTTCCACAATTTAAGAGCATCACGTCTAAGAGTAAGACGACTTACATGATTATATCGCGGTTGAAGAGTATCTTGAATGACCTTAGTAAGCCGAGGGTTGTCGAAGTGGTTGAACGGCAAAGTTTCTTGAATCACAAAGCCGGCAAATGCTTCTCGACACCGCTCCGCTTGGTATGCAAAAATACCCCCATCCCGTGGCATAGTTGCTTGACCCGACTCGGGATTACTTTTGATTCCATCACAATACTTTGTAGAATGTGATCTCAAACTAGAGTTGGATTCGGCTTTCAAAAATTTCCCGCAACGTTTACAAAATGCCTTAGTAGAACCATCCGACAATAACACTTTGTCGTAATTAACCCAAATCTCCGGATTTCGTTTGGTTACCAAAACTTCAACAATAGTTGATGCATTTGAAGAACCAACACCGGTGGAAGTTGAAGAAGATTGAGTTGCAATTTTGATAGCGTTTCAAGAGCGTTTTGAGAGGAGTAGAGAATTTTTTGAGAGTTTCGTATGTAAATCGTAAGCGTTTTAAGTGTTTAGATACTAGAATTAGCAAGATTGAGTGTTGTAACTAAACCAAACCCAATGTATCTATTTATACTAGTTTTAGGATGACAAAATGGTAAAAAAAACCTCAAAAAAAAGTCAAAAATTTAAAAAAACGGCTAGTTTGGTAACAGCTCAAAAAACCGGTTTGTAACCGGTTTTTAAAACCGGTTTTCCAACCCGGTTCGCAACGGCTAGAATTAAAACCGGTTCCCAAACTGCCGGTTTTTGGAAAAACCGGTTTTGATCGGTTTCGGTTTCGGTTTCGATTTTTTTGTTCATGCCTAGTCATGGATGAACTGTAACAGTTGGGCTGGTACGTTACTTTTACTACATGTATGTCATGGGCCGAACTGTAATAGTTGGGCTAGTTAGGGGGTCAGACACCCCAGCCCCCTACTGGCTCCGCTTCTATCGTTATCTGATTTTAGTTCTGTCTGCAGGTTATTAATAACATGTCTCTGAGCTCTAGTAGACAGGGCAAATGAGCGTGGTCTCTTTGTTCATCATGCGAGCTCTCGATTAATTATCCATGTAATTTAATTCATGATAAGTTGTTGGAGAAGCTAATTGTGCGACAAAATTCAAATGGAATAGATGGCTGCCACGTAAAATTAACATTTGCATTTGACGAGCGAGTCTTTGACTGTCTTTCCACCCAAGGCAACTTGGTTAGACGTGAATTTTCATTAAAATTCAGTGAATGTTTATTGTGTGACTCTAATATCGAATGCATGGCTCATTGTTTCTTTAACTACTAAAAATTTCGTCCTATGTATCTAAAAATTTGAAGTTGGTGGTCTATTCCTTCCTTAAATTCTATGACAATGGATGATTTAGCTTTAATTTTTGTGAGTTTCTTCAATTATGTTGCAGTCAATTCCTTGTTTCATGGGGTATATTATGTGCTTATTTAGTCAGTTTAGAACTAGAGAAATAGAATCATTCATGTTCTAAAAGACAAAATTGATGTGATCAACCACAAAGATATTTTCCCTTCGATTAAGAAGTTGTCTCTTTTTTGATGAAAAATAGATGTTCTCGTAAAGATAGTCTTTGGATTAACTGGGTTCGAAAATTCTTTGGGGACTACGTTCTTTTACTATTCAATCTTTTTTTTTTTTTGGTACTAAGTTCTCGAGCTAATCCTTGAAGCTCTCGGCTCTTCTTTTGTAATTGTGGCTTGTTTATTTCTTTTTGAGCAAATTGTTGTTTGTTTTGAACCTTCTAACATAAATCGGTGCTTTGCCAAAAAAAATAAAAAAAAATATAGGTAGAACACAAAAAGTTACACCTATATATATAGTGTGGGGATTAATAGGGAAGTAAAAAAATTAGGGAAGGAGGGAAGCAAATCTCAACAATTGATTTCATCATAAATGAATGTTGTCATTTGTGATGAATGTTAATCAAAATTTAACATTCATCACAAATGAATGTTAAAAACGTCTTTTTATGAAAAAATCAAGGGCTAAGATTTGCTTCCCTCCTTCCCCAAACTTTGGAGCTTCCCTATGGATCCTTCCCCTATATATATATATATACCAAACGCAATTGTTACTTAAATTATTAAAAAGTTTAAACATTAGAAGGTGATATATTAGAATAAAATGTAATAAAGTAGCAAAATGCAAGCATAATTAAGATAATTGAAATAAGATAGTAGTATGGATTAAAATACTTGAGGTTTTATTATCAGAATTGTTTTGACAATTACAAGGAGTAGTATCTTGACAATCTTTACAAATAGAAGGAGAAATTATAATTTGGAACTCTAAAGTTTTGGAGCATCGGGAGGTTGAAAGTAATAGTTTTGAGGGTTTTTGGGGTTTCATACATTTGGAAATTTTTCTAAGTGTTTTTGCTAGTAGTTTTTTGCATGCCTCTTTCCTCCGATAATGTCTTCTTTTATAATTGTCTAAAAGGAACTAGACTTGACATCTCTTCTTTTTTTTTGGCCGACATCTTCATGCTGCTTTTGATAATTTTGAAAAGATTCTTCAAATTTTCTTCCGACATATCATTCTTCTCTTTAAAGTCTTTTAACATTTTCTTCAAAGTAGAAATAATAGAACTTGTCTTCTAATGGAAATGATTGAAGTCTTGAACAGATTGTATCTTCATAATTTGAAAGTAGAAATAATATCTCTTGTCTTGTAGTTGAAATGATTGAAGTCTTGAATGGCATGAATCTGCTCCACTTTGCTTTAGATTTTTATAATTTTGATAATTGACGTAGAAAATGAATTATTAGTTTGATAATAAACTTCCAATAAGTAATATTACATGGAGAATTAATTAAGCCTTATAATGTTACATGGTAAATTAATTAAGACTTATAATAACATCATCATAAGGGTCTTGATAAGGATCTTGAGCTTCTTGAAATTGATCTTGATCATTATTTGAACTTCCTGAAGTAGAATTTTTTATTTCATTGATAATCCTTTGAATTTCTTCCGGCGATGAACATGCTGCTTGAATTCTTGAAACCATATCCGGATTTTCAATTTTTATAGTTTGACGAATAGGTGACTGAATAGGTGATTGATAACATAACTTATAATATTCATCAACTGCTTGAGTTCCTGCTTTATTAGTAGGAAATTTATTCCACCATTTTACCCGATAATGTCTATATAATGCTGGAGGAGAAGATGGAGTCATCTGAGCTTCTTGATAAAAGTATGTCCATGACATGATCCATGGCAATCTTAAAACACACATAAATTGAAGAGTGTACTCAAAAATCGGAGTTCCTTCCTTCTCAAAATATTTTTTAAATTTAGTGAATGCCTCTAGAACATATTTTGGAAATGCTTCTGGACATATCCCCAGATACTGGAACCATTTCACAAACCATAAAGGATAATCATTTGAAAATTCTTTATCGAAATAGAGAAACCATGAATGATTAAAATTTCTTAATAAAAACATTTTATACCATGCTTCTTGATAATCATAATAATTATAATATGGGAGGTTAGGAAAACCAGAAAGAGTTTTCTTAATATAGGGTCTTGATCCCCATTCTTCTGGAGAAATAACCTTTTTGATTCGGACTTTGCTAAAATCAACCCTTGAAGGATCTCTAGGGTTCATATTATGTTCAACTGTAATAGAATCGGTGTCAAGGAGAATGGTTTGATAATATTCTCTTGTCTTAAGTTCATCATTGAAGAAATGACAATCTTTGGGAAATAAATAATCGATTAAACTTAGAAAACTTTGATTAATTTTTTCAATTTCACAGGGTTCGAGAATTTTGATAAGTTGATGACATGGGTTTTTGACATACGGAATTGCTTTAGGGTCTGATTTGGAATATCTTGGAGTAGATGTTTTGGTTATGAGTTTTTGGCTATAAGTTGGAGTTTGTAACATTTTTAGAATAGGCTGGCATAGGGAGTGCTCTTGGCCCTGGGGTTTGTGGAGCAAATCTATTTGGTATTGGTAAAGCTGGAAAATTTGTTTTTGAAGAAGTAGGAGATTTTTCTCTTGATAATGTTTGCTTCGATAAAACAAGCTTTTGATTATGACTCATATTCCCTGTAAAAATTCTCTAGATAAGAAATCTGGTAAAGAATTGTTTTCTCCTTTGATAAACTCAATTTGAAAATCAAAATTACTTAATAATGCTTGCCATCTTGCAAAAATTTGTTTGGAAATTAGATTTTTTACATCCTTTTCTAAAACATATTTTGCAGACAAACAATCTATTCGTAAAAGGAAAGATTTCATGTATAAGTCATCTTCAAATTTCTTAATACATAAAACAATACTTAAGATTTCTTTTTTAATTGTTGAATAGTTCTTTTGAGTGTCATTCCATGCACCCGAATAGTATCTAACTAACTATTCTTGTGTCTCATTATCTAATTTTTGTTTTAAAATTCCTCCAAATCCTTTATCGCTTGCATCGGTTTCAACAATTAATTTAGCACTAGGATGAGGAATATTTAAACATGGTAAATATTTTACTTTCTCCTTTATGTGTTTAATAATATTTGTGTGTTCTTGACTCCATGGGTTTGGATTCTTTTTTAATCTGTCATATAATGGTTTACATATTATTCCAAGGTCTTTGAAAAAATCATGTATATAATTTAAACATCCTAAAAATCTTTGTAATTGTTTTTTGTCTTTTATTTCATCTGGAAATTTACTCGAGAATTCTAGACTTCTGTTAATAGGTTTCATTGTTCCTTGGACTATAGTATGTCCTAAAAATCTAACTTCTATTTGAAAAAGATTCATTTTTGTTGGTGATATTACTAATCCATTTTTATGTATAATATCATAAAAAATATTTAAATGTTTAAAATGTTGATCTAATGATTTTGAGAATATTAAAACATCATCTATATATACAATGGCAAAATTGTTTATTGGATTAATTATATCATTCATAATATTTTGAAATTCAGATGGAGCATTTTTTAATCCAAATGGCATTACATTCCATTCATAATGTCCAAAAGGTACATTAAAAGCCGTCTTGTATTTATCTTCCTCTTTGATTTGTATTTGCCAAAATCCCGATTTCATATCAAATTTTGAAAAGATTTTAGAGTCATATAATTTCTTTAACAAATCTCTTTTATTAGGTATAGGATACCTTATCCATTCTAAAACTTTGTTTAAAGGTTTGTAATTTATGACTAGCCTTGGTGCTCCTCTCTCTATTTCGGCATTGTTAATCACATAAAATGCTGAGCAAGACCAAGGAGATTTTGATGGTCTTATAAGCTTCTTTTCTAATAATTCTTGAATTTCAGTTTTACAATGTTGTTCTAATTCTTGTGACATATGTATAGATTTAGACTTTGTAGGTATATCCTTTTCGTTAAATGTTTTGATATAAGGTAATCCTACTATATGTTGTTTTCGTTGCCAAAATGCATTTGGTATATTTGCACATACATTATTTCTAAACCTTTCTTCAATCTTTTTAATTTTTATTATAATAGTTTCATTTTTTAACTGATCTTCAATTCTTTTGTCATTTATTTCATTTACTAAATATTTTGCTTGTTGAATTTTATTTTCTAAATTATTTATTTCTTTATATATCACTGGGCTTGTAAATTCAAATATTTATTCTTTATCTAATATTTTTGTACTAATTCCTCTTTCTGTAATAGAAAAAGGGTATAGTTGCGTGATGAATGGAGTTCCCAAAATGATCTGAGAACTTAAATTTTTTACGAGTATTAATTGGGTTTTGTAAAATAATTATTTTTACATATATGAACATTTGATAATTTGTAATTAATATGTAATCTAGATCCGCTTGCGGTTGAAAGTCTTTGACTGGATTTTTCATAATATTTTGTGGGTATTAGACCTTCTTGAATACAATTCATATCTGCTCCGCTATCTATTAATGCTATTAGTGTTATTTTGAATTCATTATTAATCATTATATTAACTTTACTATTCCATTTTTGGTAACTTACTCCTTTTACCATACTAACACTTGGTAGAGATTTTTCTATAGATTTTTCTATTTCTTTATCGGTTTTTTGAATATTATCTAATCTTAGCTTTATTATTCTAATTTCTTCTTTAACAGTTTTTAATTCTTCTTGTAATTCTTGAGTAGTAATTGGTTGATTAGGTTGTACAAATCTTTTACAAATTTCATTCAAATTATATTCTTGTTTATAAGTTTTTATAGTATTAGGAATTTCAGGTTTCTTAAATTTTTCTTTAAGTTGTTTTAAATATAATTTTTTTATATCTTTATCTTCGATTTTATCTACTAATTCTAATAATATTTTATAATCATCTGTAATAGTATTAACGTTATATTCACAGGTACAATTACCTACACATTCACATAGATTAGAATCTGAGCTGTCATCTGATTCTTCTATAATGTTTAAGTCTTCTTCTTCATAATCTGATATACTAGAGTCACTAGAATCATCCTTAATTATTAATTTGCTAATTTGATGCTTTAATTCATCTGAAATATTTAATTCATTAATTTTCCTTTTGATATTACAATTTCTAGCCATATGACCTTGTCTTCCACACTTATAACATATAATTAGGTCTTTTTGTCGATTATCTTTATTATACGATTTGTTATGATATTTTCTATTTTTATATATATTTCTTTTATTTTCATTTGTATAGTTTTGTTTGAAACTTTTAAATCTTTTCTTATATCTATTATATGTATTTTTCTTTGATGTTGAAGGAGTTTTTAAGGGTTCATATCCATATTGTTGGCAAAAGTTTCCTAACTCGTTTCTTCCTGATAAACCATCTTTCTTTAATTTTGCTTTTAATTTTAAATCGGAACATAATGCTAGTCCTTCTTGATTTATACAGTTTATTAATTGTACATAAGTTAAATCTCTATATGGTATATTATTATTATTTTCTTTGTTTAGTCTATTTCTTATTTTTTCAGCAAATAGTCTAGGTAATCCTGCAATAAACCTTTCTTTCCAGTATGCTTCTACACAATCAGGCCTAGTCATTACTTTAGCTAGGAAGACATCTTTGTACCATCTAAAATCTTGCAATTTTCTAAATGTTAAATTTAGTAACAATAATGAATTTCTTTCTTAGTAGGCTGAATGGTCTCCTACATAACTTTTTAGAATAGCAAATATAAGAGTATTAACCATATCATCCTCGGTTGTTGTTATTTGTTGGTTATCTTCTATTTTAATTATTGTCTTTTTTGCACTTATAATTACATTTTTATCTGCAGGTGAAAGATAATTATCCCACCATCCTTTAAGGGTTCCTGTAAATCCTGAGACAATCATATCGAGAGTTTGTGATTCAGTATTATTTTGGCTTTTATAAGCATTAGATGCCATTGTCATTTCTTGTAGTAGATTTAGAATTTGATATTCTGTTTGACCATCTATATTCCATTCATATAATGAAGTGCCATCATATTTTGCTTGAACTAATGTATGTCTTTCTTCAAATTGCAAATCGGGAGGAGTTGGTCGAGAATAATAATTCCGAGTTTCGGGTTTAGGAGTATAAGTATTATTTGTATTGTATGAATTTTGTTTTATTTTATTAATTTCTAGATTTTTAAATTGGTTCTCAATTTCAGATATATCATTATCTTCAGAATATTCTTCATTTATAACATTTATATTTGTATTTATTTTATCATTTGATATCGTTAATTGAGCTAACCTTTCTTCTATTTCTTTTAAGATAGAATTATCTTTATTTAAATTGATTGAAGAATTTATAGAAAATGGTTTAAATATAGTGTTTTCTTCTATTATTTTAGTACTTGGATTACTTAAGCCATTACTCATTTTATTAGTTATTATATTATTATTATTAGTATTATTATTATTAGTTTCTATTCTCTCTAATTGTTGTCCTATAGTATTTAATATTTCATTTGTATAATTATTTTGATAGATTATATTCTTTAAAGTTTTATCTTGTTCTTTAGTATGTTTTGCTAGAGGTATTCCTATATAATCTTCATGATTTTGTTTAATTAATATATCTTCTTTTGGAGGGTGAATACTTATAATATCAGTATTTGTTTTAAGGCTAGTGTAAGTATTGGTTATATCAGTATTTACTTGTATTTTTTGTTTATATGGATAATTTATTTTCTTATTTTCGCAATGTATTGCTAGCCATGTAAAAAACGTAATGTTTTCATTTTTATCAAGTATATAGAGTTTCCAATCAATTTGATGTATAAATCTTTCTTCTTCTGTAAAGTTATTATAATACCAAATTAATTTTTCATTATTGTAATCATTATACATTTCTTCATCTAAGTATTTGTCCATTATCTTTTATATATTCTTTTTAACAAATGATTTTTGATATTTTCTTAGCAACAACGTCCTTTTGCATGTATTCTTCTCTTATTAAATTTTTTAAATGCTTTTCATAATCATATTCATCATTAAGATATATAGATTTTGTTTTAAAGTTTCTTAATTCTTCTAATTTTATATAAAGTGTTTCTATCCTATTAAAACATAATTGTAATTGTATTAACCAAAATTTTGTTGACCAGTTTTGAATTTGTAATTTAGTATCACTCATTGTTGATCTCTATAATTTTCTATCTCAGATTTAGTAGGTTGATAAATATCACTAAATTCATCACTTTTATTGTCATCTTCGTATAAAGGCTTAGGTATAGTACTATTAAAATCGACTCCTCTTAATTTCATAGACTGAACTCTTCTAAAATTTAATCATTTGCTATGGTGCTAGTAGATCCTACTGAATGTCTAGCAGATTCAGAAAATAAGTTATTGAAAGTAATGTCTACTGATCCATCTGTATGTTCGGTAACATTTGAGATTTGATCATTTATTTCTATTGGTTTTGGTGGATTAATATCTTGTAAATTCCATGTTAAAGATTGAGTTATTTCATTCCATTTTAATCTTTTTGGAGTTCTTATCTTAGCATGTGTAGTATTTGCTTCAAATATAACAGTTTCATCTCTAGGTGATGATAATCGAGTCTTAGGTTCAATGGTAGTAGTCATTGTTTTATAATATACTCTATAAATTATAACAGCAGCTCCAGTTTTTTCTTTAAATTCTAAGTTTTTTGTTTTTACTGTTAATGTTAAGGTATCTAAAATATTAGGGTCAAATAATCCTACAGTAAAATTTGGATAACAATTAAAATAAATAGGACCATTAGCTATATTAGATTCAGCCATAGCTAGTAATGAGTTATTAAAATTAGTATGTCTAGCGTCTCTTAATATTAATAGAATAGGCGCATCTATTCCTAATCGAAACATTGGTTTTATAGCAACTTGAACTAAGCCTATATGTAAAAACTTATACGTTTTTCTGTGTTCTCTTAGCGCTTTTAAGGATAATAATTGAGTATTTTGATATTCTTTATTAATAGGTATAGTTTGTTCAGTTGTTTTTATTGAATAACCTTGTAAGAAATCAAAAGTACCAATTTTGTATATAGTTTTTACATCTTGTTTAGGTATACTCCAATTTTGTAAATCATTTTCAATATTTGAAATATTAATTTCTACAGAATTCATATTAAAATTATCTTGTTCTTCTTCTGGAGAGGAACCATGATCTGTTCTTGATAACAACTTTGAAAACTTATTCATCATGTTAAAGAATTTATTCTTTTTCTTTCTTTCATTTATAGGGGAAGGATCCATAGGGTATATATATATTATGAATAAATGGACATAATAAATTCGAACTTAATCATAAATGGAACGTTTCGTTTATCTAGAAAAAATATATATATTATGAATAAATGGGCATAATAAATTCGAACTTAATCATAAATGGAACGTTTCATTTATCTAGTACTTTTTCAGTTTCAATTTTATCTTCCATAAAAAAAAAAGGTTCATATTCTTAGATAGATGCATTTGATAAACTTTATTTAATAGTATATCATTTTTAATTGTTCTTTTAAGTATATTAAGGAACATTTGACTTGCAAAACTTGATATATTTAAATTATTAGCAATTAATTGAGGACATGTTAGGGAAAAACTTGGTACTCCATAACTTACTATATTTTTTATAACGGTCCCGAATAACAATAGTCGTATAGAATAAATTTTTTGAAAGAGAGAAGTATATGATTTTTAACTATAATATTAAATGTTTACCAAAGACCTTCTGGTCTAGCGGTATGGAGGTTTTACCCTCCCAGGCAAGGTCTCAAGTTCGAGTCTTGTCTAGGGCGTTAGGGGTTTCCTCCCGCGTGTGTAAAGGGATGGGTGCCATTGCCTTCTGGGCTGGACCCTACCTGGTTGTATGGGTTCCCTACGCCTTCTAGGCTAGGAGTCATGTAGTCACAATTACCGGTAAAAAAAAAAAGTTAGAAAATCCTATTAAATATATCTGCTAAAATGTTTAATAATAACAAAGAAAAAAGACACAAGTTTAATCCAGATGCATTTTTTGCCGAACTCATTTTCGTCCTTAAGATGATAGTCTAGTGGTAGATAGTCTGGTTAGTCTCGAAGAGGAAGACTTTTCGAGAAAATTATCATATTTTTCAAAAAGGATCAGTCTGGAGCATATTGTAAGTCCTATATCAAGCAAGCAATCGTAACAATAACTTGTACAAATGTGTATGAATAATGAGAGAATTTGAAATCGTTTCCTTTAAATTTCCTAGCACAAATTGCATTGTGAAACTTACAAATGTTAAACCCTAATTAGCTGTTTATATCCTTAGTACTACTCACATGATTTCCACCATAACAATGTTTACAATCCATAATATTGTTCCTAACAATCTCCCCCTGATTGTAAACGTTGTTTAAACCGTCTTCAATTCAAATGCATAACTTTTAAGCTTGAATGTCGATAACTTTTTGTAATCACGACTTAACCTTTATCTTAGTTTTTAATTCTCGAAGACATTCTTGAAGACAAATCATTTTCTTGTTCTTCATCGGCAACTTATAGTTCTTGAAAGAATCGTTGGAATATTTTTCTTTGAAACATCTTTTAATAATCTTAATCATGAAAGTATATTTCATATAGTTGTTGCCAAAGAATCATGATTCACTATTTAATTCTAAATTATTTTTTTCAAAATCCACAGTAAAAATGTAACTTTTAAAACTATTTATGTAATTTAGTCGAATGTTATGGGTGCATTTATTTTGTTTATTAAATAATACGGAGTATATATATATATATATTTTTTTTATTAAAAAAATGTGAATTAAAGAAAAAATGTATAGCCCAGTAAAATTCTTGATGATTACTCATAAGTTGTAGTGACAATCAGTCGTATAAGAGTCGTAGTCATACAAGTGTTTTTAGTGAGACATAAAATAATTCTAAATGGGACTTTGTTTTTCTTGTTTTCTTCCATTTTGATGTACATTAAATGTTCTTAGTAAAAATGCATTAGGTCTTTTGATGAACCTAATGTAAAAACTGTTAGATCAATAATCGTACCAACATCACAAATTTCGTACATTTTTATCAGATCATTTATCACTTATATCTGAAAGCGTCGATCAATACTTTAGATTAGACCGCATGTTTGTTAAAAAATGTAACAAACAAAGTAAGATCTTCAATACAAGTTTCTAGTCGCATCATATTGCACGTAACAAGCTACAATATGAAACAATATTATGTTGATAATATAGCATATAGCAATAAATCTGTCCAACTAAAATTTGTCAACATCAAACAATTAAAACATTAATTTCAACAATGAACACTGCATCAAGTACGGGGCGGACGAGACTTTGCGATGTATGAGGGGTTGGTGTCGCCGGGCATGACAACAAGATTAATCTCCGACGATACATTTTGTTGATCGTTACTAACAATAGTTGTATTGTGACGATTAGCTTTATTGTAACAACATAAGATGATGAATGCACATGTTACGAGGTTCAACATTAGAAAAGTGCCACAAAAACTGTACGGTATCACCGGAGAATGAATCGATTGTAGTAATTTCCCAGTTGAAGCGGTGGTGTTATCGGTTGTCATTTGGTTTATATTCCAAATTGTTTTTAGTTTGTTTAAATGCAATGAAATAATAATGTTTGATTATGTTATGGGTGCATTTATTGTCATACAATGTATTACAAATTGACAACCTTGTGCCTAAGTCACTTTATTTTATTGGCTTAAAGTGAAATATCAAATTTGATTTGATATAACTTAATTGATATATAATATTAATATTAATTATTATTATTAATATATAATATTAATTAATATCTTCTCTTTATCTCTTCTATATATTAAAAGAAAATCATATATAGATAATCAATTTGACATTTTCCTCTATAAATAAATATCGACCCTTGGATACAAAAGAACCAATACAAATCTAATCATCGATTTCAAAAGTCAACTTCAATTATCTCATAATTGTCTCTCTCTACAATTAAGTCACCTAAAATTTTACAAATTTTACCCCTCTTGAATCCGAATTTTTCATATTTTCAACGTATTATTAATAAAGGGCCATACACGTATCAATAGAAGGTTCCCTTTAATTATTGTTACTTAGTTGCCAGTTATACATTTATGCTTGCTGTGAAACCTCCGTCAATCAATTTCAAAATTCAAAACAATACGAAAATAAAAGGTAACAAATATCCAATCTTTACGCCTTTAATTGAATTAACTTTTCGATTGAGAATGAGAAATTTTCATTGTGATCGATTTCGGTTTATATTGGTCAACCAATTCATTCATTTCAAAATTAAAATTCATTCTTCTCTCTTCTTCAATTCATACGGTACTATAATGATAGAATTAGATTCGAAATAGAAAACCCATGCATTTCAATTGTTCATCATCAACATCAGGTATTGTGATTTTTTTATTTTATTTTGATTTAATTCGATATTAGGGTCGTTTATTTTGATTTAATTTGAAATTAGGGTTTTTATGTTACATTCTGCAAAGTTTCAATGGATTTCAAACTGATAATCGCTATATGATTAAGTAGAACAAAGAAGAAGCAATGAAAGCGTGCTAGAAATCGGTCTTGATTTTAGTGATTATAGTTTGTTATGTAGTCTCTCTACTTTAACATCTATGATTGACATGGAATGAGACGAATGGAAGGGCAAAACGACAGTTTGAGGCCTTTTGCTGAATCGGCTCCTACTTGCAGCTTGGACATTTTGTCAACATATATGAATTCACAAAGCCATATTGATGGTGATGATACAAGGAAGGTAGATTCATACGTTGAAAGTTCTATGATACCTGTTGAGGTAATATTTGATCTTACTAACTACTATTTTTTTTTTTTAACTTGATTATGTTGAATTTTAGGTGTAATGGATTAGGTTATATTTTGTGATTCTGTGATTCTTTTTGTATTTTTTAATTAGTATAAATTTAATCAAAAAGGGTATATTACTTTTCATGAATCGTTTGTGAGCCAAATTGATGAATCCTTCCAATTTACTTTCTTAATCTTCTATGTAGTTAATTATTATTAGTTTGATGTTCATATTGTTGCTTCTTGTGTAGTGGAAGATGGAAGTATTACAAAAATTGATGAAGATGAACAAGCACTAAGGTATACAAATTAATACATAAGCAATTGATGTTTCTTATTACATTTAATGTCACTGTTTGATTATAAATTCTTAAAGAAATGGTGTTACTGATGGCTCGGGGAGTGCCTTGAAGGTGTTCGTTGAAATGCGTGAGAGGAATGAAACTTTGTGAAGGTTTTTATGATTTTTAAATCAATGACTAGCTGATATGTATAGTTAGAGTTCTCAAAAGATTTTTAAATCAATGAGTAGCATCATCATTTAAATGTTACTTTAAAAATTCAATGAATACCATATGTTTGATGAATTATTATGCTAACTAACTTATTGCTTATACAAAATACATATGTATTAATGAATTTCCAATGTACTAATTCAGCACCCACATGTGGGTTGTTCTGTAGGTTTTTCTTGGAATGTAAAATTCTCTACATAATCATGTCAACATAGTTTTTGTAACATTTTGTGACGCATGCTTTTAATACTGCATCACTTACAACATAGGAGGAGGTTCTTCTGTTGAACTACAGGTATAATATCGTAAAAACACGTATTTCTCATACCTGTATCATGTCACAAATCCTCATTCTTTAAGTTTTACAAATATCATTGTGTGACATAAACTTATTCAGGTTCTTCGGGAACGGATTTCTTGGCTTGAAGCTGCTAATCAGGATCTATGTAGGGAACTTCATGAATACCGAAGCAGAGGCGTTGCTATTGATCAATCTGAAAAGGTTGCTAAAATATGTAATCTTTAATAACTTTTGGCACCATTCATAAAACATCAGCAATTTTGCTGCAAGAATTTTTATCTTATTTGGGTTGGTGCAAATGTTTGCAGGTTGGTGATTCGGTTTGCATGAAAAAGGAAGGGCTCAAATGTGGTTTGAAAAGTGTCGATTTTTCTGATTATCAGATGAGTGAAAGTGGTATGTCTACTTTCTCATCAATTTTTTCATTTATCATGGAAAATGGTCATGGTCGGACCCGGACAGGTTGGATAACGGGACATAGTGGGTTCGGGTAAAAACTGTGCAAGTTTAACGGTCGGGTAGGTTTTGACACGAAATCATTTTTGTCCAAAACTTATAAATTTTATATAAATAACAAGTGTATTTAATAATATGATTTACGAGGTTTCTTGCATTGGAAGTACACTTTGTGCGACTTCCAACCCTTTTAATGAGTTGACCTATATTAAGTAAGTTGGTCGAAAATGACACCATCTCAAAAAAGATTTATTGCCAGTAAAATATAGGTGATTCTTAGGTCATAGAGGAAGAAGCAGCTAAAGAATGGGAGCATACCCTTCTCCAAGACTCTATGGACAAGGAGTTACACGAATTAAATAAACGTTTAGAACAGAAAGAGGTCTGAAATTGTATTTCTTATATGGATTTGTATATATTTATCAATATAAATCATATTAATTATTTATTTACATAGAGTCTGTAGTCGGGAATGAGACTTTTTGAAGGACCCGAAACCATGACTCTTAAACAACATTTTGGAAAGAAGATTATGGAACTTGAGGACGAAAAGCGGGTAGTGCAGGTAGACATATAAACCCAAGCAAACTACAATTTACAAGTTGAATCATTTTAAGAATGTTTGTTCTTTTTGATACAGATAGAGAGGGATAGATTGCTAACTGAAGTTGAAAGCCTTTCTGCTTCTTCAGATGCTCAAACACAAAAAGTCCGAGATTTGCATTCGCATAAATTGAAGTCTCTTGCATCGCAGGTTAATAGTCAAATATATGTGACCTGGAATTTTTAACATGTCTATTTTTTAGTGGCAATTTGGGTCTGTTTCATCTCTAACAGGCTACATAAAAAAAGTTAGCTTTAAAGGAAACAGATCAAATGCGTAGGAAATCAGTCAAAATGTATTTTAATGTATAAAACCACCTAACTAAGTTAATTTTAAAAAATATTTCTGTTTTTGTTCAATCAACCTATTTTGCCACCTCTAACGGAAGTTCACACTTGGACACACTAATTTAAATAAAATTTCCAATATTTTGGACAAAAGGTTTTTCGGGGCATCTAAACCCGCGGCCGTTGCCCAACCCACCTTTTTCCCTTTAAAATGAAATTCTGATTTCTCTGCCTGGTGGATCTTGCTTTTTTGTTCTTTAAACATGCATATCTTCGGCAATCAACCATGTTGTGGTAGAGAAAGCAGTTATTAATTCGGCTTCTAAGTAGACTTGGATATGCAGGAATTAATAATTTGACTATAATGTGTCATGTACTATGATATAGAGTACCTTCATTTTGTTTTCCAGATTCGAGTGATCGATGGTTCATGACGCGCTCAACAAGTGTTTGATGAAATGCCTCAGTGAGTAAGTTTCATGTTTTTGGCAATATAAGTATAATATTACCTTAATTTTGTTTGTTCTAAAGGATTTACTATAATATTTGTGTGAATGTGTGTAGGTTTTCCTTGATTTGATTTGGTTACTGTTGAGTTTTAAAAATTAAGCAAATGTTTAACTGTGAATGTAAGTAGATTTCTAATTACAAAATTCTTGAATATGTTTTTCCATATTGTTCAACCCAATTGTTGAAGCATGTTTCTTTTTATTCCTGGTTGGGATATATATAATCAAAAGTTATGGAGTGTCATGACTAATTAACAAACAAGGAAGTTGAGCATGTGGTTGATGGGTGGTGAAGTGGATCTACGTAGAAACAAAATGGCAAGCCAATAATAACATCTTGGCCAAGGTAATCTTTTGCAAATTTTTAATTATATGCAAGTGAGCTGTACAAAATTTGCAAGTAATATATCCGAGTTCGAAGGTGCTGCTGACAAGGTAATTATAAACTGCTTTAGACTATTAACTAAATATAGCAGGCGCAGACAGTAGCAGTCATTAATTTATCATTGTTGAAGTACTGTTATACATTCTAGGCATACTATCGAATAGATAATGAATGTGTAAATTATTAAGTGATGAGTAATCATCACCCGGAAGAAACTATGACTTTTACTTGGTCTTTCCCTTTGTTTTCGTAAATCTTAGAAGGCTTAGGAAAATAATGAATGTGTAAATATTAAGTGATGAGTAAATCTTAGAACAATTGCATTGGTACTTTTTTTACTAATGAAAGTAAGTATAATGTAAGCTAATAGGTTATCAACTAAAAGGTCTAAATTCTGAACACATAGGTTGTACAGTTACAGATATACTGTTATTTCTGTGGCCATTGATCTAAGTATTGTTATTTTGTGAAACTTAAAATGACATGGTTGATCTACTTGGATTAGTTGAATCATGAATGAAAACACGATTAATTATTGTATGTATTAGATCATGATCTATTTAATTGGATAATGTGTTTGATTCGTTTGTAATCTTATTAAGACTTGAAAAGAAGACTCATTTTTTATGTGTACAACTTTATTAGCGATCCTAATCGTGAACCGTTGTATCTGTTTTAACATGCATCCGTTCAATTTTATTGGTTGTTCTAGCAATCTGATGTTCATTATGATTATGGTATGTTTAAATAGATCATGCAACTCATTGTGATCATGATTCCTATCACTTCTGCAAGTGTTTTATAGTGATAACAATCGATGATAACAATGATAAGGCTGTAAGTCTTAGTTGTCTTGGGTAATTTCAATGAAGAATATGTTTTTGTCATTTTTCGTTATGTGTTTGTTTAAAGTTTGTGGCTTATTCCTTCTAATTGCTCGGTTTTTATAGGTATCTGCTAAAAATTGCTAAAGTTTGTGGCTTATTACAATATCACGATCTAACTTTATGTTTGTATGACCTTGCTATTGATGTCTGCTAAAAATTGCTAAATTGTCTGTTTTTTGGGTTTCTTCAATTCATTTGACCCATTTAAGGTATTTCTTTTTACCCTATTATTTTATGTTACCATCTCACCTGTTTCTACTTAATACTTGAAAACTTCTATTCTCATTTGATGAGAGTTGCTTGCACTCATAAAGTTACTGCTTATTTGATTGATGTAACATCATATCAATATTAACCTATGGATATTTTACTTGAAACTCAGTTCAAATCTAGGTGGCAAAATGAGTGGGTCGGGTGTTTGGTAGAAGAAATATATACTCTGTATAGTTAATGTGGTTAATTCATAATGCATACATGATCTTGCAAGAACTGAACTTATACTTTATGTCATCAGGTTTAGGTGGATGTCGATGGCAAAGAGAAATATTGCTTTATCCCAGAGGCTGCTTTTGGGTTTCTATCAAAGTTTGATGCACGCTATTTTGGCTCTACGCATTTTGAAGAACACGGATATGATATTGACAGCTAAGAAGAAAGTATGGTATTTTTGGAGACCAACACCGAGTCTAAAGATGTTACATTTTCGTTAAGTAGCAAGAATCATGAAAAAATAGAGATTTTTAATATGGTTAGTGACTGCTCAATGCACCATTTTATTCGATATTTGAGTTATCGTTAATATCTTGGTAGGATAAAAAGTTTGGGACCTATTTATAAGAGACATTGATCAAGTTTCCAAAACTTCATTTCCTTTTAATACCCGTAAAGCCTCTCAACAATCGACGAAAGTAGTTTTTCAACTTTTTACACAAGTTAACAAAGTTAAGCATTTTTAATACCTATTTAAACGACACAAATAGTTACATATGTGCATCATTAATGACCAAAGTTTAGAATACATGAAAACATAAAATGAGCTTTAAAAACCTCACTAATGGCAACCACACCAATATCAATACTTACAATCAATTGTGAGAAAACACTCTATACAAGATGAAATAAATATTGAGAGCCAAAAAATAAATGATAACCTTCTTATCAATAGATGATAACTTTCAGAGAATCATAGCATCAAGCAATCTGTTGCTAAATCGTGACAACACATAAAACATTAATATTTAATTATCTATGTTTTGTTTCACATAACCGTGGTTTGACTTTGATTTATTACGAGATTCGAATGATAGTTCATCAATATACTACCAATTTTCATGAATCGTCACAAACTTTGAAACATTAGTATTATTTATTGTGTATTACAACCATGTTAACTTATATTTTTTAATTAAACAACTAAAACATTACTGATATGATAACTAATATTTTTTTAATTAGACCTAAATGTACATATCCAATCTTAATCTCCGTGAACATTGCCTATCACCTGCCATGAACACCAAACATTACTCATATAATAACTAACAATTTCTAATCAACTTTTAAAACAACAAAGACCATCAATAACAACCATCTCACATAGTTAATCGAATTGTAAACGTGTAGGATGATAGCAATTAATTATTTGTGACTCCAGAAATTTATGATCTCTAAAATGACAAATAGACAATTAAGACTACTAACATTACAAACTAATATTGTGACAGTCTCACGAAAGCGCAGGTTATAATCTATCTATCTAGTCTAGTTATTATACTATTAAAAGAAAACTATAATAAGCTAATCATCTTACTTATTTTTTTATAATGTTTAGCTAATAATTGTCTCTCTTCTTATTTATTTAATAAATGGACTATGTTTGTCTTTTATTTAAGAAGTTAGTTGCCTAATAAAACTGTTTCCTTATTTTAAGCGATCATTAATTATATTTAATTTTAATTCCCTTTCAAATTGATGAATCGTCTAATTCTCAAATCATGATAGCCCATTTTTATCCGATCAATTCAAAATCACAATAGTACTCCATACTATCCGAAGCACTATTTACGGATCATTTCATCTTCCTCATCTTCACATCGAAATTATGGATGTTCCTGGCTTGGGTTTCATCTTCTTCACACGATTTCAATTCATTCGGTTCATCTATTCATCTATTGTTCGTCATCTATTCCTCTTATATCTGGGTTCAATAACACGGGTTCTTCAATAGTTGTATTTATATTTTTTTGCTTGCGGACACTTTACATCATGATTATATGTTATAATAATTTACAAAAATGCATATTCACAGTACACGTGATAATTCAAGTAAATTAATCAAAGCTGTTGTATCTATATATTTTTCCTTATTTCCGTTTTGTTTACTTTTCTGGCGTTATCCATTTGACCTGTTATAGATAAAACATTACCCAGATTGAATAATTTATAGTTTGATGGCTTGAAATCTTATATTCTTCTCTTGTGATCGGTCATTAAAGTTGCTTTTAAAACATATATTTGAAGGTTTGGACAGCCTATTAGAGTTATTTGGGCATATGCCAATAGCCTAAAATAAAAGATACATCATAACACAATAAAGTTATTTTATGGCTTAATCCAGACTTTCTACTGAGTCCATGGTTTTGAAGATGTGAAATTCAACTTCCTTTTACAAGCATTGTCTCATTTCATGTTTGTTACCATGATTGCAGAGTGCACTTATAGCATTTGATCTTTGAGCTACAGTTTCCTTGTGAAATCTGGATTAAGAATTTGTGTTATAGTGCAACTTGTCATCCGAAGGTGATTCCCTTTTTATTTGATTAATTATTAATTATATTATATACATACAACACATTCCTCAAGTATAGACGTTTTACATGTTCAGATGACACAATGAGATCTTCACTAAATTATTTTCTTTGGATTTGTGTAGGAATATCTTTGTTTAGCTTTATTATTTAGCTTTATTATTTACGTTACCTGATGCCGCTTTATTTAGCTTTATTATTTCTAAATACCATCTACATTCTTTGTATCCCGTTCTATTGTTAAAGCAAGTTTATAAATTTCCATTCTTTGTAACCTGAAGGTACTGTCTACTACTTTTTTAGGACAAAAGTAATTTGGGACAAGACTTTGGCTTTAACTTTGACGAATGTTCCTTTTGAACTTATTCTTACAATTTATATCCATTTATTTGCAGGAATATCTTGCTGAATATATTGGACTTAAAACAAGAAGAGAAAACTTATATCAAGTAAGATAAGAATTACATGACAACCTAGGTCCACAACCTAGAGCACTGTTTTTATTTGATCAGACTCTTTTACTAATAAAGATTACATTTTTATATTGTTTAGATCATGAAAAGATAAATATAGTGCACCAAATTTGATAAATGTATTCTGGATCAGGTTTGTGTTGATTTGGTTACTTGAAAATCGATCGTTCAAAACAATATTTCGAAACCGAGGTATTTCTTGAGACGTAATTCAAGATTTTCGATTGTTTATGGATTTACATTAACTTTGTTTTTCCATTAATTTCTACAGCCAAACTTGCTGCACAAAAGGCGTGTGAATTGGGGATTGGTAAAGATGGTGAAAAGCTTGACTTTGCTTCACTGAATGGAATGTCAGAGGCAATGACGTTCTGTCTAAGGAACGCGGGCTTCGGTCTTAGCAACTATTTGCCTTTCGGGCCCATTGATCAGATCATGCCTTATCTTTTACGGAGAGCAAAAGAGAATAAGGGCCTATTGTCTTCTTCATATCTTGATAGACTACTCATGATGTATGTGTTGATACTTTGTACTACTGAAATTTATTGTTGTTTAGTGTTTTTGTCTCCTTGGTGGTTATTTTAATGATGTTTTTGCAGGAAAGAGTTGATGAGAAGAATGAAAGCTTATGTTGGACAAGGGTTGGTGGATACTGAGAACAAATTTACATCAAAAGCAGGTTCCATTGTGAATTTAAATTAGGGAGTCAATATCATGAATGAATTTGTAGTGCCATTTTGTCCATTGCAGATAGCAGGGACACTGGTGGGACTATGCAAATTGTAAATAGTTTTTAATTTGAAGGCCTCTTGCTTTTTAGGAAGTATTTTTTTTTGCGGTTGCGGATTAGAAAGAAACGGGTATGACTCTTACAAAGTTATGGGAATCCGAGTTAAGAGGGATGTTGGATTATGGACTGAAACATGCTGCTAATAATCATTCTTGTGATTTAAATTCGAATACACAATCTTTGCCTCCTTCTTGTGTAAGTTCTTTAACGACAACTTGTCCAACAGATGATTGCTTTTCATTGTTGTACCGGTCATAATAGATGATTTTCCTGACAATCCTGGTTATTGGTATCCTCGCATTTCAAAAGTTGGTTCGCCATTCTCAATTGCATATAATGGGTGGATCTTGTCAGATTGCACTTCTGAAGGATTTAAAGCGAGTCTTTATGTTTTAACAAATTTAAATTATCCATTACTGCTTAATATAGTGATAAATTTATGTTGGTGTTCATAAATTCCTTTATCATGTTGTACTCATGTTATCCAAATTCCCATGGGGAACTGTTGGTGAACCGTTAGATGTAAAGCGACTATACAATGTCATTAGTGTTTATGATCCAATTGACGTGACAACTAAAGAATGAACTATATAGTTGTTGTGTTTATTCGTTGAGTATTGTCTTTTTGGTATTGATTTTGTTGCTAATCTGGTCCTTTGTGGGTTTCTTTGATGAATGTGGATGATTTAAGGGTGAGATGATGCAACTGAGTTAAAATCATTGTGCCGGTTTGGGTCAACCCGTGAAAAAAAATTTAGTCCAATGTTTTGGATCATGTAGCCAATATTAAATATGTGTAGTCAATGGTTCTTATGTATTGTGCTATTTTAGACAGGTTAATATGGTACTCATATTTGTTTTACTTTGGGGACAGATTTGAAGGATGCTGCTTTCTTGATAAATACTAAACATTTGACATGGATTGGAACATGGTAAAATCCCCAACTTTATCGAGCTTGTTGAAGCTTCTTCTTTCTTCTTATTTAACTTCTCAATTCTACTGTATATTTGTTTATATTTGTAAAACGATGGTGATGATGACTGATGGATACATAGTGTTAATTGTTTTACTTGCAGTTTCTGAAATTCTTTATTACGAGTATATATTTAGTAGGAACAGTAAGGCGTGTAAGGCTGGGCTAAACTTAAATTTGTAAAGATGATATGATAATGACATGAAACTTCTATATACATCTTTTACAGGCCGATCAATTGAGGGAAACGACTTTAGAGAACATGCAACAACTACTCACAATCAAACAATTAACATTATCCGTGGTAGCAGTCAACGTTTGACAAGCTCGTCCAAAACATTAAAAGTTTACTATTTGATAACAACTTTATTTTTCACATATATGTATTTGAACTTTGAATCTTTATAATATTAGAATCTTAATTCCCCTTTGAAAGAAGTAAAAAAAAAAAGAATCTAACGTTCTAGTTTAGTTGAAGACTTTCAACGCTCATGCTATTTGAAAGAGCTTTCAACATGGAGTGGAGACTCCATAACGTACACAAAGAGTAACTGCTCTATGAATATCATCTTAATTCAGGTCTTGTTCCGCACTTAAATGGATAACTCAAAGCCTTACCTTGACCAGGAAAACCTCGATGACATAATCGTTTATAGTCACTCACTGATGTACTAACAAACAATTTCTAATCAATTATACACTAACAATCACCTCCAGTTTTACGACTTTATCATTCACATAATCAATATAGATGTTAATGTGTAGGGAACTAATTTTTTTCTAACAGGAAAATCAATCAAATATTTTACTATCATTGACACATAGAGCGTATAGGTTACTAATAGTGACAAAAAAATATGTGACAGTCTCACGAATTCACGGGTTATAATCTAGTTAATATATAAAAGAAGTTACATTAATTAAATGTCTATATTACTTTCAGTTGTCCTCAACATAAAATAAGATAGTACATACCATTAAAAGTTACTAATTTTATGTATGGCTACCGAGAGGAAAAAGAAGCAAAAGTAGTTTAAGATTTACTAAAAAAAGAAATGCTCTGTTTTTGGTACAACTTAATATAAAAAGAATATGGTCATTTTTTATATTCATTGATTAACTACGCTCATAATAAATGTGCATCATACTTTCAATCGCCTCAACATGATCATTTTATATTACCAACAATATAAACTACACTCGTTTATTTAGAGCATGCGTAATGCATAATCTTCTAATAAATTCAATAAAATTGACACATCATCTTTTAATTAGTTTATATAACTTTACATTTTACTGTCTGTAATCTCTACAACTTTCTAAAGTTTAATAATCAGGTTCCACTCACCTTTTTAGTCACATAGAATGCCTTTTTGCTGTCACTCAATATAATTAACAATACAACACTTTGAGTAGTGCTGAGGTGGCAGACAACACTTGATGATAAAATGTCTTCTTGCTCTCACTCAATTAACAATGCAACACTTGATGATCATCATGTAATCAATCTCATTCAATCCTACATCGTAATATAATGAGGTTACATACATTCAACGCCACAACAACTATTTCTCGCATCCACCTTGTGTTACAAATGCCCTAATTGAATCATGGGTACATCACACGTGTAGTTTCCACGTTAAGAATGAGTGATTGAGGGCTGAAATAGGGTGAATTTGTGCATATATAATGGCCCCACAAAACGTGCAACTACGGAACAAAATACTTCTAATTTTCAAACCCACATGCTCACTGTCACATTATATTAATTTCGTTTATTTTCACAGAATGCTGAAATTGCCAAAGAATCTAGGCATTAGATTCAAACAGAATCTTTTTTGCCTTCATGTTCTTATTTGTCTATTAGCTATTAATTATCAGTATCTCTGTATTTTTAGTTTACATTAACATGTTACAATGCAAAGATAATTACAAATCATTTTGAATGAAATAAATTTTATTCCTTGAAACTTTTTGTTCTGATTTTTCATTAGTTGCTTACTACTTTATTTTTAAGTTAAAAAAACTGTTTGCTGTTACTACTTGATGATGTTTTATAAAAACTACAATACATTTATATAACTCATTCAAAATTTACTACATTTTGAGAATTTGAACCTTTACAGACCCTATATATCATGAACCATTTTTTAAAAGAAAAAAAAATCTTGTTTTCCCTCTTTCCCCATAATGTCTATTTGAATGCTAACTCATCGAGGACCTGAGAGTTCAATGGCTTGTCCAAGCAACGAATAGTCGTCAGTGAGATCAGAGTATCTCTCAGACGATGAAAGTTCCAGTGTACAGAACTTTGAACTAGACTCAACTCCTTGTGAAGCTTCCCATCTCTCTGCAAGTCCATCGCCTTCTAGCATTCGTACAACTTCGGACATCTTTGGCCTGTGGCCAGGAAGAAACTGTGTGCACAGCATTGCCACTTTTACAGTTTCCTCCAACTCGATTCGATCATAATTGCTCTTCAAATCTTTATCGACTAAAATATCAAGTTTCTTTTCTTGATGAATCTTTTTCACCTAAAAATTCACAATAGTTTCAATTTAACATCGTAAAAAAGAACAGAAAAAATTGCAACAAATGATTATGTACAAAGTTTTATAACTTACAAGTATGTTACCCTTCGTTAAGGCTAAAATGTCATAAAATAAAGGCTTACCCAATCAAGCATTACTCCTTTCTGGTTAGCAGCTTTGCCGAATTCTATAGCTCGTTGTCCAGTGATGAGTTCAAGGAGAAGGATTCCAAATCCAAAAACATCTGTCTTTTCAGATGACTGGCCAGTGGAGAGATACTCGGGTGCTATATGGCCTACGGTGCCACGAACCGCAGTGGTTACATGAGAATCTTGATGGTCTAGAAGCTTTGCTAAACCAAAGTCACCAACAACTGCCTCACAACAATCATCAAGCAATATATTTGCAGCCTTCACATCTCTATGAATAATTTTTGGGTCGCATTGTTCATGAAGATACAACAATCCTCTTGCTGCCCCTAATGCAATTTTCTTCCTTATGCCCCAATCCAACACTGGTTTTGCTGTCATAATTATGCAAAAATAATAATGAGTTAGCTGGGACATAATGGGAAAACATGTGAAATACAATCTGCTTAACTTTAGCCGTGACTTTACCCCGACTGTTGGGCCCATAGTTCACAGTTGGGCTCAAGTATCATCAGCCGGCCCATGAACTACATTATACATTACTGTCAATGTTTCTATCTAATTTTGATTTTCTTTAGTTTAGTTCTTATGTAAAGAATGTATGTAACTGGTATTGTGCCAATTAGCTTAATTTTACTAAAATTTGGGGCCAAAAATTATTGTTTGCTGGGAAGTGTTTGGGGTTACAACCCCATATAGGTTCAGTCCTTATTTCAGCTCAAGTCATTTTCAAGATTTCTTGAAATTTAAGTGTGTGCATTATGGACGAATAACAAGCTTGATAATGCAATAAAGTTATTACCTTTAAGCCGAGAAGCAACGCTGCCATTGGACATAAAAGGGTAGACCAAAAGCTTTTCAGTTGGAGTCATACAAAAACCATATAATCTGAGTAGGTGACGGTGTACTGCTAGGCTGATCATTTCAACTTCCGTTTGGAACTGTCTTTCTCCACCCGCAGCACCACCATCTTTAAGGCGTTTCACAGCCACATAAGTCCCATCTTCTAATTGCCCTTTTTTAGACGTGCCCGAAACCTCCTTTGCCTAATATATTTTTGTTGCTAAATTTGTGAGTTCCAATTTGAAGTTCCCCGAACTGGAATTTTCTTAGATTTCCTAGTGAAACTTCCTCGCGATGCCTATCTGCATTGGTTTTTTTTTTTTTTTGAATCAGAATCAAGTTTTTAATCAGCAAATTAAACAGATAGGAAAAACAGTAGAATAAATATGTTAAATATGAGATGTAAATGCATAATCATAATAATTTCTAGCTATTAATCAAATGTGATTTACGAACCTTTGACATCAAAGAAAGGTTCTTGATTATGCCTTCGTCTCCACCATATCAACGCGAGTCCAAAGATGAGCAAAGAGATACACCCGAGGCTTGTACTAATGGCGAGAGCAATTTTGTGACTTTTTGGTTTCGGTAAAGTGCTAGCACCTTCAAAAAGGATAAAGAGAATGAAAATAAATGTTCTGGAGGATCGGTTAGTTTTATTGCTAAATCAAGAAAATGCACATGACATGTACCTTGATCAGTAGTGTTTAAAGTCATCGACATGGGCATAAGCGTCATTCCATAACATTGTTGCTCAGACCCAGTGTGGCATATGATAGGGTTCCCTACAATGCTGCCATTGATAGATAGAGATTCATATTCAAGCATCTGATATACAATTCAAGTACAAACATAAAAAGAGGGGGGAAGGATGGAGAGCTTACTTGAAGGTTTTAGAAGGAAACCGTGGAACCGGGCCACTTAAGTTATTGAAGGATAAGTCCCTGTCATTGAAGCAAAGTCTGTAAGGGAGTGTTTGGATGTGCATTTTTTATATCTAATAATTGCGATTTATAGTGTACAATTGAACTCTGTTGTTTGGAAAATGTGAATTTGATTATGGCTATTTTGGGATCACGTAATTAGCTTAGAAGTAACGATAACAATAATGATTATCTATCTACATAATGGCCCTACATGACCTCAATACTTGTCACAATAAGAGAAATGATGGATAGACCTAACCGTTACGCATAATAATTAGTTTAGAAATATGATTTGGACGCGTGGCAAAACCAATGGTTTATAATCAGCAATGTCCAAATGTCAAACATTGAACGATTATGCCTATCTTTAAGTTGACTCTTTAAGCATATTCAAGAGAAATGATTGTACTTAACAATGATGTCTCTGTACACATTGTAGGTATATTTGGTATGTCCTACATGACCAAACTATTATCATATGAAAACTGTACTTAAGGAACTTAGTGGGTCCTAAATGGCCTTTAAGGATATGTCTATCTGAACATAAACTCGTTTGGATCTACCTAACCACCTATTATCGTGAGGGATATTTCAAATACAATCACATTGTATATATACGAATGTGTGTTTGTATTATGTGTAGTGATGTATAATCAAAAGTTAGAGAGAAAGATACATGAATTCTTACACAAAGGCAAGTTGGGTCATATTGGCTACTAATTGTGGTATTGGTCCAGATAGACTGTTGTTGTTAAGCCTCCTGAAATACTCGAAATTAGTTGAAGAATAAAAACCAAATTCAGATAATTAAAAAAAAAACATGATCATGAAAGGTTTTAAACTAGTTTAAAATTTATTTAAGCAATCTTACATGTATTGGAGGCTTGTTAGGTGACCTAAAGAAGATGGTATTGTTGGGTTTATATGATCAAAACACGAGTTTAAAACATAATAATATTTGCAACGGAAGCTTAAAATTGATCAAGTAATTAAAACACTTTTAATAAACCCACCAAGATCCAATTACATGATAATTAAGATTAAAATAACCATAGGGTGTTTAAGAAGTCACAACCTTTGATGACTTTGAACCCTTTTGGCAATTAGGGTGTTGATGAAGATTAAGAGCTCAACCAAGGACTCCTCTATAGCTAGTTCACCAATAGCACTTTGCAACACTTGATGCTAGTCTAATAACCCTTGTAATTACTCTTAAGCTCTTAAGAACAAATCACAATTTGTCTTAAGAGAGAGCTTGATATCTCTACTTAAATATTCACTAACTATTTAGTTGGAAATGAGAGAGTAATTGCTTGTGGAAAAACTACACACACTAGTTCTTTTATTCTTGCATAAAGGCTTGTATATAAACTCCCATGCATGCACAAAGTCAATACAATGCCCATACAAAGTAATAATGCAAGTAATGGTGTGTGAGGGCATGCTCAATCAACCAAACAAGGAAGCAAGCCACACCAAGGGAGGACCCCCTTGGAGTGGCCGGCCGAGCACAAGAGGGAGGGGGGAGGGCCCCATTTCAAAGTCTTGATCATTTTGTGGTTGTGTACAAGTCTTTAAATTCAAACTCTTTTGGTCAAAAACTTGTACATGACATATAAATACATATTATATGAAGCATCCCTTGGAACATTAACATTTCAACTAGATATTAATTTCCAATTAAATACAAGGGTAGTTGATAATTAGTAAGGATCAAATTCTTATAATTATCAATATGTGTTTAATGCTATTGTTAGATATAAAAATAGGATTTGCATTTGTAAAAGAAAAACTGGTCAGGCGACTTTAAGTTAGTGTCGCAGAAATACTATATGCGAACTTAAGAATAAATTCGTAGAACAAGTTCGCAGGCACAAAATCGCAGAAACATTTTAGTATAGATACAGGACTTAGCTTTTCATTTACGCAGTTGTTGAATCAAAGAGAAATTGTATGTGCGTTTGTATATATGATATTCAGTGAGATTGAGAGCTTGTAACAGATTCGAGATAGCAATATACAATCATTTGTTTACTTGTTCATATTCGTTCATATATATACACATATATACATACGGATTTCTATATATACACGTCCAAATCACAAGAATAGATCCAACAATTGGCTTCCCGTTGTCTAATTCTGGTTTGAGAAAATTTTCATTTTACTCGGGCAAAATTCGAAAATTTTGGAGGGAAATATCGTATACAGGAAAATTGTCAAGAGAAGCACTTGCGATAGGGTCGAAGGATAAGCCTCCAGTTCTATTTCGAGGCGACTATTCTCAATGGAGAGACAGGTTTATCGACTTCATCGAACAACAAGAGAATTACGAGTTGTTGATGAAATCTCTAAAAGAAGGAGTGACACCTTTCTACCCTCCGGTAGATACTTCGGGAACCACTACTGGGGTTGCTCAACAAACACCATTAACATACAGTGAATGTTCTCCATCTCAAAAAGCTTTATGGAAGGCTCATAAGGACATGAAATCTTATATCCTACAAGGTTTAACAAATGACATCTACATTCAAGTGGATAGTTATCAACTGCTAAAGAGATGTGGGATGCCATTGCTAGACAACAGCAAGGTTCGGAAAGAGGTCAACAAACGAAGATGACTCATTGTCTTCAAGCCTATGAGGGATTTAAAGCAAAGGTCGGAGAACAACTTGAAACTACATACAACAGATTCTGTTTGCTGTTGAATGAAGTAAGGAAGAATAAGTTTGTGAAGCAGAACTTAGAGATCAACATCAAGTTCTTAAATAATCTGCTACCGGAATGGAAACAATATTCAAGCAATATCATTCAGAATAGGGATTTAACTTCTATTGATATTCATGATGTTTATGAAATCTTGAATCACAATCAAGATGAAGTGAATGAAATTGCCGGTAAAGAGTCAAAAGAGATGGTTGATCCGTTGGCTTTAGTTGTTGAAAGAAGAACTTATTCTCGTTCTCAAAAGGTTGTGAAAGAGACTAAATATCAATCCGAGTATGAAGAAGAAGGAAGTGGAAGTGATGAGGAGTACAAAGAGCTTATGAAACAAATGGCTCTTATGACAAAGGCTATCAATAAGAAGTATTATAAGAAACCTACTAACAATCATCTGCGTACTTCATCATCATCCACTAAACGTCCAGAGTACAAGAGTAGAACGGAGGAGAATTATAAGGGTAAGTTTGAGGACACGGCAAGGGGTGACATGGAGAATAAATGTTACAATTGTAGTGGGTTTGGACATTTTGCTAGAGATTGTAAAAAGCCAAGAGTTCGTAATTCTGATTACTACAAGGCAAAGATGTTGATGTCCAAACAAAAGGAAGCTGGAAAAGTGTTACTAGCTGAAAATGATGCATGGCTCAATCTAACGGACTCTGAAGAAGAAAATCTGGAAGTCAACATGGCGTTCATGGCCAATCTGTCCACAGTTTCTACTGATGACAATGAGGATTCTGACTCTGAGAAAATCTCGGTATGTGTTTGGTATCTTGATTCAGGGTGTTCCAAACACATGACCGGAGATAAGTCCCTTCTAAGCAATTTGGTTGAAAAGTTTATGGGGACAGTTAGATTTGGAAATAATCACTTTGCTGCAATAATGGGGGTTGGTGATTTGATTCGAGGAAAGATAACTATTACACGGGTAGCATATGTGGAAGGATTAGGTTATAATCTGTTTAGCATTGGTCAATTTTGTGACAAGGATTTAGAGGTTTTATTTCGAAAAAGAAGTTGTTGTGTGTGAACTGAAGATGGGCAGGAATTGTTAAACGGAACCCGTGGCACAAACCTCTATACCATTGATCTAGATAGTGCAGAACCCATGGCCGATGTATGTTGAATTTCGAAAGCTTCTTCTCAACAATTATAGTTGTGGCATCGTCGTTTTTCTCACCTTAATGTCAAACAAATCAATCAATTGTCTCGCTCTGGTGTTGTTCATGGTCTACCTGAATTACAATATGATCAAGATCATTTTTGTAAATCTTGCACACTAGGTAAAATGCATCATATAACACATAAATTAAAACCTACACCTAGTTCAAAAGCTGTTCTTCATCTACTTCATATGGATTTATGTGGACCAATGCGCATTCAAACCATCAATGGCAAAAAGTACATTCTTGTAATCGTAGACGATTTTTCTCGTTACATATGGGTCTATTTCTTACAATCTAAGTCTGACACACCAGAGACTCTCATCAACTTTCTGAAACAAACACAAGTGAATTTGCAACTTCCTGTGCGCTCAATCCGATTAGACAATGACAAGGAATTCAAAAACAATACCTTATCTTCATATTTGGAATCGGTTGGCATTACTCATCAATATTCCGCTGCACGTACTCCACAACAAAATGGTGTCGTTGAACGTCGAAATCGAACTCTTGTTGAAGCAGCTCGCACAATGCTCATATACTCTCAACTACCGATGTTCTTATGGGTAGAAGCTGTAAATACTGCATGTTTTACTCAAAACCGGTCAGTAATTCATACGCGGTTCGGCAAGACACCATATGAGATTATCAACAACCGTCCTCCAAATGTAAAGTTTTTTCGCATATTTGGATATCCTTTCTATGTGTTAAATGATCGTGAAGATTTAGGAAAGTTTTCTCCAAAGAGTGACGAAGGAATTTTTATTGGTTATTCAAAGGATAAAGTTGCTTATCGGGTTTATAACAAGAGAACAAAGATCGTCAACGAAAGTGTTAATGTCAAGTTTGATGAATTGTCAGAAATGGTTTTTGATCAAAGCAGTTCAAAACCCGCTTTAACCAGTTCAGAAGCAGACAAATCTGAAACATCAATTACAAATGACGTTGATGAACTGTTTTCAGATTTTTATGACGAATACTTTGGAACATCCTCGTCGTCTCCTGATTCTCCTCAAACTGTTTCATCTTCTGAAATCTCAATCGATCTACCTGGTCCAGAATCTTCCCACGATGTGCAAATTGAATCACCAGAATCATCAACGCCAGTTAGTTCATCCTTTACTGAATCATTGCCAGAGATTACACTGGATCCGCCAAATGTTTCCCCTGTTGATTTATCAAGTCCGATACCCTATGTTGATACTTCAAATACTCAATTTGACTATCAACACCTACCGTTTGAAAGAAAATGGACCAAGTCTCATCCAAGTACTCAAATAATTGGAGATCCATCAGCTGGAGTTCAAACAAGGAAAGCTACTCGAAATGAATGTTTATATTCAAATTTTCTGAGCTCCATTGAACCGACAAGTGTTAAAGATGCTACACTTGATCATGATTGGATTACTTCCATGCAAGACGAGCTCAATCAATTTGAGCGTCTTAAAGTCTGGAGACTTGTACCTAGACCACTTGGCAAATCAATTGTGGGTACCAAGTGGATATTCAAAAACAAAAAGGATGAGAATGGTGTCATTATTCGGAATAAAGCTCGCCTAGTTGCAAAAGGGTACAGTCAACAAGAAGGGATTGATTATGACGAAACATTTGCACCAGTTGCACGTATTGAAGCCATTCGGATCTTTCTGGCTTATGCTGCTCACAAGAATTTCACAGTCTATCAAATGGATGTGAAAACAGCTTTTCTTAATGGCATTCTTAATGAAGAGGTATATGTGGGTCAACCAGACGGTTTTGGTGACCCTAAGCGACCAAATGATGTATACCGACTGGATAAAGCTCTATATGGATTAAAGCAAGCTCCACGAGCTTGGTACGATGTCTTGTCCAAATTTCTTGTCCAATCTGGCTTCTCAAAGGGTACAATTGACACCACTTTTTTTATTAAGAAACAAAAAGATGATATCATATTAATTCAAGTATATGTAGATGATATCATATTTGGATCCACTAATGCCAAATATTGTACAAAATTTTCGGCATTAATGGTATCTAGATTTGAAATGAGCATGATGGGTGAAATGAACTTTTTCCTTGGGTTGCATGTCAAACAACTATCAAATGGAATTTTTATTAATCAAACAAAATATATTTTCGATCTTTTGTCAACCCATATCCACACCCATGGAAGCTCGGTCCCGTTTAAATGTTGATAGCTCGGGTAAATCAGTAGATCAAACTTTATATCGAAGCATGGTCGGCTCTTTAATGTATTTAACCTCGAGCCGTCTAGATCACAAGTTCTGTGGATGAAGTCACAACTTATGGACTATGGTTTCAAATTTAAAAAGATACCTATATATTGTGATTCTCAAAGTGCGATTGCTATTTCCTGCAATCCGGTACAACATTCGAAAACAAAACACATAGATATTCGGTATCATTTTATCAAAGATAACATTGAAAAAGGGCATATCGAGTTATTTTTTGTCAAAACAGATTATCAATTGGCTGACTTATTCACCAAACCTTTAGATGACAAACGATTTCATTTTTTGGTGTCTCAGTTAGGCATGCTTTCCCTTAAGCAATAATCTGTCATTTTCAACTCGAATTGCAAAATTCTATCATATTTTGAGGGGGAGAATCAAGTGTTGAAAATATTTTGCATATTGATGCATGATGGTTTTTACTTAAATTCAGAGTAAAACCCGATCTTCAAAAGAAAAAGAGATTTTGTTTTTATAACTCACCTTCATATGTGATATTTTATAAATCTTATGCATATGTTAAGGGGGAGTATTTTTCAAAATCCAAAACTTTCAAGTGTTCAAACCTATTTGCATATTGCACAAACACTTTGAAAGATTCTCAAAGATTTTTTTGAGATTCCAAGGATTGATGGATAATCAGATCACCAGTTTCAATCAAATTGTTTGGCAAAATGCTATTTTCTGTACTATGAGCGATAGTTTATAAACTACTCCTATAATCCTCCAGAGCCGGTTGGATTTACCAAATGAGCCACTTCCCAAAATAGGATGAAAGTTTAGGTCTTAGAATGAGGGAGGGTGAAAATTCTAGTACAGAACAGCATAATTTTTAAAAAACAATTGCTAACTGAGGGTGGAGTAGAAAAATTGAGTAAGGTTGATGGAGGAGTGTGAGAAAGGGTTAAAAGAAAAAGAAAACCCTCACTAAGCAAATAATCGCCGGGTAGCCACATCTACTATCGAAAATCATGTGTTGATTTCTGGTATTGAAGGAGACATCATGGACCCAGTGATGCAATGCACATATACCCTCCTAACCACTCAAGAATTTCTTAACAAATTCTTGTTTCAGTATTCTCACGGAGATTTTACACATAATCTATCGACAACTCTGTTGGAGTTTGTTGATATTGAAACAAGAGGACAGTCTGCTCCAGTCCTTGACATCATTAATGCACAAATTGAGTCTAGAGCCAAAAGATAAAAATATTTTAGGACACAAAGTGTATTTTTACACACCATGTCTTTGTGAATATTATGCATGTCTAAGTGACATTGCCGGAACGTTCATAGTGATACCTAAAATGGTATTCCACAATGATTGAATGGAAATCCTACCAATGCTAACATCAAAGCCAACATTGAACATAGGTCACTCAATTGAAACATTTAATTGATTCACTTGTTGTGTTAACTGGTAATCTATGTGATCCAGGAGTTATAGTATTTTCAGAAATGTGTTTTCTGATTATACAATCAACTTTTCTGAGATTACATCAAATGAATTGTTGCTTACCTTTGGTTACTAAAAAGAATGAGAAAAACACTCTTCCAAGAATGACATGTTCAAGATATTCATGCTATATCACAATTACTATCAAGGAAGAATGATTAAAGTTACAAGCTCAAGTGAAAAGAAAAGAAATAAAGAAGAGATTCTGTCAAAGTAAAGGTTAAAAGCTCCAGAAGATCAAGATACGCATTTAAGGGGGAGCTAAAGCAAGAAGTGAGAGTCAAGAAATAAATTCAGAAGAAATTTCAATATGAAGCAAAGACTGTTGATAGTCTATCTCAAAAGAAGATTAAAAGAAAAGATTACACAAGAGAAGAAGTTCAAAGTCAACAATCGTGTGTGAAGAAAAGTCAAAGAGGAAAAGAGAAGAGTAGAACTCAAAAAGAAAGTTCTATTTCTCTATGTCAAAGACATTCAAAAGATTCAAGACAAAAAGCTGAATCAACAGAAATATAAAGAAAGATCTTCAAAGAAGATATTCAAGAAAATCAAGATGCTAAATCCTAAGGGGAGATTGTTAGATATAAAAATAGGATTTGCATTTGTAAAAGAAAAACTGGTCAGGCGACTTTAAGTTAGTGTCGCAGAAATACTATATGCAAACTTAAGAATAAATTCGCAGAACAAGTTCGCAGGCACAAAATCGCAGAAACATTTTAGTATAAATACAGGACTTAGCTTTTCATTTACGCAGTTGTTGAATCAAAGAGAAATTGTATGTGCGTTTGTATATATGATATTCAGTGAGATTGAGAGCTTGTAACAGATTCGAGATAGCAATATACAATCGTTTGTTTACTTGTTCATATTCGTTCATATACATACACATATATACACGTCCAAATCACTAGTATAGATCCAACAGCTATTAGTGTGACCCTATAGGTTCAAATGTTATTAGCAATATTAACCTTAATTAAATCCATTGAGCACAAAGATCTAACAGGTATCTCATTGGTGAATTGGTTATCAGAAAGATCAATTGTTTGAAGTTTCTTTAGTTTACCAATTTCTGCGGGGATGGGCCCTGAAATTTGATTGTTCTGTAACAATCTGCCCAAAAAGTAATACCATTAACAGCTGCCCATTTGACCATTTTGAGTGATTTGATTGACACTTACACAATTTGAAGATTGGTTACGTTGCCAATGCTTGGTGAAAGTGTGCCGGATAGATTTTGGCTGGGTGTTCCCTTGAGAATGATCATATAAAATTTTCAAATTTAGAATCACGTACACTAAAACATTAAAAGTTTGTGAAGGTTTATGAATAAACAAACTTACAAGCCAATTACAAGAGCTTCTGAAGAGCAAGTAACCATGGTCCAACTACATAGATCAACAGAATCAGCATCCCAATTTTCAAGAACACCATGAGGGTCCAACAATGAAGCTTTTATACCCATTAAAGCTTGCACTGAAATTTCAATAACCCACATGAAAAATCATATTTTTAAGCTTCTAACAACAATATTTCATCAAAAAGATAACAATTTACCTTGAAAGTTTACACCTTTAGGAGAAAGCAAGCCATTTGAACAACCCAAAAGCTACAAGAAGCATATCAAGAAACATAAATTACAAATCTTTCCTTGTGATCTCTTTTCAATGGAGGCTATATTGAAATGCCCCTTCATTAAATGCAATTGCAATTGAGTGCTTTAAATGCATGAATTTTGAAGCTTGATGATACCCATTTTGATTTTTCACAATAAACTGATAGACCCAAGAAAAAGCAGGTTGAGCTCTTTTATGTTGTTTTTTTGTAGTATAAAGAGAAGTAGCATGCCTATCACTGGTTCAGGGACAACAAAAGAAAATGAAAATAATATTACTTTTGTCATATGTCCTAACAATTTGAGTAAACTTTAAACTAAAATAAAGCAACTAACAAATAAAGGTAAAATTATTGAGGGGAGAAAAATGATTGTTGATGGTTCACCCTTAATCTTTTGTTTGCTTAAATTATGCATTTGCCATATAAAAAAGTATAGCAGATGGAGATTATCGGGTTTACTATATCATATCACTCCAAGAATTTAACTTTTGATTAAATTAATTAAACTTATTGTGTACCCACATGATAAAACATAGTAATCTTTAAATGGATTTTACACATCCATGCGTTGTTGAGTTTGTAGTTTATTGGTGTCCTTTTATATGAAATCTTTCATTTTCAATGTGTACAAGGTAGGGACATTTTGAAAAAACATTCCCTGAGTTTGGCCATTTAATACTCTCACATATGCTATTATTTTAAAAGTAAAAACTGGTTTAGAATAATGCAACAATTTCAAGGAATGTATGTGCTTGAGATTAGTGATTTGCGTTGAAACGTGACCATCAAGGAAGATTGGAATTAAATATTGCATTATTCAAGTTTAATCACAATTAATTATACCCGGAAAAAATTAAGAGGTTAAACATATATCTCATTAACTTTAAATAATGATATATATATATATATATACTAGCAGAATACCCGCGCAATGCAGCAAGAAAAGTTTATTAGTTTCACATTAATTCGATATATAGTATTATGCTTTATGAAGTATTTTAAAAAATCAAAAACCATATGACAATACACAAAGAATGCTGTTTTGCAAATGAAAAAAAATCACTTTTAACAATTTTTCAAAAAAAAAAAATTGTAACAAAATAACCCAAAGTTAAGTATATCATAATATGTCAATGCAAACTTGATACTCAGGTCGCGAGTTGCTAGTGCTGGATTTCGAGTTCTTAATGAATATGTTGTGAGTTGTGGAGTCATTTTTTGAGTCTAGAGGTTTAAGTTTCATTGATTTTTTGTTTTTGGTTTGTTTTTTGAATTTTGATGTTAAATATTATCTACATTAGATGGTAATCCTAAAAAATATCTAATAATGTATGTATTAATGAAAATTTAATAATTAGACATATGTTAGTCATTTTTATGAATTTTTAAAAAAGATTTTAATATTTTGATTCTAACACAACGATTCTTTGACATCACCATCTTGTCGCCACCAACGTATAGCCATGAAAATATTTCAAGAATTGAGTGATCATATTGAAGTTCATCAATCACGCTTACCTTTCCACGAATAATGATGGTTTTAGAACTTCAATATCTAAAATCACTACAAGAAAAAGGTGATTTAGCGACGACGACGACACAGATGTCGTCCCTAAAGAGATACAAAACGACAAAAAACTTCACCAACTTTGACCAAAACAGCATGTCGTCGTTGTTTGTCGTCGCTAAAGGTTATTTTCATTTCTTTTCCTTTTTTAATTTACGCGGCAAAGAAGAAAAAATTCCCGGGCAAATTTTAGCGACGACAGTGGTGGTTTGTCGTCGCTGTTGTCGTCGCTATAGGTTATTTAATAATATTTTTTTTGTGTCGTCGCAAAAGGTCTACTGAGACGACAGATTAAAAATTAAATAATTTTGTTTCAGAGTTTAATTTTAGTTAATATATTTTAATTTTAGTTAATTAAAAAAAATTATAAACAAGTTAGTTATATTTATTATTTTTAGTTAATTAAACAATCATTTAATTGAACTTCTCACGATTTCTTGATACGCAAATAAATTAAGGTCTAATCAAACGCCTTACGGTTTCTTAAAGCGCTTAACGCGTTAGAGATTGATCAAACGTTAAACGTCTTAGGATGAAATGTTAAACGCCCTAAGGTTTGATTAAACGCCAAACCTCTTAAGGTATGATCAAACGCCTTTGGGTTTGAGGAAACTATCAAAAGCCTTAAGGTTTCGTCAAACTTCTTATGGTTTTAATCTAACACCTTAGGATTTCTTCAAACGCGAAACGCCTTAGGGTTTCATCAAACACCTCAAGGTTTGATCAAGCGCCTTGGGGTTTGATCAAACGCCAAACGCCTTAGGGTTTCATCAAACGCCTCAAGGTTTGATCATACGCCAAACGCCTTAGGGTTTCATCAAACGCCTCAAGGTTTGATCAAACGCCTTGGGTTTTGATGAAACGCCTAACGCCTTAGGGTTTCCTCAAACGCCTAACGCCTTAGGGTTTCCTCAAACGCCTTGGGGTTTGATGAAACGCTAAACGCCTTAAGGTTTGATCAAACGCCTTAGGGTTTCATGAAACACTAAACGCCTTAAGGTTTCATCAAACGCTAAACGCCTTAGGGTTACATCAAACGCCTTAGGGTTTCATGAAACGTCTTACTGTTTGATTAAACGCCTTAGGGTTTAATGAAACGTTAAACGCCTTAGGGTTTGATGAAACGCTAAACGCCTTATGGTTTGATGAAACGCCTTAGGGTTTGATGAAATGCTAAACGCCTTAGAGTTTCATCAAATGCTAAACGCCTTAGAGTTTCATCAAATGCTAAACGCCTTAAGGTTATAATGAAATTTTTATAAATATAATAAATTAAAAATATTTAATTAGTTTTAATTTATTAAATAAATAGTTTGTTACTAATTATAATGAAATTGTTATAAAAATAATAAATTAAAAATATTTAATTAGTTTTTTAATTTATTAAATAAATAGTTTGTTACTAATTATAATGAACTTGTTATAAAAATAATAAATTAAAAATATTTAATTATTTTTTTATATATTAAATAAATAATTTATTACTAATTATAATGAAATTGTTATAAATATAATAAATTAAAAATATTTAATTAGTTTTAATTTATTAAATAAAAAGTTTATTACTAATTATAATGAAATTGTTATAAAAATAATAATTTAAAAATATTTAATTAGTTTTTATTTATTAAATAAATAATTTATTACCAATTATATATATTTATAAATAAAAGTAAATTAAAATTTTTGAATTAGTTTGTATTTAATAAATAATTACTTAATTATATATAAATAAATAAAAACTTTTCGCCAAAAACTTGAATAACCCTCCAAAAAGGATCCCGTTTCCCGGTAAAGGCTACTGCGACGACGCGGCGTCGCTGTAGGTCAGGCAGCGTCACTAATAGTTGTTTATATCCACTGTTCGCAGACAAACGAACATAAACCCAAAAATCGACTGCTTTTTGTGATTCCTCTCCTACCGCAGGCCGACCACCACGTTTGAGACCACCCCACCCTACCTCCGGTCAAACCCACATACACCGACCACCGCACCGCACCTTGCTCCAACCGCCAACCACCGTGCGCAGCTCCGACCGATATAGTTCCGACCACCCTAGCTCCGTTCGGTGGTCCATTTCATGAGCTACGTTACTAGCCATTTTCAGGTTCGATTCGTTTGCAAGTTTATTAATTTTGAGTATGTTAATTTTGACTTTGTTAGGTTTGACTTTTAGTATAATTTTGACTTTGTTAGTAGCTGACTTTGACTTGTTAGTTTCATAATTAGGTTAATTGTTAGTTTCATAATTAGGTTAATCATTTGACTTTGCTAGTTTAGTGATTAGTATAATTATTAGGTTAATAAGTTGTTTAATAATTAGTAAAATATTGACTTTGACTTTAATTGTGAATTAGGATAATAATTAGTAAAATATTGACTTTGACTTTAATTGTGAATTAGGATAATAATCGTGGCTGTGGAAGGAAGCTGTCAGGTGGGAGTTCCAGCTCAAGTGTTCGATCACAAGCACCCGGACCAAAAGCATCGGGGCCACAAGCACCACGGTTCTACACTCAACAAGAAATTCAACAGATTGTTGAAGCTCAGCTTCAACAATCTCAAAATTATTCACAGTTACAATCACAGATGCAGTCCCAACACGATTACATAAATTATATACATTCTACCAAAACGAGCCACATAAACATACCCCTTGAAAGACCTCCACGCTTTCAACCCCTTCAAGGTCATTTTGTACAAAGACAAGAAGCATAAGACGACGACGAAGAAGACGACGAAGGAGAAAACGAAGGAGATGACGAAGGAGATGACGATGAAGGTTTGGAGTAAGTTAGTTGGTTACTAGGAGTGTTGAACCTTTTATTTTGTGTGTTGAACTATTGTTATTACTTTTCGGAATTTCGTATTTGGTTTTGAAGGCATTTGAATACTATTATTTGCGTATTTACGAATTTGCGATTTGAATTTGAAAAATGTGGGGAAACAGTGGAATAAAACAGGTTATTATTTGCTGCGATGAATAAAAGGGTAAAACCTGGGCAAATTGCAAAAACAGCAGCATGCTGTCAAAAACTGCAGTACTTTTAGCGACGACATGTCGTCCCTAAAGGGCTACTGTGACGACATACGACCAAAACCTGCAGCACCCTTTACCGACGACCCGTCGTCGCCGTAGGACTACTCAGACCACTGATAACGCGTAAAAAGTCACGTTTTTACCCACGTTATCTTACCCATATTAATTAAATAATTAACATTTCAATGCAAATATTACATTTATTTGTGTTGGTACATGTTTGTGACAACAACTTCTATTGTGTAATAGATTAGTTCTGTAATAGTCTTTGATATTAATAAAGAATATTTTGTTATATATTGTTTATTAATTGTTGCTAGAAATATATTTTAAGTCTTAGGTTCGTACGAACCTACAGGCTCGTACGAACTTAGACAAGGTACGAACTGGTAGGTTTGTACGAACGTAGGAGCTACTAAGTTCGTACGAACCTAGCAGCCTATAAATATAAAGTTTGAAAATATCATTTCTAAGCTTTTCATACGAACCGAAATCAGATATCTAAGTTCGAATATACTGTCCTAGTTCGAATATATTCGAAGTAAAGGATTATTGCCGAGATAAACGTGTTTTGAACACTAGTATCGTTTCTTAGAGTATTTCGCACTCTAACAAGCGTTGTTACTCCGTTGGATCCATTCAAGGGTGACCTACAATTGGTATCAGAGCTTAGAACTTAGTGTTTAGGTTCGTGGTAAAGATATTGAGTGTTTCCGAGAGTTTGTGTAACATCCCACCTTACCACGACCACACGAGGACTTCCCAGGAGGTCACCCATCCTAGTACTACTCCCGCCCAAGCACGCTTAACTACAGACTTCTCACGGGATCTGCTGTGCTTGTGGTCCCAAAACGCGTTGTGTCTGGTAAAGATGAGATTTACCTTATAAGCCCAAGATCTCTCATGTCCACGGCCGATGTGGGATTTGCCTAAGGTGTTACAGTTTGGACCGTTGAAATCTTTGGTTTTTGCTCTCAAACGTGTTTATAATCATATTCTACGGTGTAGTTCAATTTTGGTCGGTTGAAAGTTACTCAAAATCACATATCTGAGATTTTGAGTTTGTTCAACAACCATCCTTCGAACTTGTACGGAATTTGCTTTATATTCGAACTTATTCAAAAAGCATCGTACGAACTTACCGGATTTGTAAGTTCGTACGAACCTACATTCGAACTTGTAAGTTCGAACTTTTTGAATTTGGTGTCAGTTAGTTCGTTTGACTTGTGTGTTGACCATTCGAACTTAGTGATCTAAGTTCGTACGAACCTGACTTGTTTGACTTTTGTTGACCTGTTTACAAATGACGAATCTTAATAAAATGTTAGAAATGGATCACGAGGTTGGGAAATCAGCCTCACCACCTAAGCTTCTCAAAGGAGAGGATTACTTCTGGTGGTAAGATCGATTTGAATCATTTGCAAGATTCCACGACATTTGCATGTGGATATGCATTAAGGATGGGTATTGTAAGTCACTAGATCTTGGTTTCGATAACAAGTAATCTTAAAATATTGAGGTGCGGAATCCCTCAATACGTTAGATTAAGTTTATATAACTAATCTATATACTAAAAAGCTTTGTCTTGATTATTAACAAATGTTAATCACTCAAAACCTAGCTTAATAATATATTCATGATATATGGGCACGAAAAACGAGGTGTGTGAATATTTAATGCTGAAAATGATGTAAGGCACGGATACCCAAAAATGAACAGTATTAATTTATTTATATCTGTTTCAACTCGCAGGCCATGGGCTCTGCGAGTCGACTCAACTCGCAGCCCATGGGCCTTGCGAGTCCAGATGGGTTGCGAGCCCACATTTCAGCTCGCAATGTAAATGCTGCGAATCCAGAATCTCATCTCGCAGGTTTAACCTGCGACTTGAGTTTGGCTGCGAGTTGAGATCTCATCTCGCAAGTCTTATGACTTGCGACTTGAGTTCTCAACTTGCAAATCAGACTTTAGTTTGTATTCGATACTTGACTAATATTTATACATATTTAACAAGTAATAATTAACAAACTAATATCATATATATATTACAAATCTAAACCAATGTACAAACTTGATAATAATTACACTAGTCATATTACAAGCTAGATCGGTTGTCACAAAACATGTCCCAACAGACTCCTCTTGACAATAGCTCTAGCGTCGTTATCTTCATTTTTGTCTTTGGTCTTTACTTGTAAATTTTATTGCACATATGTATCTCATTTTAACACAAGTCTTCACCATCATTTGATAATCTCATGCAAGATCACCCCATGCTTCAGTCGTCAAGATCCTGTTTTCGTTTAACTTCAACAGATCCTTCTTCGACAGATTCATCAGGTGTCGATGGTCATAGACTTTCAAAATTACTCTTTCTCCTCCTTCAACTTCATCATCAGCTTCAACCATGACAGCTTCACCAGTCTCTGAGTCCACATGCCAATTCATAAGATTTCCTAAAATATTTTGTGGTATTTGTTGTACACACTTGACAGCTGGATAAGTCTTTTTCCTCAGTCTTCTTCCAGTTCTTTGACTGCGTTCCTTTAATTTGATCGTTTTTCCGACTCTTGGCTTTACCTTTTCAAACTTCATTGATCTACCCTCAGTCCGAATGATTCTCTAAACATAGTTTGCATAAGGATCATTACTGGGATTTATCAATTCTAAGCGTGCCAAGTCTCGAATTTCAAATCGAGGAATAGAGCTGAAGACCTTAAGCTTTTTGTCAAAATATTCAATGTCGCAACCCCCAAGATGCGTGGCAGCGGAAGGTATGAGGTGTCAAAGGGGGCGCCGACCAAATCAAATATCACAACACAAGAGTTACAACAAACGACCTCTATATGAGACGTTTTCAAAAATCATTACATTACAAACTTAAAAGTGTTCACATAAAAACTAGGAGTTCGCATCCGATACGTAGAATTACATAACTATTATTACAAAATATAGTAAATGCAATCTAATTCCTTGGTTGTTTCAAAATATGCGACTCGAGCTATTGCTTCCAAAGCATCCTACTGCGGCTGGTCACCTGAGAATACATACTAAAAGAGTCAACATAAAGTTGGTGAGTTCATAGGTTTGAAAACAGTTGATATCACATTGTATGGAACGTGTGGAACACAAGATTTCCTGTTTGAATCATAACAATGATAGTAATGTATTACAAAAAAATGTAAAAGAGGTGTATATTGTTGCCATGAGCCCATAGTTCGAGCTTAACTGTGGTATCGGGTCACAATCAAGTGCCACGATCGTGGTGCCTCCCTGCGAGTGCCTAATCCAATACTCGTAAAAACAAATGATAATGCGTCCGTTTGACCAGTTAGTGTGATTAACCCGGACGGGGGGAGTCAATCCCAAATAGTACTATTCATTAACATTCACGCTATAACGATACTAACAAACTATGTGTGGGGGACTTTCAGGATTAGTTAAATAACTCATGCAACCAATATATCGTGTTTTGTACTTGCGTTCACATAAAAATAGCAGTTGTTAAAAGCAGTTGTATGTATTCTCACCCCTGAGTGGAAATAGTAGAAAAAAGGGCTATGAAACTCACCTGAGATTAATATGTTATTTAGCAAATAACAAGCAACTGGTGTTCCCAAGAGTAATCTTCTAATGCCCTAGACGTATAAGATTGTGTAAGTAGATGTCTCAAAAGACCATCTATAGTGGTTGTATAAGTGGAGGGTTAATGTCCACTTAAGCCAATCATATAGGTGGAGGGTTAATGCCCACCTATTCGCTAGTAGTTCACTTAACTAATATGTCCATTCTTGTTTGCTTATCGAAAACGTGTACGACCCGTTGGTGAAAGTTTGTGAAAATATAATGTTGATTTGTGTGGTAAATGGGCGAATCCCACGAATGACGGGGGTCCGGGGGCAGCGCCCCTGGTGGCGGGGTCCAAGGGGTGGCAACCCCTGGTGAGGTCCAAGGGGCAGGGCCCCTGGCTGGTATGAGGTGCGAAAATTTTTATTTCAACTTATATTTCTTTAGTAAAAATGCTTTGATTCTGGGTTTTTAGCGACACAAGGATAGTGTCGCTTAGTGTGATTGGCGACACAAAGCTAGTGTCGTAAAAGGTTCGATTTTTGGGTTGTTAGCGACACAAGGCTAGTGTCGCTAATGTGATTGGCGATACAAAGCTAGTGTCGCTAAGGTGGCGGTTCAAATGCTACAGCGACACAAGGCTAGTGTCGCTAATGTGATTTTGGCAACACAATGCTAGTGTCGCTAAGGTGACTGTTCAAATGATATAGCGACACAAGACTAGTGTCGCTAATGTGACGGTTCAAATGCTATAGCGACACAAAGCTAGTGTCGCTAATGTCTACTGGGCTTCCGCGACACAGGGATCAGAAACAGACCCGTTTTGCCAATTTTATTTCGTAATCCAAATGTTCGAGATAAAATTCAAGAAAAATATATGTTGTTTCTTAGTATGTTAGGTACTTAAAATAATTTTTACAGAATTTTTAGAGAAGTCTAAGTATTTATAAAAATTGTAGTTTCCCACAGAGGTCAAAAAGTAGCCACTCAGGAGACATACAAGGAGATCGAGTTTCTGGGCAGAATGCGTGCGTATTTGGACGAGGTAATCTAAACGAGCTTCAAAAATTATGTAAATCTCGAGTTATAACTAAAACAATGAGGGACACTTTTTCTGCCTTTTACCCAGCCCGCCTACATATTTTTGTAAAAATTATTTCGGATATCAAACGAGCTTCAAAAATTATGAGACCAGTGGAAAATGAAAGATAACTTCTTAAACTTAGTTTTAGCCTTTTGAATCGTTCATTTTGGTTAAGTTTTGAGGGAGATATCACCTCGCAAAGTCGGACAAGTTTCCTGGCCGGATTTCATGTAAGGTTCTTGCATGTTTTAAGCTATGAAAACGATTTTTGTGCAATCTTTTGGACATATCTTTGTTAAGTGAGCATTTTAACATGTTTATAGATGTGTTACAAGTATTCTAAATGAGTTAGATGTTCTTACAAGTTGAAAGACCGATCAAAAAGGAGAGGAAGGTGAGGAAAGGGCTTGATTTCTTGACTTCTCCTTGAAAGTGTGATGGCGGCTTGTGGTGGTGGAGTGGTGGTTGATGGTGGTGAGGATGGTGGCAGATTTTTAGAGAGAGAAAGAGAGTAGAGAGAGTAGAGAGAAGGAGGAGAGAAAGTGTGGGTTGTGTGTGTGAAAAATGGGGTATAGGGAGGTGTTTTTGTGGGGTGGGCTTGGGCTTATTTGGGGTGGGCCTATTTGGGGTGGCCTCTTGGACCAGCCTAGGCCGAGTTGGGCCTGGCCCAAAGGTGTTTCGGGCTTGTGACTCGTTTTCTCGACTTCGTGTTTCGTTCCCCGTTCGTTTAAACGTTAATTTGTGATTTAAAAAAAAGGTTGATAATTTACTTTGAGCTTTTGTATATACTTTTAATATGTGAATAATATTCGGGATAAGTAAGTATTCTTAAAATACTAAATTGAGTTACAAAAGTATATTTCGGGTGTTGCTCGGGTGTCGGGCTCGGTTTGCGCGTTTTCGTCGCGTTTGTTACGTTTTAAACAAAACGTCAAAGTTTTCGTGTATTATTATTTGAAATAATAATATAAGGTATATAACCACTATTTTAACTATAAAATATGATTACGTTATCTATGAAAAGTTTTCACCAATGTCGTATAAATAGTCGGACCACGTCCGGTTGTTTCGCGAAATTACGAATAATTATGATGGTGTAATTCAAACAATTACTCAAGTGTATAAACACATATATACAAATATTTGCAAATAATCACAAGTACTTAACCTAATAAAGAACTAAATACACGAAATTAGAGTTCTAGTTTAAGGTAATCATTACCCTAAGGTGTCGGGTGTCACATTCAACTCCGTCAAACCTTTTGATAGCAAAAAGTTTCAGATCAGAGTCAAAGTTCCATCCAATTATTCCTTTTCTTGGTACTTTCTTTCCAGTAATATCCACCTCAGACATCCTAATCTTTTGCTTTTTCCTTTTCAGAGGTCTAAACATGGGATTGTTTCTGAGTCTTTCAGGAAGTTCATCTTCGGATTCAGAACTAGTTGATTCATCTAGATTTTCATTTAAATCAACAACTCTTTCTCCATCTTCTTCCTGAATGATCACCTTAGTTGTAGATGGGCTTACGATGTGTTCATCAATATTTGCATCGGGATCTACACCATCGTCTAGCCCTACATCAATACTGGAAGTCTAGTCTTCAGGAGGCACAAACTCTCCTTCTTCTAGGTCAAAGTCAATGTCCTCATCTATTTCATCTCGCATATCGCCTTCAGAATCGGATAGGTTCAACATTTCCAGACCTATAGAAATACATACACAAATATATTAATATCATAAGTTCTTTCAATGATTTCCCTGAGTCAATCTAAGAGTTTTCTTATTAATCCCTTTGTGTATTTATCGTATATTATAATAACTTTATAAATCTTTCACTGATTATAAAATAAAATTACAATCAATCTAAGATTCCAAAAGTCTTATAATATCAAAACATACTAGCAAACATTAATTAATCTTAAACATTAATGTACTGTGATCAAGAATGATCTCCATGCATTCAAGTTTATAATCAATTAATTACATAATTTCCAAGACTTAATTTAACAATTAAGTATCCAAAACTTAATTATCAATTATATCTTTTAAGTTATGTGTCATTTGCAAGTTATAGACTATTGCATAATTAACTTGTCAATCTTAAAATTCTCAAGTCTAAAATACAAAGATTATAGTAAAAGTTTTGACCGCCGATATGATATTACATCGGGACACGCCACACGACTATCTATAAGTCGGAAGACTTTCGATCACTACTTTACATAACCTTAATTGGATATAACTTAACGCTTATTTAATAACATATTTAACTTGTAATACAAAATCTCAAGTCTAATATATTACACAATAATTCGAAGTTATAATATACAATGTATTAATTATTACAATTCAATCTAAATTAATACAAGCTTCACCTTCATCCGCAACCTCCTCTTTAGTACCAGTATCAGCACCAGCACCACTTCCGCTTGCTCCTGCAAACTCCCCCTGAATGTTAGCTTGCTGACTTGTCGTTGAAGGACCAGCCAGCTCACTATCCTTTTGGGCTAAGGGATCATCATCTTCACCATTCTTTCTCTTCTTCGCCAGCTCATCTTCATTGCAGGACTCTTTATAGAGAAATATCTCCCCCTGAGCCAAGCGGTCAAGTCTGTCAATCTGCCGTTGCTTGTCAGCTACATCATCTATCAAATTGCTATTGGTCTTGATGAGCAGTGAGTAAGCTTTATTCTGGTCAGTGACACTCTCAGAAAGAGACAGAACTTGAGATGCCAAGAAGTTGACGGTAGCCTCGAACTCTTGAACCCTGGACTCTAAGCTGACAATACGTTCAGAATCAGTCACAGGTGAGGTGGATGGAGCATCAGTAGTGGTGGTTGTAGATCCCTATGTGATCTTTTAATCAAATCGTCACTAACAATCAATCCACGTGCAGAATTTAATGGATTGAATAAAATATAAAGCTTAACACAATTAAGATCAATCAAAGAATCACTTTATATTTCTTGTTTCAAACTCTCAGATGATTACATCAGCTAAATAGGCAAAGAGAATAATATCTAAAAAGTCTAACCTAATTACAAAGTAATTAGAGGTATTTATACTAATCTGGCCGACTTATGCGACATAAGCATTATGTCGCTAAGATCACTAATGCGACATAACACTATGTCGCAATTACAACTAATGCGACACAAGCCTCGTGTCGCATAACACAAAAAATGTAATTCTAACTAACTTAATTACATTAACAAACACAATACAGACTCGACCAACTGACAGACACACTAAGATGTATCAACAAACTCCCCCGTGTCTTCAGCTTGGTCTTCAAAATCTTCAATCAAACCCAGCCTGCTAGAAATACACCGCCAATGTGTATTCCATGTGTTACACATACGTTGACAATCCTTTGAAATTGAAATGCAATCTTTTTATTCACAACATTTCTTTCATTGAAGCGAATTGGATTATCAAACAGCTTTCTCAAGTCTTTCTCTGAGAAGTTAATCAAGCTCATTAGATCAAAAACACGAAATTGAGCTTTCTTCAGACCATACAGCGAACTCTTCTCCAGTTGCTCTGTTTCAGGCACAAAAATCAAAACTGCCTCACCAGTATGAGCATCTAGTTCCCAGAAATGAAATCTTCTTAGAAAGTCAAGGGGAACTGTTTCTAGAGGAATCTTCTTCAAGCAGTCAGCCGGAGGATAACGCATTTTAAACAATGGCTGCTTGGTGACGGGATCTAACCGTTTCTTATAGATATGTCTAGTTCCCAACGTCGGTTTGATAAAACTGTACCTTTTAGCACGAATTTCTCTTTGCAGAGTAGTCTGAATGAAATTGGCACGATCGTCTCTAGACGGGTTAATCAAAGTAAGCTGAGCAAGACGATTAATTTCTCCTTTCGGCAAAGTGCTCAGCTTTGTGAATGTGTGACGACCCTCGAAAATCGGTACTTTCCGTATACTTTAAAATCATGCATTCTTACGCTAATTCCCTCTTTAATGAAATCAAACTGGATTCAAACCGAGATAAGCCTAGCACAAGCCCACTTTGCACATTTTGGTGCACACTACTTTAATGTTTGATACATTACGATTATGTGAATATTGAGAAATTGCACAATATAAATCGGATGACTTCCGATAACCACGAACGTTGGTGATAAACGTTTCCTAAATAACGTAAAGCTAATTAATAATGGTTACTTACCTATACTATTATGATAGGACTTAAGACTCAACCTTTCAAAAGGCTTATATCAAGCACACACTTAAGCTCCTAATCATGAACCAAGCAACCTAGTAGGTCAAGAAGTATTACCAAGCAAGTAGACACTTAGCTAAACTTGGAAATTAATTCCAAGCAAGCTAGCATACATGACGATTTAGTCAAGAATGTAGATTTCATTCGTTTCCTTCCTTCTCCTTATCTGTGTTGCCTTCCATGATCTCCTCTATGATTACTTACTCAAATCACCTATCTACTTACTTGCTTGACACCTTAAAATCATAAGCATCAAGGCAACTAGCTCAAATTTAATCCAAGCAAGCTAGCACATAGCTCAAATTTAATCAAGCAACTAGGTAACTAGCTTAAATTAATTCCAAGCTTCCTAGCAAGCATGTCACCTAAATTGAAATGCAGATTTCTTTTCTTCTTCTTGTGTCTACGTAGCATCCTTTCTCACCACACCTTCTCCTCCTTAGCAACTTGCTTGAGGTGACTAGGCACCTCCCATCACCCCTCCACTTGCATTGCTTCTTAGTAAGGAAAAGAGTAACACAAGCATACGTACAACACACACTTCACTCTTCATTTCAAAATCTGCACACTTTTCTCTCAACTTCCCTCTCATTTCACCTCCTTCTTCAAGAGAACCACCACCACAAACCACCATACAACCACCATAAGACCACCATGGAACCACCATAAACCACCACCATTTTACATCATTCTCATCACCATTTAAACTCTAGTTCAAGCACCTAAAGGAAACTAGTTCATTTGGGTATTTAAAAGGAGTTTTGGGTTGAAGCCTTCAAGTTCTTGCTCTTCTTTTCTTTCCATTTCATCCTAACATCAATGTAAGGAAACTCCTCCCTTTGATCTTGTCATCCCTTACATATTTAAGTGTTTTGATGTTAGGTGTTCACTCTCATGTTTAGATCAACTAGATGTATGTTAAACTAAGTTAAATGTGTTTCAAATGATCATGAACTAAATGGTAATAAGAAGAGTACCTAACATGTTTGATTTGTGAATATTGTGTATTAAGAGATGTTTTAGAAGTCTTAAAATGAAAATGGTGAAAGGGTTAGTTACACACTTGATGTTGAGCACATATGTAGGTTGAAATGATTTGAAAGTGCTAGAACAAAAATGTATTTAAAATGGTGAATAAATCCCAAACCGAACGGAAAACAATTTCAAAATGTGAAACGAAACGAGCGTTTTAAGATGAGAATCGAAAGCCTAAAATGTCACATTTGGGATTAGAAACATATTACATCTTGTTAAAATGCCAAAAAGTTGGTTTGAAAGGTTAAAAATCGAGTTTGAAGTCATTTTGTGAAAAACAGGGATCTGGCCGGATTTGGCCTTCACCCGGACGCGTGAGCAATTCACCCGAACGCATGAAGCCAAAATTTGGCCTTACCCAGACGGGTGAATCATCAGACCTGACATTCTGTTCGAAATTACACGGACGGACAAGACTCACCCGGACGGGTGAGTTAAGTCTAAACCTTACCCGGAAGGGTAAAGCTTCACCCGGACGGGTAAGGCCTATTTCTGATTTAAAAAAAAAAAAAAAAACAACGATTTCCAAAATTTATATTTAAACTTATATTCGAGTAATTTTAGTCTAGGAAAACTTTCGTTTTACTCGCGACATTTTCGGAACAATTTTGGAGGGAAAATCAATAACGAAACTGATTTGAATTCCAGGAAACGAGTCTTATAAACCAAACTTAATATGAAAGTAGGAATACTTAACCCACACTTGGAACGACAAAAACAACGATGTTTTTGAGAAAACATACATGTTTATACAAAACTATCACCAACGGGTCGTATACTCTTCGAAAACGAAACACATTTCCAACATACTGGTTGAGTGAACAACTAGCATAGATATGCGGGTAGCTATCTACTTATATCAACCTAGGTGTGCGGGTAGCCACCTACTATTACAAATTTAGATATGCGATTAGCTATCTACTTACACAAACGACCTCATGCATTTAGGGCGCTAGGAGGCTTTTTGGGCAAACACTCTTATTACTTGCTAGCACTCACATAAGCTCACCAGGTGAGTTCACACCCCCTATTTTACTGCTTTTTACTGCTTTCTAAATTTGGGGTGAAAAACATATGTACTGTTTACATACAAACTGATTTCATGCGATGATTGAAAACCTGACAACGAATCCTTGTGCGAACCTATGTTAAACTAGTTGTAGTGCATAGAAGTCCTCATGACTACAAACTATAACCATTAGCTAGATGACACTAGCCACCGAATATGCGAATAGCACTATTGGGATGACATCCCTCCCACTTTTGTTAGTCATGCTAACTGCCGACTGTATGTCGAGACGAGGAGCATATATTTTATTGTCCTGGGCACCACCCACATTTAAAGTCGTGGTTTGGTTATAGGCCTAGGTGTCTTCACTTTAACTCGTGAGGTCTAGCTAACCTTCGGGGGATCACAGTTAGCTATTTATTGTTTTAAATTGTATATCATCGTACTATTTTCCATGGATGGCTGATGTGTAAAATCTAGTTATAAATTTATATCGTAAATACCACAAATTAACTATTACAAAACCGGGCAGTGAACCCTGTCGAGTAGTAGTATAGTTTGGGTAAGTCCGAGTCGAACCAAGAGGACCGTGCAATTAAGAGTGTTTAGCAAATTTAGTTAATCTAAAACAAGTAAGTAAACGTGGGGGTTTTGCAACCGAATTGTTGCTTTGAAATTATCGGTAAATGTAAATAAAATAAATAACAGGCAAGTGGATACTGAAGTATCAGGAATAAAGAGGAACACTCATCTAGATTAGCTTACTAATGGTTTGGGGGTGTTTGTTAAAACCGGTTTATATGTTATTGTTCATTAAGCTAAATCGAGTATGGAATTCGTGTTCACTTCTTCCAAAAGATTAAATAGAATTACCCTTTCGTGTTCACTATGGGTTTCTACTAACTAATCTCGATTCAATTCAATAACTAATGATTTAATCTTACAAACCTACATTCGTAAGTATGTTAAATCTAAGTCGAGTTCTCTTCTTAAGTTTAAAACCACCTCAATCAAGTTAAATCAATCTATCCATTCAAATCTTGCGTTCGCGTGGATTCGGTAATCATTCATAGACAAATAATCACAACAAACCATAATAATGTAATAATGGTCACTAAAACATTAAATGTTTTCTTAATAGATAGATTAAACCAAGTAAAACTTAACCACAATTGGATTTCTAATTAAACATTAGTTAAACAATAGTAAACATCAAAAGTTAACACCCCTAACCAAAAGTTTGCATCATCTACATGAGTGTTAAAGAACTTAGCTCATAACTATACAAGATTCAACAAATGAAACAAATATAATCAAAGTAAACATTGTAATCAAAGGGAAAGATATAAACCGAATGATGTAAATGGTTACTAATGTTGAATCCTCGATTTTGGGTGAACAATATGAACAAAACAAGAAGAAATCTTCAAAAAGCTCCAAAAATCGCCCAAAAGTCGGCTGTAAAAAGCTGGGTTCTAAGGTTTTTTTCATTCTTCATTAAATATGGTTTAAATGCAGAACTGTCAGAAATAACACTTCACGCGTACGCTTGAATCAACCTCCCGGACGCGTGAATGCTTTTTGGCTCCCGGCTGAACAAAGGTTACCCGGACGCGTGAAGGCCTCACGCGGACGTGTGGGAGGTAACCCGGACGCGTGGTTTTGTAAACACGATAAACATGTAACCGTGGAATTTAACTATTTATGGCATTCAAATTATATGTTTGCGATAATCATACGCGTATTGATCGTTCTCGTCACACCCCCGAGCTTCCGCACTTGTTACACGTGAAACGATTTTATTGGGGTGTGACATTTGTCTATCACATTTAGATTCTATCAAAGCCATTCATAGAAAGCTATTCAAAACACGATTATAAAATGAAGACTATTATTTGCACTTAGGAGAATGAAAGATAAACTCAGGTGTTAAGAAATGTCATATTCTAGTACGGCTGCTACTCACGCACCCCAGGGAATCTACATATTCCAAGAAGGGTCATTTGCACCCCAGGGAATCTACATATTACAAGAAAGGTCTGATACTCTATTTATGCACCTCAGGGAATCTACATATTCCAAAGAAGGTCACTAGTTCCGTAACAGGACAGTGTTGAGAGTTGAGCATGACCACATTCTGACCAGCATCTCAATAACCTAGTTCCTGGTGACATGCCAATTTAGAACATATGCTAAACTGGTAGGGTTCTAGTGTTTACACCAAGGTTTATCTGTCTATTAGTCTAAGGAATGTCTTCATAATTAACATCATCCCAACACTATACTAAATCATGGCGAACCACGTCTTCTCTATCCTTAGTTGTTCCTTGCATGCTAGCTAGTTTATTTTATTGTTTTAGTAGTTTAATTAGATAAAATCCTATCCAACTATCCAACTATCAAAACCCTATCTTGAATACTAAAATATCCAAACAAGCTTCATTTCAAATTCGACCGTCATAGAGACGACCCTGATCATCCTTACCACATACTAGTATCTAGTAGGTAGTACGGAGGTCTAGGCCCCGACAAATATAAAATATAAAACAACCCCACTGATAAAGCATTGTTCGGTCACCGTGACAAAATCGACCGTTCGGTGCCGCATCAACCACATTTTACCAAACTTTTAGCGACAACAGGTCGTCGCAAAAGAATTTTATTTTCATTTATTTAGTTGGTCGATAATTAAAAGTGGGCCCCCCTTGGTGTCGTCGTTGTAGGTCTTCAAGGACGAGGCTATTGCGACGACCGTTTAGCGACGACATGTGGTGTCAGTAGGGTATTTGCGACGACATGTATAGCTACAACGATGACTTTTCGTCGTCTCTAAATGTTGTTTTTCTAGTAGTGAATATCATTGGCTGTGTTAAGGCTTTACTAGATATGGCCTCTTGTAGAAGCTCATTTTCTACTATGATGTCTCTCTTTTGCTGGTTAAGTGAGGATATATCCACCTCCACTTCTTCACACAATCTCACAACCTCTCCTTTTAACATATCACGCAATCCATGGATTTCACATCTCGAGTCACCATTAAGCACAACGAGGCATGAAAAGTACTTTTCACGTAATCTCAAATATTCCTTCAAATCTAGCTCCTCCTAGTGTTGGTGGATAACCTTGATTGCTCCCTGAACTTCTAACATGTAAGTCTCTCATTTTATTATCATTTGTCTACATCAGTCAAAAATGTCCTTTAACATATGGTGACAATTTATTGATCTACACTGAGACTCATCTGAGCTTTAATTATACTTGTTAGCAACAACACTTGTGTCAACAATAGATTAGTTGGGCTTATTTGTTATCTTTGTACAAACAAATGACAGTTTTGGGCAGAAAAGTATACATTTGGATCTATTCGGTTTTAATCATTTGATTGGCTAATCATTAGTGTCTATCCTTTATGTTTTATTTTGTCTATAGTAGGGTTTGTAATTCCTCTATACATAAGGTCCATTATCATTGTAAAAGGAAGTTGATGATCATGGACGAAAATTGAATAAAGTGAAGTCTATTTCTTAAAATTTTTGTATATCTTTATGGATATTTGATTTTGGTGAGTTGGAGTGATTTATGTATCAAGATTTGTAGAGGTTTTGTTTTTATCAAATATTTTGATAAAATCTTTAAATCTCCATTTCCTTTATTTTGTTCGTGGTGGCTCAGCCTCTATCGTTCAAGTGGTAGATTCTTCTATCTTTTTAATTTCCTATTTATGGATCTAGTAATCTATTTTCATTGGTGAGTTGTGTTGATTCCGTTGTTATATCGTGTTAACACTTTCTTTTGTTGTTTTGAGTTGGTATAAATCTGTCCAAGTTGAATAATCTGCTCTACCGAGAACGCTTTACTAAGAATTACTATTACTATTATACTATTACTATTTTCCTCAAATACTACGTCTGACTATATCTGCATTACTCACACGTGACCGAGTCTTATAAAAACATAAAAATACTCATAATCATAATTGAATCATAATTTATTAACTTAGACCCACACAATATTTTTAATTATGAGATAACGTGACCATGTTGAAATTGAATGCGAGAAAATTCTAATTGTTTTTTATTCATAATAACTATTATTAATAATTTAATAATTAGACTGAAAACGAATAATTAAACTTCTAGAAACAAAGTAATTCAAGATGGGTTGACAGAAAATAAAATTTTAAAATAAATATGCATATATTTCAGAAAACAAGAAAAAGATAACGAGAAAAGAAGAAGCAGCAGCACCATTTGTCAAAGAGCGTGCGCCAAGAAGCAAAAACAAGTCTTCCTCGTGAAATTAGGGTTAGGGTTTCAGCAAAATTCAATCATGGCGGATATTTCAAAATCAGCTGATGATGATACATCATCGCAACAAAATGCACCACTCTTACAAACCCTAGATACTCCTTCCAACTGTTCTAATTGAATTGAAGACGATGATAATGATCTTGTAAACGTAGACGATGAACACCTACCTTACACTTTCAATTTCGATCCATTTTCTCCTTTAAATTCATCGTTTTTGGTTCCTTCATCATCGTTTTCTAATCATAATCACCAGCAGGTAAACTCGAATTAATGTTCTTGTTGCTCATCCGAACCGGAATCAGAATCTGATTGTCCAGATTCCTCAACTGTTTATCCTGATTGTTTGTACGGTAATGATGAAGAGTACGATCAAATGGATTTCATTACCGATTTGTTCGATTCTCGTGATGAAATCGAACATGTTTCTGACCGGTTTTCAAGTAGCCCTGTAGGAACTAATGATCATGTTCACCATGATAACGATGATGATGACTATGTTTCTAATAACATTGAGGAGCTAGGGTTAGGGTTAAGAGTTACAGGAATTGAATCGGATTCTGATACAGAAGAATTAGGTCAAGTTGATGATGGAAATGATGATGGAAATCAAACTACTGATTTAAATTTGGAACCTTTTTGGGAATGTCCATCTTTTGATACTGATAGGATGGTTGATGAACGAGAAGGAGGATTGAGCTCTGTGATTGATAGGATTGAAGAGATTTCTGTTTAGTCTGAAATTTCATCAGAAGGAGATGCTGCTGTTGGTACTTTGGAATGGGAGATTCTTTTAGCTGTTAATAATTTGGAAAGAGATCTCGAGTTGGAAACTGATGGAAGTGGTGAGGGTTCTGTATACACACCTGAATTTGATACTTTGATTGGGCAATTTGTGGAGACTGTTAGAGCTTTGAGAGGTAGTCCTCCTGCTGCTAAATCTGTCGTTGATAATCTTCCATCAGTAGCATTGAAGAAGGGAGATGTAAAAGAAGATGATGATCTTGTAATCTGTGCAGTTTGTAAAGATGAACTTTTAATGGATGAGAATGTTACACAGCTTCCTTGTAGACACCATTATCATGGTGAGTGCATAGTGCCATGGTTAAGTATCCGTAATACATGTCCCGTTTGTCGGTTTGAGTTGCCTACAGATGATGTTGATTATGAGAGAAGCAAGAATAGGGTGATCGATGATGAGTTGCGAGACGGGTATGGTTTTGAACTTTGACCGGGACACTATAATACTATGTTTATTTAAGATACATGTAAATAGTTTGATCTTAGTTTTGTTGTAATGCAAAAGGTTGCATTCTTTCTGGTTGAATTTGGGTTTTCTTATTAAAAAAATACTTGTGTTAAATGTTTATGTTGTTAATGATAAATAAATGGAAGTTCATGCATTGTCGAAGCGTTTGCAGCATTGTCTTTCTGTTGATTTTGCTTTCTGATTCCAAAGGTTCCACTTTGTAGATCCATTGAATTTATCTGGTAACAATATTGTTTACACGTAGAGATATCTACCAATAAATGTTTTACTTGAATGTTATTTGGCCCTTCGTAGGTGATAAATAATTCAATATCACAGTAAATAAATTGTTAATTTACTATGGCAGATTCAAGAGAAAACAATTTATCAACAGGTAAATAACGTCAGTTTACTTGCCGATTCAACATTCTAGATTTGACATAGTTATTTAAGTTGGTCTTAAGGGTATGCTATATATGAGAGCTATAAAAGACACTTGGAAGATAAAATTTTTGTTGGTGTTGAGCGTATGGTAGATATAAACGCTACAAGGAACACTTGGGAATGTAGTATTTAAGTTGCCCGTAAAGGTATGCTGGATATAAAGGCTATGAAGAACACTCGGAAGTCTTATGGTTTTCATTTCGTAAAATTACACATGAGATGCTTTAAGGAACATTAATGAGCATTCTAGGTTAAACACTTGGTATTTCCCCGTCCCTAGGTGTGACAACCGTCACCAAATCAGGTTATACAACTTTGACTATTAAACCGATGCTCATCGTCTAGTTAAACTTATGTGCTTACTTGGTTTTTGAAACATAGAAAATGAGAAATTCTAAGAGTTAAGTGTGTTATCCGTCTTATTATCTCTAGTTGTATTAGTCTTGATGAAATCTCTAAGTACTCACGTTTCTCCGAAAACGTTGAATTAATTTTTAGACATTGTAGATATTTATAGAAGACAATATATTGGTGATTAAGCCCATAAATAAATAAATTAAGTCAAAAGTGTTATTTCCTAATAATAATAATGATAACAATGCAAGAATATAACATAATATAATTTTTTATTTTTTTATAAAATTGAAAGAAAAAAAAAATTTTAATTTTTTTTTAATTTTATTATTTTAATATTAAATCCGGCCCAAATAAGAAAAAAAAATAAAAAATTCAAATCCTTAATCTCCTTTATTCAAATTTAACCTAAAAATATTATTCTAACTTTTCTAAAAACCCTAGCCTCCTTTCTTTTTTTCTCTCCTCTTCTCTTTGGTGAAATTCTTCAAACCCTAGCCTCCAAATAATTTTCTTCATCAAAATCAAAAGAACAAAGTCAATAAATCGTCATTTTGAAGCTTTCGGTAAGTGTTCTTACTTTTATCATTATTTAATTGATCTTTCTTTTGAATCTTAATGTGACTTGAATTGATGGAAATTCATTATGATTAAATACATCTAAATAACATGTTAAAAAAGAATTGGATGAATTTATATCAAATATATAATTGTAGATATGATATTCTAGGTTAAAAGACATTGTTTGGCTTAAATCAGCATCTGGACAGAATTTTGTATCCACTTTGGAAGGTCATATCTTGGTCATAACATGGAGTTTTTACACAAATTTTGAGTCTAGATTTAAGTTCTATGAGTCTACTTTTTGTTCCAAGTGGTTTCATGTCAAACGGACAAGTTTAGGTCGTTCAAAAGGTTATTACAAAACAACTAGTTGAAACTGTATTTGCTGATCAGATTTTTGGTCGACTTTGGGATACCATAACTCACTCAATTTTTCGAATTAGGTGATGATATTTTTACTGGTATAAATTCTATATGTCTACTCATCCCTGTAAAAATTTCAGATTTTTTTTGATACTTTTAAGTATTTTAACAAAAATAATACTTTCTGTTGTTCAAGTAGAAAACTTTTCTGACTAGTTATTGTTATGGAATTTTATTAAAATAGTAGTGAAGAGTTAACAAAAATTATGGGAAAATTTCTGTGAATACTTAACACATTGTAGGTTCTTTAATATAAATTTGGAACCCTAACTCACTCGTTTAAGGTACTTGAAAAATACATAAAGTAACCCTAAAATTTTAGGCAGAAAATCAAATCTATCAAAGTAAGAGCAAATCACCAAATACTTACACCAAGGACTTAAGGGCATACAAATTATTATTCTTGAGGGATAGTTCATCAGGAGTACAAGGCTTGGTCATATACATTCCATCAGTTATGAGTTACAATGGGAAGGATTATAAGCCTTGTCCATGTGTAACTTACACGTTTCTTTTATTTATAGATTAACTGCTCGGATAATTGTGCACTTTGTTTCATCTACAAATAAGGTGAGTTTTCGTGGCCCCTTTTTCTTTTTATATATCTTGGGGGAAAATGATACTCAAAGGCTATTTCAAATACTTATGCTATGATAATCATTTGATTTCTTTGGACAACTTGTGTGTTTATAATTGTGTATGCGAGCATTAGTAGTTGGTGTGTACATGACTATGATTATTGTATCTCTATCAAGCCAACTGTTTAGCTCCAGCTGGTAGGCGACATGTTTGGAAATCTATTGTGTTGATGACAACATTCATTGTGTTCGGATTGAACATTCATTGTGTTCGGATTTGAACATTCATTGTGTTCTGGTTGAACATTCATTATGTTCGGATTGAACATTCATTGTGTTCTGGTTGAACATTCATTATGTTCGGGTTGAACATTCATATGCACTATATGCTGCTACACTTTTATTTTACACTATTGTCCTACTCATATTCTATGCACAGCAAAATGCAATTATTACTTAAACCTAAGAGCTCACCAACATTATGTTGACGTTTTCGAGTATTCATTTTCAGGTAATAACAATAAGAATGCTTAAGGATGATAGAGTTTTTACATAGCTTTAGTGAGACCTAAGACGCGTGAATTGTTTTCTTCGAATGAATCATTAGTACATTTCTATGGATTTTTGTTTTATGTTTTCTTTGGTTTTGGAGATTGATAGAAACTTGTCCCGAGTTGTGGGATTTTATGACTATATGACTATGTTTGTGGTGGTATTGATTGACCACGATACAAGTCGCTGCTTGTGTCGGGAGTCGTCATGACACTTTGTGTTGATTTTTCATTTATTGAATTCTCTATTATTTTATATCAATGTGTAATGCCGATCTTCTCCGTCACGCCTCGCGTTTCCGCCTAGGCGGGGTGTGACACTAGGTGATAATACTTTGGAAGACATGAGCTCACTTTTCTATTCGTGTTTTGCTTGACTAAAGATAAACCAGTTATAAAAAAGCTATATTTTTTCAATCTACTTGCTAGCTATAGATTGTAAGTTTTAGGGTTACACATGTAACTGTAATATCTACAAATATCTTATGTAATCATCTAGAGAGATCTAGCATTGTTTAAACTTTGGCTGTTCCTAGCCTGCTAGGTTGTACATGAGAAGTGAAAAGTTCAATTCCTCGTATTTTTCTGGGCTGTTTTAACAAAAACACTTTGAGAATTTTTAGAATCAATCTTAAAGTAGGCTAGGCGGTTCTTTTATAAACTAGGTGTTTTAACTTGTTGACTGTTTCTTCGATAGAAAAAATTTAGGCAGCAGAAGTTGTTTTTCAGAGAACATTACGTGTTGCATAGAGTTCTGAAAATGAAAAGGGGTATTTCAAGAGTTCGGGGCAACGTGATACAGACAATATAATTTTGCTCAAGCTTATAGATCCAGACTGTTAGGATACGAATATGTTTCAGCTATAAGCCAGACCAACATACAGCAGTAAGCCAGTAACAGAGTTAAGAGTTAAGACAGTTAGGTTGATTGTTTTTTATGTTATTATTTTTGTTATTACTATTTCTTTTTTATTAGTGGAAGGAGTATTTTATTTGGTGGAAGAAGGCTAAATATTCAGCAGATGCTCAAGTTTATGGATCCAGCCCTGGTAATTGCTAAACCATGTAAATAGAGAGTCATTTTATTTATTTATTTATATTTATTTTTGTTTGATGCAGTTATTCCTCTAATATTGCGTATGTGTAAATGTAATTATCAATACTAGCACCAATCAAGTTCCCAGAGACATCAATATTCATTTTGTGAGTCTTTAGAATCGTATTAAACATTGTTAGTGGCAGCAATATTGTTGTCAATCAAAGTATTCAATTGTTGTCAATCCATATTCATGGATGTTGACTAGCTTGAGCTTCCCCCTCTATTATACTGACAGCTTTTGGCCATACCACAAGTGTCTTTGAGACATGCAACTATGCAAAGTATTTTGTGATCATACTCGGTAACCAAAAAATACAGGTAATAAGGGTATGCTGGATTTGAAGGCTATGAAAAACACATACAACTCTTAAATTTTATCATCACACCTTGATCATTTACCGGACTATAGGTTGCACACGTGCTCGTCTGTAGGTGATAAAAATTTCAAGATGTGAGCTTAATTTCCCCACTCCCATTTTGCTTGATTAATGATAAACAAGTTATAGAAACATATTAGATTGATGACCATTTTTTGTAGACATTTAGAGAGATCTACCGTTAGTGTTTAATTTCTGGTCGATCCTAGGTTGTTAGATCTATCACGGTGATCATTTTGGTAACCAAATTACGGGCTTTTGCTATCAGCTAGTATCAGCTTGCTATAATAGGTACACAGAACATGTAACAGCCCTGTTTTTGGTTAAGAGTTAATGAAGTTCTATAATCATGTTTATCTTAATTAAGTAATTAAAGTATAATTATAAGACAAGTAGCTTACAAGTAATACACACAAGTAGCTTACAAGTAGACCTCAACAACCACAAGATTTTCATGAACAAGAGTGAGTTGTTAAGGGAGTAACTTGCTGTCCAGATTTTCAGCCACAATAAGAACACCTTACTAAGCATAACTAGGAGCATTACAATGCAAAGCTAGGTAGTATAGATCCAATACATGTCAAGGAATAAGGAGGAGAGGTACTTTGCACTTTCACTATAAATAGAGACTAGATGAGTTCATTCATTTTCATCTAAAAACACATCAAAGTGAGTAGTTAAGACATAAGCAAGCAAGTAGCCTAAGTAAGTATCAAGAATAAGCAAGTATCAAGATCTAAGGTGAGTACTTATGTGATTTAAATGGGATGCATACATGCTATAACAAACTTTATACTACTTTGCCATGTTTAAATTATTTTATATGTTAAAGTCATATGTTTATGGTATGTGATCAAGTAAAGCATGAAAAGTTTTGCTCATGTAAGTATGGTCATTTAAATACCCAACGTACAAGGTATAGAATGAAGGGACGTCTTGCAAACGAACCTTATGGGACAGCCCTTTGTGGATCCCGAGGATTAGAACGGACCTACTTACATGTGGCCATGAGATCTCAAAAGTTTAAAGCATGAAAGATTTTATTATTTTGCATTAACTGTTTATGTTATATGTCAAAACCATAATTACTCACTAAGCTTAAAGCTTACCTATTCGTGTATGTATCTCAGGAGCCAAGGGGTAGGACCAGTGAAGTGTTATTAATAAACTAGACTTTTTATTTTACGCTTTTTCCGCTTATGTAAAACTCTGTATTAAGTATGTATCAAGTTATGATGAAATAAAATATGAGGTTTCGTTTATTCATTTGTACTAAAGGCAAAGATGATACCCGCGGAAACGGGGTGTCACAGAACATTTTTTTTTTTACTATAGCTAAAGCTTGACTGTTTTGTTGTGTAACCCTTAGTAGCCCATTGTAGTTCTTGGTCTGATATAGTGTAAAGGCTTTGTGTCTTACCATTCCTCAAAGCTCATAAGGTTACCAACTATGTCGTATGCATACGTAGCTCGTTAGTTTTTCGTTTCTTTTTGATAACATTCGAAAGAAGAAATAGTATTTTGTTCTTTGTGTATACGTTATAAGAAACATGATACATAGGCATGATAAAATCAACCTAAAGCAACAAAAGGGCTTATAGCGTAGTGGTATGTGAGGAACCATCAACTAAGAGGTTATGGATTCAAGCCTCATAGGAGGCAATATATATGTGTATATATGTGTGGTTTGTATATGTGGGGTAGATTGTAGGGTTGTCTTTCTCTAAACAAAATGTTTAAAACATGTTCCAAATGTTGACTGATTAAGTCTGTTAGGCCAGGTATCTCTTGTTAATTTGTTATCATGATGCAGTCGCTCAAATTATGGTCTAACAGATGTCAATAGAATACAATTTGATGAGTCACAAACTACTACCCTGCCGTATATATAAATCATCCAAAAAATGATGTGAATGCATAGGTGATCTGGAATACTATACAATTTAAATTAAAATGTTAACATGTTCACCTGGCTCTTACTGTACCCAAAGAGGAAAATAGAGAAACTTGTTTTTCTTTTCAGTTAGGCATGCAATAAAGAATGGACACACCATCCAAACCTTAACTAACAATTTCTTCATAGGTTTGAAACAGAATTGGTGTGATATTCAGTAATCAATAAGAAATTATAATAGTTACAAAGATTAAGAGAAGATCCAGAAGAAAAGCTACACAATCTTTAGGTTCTTAATTCTTCAAAAGACCTAGTTAATAACTTAGCAACATGTACGTTTTGATGCGAGAACTTGTAGATGTTGTTAGACATGTATAATGGTCATTTTTAGCTTTGTGATACAAATATGTAATTGCCTTTTTAGGCAAGATTTGTTAAGAAGTGTAGTTACTCCCTAGTTTAAGAGCCTGACAATTTTGTGTTAGGCCGACTAGATTGAATTTGGCTATTAGAGCATCCACATTGAAGAAAAGCTTTTAAAAGCTTTTTTGCATTCCACATCATCTCCTATTAAAAAAGTTTTTAGAAAAAACTTTTACTCCAATGTTAAAAACTTTTCCAAAAACTTTTTTGCACTAAAATAAGGGTTGAAATGTAAATATTTAGGCAAAAAAGTCTTTCACCAAAAGCTTGAGAAATCTCAAGCTTTTGATGAAAAAAGCTTTCCCTCCAATGAAGAAAAGCTTTATAAAAAGCCTTTGGTGGAGTTGCTCTTAAGACTTGAAATGTGACACAACATTACATGTATCATTGTATCGTCTATACTTGCATTACACCAATTATCAATTTGTCAGTTATTTTGGCAGTTATTAAAGATATTTGAACAGTGTTATGGTAAAATATGCATAAATTTTACATTATTTGATACATACCATATGCTTTTTCTCCGTCTTCTTATTTACACTCGAGTTTGACCACGTGTTTAGACATATCTTTTGACATCGATCTAGTCATTTAAACAATTTTCTTACTGTATACCAAATTGCCAATGACATTGTAATGAAACTTTAAGTATATATATAGTAAATTCTTTTTTTATTCTAATATGCATCTACAGATTTGTATTAATGACATAGTTTGTTTCTATCTAAATATTGTGAATAGTTTGCAAAGTACATTTAGTACTTAAAAGTACTTGGAGAGTACAAGTGATGAATGCAGCAGTGAACAGCTCTGTACAACTGCTTGATGATGATGTTAGTTCTTTTTACTCTTTCATACCATAGGCATCCAAAAACAAAACTGCCCAACTTTACACTCAGTAATATATTTCATCACTAACCTGTAGCTGATATTTGATGTGTGTAATTATTATTAGGAAACATGATTTGGTGCAGGAGCCTCCTCATGTTGATGTAATGGTGTTTTGGTTGCAAATAAATAGATCAAATCGACTTCTAAAGTTATTGAGCAAATATCAAAATACGAAAAAGATTAGATAAGAGATATATATTGAAAATTGTAGAATATAAGGGTGCGTTTGTTTCATGAATATTTTAGATGTAATTGGAATATGATAATGGAATTGAAATTTGAAGAAATTTTAATTTGAAAGAATCTTACACCTTTATAAAGGGTTTAACCCTTTTCTTCAATAAGTTAAATGTTTAAAAAATGAAAATGACATAAATACCCTTATCTTCAACGAAATAGACCAATCTACCCTTATCTAATTTTGAAAATGACATAGATATTTAAGATATAATTGTATATTAAATGAAATGCAATATAGTTTATAAATAAACAAGTGTATATTTGAAATACATGTTCATAAAATCACTAAATGGAATAAGTCGACCGCCGGTGGTTAGTGGTGTTGACGGTGGTGTACATAAGAGGGGCGGATTTCTATCTACAGTTTGGTAAGGGGAGAGATAAGAAAGGTAATCTACTATGGATTTATTGATTGTTGGGATTTTAGGTAAAAATGTATACGAGCAATGGAAAGTTAAACTTCCCTTTCGTTATTGGATGGAAGCTTGAATTCCTTTAAACTAAAAGAATCGAAAGGAATTCGACGATTCCAATTCAATTTATTTACTTTAAAAATATAATTAACATGAAATTCAAATTATGATTTAGCGGAATTTCAGAAAATTTCGCAAAATAAACACGCTCTAGTACTTCTATGTTTTATCAAAGTTTCAAATTTTAACCTAAGTGATATAAAGCTAAATTTTAGAAGTTATAGTATTTACATTTATAACCTTCTAAGTTTCACAGTTACACATAACTACCTTTTGTTTACCTTTAACAATATGCGGGATTGCATTCATTTTCACTACGTTTATATTAAGATGTTTTAACAATTTTATTACACTAAGTACTAAGTCAATATTTGTATGTTCTATGTGACGGATAATTTCGCAAAGGGATTATGACAAAGGATCACTAGTGTTCAAAATCGAGGGTGCATATCTTTATTGATTTGAGAGTAGTCAATCAGATTCGAGTCCCATGATTCTTCTAAGTTTTAGTGTGGGTACAAAGCATGGGTAAAATGTCACTAGTCAAGTATCATTATCAAGTTGATCAACTAGTTAGAATGAGCATCTCATTTAGATGTCGAAACAGGACAAAACACTTGTCATTATCACTAAGTTTTTGCCACACTTGACTCAATTGAATGAGCCAAACTCAGGGTGGCTTTCATCTTCTATATTTAGTCATTTGGGTAATGATCGTAACGATTAAAAGGTGAACAATGCAGGTACATAATCAACTATGAGATCGATCATTTTGAGGAGCCAACTCTGATTGCTTAGGGTTCATATATAGCACCAAACGCTAATTGTTAAGACCTAAGAGCAATGATGGTACACCATATGATATCATATATAGTGACATAAAACAGTGTAACTGGAAATGCTATCGGTAAATAGTGTAAGCATCAATTTTTGTAAAAGTATTCTCCAATATACTGTGCTATCGAAACAGAATGTTATTTAACACTTAATTAAAAAAGACTATCAAAAGCCTAAATATAGTGACACATCTAATGTGTCACTAAACGACACTTTTCTTGTTGCCCATATGCAACAAACTAACTCATGCAATTTATTTATTTTTCCTTCTCTTTGTAGCCAATCTTTTTCAAGTTTTTACATCTTGATGTATGAAGATTAACCCTTTCAAATTTTAGACAAACTAATTGAAAGTGATTGTTAACAAAACCTGTTTATATATTTATAGGTCATTTAATTTAATGTAATTTTATTATAAATGCTAATGCTAATATCCGCATTCAATAAACACGAATAGATACATTCGTTTCAAATGAGACTTAACTTCGCAACTATATGGTTATAATATCATCTCGATACCGCAAGATGACCATTTGGTTAGTTGAATGTTATATTAGTTTACAAGTTTGCACATGTTTGTGAAGAGTGTTTTCATGGCTCAATTGTAATGATATGATATGCATATTACCACTTGACATATGTTTACACTTTGATCTAAACCAATACATAGAGTATTATAGAGACATTATATAATCTACAAAAAGATCCACACTAAAAACATAACAAATGATAAATTTGTCATCGTATAATATGTAGTAGTAGTATCTTTTTGGTTTAAATTAATTATCAAGCGTTATACCCGCGCAATGCGGCGGTGATATTTTTTAAAAAATTACTGATGTCGTCAATTACCAAAAGGCCTTTACCCTAGCGGTATGAAAGAAACTCATTAATTAAGAGTTTGTGGGTTCAAGGAAAAAATATGTCAGTTAGATTGCAGAGTTGACGTTCGAAAACGAAAAAAAATCAGTGTCATCAATTGAAATATTTTTCGGTGTAGTCTAATGGTTTATGTGATAATTTATATTATTAAATGTATTGATCCAAATCAACTTTATATTATTAAACAATTAATTATGTATTGATTTTATGTCATTAATTTAGACGTTGTGTGCAAAAATTGTTTGAAATTAACATATTAATCGCTATGCGACCAAATAAAACAACAAATTAATCGCTATGTAGAGTTGAGAAATTAACTATAATAGATTAATGGTAAATAAAGTGGATAAATGAGTTTAATTGAAAATTTTATGAATAATAAAAATTACTAAAGCTAAATATAGAAATGTTGAAATTAAGATTACTAAAAGTAAAAGAGCTAAATGCTTTATAGATAGTATATATATATAGATATATAGATAATAGAAAACATACAATTTGCTTGAAGCAAACAAAACGGCTTTATTATCCATGATCTTAGTGGAATTAGACTTTATTGTAAGTACGGTACGTAAGCATAATGCCTCTTGAGAAAATCCACCTTAAAACGTCACTTGATATCAATTTGATGCACAACATTAATTAATTAATGAACATAAATGTATATATTGTTGGGTTTATATGATCAAAACACAATATTAAAACATAATTAATTTGCAACGGAAGCTTAAAATTGATCAAGTTATTAAAACAATTTTATAAAACCCACCAAGATCCAGTTACATGATAATTAAGATTAAAACAACCATAGGGTGTTTAGAGATTACAACCTTTGTAGTCTTTGAACCCTTTTGGCAATTAGGGTGTTGATGAAGATTAAGAGCTCAAGCCAAGAACTCCTCTATAGTTAGTTCACCAATAACACTTGATAACACTTGATGCTAGTCTTAATACCCTTGTAATTACTCTTAAGCTCTTAAGAACAAATCATAATCTGCCTTAAGAGAGAGCTTGATTTTCTACTCTATTAATTACTAACTCTTTAGTATGAATTTTGAGAGAAAAAGCTAGAAGAAAAACTGCACACATACATTACTTTAACTCTTGCATAGGTGTTATATATAAACTCCCATGCATGCACAATAGTCAAACTAATGCCCATACTAGCTGATAATGCAAGTAAGGGTGTGAGTGGGCATGCTAAGTCAACCAACAAACAAGCAACCAATCCCAAAGGGAGGACCCCTTTGGGTGGCCGGCCAACACAAGAGAGAAAGGGGAGGGGACCCCTTTTGAAGTCTTGAGCAATTTGGAGTTGTGTACAAGTTTTAATTCCAAACCCCTTTTGGTCCAAAAACTTGTACATGACTTATATAATCATATTATGTCAAACATGCATTGGAACATTAACATTTCTATTAGATATTAATTTCCAATTAATTTCAAGGGTAATCGATAATTAGTAAGAACCAATTCTTATAATTATACAATATGTGTTTAATGCTATTAGTGTGACCCTATAGGTTCAAATGTTAATTAGCAATATCAATCCTAATTAATCTATGAGCATAAAGATCCAACATATATATCAACATATAATTTACATACTTCCACAACAATCAAAAGCGACTTCAACTTATCCTCTTTCATCCAATCTCAGAAGCTATCTATGATGAAGACATACAATTTTTAGTTTTATATAATCGCAAATGCATATATGTACATATCCTACTCAACATCTATGATGAGGACCACCAATATAAATTACAACACATAAGCTAACACTGTCATTTTAATTTGGTAGCTCGAGAGATTTTCTTTTTTTGAACATCAAACTCGTACACCCACCTATTCTACATATATGTCTCAAATAAGACTTGAACTCTCGACCAAACAGGGAGAGAGAACTTGAATCACCTAACATACCGCTAAGTTAAAGACATGTACATTAGTTTTAGTAGATAGCTCACGAATGTATACACTTTAAGTCCATAGATCAGTTTAACGAAGTATTTTACGTATTTATAGAATATGATCTTTTATTTTCAAGAACGACCAAATAAGAATCGTGTTGGAAGATAAAAGGGAGAGAGAGAGAGAGAGAGGATGAGGTAATAAAATTGGTTTGTCTAGTGGGATTTTTAGGTCTTGGAAGCCATGAAACAAAGTATATGCAATGTACTTTGTCCACAAGCTAAAGAGTCATAATGATAATCATATTGGAAGAGACATCACATAAACCATATCTTTAGCTAATTGAGAACAAGATCAATGCTAACAAAGCAAACTACTTTTACCATATCAAGTAATGGGTGGGCCGGGTACCAAAACTACTAGAGATGAAAGTTTAATAATCTTTCTTGCCTTAGCGCATATGGAGTATATTATAATGCCAATATTTCAAAGGATAAACTTATTAAATATTTTGCACTTTATATTTCAAAAGTTTAAGCAAAAATGCCTTTTCTTTCTTATGCTAATGAACAAAAGAAAGGTACCAAAGGGCCTTTCAAGTCTCATTGCGTACGATGATATGTATATATGTGTGGTTTGTATATATTGGGTGGGATATGTTGTAGGATTTCCGTCCTAAAAAAAGTTGGTGTGACGAAGGCAGTAGACAAAGGATAAGAGTCTTGGTTTAGTAGAACATGATTGTCGTGTGGAAATCGTGTGCCTTCTCATTTTTATTGAAGATAAATCTTAAGTCACTCGAGTGGGTGAGCAAACGGGGTTAAAAGTGACCATATCCACAAGATATTGAAGTAGAATTTCCATCATACTAATTTGAGCACCCGAGACTAATAAAAAGTCTTTCTGAGAACTTTCCTGTTGAATTTGATAGCTCGAGCAAGAGAAGACAAGTGCTGGTGCTCATTTCACCCATGTGCGCTCGTTTTAGACCCCATTACACTAGAACTAATCACACAGATTATAAATTACACTTGGTAAAACATGGTGAACCCTATACATGTATAATGTATCATTAATTTTAAGGACATCTTTCAACAAAGAATGCAACTTCCTACTAGTGTAGCAGTACTAGTGGGGTGGTGGGTGTACCAGATGTGCTACTGATGGAGTTAAATCAGGCACCCTGCATGTGGGACGCAGTCCGTAAGTTAAGGGCACTGTCCTTATCATGTCAATATTACTTTCCCTTCATCTCCTTGCCTTTTCTTGAAAGCCTCAATGACATCAAGGGTATGATGCGAAACTCAAGGAGTTAAAATTCTTTGATACACAGAAAACAACAAATCTGATAGCAAAGTGGGATTCTTTTTTAACTCTCAATCATTTATTTCAGACCTTTTACAATCCACACATTGTATTTACAGTGTATTAAGTCAAATATATTAAAGGAGTAGAGACATGGTCATGGCAAGTTGTAACTATGATGATCGCCTGACTCTTGCATACAGACCCCACTGCCCACATGCTTGTGTCTTTGTGTATCGACGTCCGCATTATGCTACAATCTCTAATTTAGACTTCCACTTTCACAAAAACAAGCTCTTACTAAACTAAGTGCTACTATAATATGCCATATGTAGAGCAACAAGAAAAAATGGTCCAAATGAAACATTGCAAGAACAATTTGAGGACAAGACAAAGGAGAGCAGTCAATATCTGTCTAATGATAACTTTTATGGTATATACATGTGAATCTCTAGCATTTATGTAATGGTTTTGTGTCATATATTTCAACACTTTTTAATGAATAGATATTGTATGATTAGGATTCATGAGAAACAGTAGTTTACATGGTTTTGGAAACATTTAGAGGTGATATTATCTGGTGATACATCAAATCATAAGTAAAGGTTCTGCTTTTTTTCTTTCTTCCAAAATGGCTTTGAATACTAATCATTTGCTATCGTGGGTTAATTTAATGAAATAATGACTAAAAAACTCCAACTTTTACCATAATGTACCACTCAGTGGGCTAACTGCGTCACAAGGAGCTGTCATTCCTAATATCATGTTGTTCCGTGATAGCCTTTCATCCTCAGCAAAGTGGTCCATGAGTTGCCACTTGCTACTTTCAGTAATAATCTTAAATTTCCACTTGCAGAAAAGGGGTTTTCATATGAAAATTTTCGTTTTCCCATATATTTCATGAAAGGTGATCGACCCATTTACAAGTAAATGGGTCGGGTATAGTTTGATCTCAAACGGGTCAAATGGGGTCATATAAAAAGTTGCCAAAACTGGGAGCAGGTACAAAGTGTAAAAAGTTGCCTCACGTGTAATTTTAATCCAAACATCTAAATTATTATTGGAATGGTATTATTTTTATAATGATAATAATAATAATAATAATAATAATAAGGAAAACAATAATAACATCCCTTAGTGTTGTCAATAAAAATACATTTCATGCATCAAAGTATAAAATGTTAGTACTTTACGGTAGGATATCACTATCATTAATGATTTGAATAAGGGATTTAAGCATAATTTATAAGAAATAGACTTTAAAGTGCTTACCGAAACAAATAACCCGACCCTCCCTGCTTTTACGTGTACTAACACATGACCCATTTCAGCCCATTTACTTGCCCCGCCCATCTTGTCACCTCTACCATGGTTAGTTAAAGACTACGAAACCATCTCAGACTGACTCTGTTTACCAAACAAAAACTTTAAGATTGAGTTGTTGAACTCCTTTTCTTTATATTTATTGTTTTAAATCCACCATAAAATTCCCATTGATTAATTATACCTCCACTGCACTCTCTCTCCACCACCCTCTCTGAGTGATGAAAGCATCTTTTTAAAAACTAACATCCTATCCACAATAAAAACAGTATGCAATGCTCTCCTCAGCATTTGCCAAAAAGCAATATTTCTTAGTACAATCATGTACTCAGTTGACCATTTCATGACCATAATGGGCACATTCCATGTAAGTAGTAAAGGTATGAATTACATGTAACAGTACACCTGTATATAATAACAGTAGTAACCGTACCTCATACATCCACATGGTCCCATTATGCTACTACTCGATAATGCCGGGCCCACTCAACCTTTTCGAATACTATAAAAAGTCCTTACCTCATGTCCTCCTTCGCTTTCCAATAACAACTTCTTGTATATAATACTATCCACAACCTAATTCTTTCCAAACTTTACAATTATATAATTATAACCATGCAAGCCAGTGAGGTTACTGATTCCCACTACCTTCATCCTGCAAACCCAAATCCAAACACAACTCACTTGATGCAAAACCCACCAATCATGCAGTTTAATGTTAACGAGCCCACAAACCCGTTCTACCAAATTCATATGAACCCTCAGTATCAAGAAATCAACCTGCAATCAACGTGTTTTCACTCAACGTCTGATGAAGCAGATGAGCAGCATATAAGCATCATTAATGAGAGGAAACAACGGAGAATGATATCTAATAGAGAGTCAGCGCGCAGATCACGCATGAGAAAGCAGAAGCATCTAGACGAGCTTTGGTCACAGGTTGTTTGGCTTCGTAATGAAAATCACCAACTTGTTGAAAAAATGAATAAGTTTTCAGGGACTCATAATCAAGTTCTTCAAGAGAATGCTCAGCTTAAAGAAGAAGCTTCTGAACTTCGCCAATTGGTCACCGAGTTGCAGCTTAATGGCACTAATTACCCTACTTTAAGGGAACTAGATGATATTCATAGCCATTCAAACCCTTCAGTCACAAGCTCCTCAGACTTCTTCTAAAAGTTTTCTTTATTGATGTTGTCTAAGTTAATTAATTACTATGTATCTAAGAGTTCCAAGAGAAAGTAGCCCAATAAAATCTTTATTTTTTAAATCATAGACACAATGGTATTACAAGTATCACACATATAAATAAATGATAATCGCTCATAGCAATGATGAGTATTAGTAGAGCATAACATATATTCAAAAACTCAGAAAATGTCTTGGAACTGAGTGTTGGCATCCTGAGTCCTGTGTCTCATCGTTAAGAACTCACCAACCTCAAAAGTCGTACATTATGCATAAAGAAAGAGGAAGCTAAACAAGTGAGATTTTAAAAGGTTTGAATATGAATGACAAAAGATGAGCTGACATAGGTAAAGTTGAGTACATATGGTGAGTCATAAAGGCAAGTACTTTTATTTAGAACGGTAAACACTCACATACACTCTAGCCTCTATTATATACAACCGCACATAATGTACATATTTGTATCAAGTGAGATTGGAACCCACATCCTTTAGGATGATGTGTTACCCTCAACCGATAGGCTAGTGGCCCTTTGGTTGTAAAGGAGCTAAATTTGGTAATTGTTTATGGATTTGGTTATCAAATGGCTGAGCTTAGTCGCAAACTATTGTGCAGATTAGAACTATTAAGAAGGCATCAATAATTCATTTACTGATGAAGAGTGGAGAAAGATACTGGAAAGTGATCCAATCAATAATACTTAAAGACACTGGAGATTGACACATCGTCACAAACAAAAGCTAGAAAGCTACATCGATGAGAGCAAAGCACTTAAAAGTGTGGTCTCTACCACAATGTCTTTTAGGCAAAGGTAGCAAATTAAAGAACTGAACACAGTATCAGTATCATGCTACTCAATCATGCCTGTCATGAATCTTAAATCCAAAAGGATTTATCATGTTAAACACGGAAGAAAAAGGCGTCATCTTGTGCCAATCAATTTTTTTGTTTTAAAGAATTTTGGTATGAAGTGCAATGAAGATTTTAGCAAAATCGAAGCTTTTAACTTCATATGAAACACTAGCTAATTGGTTATCAATAAAACTTTCTCATAAAGTCATACATTTGAATATTCTTAGATGAAAAAACTAGCCCAGAAGCCGATAGCCTACATAAATATTTTTATGGGCTTATGATAGGTATTAACTTTTTTTTAATGGATCATGGCTTTCTTATTTAGGTATTCCAAAGTACTTTTACCGAATATTATTTGTTAAGTGTCATTTCTATATATTTTTCGTATTAAACTTGTTATATTCTTGTATCTTTTGTTTTCATTATATATGCATAAAACTGTATATAACCTGGTAAGTGGTAAGGCATATAGAAAGGTAGTCCAATTTGACACATCACTTAAGGAGTCGGTGCGGATGAAAGACGGCTAAAGGTGACACCAAATTCAGTAATCTTGAGAAGCGATGAATGAGTTGAAAGACGAAAGGAGGTACACATCAAAGAAAGTTATCTACTTTGATATAGTTCTTCAATAACTTGGAGGAAAAATTAAATGCTAGAGAGGCAGAAAGAACTCTAACTTTAGCCAAAATCACAGGTAAGACTCTAATTTATCAGGCATAATTGTTAATCATTTGTTATTATATATCTATGCTTTAGCAATCTAAATGATTACTGTTGGCTCGACTTAGGAAGCAAAGGATGATGAGACAAAAAAGCTTCGGTATAACCTAACTTTAAAAGTAAAACCAATGCTAAGTTTTTATCGGGCACAAGGGTGGCGCAAGGGTTACAGTAAACTAAACATATGTGTATCTCTTCCTCCATTCAAAACATTTCAGTAATATCAAGTGCACAAATATGTCAATTTAGAAGTTATGCTTTTTTTACAGGCCGACAAACTGCGTGAAAGGACTTTATACCATATGCATCAGTTACTAACAATCAAACAAACAACACTTGGCACCTTTGCTTGATAGAATGTTTGGATGGATCATTCATGTTTGATTACATAAGTATTTATATAAATGTGATTACACTTTTGTCAATTTTGTTACGGTAAATATGGACTCTTGGATGCTTCTCAATTAATACTAATCCAACCCTTGAGTGATGAAGCTATTGAAGACACTTGAGACAGTATGATGGTTGCTGCATAATATTCTATGTACATCTAAGACATGCATTGGAACTAATAGAAGCATAAATTGTGTTTGAAAGATTGAAAAGAAGATGGTTTGTAGCAGGAAGTACATTTGCTTGGATTTTAACAAGCATGGCAAGTGGATTTTTCTAATGTTTCCAATTCTTGATAGGAAAGAATGTGCTACATCCTTTTTATTTCTTTTATATAATTTCTCACAATTCATTTATTTTTTGTATTTGTTGTTAATTGTACTCGGTTCAATGGAAATTAAAACATGGTAAGTTCAAACCTTTAAGGAGGTTCAGACATCAGATGGTTTGTTATGTTTTTGTTTTGTGAGTAGAAATTACATTATAATTTTTTATAGTGCAAAATATTGGAATTTAGCGAACAGGAAGTTTTCGAAATCAGTAACCATAAACACTATAATGAAGGTTTAGCTGTCACACCCCACTAAAGCGGAACACAAGGTGTAACAGTACAATGATTTCATAATCGAAAATTACAAAAGATCACCGTTCAACGGTCTACAATTAGTACATTGGGAGTTCTTAAGGAGTCGTGACTTAGTTTTACCATTGGAACTTAGAAAAAGTCGTGTTGACAAATGTCATTCTAGAAATTCAAGCTAGGTAATAATATGAGATTTGACGGTTGTCACATTATTATATAAATTGAATAATTAAAATAATATATTATTAGACAAAAGTTCATTCAATTATGCATTTTTTAAAAAATATGGAGTACAAATTTCAACCGTCCATTTTCATCAAAATAACAAAACCCAAATGTTTGTGCTAATTAAATACCGAACTAGGTTTTTTAATTGGTATACGATTTTTTGTTTCAAGGTAGTTAAATGGGAGAAAGGTGAGCCCCTGGGCGAAGAGGTGAGACCTTTTTGTGTAATTCGCCTTTGTATACCTTAAGCGGGGCGTTTTACAGAGGTAACGCCTACGTTAATTAGGCGGAGAAGGTGAGCGCATTTGTTCAGATTTAGGTTCAATAACCTCACTTTTCTCCTTGATTTGTTTCATTATTCTCAATTTTTTCTTATAGTATAGTACGCTACATATTGTTTTGTATTATGTATTATGTTCAATAACCTCACTTACCCTAAGGAATTATCAGGTATACTTCTATTCATTCTAAATTGTTTTACATATAACAAAAAAACACAAATTACTTTTCATATATAAATGCAACGTTGATATTCTGTGCAATTTAGTTTTAAGCAACATATATAACTACTGCAACATATGTGTATTGCTAAAGTACATCATACTAAATACCTACATTACATATTAATATATAACTGCATTTTTTATACTACATCTTAGTTTACTAGCAATGTACTGCAACTTATACGTTATTATGTGATCTTCAAGTAAAGTTTACATATTCGCTACATTTTTTATATGTTGCACGTTATGTTTGAATTTTTTATTTTTTTGGATATGAGATTTTTATCAATTATCTGTCTATTATAAATTAAAATCTAAAGCCACATATACGTACAATTTTGCAGTTACAGATTCAAGGTTTATGGAGAACTTACATTCAGTTTCCGTTTGTATTGTAGGTGTTTGCTCATTCAGCATATTTATAATTTTTGCTCAAATATCTCCAATCGAACTTGTTACTGTAGGTGTATGTTGAATTAACGGATTTGTAACATTCGTTCCATTATATTCAATCAGATCTGTTAGTGTAGATGTTTGAGATAACATATTGTTGAGATTACCTAAAAAAAAGCTATTTTTGGTTTGCTGTATATTTTTGGATTTTGATTTTTCTGCAATCAATGTAATAACAGAGTATGCAATTTTTTAATTTTGAATCGTGTGCTTTGAAACGATTATGAAGGTAGATGAGCGTGATGTATATGGAGAATGTATATATATGTATCTTTATACGCGATCGTGATTTTTTGAGAGAATCGCATAATTGTAGGGGGAAACAATTATGAAGCATGTCGGTTAGGGGGACTGGGCAGATTTTGTAAAAAGGAAAGTACAAAATTAACCCTAGACGTAGACGTACCTGAGGTTTTGTGACAGGTGTTGCATTGTGGTTGGTTCCGAAGCTGCCTTCCCTTCTCTCCCAAACAGGTCTGCTCTCCCGAACCTGACTCATATATTATTAGACAAAAGTTCATTCAATTATGCATTTTTTGAAAGTATGGAGTACAAATCTCAACCATCAATTTTCATCAAAATAACAAAACCCCACATTTTTAAAAATTGAATATCTCAAAAACGGTTAGTCAAAAAATTATAAAAATTGCACCATAAAAATCAACGTTTTTTACTCTTCGATTAGATATCTCACATGACATACTTTCGACAAAACTTTTTTTTTCTCCATTTTTTGGTGGGTTTTGAAAACCGGTAACACATGTGTTATCAAATAACACATGTGTTAGTAGTTGGTAACACATGTGATAGTCGTCGGTAATCAGTTTTCAAAACCCACCAAAAAATGAAATTTTTTTTGTCGAAAGTATACCTTGTGAGATATTTAATCGAAGAGAAAAAAATGTTTGTTTTTATGGTGTAATTTTTATAATTTTTTGACTTTTCATTTTTTAGATATTTAATTTTAAAAAACGTGAAGGAAAAGTGAGTTTTGTTATCTTGATGAAAATAAATAGTTGAGATTTATTCTCCTATTTATTCAGAAAAAATTGTATTCAAATGAACTCACTTCTAAATTATTTAGTTGAGATTTATTCTCCTATTTGTTTAGAAAAAATTTTATTCGAATGAACTCACTTCTAAATTTATAAAGATGAGATTATCATGTATAGAAAAATAGCTGAATAACTAAAAAATATTAACCGTACATAACTTCACATCTTGTGTTTGTCTATTGATAACCTTTGAAAACAATGAGAGCCCTGATCGATGGACCAGGTTGCTCTTGCCTTAGACCGGGCCTAACATTGTTTGTTTTGTAAACAAAAAGTACCAAATTCAGGCATTTTTGAAGGGCCATTATTAGATACTTTATATACTTATAAGGACGACAACAAATCCCTAATCCTCAACTTTAATAAGTCGGTTGGCGTGGTAATATAAATCTGAATCTCCTCATCTATTTTTCTTTTATCATTCAAGCCGCGATTTTCCTATTTAGCAATCAATGGCTGAAGCCGCATCCAATTTATTCATCGGTAGTTAACCTTTCTTTTCATCTCGTCGATTATTATTGGTTGATGATATAATAGATAGATGCTTTAGGAGAAGAAGAAAAAAACCCCAATTTTTCCCTCAATTCTTTTTCCAAATAAATTCTAGTTTTTTTAACTAACTAACGAATAAATCAATTATTTATTGATGAAATTAAGTATTATACACTATATGATTAATTGTTTTTTATGATGATGTTATTAGATCTTATTCGTTTTGGTTGATTATATAGGGTTCGGTGATTTCAATTGGCATTGAAAAGTCAGAGGGTATTATATTGTTATTATGATTATGTTTATGATATATAAGGTTTATGATGATCTTATTCTTATAAAGTCATTGGGAATTAATTATATTGTTGAGTAATATATGTATTATAAACTATGAAAATAAGAAATTAGTAATACTTGAAACATATTATTATTTTGGTAAAAGTTCTCATCGACAATGGTTTTTGGTAGTTTGTTTCTGTGTCTTAATATTGTGGACATTCTACATCCAATGGATTGTGTTGATAAGAGATGGAGCTTTCAAGAAGAAATTTCCAAGCTATTTAATGCCTCACTCACTGGTAGTTTCCCTGATATAGAAGAAGAGGCTTTGGTTCATACCAGCCAGACAGGGGAGCCTGGTGATTTCATTTGGTATATGTTGTTTCTGCATTTTTGCTATGCCTGGCAAACGGGTCGGGTTGGGTCAAAGGTCAAATCGGGTTTTAGTAAAAATGGGTCACATGTCATTTTCCGAATTGGGTCAAACGGGTTGGGTCGGGTTGGGTCTACCCACTCATTGTTGCCTTTGCTTTGTGACTTTTTCACTGTCGTAAAAAAACAGAATTATAAATAATAGTAAAATACTATAAACAGATTCTTTATAAATTGAGTTTTGTTAATTACTACTTTTAAATTATGATATTGTTTATGAACTCATCATTAAAACTGAATATTATTTTTATAATTTGATCTTATGAAGCTTCGTACGTACTAATCGATAGTTTGACAGACTCAATTTAAAAGTTCTATATGCATCATAATAATCAGACTATATCTTGTATACTAATTTTGACTTTTACAAGTCAAAGTTAGTGATTTTGATAAAATCATAAACCAAATCATTTGAAAAATTAAGCTTTATTACTCATGACAAGTGCAATTTTTCAAGCTTACAACTGATATGTTTGCAAAATCGTGATGAAGAAGTAAAGAAGAAACCTAAAAACTCTATTCAAAAAATAACTATAAACCGTAGATTCGAATCAAAATTAAAACCCCACTTGTGATGATGAATTGGAAGAATAAGTAGATAATTTTGATCGCTTTTGTCCCCTTGGCTCACTGTACGTTGAATCAATGTTTGTTTTTCTTCACAAACCGCTTGACCCGTTATGTGAACCCTTTGGACCCGTAGAATTGTTACTAGATTTAATAACAGACTTAGTGGACCCTTACTTCATTTCAATTAAGTAATTTAAACAGACCCAACAGGTCCAAGAAAGTTGTCCAATGGACCTGATTAAAAGGAGTTGGGTCCTGATTGCCAGGCCTACTTTTTACTTCATTTTCTATGTAACATATTTACATTTATTTTTTCTTCTCAATGATGACAGCCAAAATGTGTTGACAATATGGCCTAAAATAAAAAAAAGCCCTGACTTAGGAAAGAAGTATTCAGAAATTCAAAAACCAATAGATGTTGGAGAGGTAATATTTTATCTGTCAATCATGGTTTTTGAAAAGTCTTCACATTATTTCTAAAATGTAATTATATGTTTCTATGTGGTATTTTATTATTATTGTAGGCCATCAATAAAAATCTTCAGACATATGGCATTGACATGATAGACAAAGAACACTCGGTACAAGATGATGGTTTCGTACCTATTTCGTTATCACGGAAATGGCTCACTAAGGTATTTTTTTTCTTTTCTTTTCCAACTCTTTTAAAAACATACTTTACAATTCTCACTTAGATTCTTTTGTTCCTTGTAGAGCATTCATATGATGCTAAAAGATGGTATAGAAACATGGGCACCAAAACTTCCTGTGGAAAGGGTACTAGTAAACTTTCCCAAATTGGATGATCAAAATCGTGTGGCTGTTTTTCGGCGTGAAGCTATCAAAGTCACACTACATAATATGCTTAAATATTCTATGGTTGGTATCGAACCAGAGCTTAAGGTATATATGCAGTTGATCTAGCTGTTTGAATGTTTGTTATATGAAATCATTTTACATCTATGTATATTATATGAAAATTACATTTTCTGCCTGTTTGACATAAAATAGGCATCTTTTGCAGTATATGAGTTTAATAATTCCATTTATTTCAGATGCCAGATCAGTCAAACTTGTGTCGTAAGGATATATTGGATAGTTCGTTTGAGATTGAAAAGAGAGAAACACATGTGGTGATAATGGGTAAACAAACAGTACCTTTTATTCTTACGATGGACGATTTTGACAAATCTTTTATGGAACTCGATGTTTTGAGGTACTGTACTTGCTTTGTTTATTAAAACATATATATCAATTGGCTAGTAATAGATTAATAGATTTTTCCAGTAAATTTGTTGTCAACAGTGTTACATTTCACCAATGATATATGAATATCTTCTGTCATATGTAGGAATGTAACTGAATTGAAAACAGTAGATTGGGTCGTATATGTTGCTCCTGTATGGCAACAAGAGTACATTGAAATGTGCTTCACTGTAAGTAACATTTGCACAGCAGCAAAACTGGTAACATGTTAAAAAGTAAGATGAGAAATTGAATACTATTTTCTTTTTCAGGCTGCTAAACAACAAAAGTGGATCGTAACTGATAGGAACGTGAAGTGGAACCCGTCTCGTAAGTACGAATACCCTGTAGCAACTTATGCAGGATATCGAACTTGTAGTACTGAACATGGAGAGTTGGTTACTTTGTTAAGAAAAGTCAGAGATCATTGTAATTTGGTGGTAGAAGGTACACCGGATATTTGTTCAATTTTTCTTTATTTATTTTTGTAGACAGATAAGGTGATTACCCATATTATTATCTTATTACAAAAATAATTCAACTTTGATTGATAAAGTAATCTAATAGCTTTAAACCCGTTTGACCTGTTCGTTTTAGTTGAAAGTATATAATTTTTTAACCCATTAAAGATAAAACATGTCCTAAATTATCAATCCATCAAAATATTATAACAGGATCGATTTTACAATTGCTAAATTTCACATTTTTCTTTTTTATCAGGTAGGGATGCTGAGCATCGTAAGTATAGTGCTGATGACGTTTTTCATTGTGTTCTTTTGTAAGATTCTCATGCTTTTAACATAATTTTTACCCTCATTGTACTTGTGCTATCAGTATTAATAATACGAGTAGGGTGGTAAATTTAGTTTCCTATGAACTTGCTGTAATAATCAAATTTTTATTTCTAAATGTTTTTATATTGAATTAAACCTTGTTTACACCGAGACATACTCTACTTTTAGGACAAGTTTCGTATTTATTCATATTCAGTGCTTCGCGTTTTGTGTTCCGAACAGGTATACGTGCTTGAAAAACCATAGATTAGCTGATTGCACATTCAATTTTAAGGAGATGGTTGGAAAAGAGGTATTTTAACGATGTCCTTCCATTACTAGTGATGTTATGCCATTGTATATTGTATGTCTCATTGTTTTGAAATCTTTACACTGATATTGTCTTTGATCTGCTCAAATTCAATGATATACAGGGAAATACTTTTGTATATCTACTACGTACTCGAGCTCACGTTAAGAGGGTTACCAAACGTTTTAGTAAACACGTCAAAGAGTTAAAGAATGTAATAATTTCTTTTCGTTAAGATGTTACAACTTTCTCATCTCGGATGCAATTTTATTGCTTTCTTGTTCTTAGAATATCAAGTTAATAGATATATATATAATATATATATATATATATGCTTGCAACAGGCTTCCGATTTAACTTTGGAGACATGTGAAGGATGGGAGGAAAGTGATGAACGTATGTTGGAATTCCATTTACTCAACTTTACTGAGGTAAAACAAATATCTTAATGAAACTTTTACTACTTTGAACATCAAAACCCTAGTTGAAGTTATAAAGCGTAGTTCTAGTAATGGGTTAATCGTTTCGTTATGTAAGACAAATATTTAAACGTTATACTTTAAAAAGTGGTTACTTACATAACGAAACAATTAACCCTTTTGTAATTGAATACTTGGTTACTCTAAAACCATATAGTTTCTTCTAATATGCTCTTAATTGTATGGTTGATTTAAGTTATCTAGTCCCATGCTTAGGGGTAAGCAATAATACATAATACAAAACGATATGTAGCGTACTATACTATAAGAAAAAATTGAGAATAATGAAACAAATCAAGGAGAAAAGTGAGGTTATTAAACCTAAATCTGAACAAATGCGCTCGCCTTCTCCGCCTAATTAACATAGGCGTTACCTCTGTAAAACGCCTCGCCTGAGGTATACAAAGGCGAATTACACAACAAGGTCTCACCTCTTCGCCTAGGGGCTCACCTTTCTCCCCTTTAACTACCTTGAAACAAATAATCGTATACCAATTAAAAAACCTAGTTCGGTATTTAATTAGGCACGGACATTGGGTTGAATATTGAATACTAATCAACTTGCTTAAATAAAGACACAAATTTAGAAAAAAAAAATGAAGTTAAAAGTTTGATTTTTATTAATTTTCCTAATTTTATTAAGAGATAATTCATCAAAAGTGCGACGTACTGTCACCAAATGTTCCATGTATACAAGCTAACTATTTTATGTTCTGGGTACATACCGGAAGAAACCGTTTTCATATCTTAACATACTTTATTTACTTTATATTTACCTGTTACAATATACAATTTCTAGGTAGCCACGTATGCCTTGACATACTTTATTATTGTATTGATAGTCTAACTTCCTTTTTCAGGTTCTCGAAGAGTCGTGTTTATATGTCTTGCCACATAAGATGTGTGAATACCTTTACGAGCTGGCTAAGAAATTTAACAGATATGCTTTCATGCGCAATGTATATTTACTTACATATGTTTTTTCTCGTACAATATTGAATTTAATTTAATTTCTGCTTCTCTTAAACCCAAGTTAATTTTCAAAAAAATTATTTGATTTAAAAAAAAGCAAAATGTGGCATTTTTATTCCTGTTTAGTGTAACTTTGAAAGTTTTGCTAGGTTAGGAGAAAGCAGATCATTGGTATATTTACTTACCAATGCCTTTTCTCGTACAATATTGAATCTAATTTCTGGTTCTCTTAAACCAAGTTAATATTCTAAAAAGTAATTTGATTTTTAAAAGATAGTTCATTTTCTATGTTGGGATTTAGCGTAATTTTGAAAGTTTTGGCAGTTTGGAGATGTTGCGAAAACAACCATATTATTGCTGTGTGAGGCAACTGCAGTGGTAATGGATAAATGCTTTCAACTTTTGGGGATCGATGTGGTATGTATTATCTAGCTGATAGATTTTGTTATTTTGAAATTCTGTTTCTCGGGTCGGGGTTTTTATCCCTGGATTCTGGATTCTCTTATGCGGGGCTATTTTTTGTTTATAAACCATGTATTATTTTTACTCTTTTTTTTAAAGGCAGTGTTTGAGATTTATTTAAGTTTTTGGGTTTAAGTTCTTCAATTTAAAATGGTTCGGGTGTATTAAGATAACATTAAAACTACCATACTATTGAATCAGTTCATGTTAAAATAGTTCTCTTTGAAGAAGTATAAACTAAGTCAAGTCTAAATAACTCCAGTAAAAGTATTACGGTAGCATAAAAAACAAAGTTGGTCACGATTCCAAATTTCATAACCGGTTTTGAACTTTTTTCTTGTGTGTGCAGGGATCGTTAACTGCTCTCCACCAACGTTGGCAGCATGCTATTGAGAAGGGAGAAGTTGTCAATGAGCCTGAAATAAAAAAACTAAAGATGGTTGAAATACAACAAATGATCAATGTAACACTACAAGAGCTGAAGTTAGAGAAATTGTTCATTACTCCTTCATTTGTTTCTGGTGCTAGGTAACTACCGGTTTCGATATTGAAAATAATGATATTTTCCATGCTAAGTTTATTTCATTCCACGCAATTTAAGTAAAATATAGGGTTGTCTGCATAAAGTATTGTCCGTTTCATTATGCTTTTGAAATTGAGTTACTTACAAAAACGGTCCCTGAGGTTTGAACACAATTTCACCTTTCGTCCCAAAACTTCAATAAATACGCCGTTTGTTCATGTACTTGATATTTTATAACAGACCGGTCCTTTGACCGTTAGCTGTTAATTTAGTGCTAACTTTCTAAATGACCAAACAAACGACATAACTTATAATCTTCGGCATTTATTAACTTTTCTTGCACAAGTGTTTTTCATGTCTACTATATATACATGACAAGTACTTTTCATAACTTAGTGCTATACAACCGTAGAAAACGAACCACTTTCTCGGTCCTTTCTCTCTCTCTATTGCAGAATTTTTGTTTACTGCTCAACACAATTTAGTTATCTATAGTTGTAAACTTTTTTGTTTTAATATGTGGTTGTTTTGATTTTCATCAGGGATCCAGCTAGAAATTCCCGGTTTGAGCTGTTTTCGTTTCGTCCCTTAGTTACATCACCAGATGACATGCTTGGAGAGGGTATGCTTTTTGGGACCTTTTCAGTGTCGGATAAATATGGGATTAGGTCAGATGGGTGGGATTACCTATTTGAGCCTGATCTTCCTTATGTTCATTTATTCGACTTTGAGTGGTGTCATGCGAGAGACATACACAACGGTCGGGTTGAGCCCCTTGGCAGTCCCAGTTCTTGTCGGTCAGTTGCATTCTCTACCTCCATTGAGATTTTTGTGCAACTCTATGCTAGTACTGTTGAGAAGGATGCGTGCTTTCAACTTCCCGATATGAAGGCTACTATTGATTTATCAGATTTTTGGCGTGAGAGTTTAAATGGGATGTGCGATAGTCGAATTGCTTATGGTAATGATGGGGAAATAGAGTTCTACTACATTGCAATAAAGGATGCAGTAGATACTTCTTTAGAGGTAAAATTTAATAAGGGAAATCATAAGTTAGTTTATGGACATATATGTGCGTATTATGGAGGTAGTTTTTCTAGTAATTATCGTGGTCGTCGGATGGATCCCTTCATGGCAGTACTCTTTGCTTCTGAATTCGATGAATTCGAGAATGGCACACTGTCGCTGAAGAGATCTGAGCTGGCCGTACCCCGTGATGCCTCCCTCGTGATTAGAGCACACTTACTTGATCCTGAGACAGATGAAATGGTTTTGGCCGACACTTACGAATTCGCTCATGGTTGCAGCCAACATAATATGGTTGGGTTGAGAGAGGCAACTTGTTCTTTGGAACTGAATGTCCTTTGGAAAAACTAAGCTCAACAGATATGTGGCTGTTACATGTCTCAAAGACGCACTTGTGGTATGGCCAAAAGCTGTTAGTATTATAGAGGGGGAAGCTCAAGCTAGTCAACATACATGTACTATACTCTATGCTGTCACATTTGAATACTTTGATTGACAACAAATCAATTTAATAGGATGGTTATTTTTCCTTTACAATTTAATCCTTATAAATCGTCTAATACCATATAATGATCGACATATGACATTCACTAATTTTATTTTTAAGATGATTAGTGTAGAGAAAATATAGAGATTGATGTATCATTACTCATTGTAATATACTTCATCTTTGACCTGAAGCATAACAATTGGTTTCATCAAGCGAACATAGTTTTAATCTAAATGAAAGAAGAAACAAAAGCAAATGACTTTTGTCCAATAAGGAGTAGGGGTGAACAAAACCCGGTTTTCTGAAAAACCGGTTCGGGTTGACAAATCGGACTGGTTTTTTTATAAAAGTCAAAAACCAGTTTTTCTAAACACCGGTTCCGAGGAAAAACCCTAATCGATGATAACTGGTTTGGGTCGGTTTGGAACCGGTTCGGGTTGAAAAACCGGTTTGAAACCGGTTTTTCTATATAATTGGGTTTTTTTCGAGCGTTGAGCGTTTTAGTTAAAAACAACTTATTATTCAATTTTTTTTCGATAGAATGGTAGTACATTAGGTATGGAAACATAACTTAACAATAACTTAAAACAACTTATTATTCAATTTTTGAGCGTTTTAGTTAAAAACAACTTATTATTCAATTTTATGGTTTTCTTGTCTTAAACTATTATATAAGTTAATCTCGGGATCTTGGGATGAAGATGAAGTAAACATTGTGGAAGCCGGATTTGTAGAAATCATTGTTGTTGAACTAAAATTTTGAAAATATATACCATATAACTCTCTAAAAGATGTGTTAAAATCTTTTTTTTTTTTGTATTATCCGCAAAAAATGGATTCGCATCATTCAAATCCAAATTATGACAAATGTTACCGATAAGTAATTCCACCCCGGAAATGTTCAAACATGGGTTTAACGCGGGGCACAAGTAATTACCGGTGGTATTTCTTGAAAATATTTTCTTAGTTTTTCTTTCATGGGAGCCACCATTATTGCATATACATCACCACAAAATTCGTATTCATTTAGTTTTGAACTCATTAAATATATTTGCTTAAGTACCAAATGACTCGTGGGATAATAAACACCCGATAATAAAGTAGTTGCCGTTTTAAAAACTTTGAGCAATTCGGTTATCTTTTGAATAACCTCCCAAAATTCGGAGGAAAATGATGTTGCAAGACCTTTTTGAACAAGAAGATCATGAAAAACGGTTAAAGTGTCGCGTTGCCTTAAACCACATATAAACATGTTGTAAGTCGAATTCCATCTTACGGGCATGTCCCAATTAGGGGTTAAAAAAATGGAATCCGTTTCTTTACATAATCTCATATAATGTTTGTATATAGCCTTACCCGAACAAAATATATCTTGTAACATAGTTTTATACGCATTTTTTACAACCATTATTTGTGGAACCGCTAGTCCGTCTTGCACAACCAAGTTAATGATGTGTGCAACACATCTACTATGGTAGAAAATGCCTTTCAAAGGTGGTTGGTATTTTAGTATTAACCTTTGAACGGCGTTTGTATTATTACTTGCATTATCAAACGAGATTGAAAAAACCTTTTGTTCTATTTTAAACATTTTCATTACATCTCGTAACATGTAAAATAAGTTTTTACCCGTGTGAGGATACTCAAAGTTTTCAAAAGCAATGGTACGTTTCATCATTTGCCAAGTTGAGGGTTCAACCCAATGTGCAGTAACACAAAGATACGAACTGGGCAAACCATGAGGAGCCGACCATACATCAGTTGTTAATGATACATTTGTAATTAAGTTTTCAAAACCGATTATTAGTTGAGTTTTAGCATTTTTCCACAATTTAAGAGCATCACGTCTAAGAGTAAGACGACTTACATGATTATATCGCGGTTGAATAGTATCTTGAATGACCTTAGTAAGCCGAGGGTTGTCGAAGTGGTTGAACAGCAAAGCTTCTTGAATCACAAAGCCGACAAATGCTTGTCGACACTGCTCCGCTTGATATGCAAAAATACCCCCATCCCGTGACATACTTGCTTGACTCGACTCTTTTGACTCCATCCTAATACTTTGTAGAATGTGATTTCAAAGTAGAGTTGGACTCGGCTTTCAAAAATTTCCCACAACGTTTACAAAATGCCTTAGTGGAACTATCCGACAATAACACTTTGTCGTAATTAACCCAAATCTCTGGATTTCGTTTGGTTACCAAAACTTCCACAATTGTTGGTGCATTTGAAGAACCAACACCGGTGGAAGTTGAAGAAGATTGAGTTGCCATTTTGATAGCGTTTCGAGAGAGTTTTGAGAGGAGCAGAGAATTTTTTGAGAGTTTCGTACGTAAATCGTAAGCGTTTTGAGAGTTTCGTACGTAAAACGGCTAGTTTCCAACAGCTCAAAAAACCGGTTTTCCAAACCGGTTCCGGAAAAACCGGTTTGTAACCGGTTCGGCAACGGTAATATCGGTTCCGGAAAAACCGGTTTGTAACCGGTTCGGCAACGGTAATATCAAAACCGGTTCCCAAACCGGCGGTTTTTGGAAAAACCGGTTTTGATCGGTTTTGGTTTCGTTTTTTTTTTCGGTTTCGGTTTCGATTTTTTTGTTCACGCCTACCGAGGAGTAGGCTCAATAGGAAATGAAGATACTTGTTTAAGATAGTCTTAGTAGATGACTCGAGCCCAATTAGATGTTGTATACAAATCACTTTCGTTAATTGAAGAGACGTAATTTATGCACCACTGTATTGTCTATCGACCTATTAGTTTGGTTAATTTTGAGTATAATAAGCATATTAGTAGTCGTTTGTTTTGTATATAGAAATCACAATGGGGTTGAGTTTGGGTCACGTGTCGAAATGTGATTGGTTCATTTGTAAGATTTAATTAACAAAACGCAAAAATAAAAAATAAAAATGATAGGTTCACATAATATTTATAAAATTTTGTCCACAAAATGACTTGTTCCAAATAAAATTAAGAGAGAGAAATATGAATGAGAAAAAATAAATTAATGTGATTGGTTAAATTTACTTTCCATGTCATTTTGTAAAATTTTATTTGTAAAATTTGAGAGGTTATACCATTCCTTAAAAAAATAAACGAAAATGCTAACCATAGCCCTTTAAGTTTACCATATTTACAAACCTTCTAAAATTATAACTAATTATTTCCATAAGTATTAAATATTTACATATGTATATATGGAATGTAAGTATAAATATAGAATATAATCAGTTGTAATTATTGTAAACTAAGTTGTTGATATTATTTTAGAAAAGCTTAACCATAGCCCTAAAGGCTATAGTTAGCATCCTTCAAAATTAAAATATTGACAAAAACTCATTTATCCCTTTTTGCTGGTTATTATTTCCCCAAAACCGTCGCAGCCCTTTTCTAAATATCGCAAACTGTCGGCCACCATCACAACGCCGACCACCATTCCTTTTTTGTCTACTTGTGATACAGGAGCATTAGCAGCATCATGAAAATCGGTCGTCTACTTCTTCTTGGCGAAATATCCGATGGTCAGGATGTCTTCTTCTGCTAATCCGTCGAAATATCTGGCAAATCATTAAACCCCCGTTTCCGCCGGAACTTAAGACTTGCAGATCTTCAGCTATTTCTTACGTCACCAAGCATCTGTTAGATTTACGGTTACACTCTGACCATATGTGCTAAATCTGTTTATGTGTCTGTCGTTGGTTCGGACTTTTTCGGAGTTTGGCCTGAGAAGACAATTTGGGGATGTCGGTTGCTCGTTCGGAGTCGATCTCCATTTGCTTCTTTTGTCGATTTGTATACGTTTATTAAAACTGATTTTGGGAGGTAAATAACCATATTTTATCTTTGTTGATACTGGGGTAAATCGAAAGTAAACTACAAATGGTTTGATTTTGGGGTATTGGTGATGGTTGTGATACGTGGCAACACATTTGACGTCTACCAATCTATCCAAATATAAAAATGGCAAATAAAGATCGAAACCAAATGTACAAATTCACAAATAACACACTTACGCGTGCGCGCGCACACACACACACACCCTGTTAATGAATCTATTGAGCAAATTGCAATTTATATCAAGACATTAGGGAAATTGTCGTGCAAGAGATGTTAACCACCATTTGGATTGCTTTGTTTAGCGACCCGAGCATCTTACGAAAATGGCATATCACGACTCACGAGGGCTCTAAGGGGCTGTCTATAACAAGGATTTTTGTACATCAGTGAGGAAGCGGTGATGCATCAACCGTTAAACCAGCAACCACTCAAACATGTAACCGTAACCGAGAAGTACAACACTTTAAAATATAAAATGCAGTAGTTAAAGATTGTCGTGAACTCGTGATCCTTTTCATTACTATTACACCAAACACTAACAAAAATAGCCTACATAGCACTAAAATGCAACATGTAACCGGAAGTGAGGTACCAGTTTTTATTTATTTATTTGTTGTTGTTTATATAAATTTAGATAACCATAATAAAGAGTATATTAATAATTACGAAAAAAAAAAGATCACGAGATTTGAAGCAGTTTATGTGAAACTGACATATTTGTCTCATATTTTGATGTATGCGGCTCTCTAATTTTCTACGTGTAAAGTCATTACAAAATTCAACAAAATGCCAATTTGCAAGTAAGTATCAGCAATATACAATATTAATAGTTAATATTAATATTAATATTAATAATAAAATTCAAGCGGTATAATCAAGGAATTTCCGCATCTTTTTTTCTACACATAGAAGTCAAGTCCCTTTGATGACCTCTCCCAAACAAACCAGGCCACCTCTGTATTACGTCGAACACCTTATGTCCAGGGTCGATATTATAGCCCCAAAACTTTTATATTCTTTTTTAATCCGAATATTTTAAACGGTTCGTAAATTTTATATTCACTTCCATTTCCTTGAATTCATAATCCAAATTTCTTATTCAATCCGCCTCTGAAACTATTCCTTGTTCCAACGAAAGCCCCAAAGCAAAGAAACACAATTACACTTTGATCTTGACTTTTGAGCTGAATTTAATATCAAATTCACAAACTTTTATGTTGTATTAAACAATCCCCATCTGGGTTTTCTCCAATTTCAGCTACTTTTTTATTAATTACGTAATAGCGTTGGCGTACACGTAACTACCCTTTTTCAATTAAAAGGGTTTATTCCTAATTTTCTTAACAATTTCATGACAAGTTATTGGTTTTTGCAGAAAATGGGGAAGAGGGTTGGTGTTGAATTGAATGATAGTAATCAAAGGGGTGATGGTTCATTAACAAAAGAAGATGGAAAAGGGAAGAAATTGTGGAAGAAAGTGAAATATCAGTTGGTTGAATACCACTCGTTGCCTGCATATATGAAAGATAATGAATTTATATTAGGTCATTATAGAGCTGAATGGTCTCTGAAGCAGATATTTTTAAGCATCTTTACCCTTCACAATGAGACCCTTAATGTTTGGACGTAAGTACTTTTTACACCCTTTTCTTGACTTTCATTTGTTTTTGATATAAAAATGGTTTTCTCATGAACCATGTATGATTTTATGATATGGTATTGATGTGCATGTATTATGTAGTGATGTACTACCCATTTTAGCTTATTTAATCTTGGTGAATTTTGGAATATGTAAATGTTTTGATGTTCTGGGTTTGCTGGTTGTTTATGGGTACAAGTTTAATGCATGTTGTACTAAAGTTGTTGCATGGCTTTTCTTGTTCTACCTTACGTTCTTAAGTGTTAGGTTATGGAACTTCTGGGACAGTTGAGTGTTGACATACTTTACCTTATTTACCCCTTCATCTAATTAAAGCTCACTTCATAGTTTTTTCATGTTCCCTAAAGAAGACTTATTTTAAACTTGTAACAAGTTTACCAAAACTAGTCATTCAGTTAATCATATTCCATTACGTGAAAAATTTCTAGAATGATTGTCTTCAATGAAATACTCGTTGAAAGGGTCAAGTGTATCTTTAAGGATTGATATTTGGTATGATGAAAAGTGTGTGAAGCTTGTATTAAGATAGGTAGTCTCTTGCTGCACACACAATAATAGTTATTAGAAACAGAAATCCAAACACTCGAGGTTTATGTGGTTTAATGATCTTTACTAGATTGTTGGTAGTTCAGTAGTTCCTATATATTTCTATCCTTTCTTATGAATTTCACTAGTGCCTATAGTTAAGGAAAGTCTGGTTACTAATATACAAAGAAAACCAAAGAAAAAATTGATAAAGGATAGAAATCATAATGCTAAATTTTGCAGCTATTTTCCTGGAAAGTTGTACCTCTTTGAGTCTTTTCTATTGAATATTCGTTTGTGTTTGTAAAGATCGCTCCTTCTACTTTTTTTAAATCTTTATTCCTGTGTTTTTTATAAATTTCTCATCTTTAATTATGTCACGTTGTTGATTGTTGCAGACACTTGATTGGGTTCTTCCTCTTCCTAACACTAACAATTTATAGCGCGAACATGATCCCAAGTGTAGTTGATCTACCTACCCTAAAAAATTTGCCAGATGTATTGAGAAGAACAGATCTGCATAAACTTCGTGAAGATCTTTTGACTTGCATTCCTTCTATGCCTAACATGCCTGATTTGCACAAGATTCATTCAGAGATAAAGACTTCGTTTCATTCATCAGCAGATTTGTTGCCATCATTGTCAAATTGGCATATTGTGGAACTCCTTTGTAATTGTTTGCCCGAACGGTTCTCCCATAGCAACCATACGTATGTTTGTGTTCTGGTAACGTCTATATTTTGTTTCTTTCTGGCTAGTTATGGTATGACAATTATTTAAAATGACATTAAGAAAGTTAAGCTTTAATTGCAAAATTTGAGGAATGGGTGCCTGGGTGGTATATTATACTTTATGATAAACTTTGCGACACTGGCTTTAATTTTCTACTGATCATAGATCTTTAGGAAATGTTTTATGCTTGCAAGAAAATTCTATGTGTATTGTTTGGGTGAACTAAAAGATGTGTTGTTCCGTTCACGTAATATTAAGACTACATTTAGAATCTCATTTGGATTGCCTACCAGATCTGTAGAGGTGACAAAATATGTGGGTTGGGTATGGGTCAAAACTTGTTGGGTCAGATTGACGCACAAACATTTTAGTGCCTCCTTTTCCTTGAATCATATACAACAATTGATATATTACATAAATTTACATCATCAAGATTAATCCAAATTAACCCATATCTAGGCAAATGAGTTGGAAAATGCCACCTGTACCAAGTTACGAACACACCAATTCAAATTGTGAAAGAAATGGCTCTAATGGGTTTAGACTGTTAGAACAATGGTCTTCTGTCTTATCTATTTTCTGTACGACTGAATTGGACTTTAAACCTACATTAATTACTCTTAGTTTCTTTTGTACTTTCTACTCACGTTCTCTTCAATCTTTCCCAACTCTTTTTCAGCGAAGTATGAAGGAGGACGTTGCAAACCTAATAGCACCATTAATGACACGACCCATCACACGGTGGCCATTCTTCGCGTTCTTGGGTGGAGCCATGTTCTGCCTTTTAGCAAGCAGCGCGTGCCACTTGCTCTGCTGTCACTCCAAACGATTATCCTACATCATGCTCAGGCTCGATTACGCGGGTATTGCTGCCTTAATATCCACCTCGTTCTACCCACCCGTATACTACTCCTTCATGTGCCACCCATTCTTCTGTAATCTTTATCAAGGATTCATAACCCTTCTTGGAATCGCCACAGTCATGGTGTCACTCTTGCCAGTTTTTGATCGGCCCGAGTATCGCAACATCAGGACTGGGCTCTTTTTTGGGATGGGATTATCGGGTGCAGCCCCGATTCTCCACAAGCTTATCCTATTCTGGCATCAACCGGAAGCTGTACTTACAACGGGCTATGAGATCTTGATGGGTACATTTTATGGGATCGGTAGCTTGATTTATGCAACAAGGATACCAGAAAGATGGATGCCCGGAAAATTTGATATTGCGGGCCACAGTCACAATCTATTTCATGTGCTGGTCGTGGCTGGAGCTTACACTCATTATCGGGCCGGTTTGGTATATCTAGAATGGAGGGATATTGAAGGGTGTTGATAGGAATTTGATGCGAAGACTTGGAATAAATATGTATGCCGTAAGGTGGTACTTTTGTGTGTTTAATTGTGTAGTCTAGAAGGCCTGAAGCAGGAATAAAATGCAAGTTTGATGAATGTTGAGAAGAGTGATATTGCATAAATGCAATATCCTTATATCACTAGAAAGACTCTTGTTGACTGTTAATTACTTACTTGATATCATGTCTATGGTAATTAGTGATTTATAATTTGAATTGTTACTTTGTTAGTTAGACAGTTGAATCGCGGTCTTTGGTTAGCTAAATGTGTAATTTCCAAAATTAGGTTCTAAGAATGCTTATACATTATTTGAAACTAGCATTGTACCTACATGATGTGACATGGTGGTGGCTGTGAGATGCAATAGCGTTGATGATTATTGATGATAATGTAAAATAGTGATAGGACTAGAGAGCGTTCATGTGTGTTTTGTGTCGAGAGTTTGATTTTAAAGAGAAAAATATGGTGTTTGGTTATATACGGCAAGAGTTTTAAGAATTTGACCGACTTTTAAAATTCGACCAAATTTGATTTATATGATATTATTGGTACTTCTGTATGTGATTTATAAATACGATTTAGACTCATCACTTTTAGGTTATTTTGAATGGAAAACACTAAAGCTAGTAGCTCATGTAGATCCATGTTTATTACATCAAACATGTGACGATCAATTAAGCTAGTCGCGTTAGAAATGGCCTTCGCACATTTTTTCTATGTCTAGTTGGTAATATACAAGACAACATTTGGAATAAAGTTAGGTAACAACAAAAGATTTCATTAAAACAAAGAAAATCGTTAATTTGGGGGAATTAGACAGAGTGTGGAAGTTGAAAGAAAATACTAACCAAATCACATGGACCAAGTTTTAACACGAAAATAGATATTTGTAAAAAACTAAAAACCAAAAAAATGTTGCTTTCGTTGAGAGTCGAACTCAAGACCTCCCGCTTACTAAACGGGTGCTCTAACCAACTGAGCTACGAGAGCTTTTGGCAATGGAAGTTAAACTTTTGTAATAAAAAATGTCGGCCACATAACCACCTTACACTTCTAACATCTTAGATTAAAAAATCGATTACATACTTTTATATTAAAAAAGAAAAAACATATTATATATTACTATTGTTGTGTGTGTGTGTGTGCGCGCGCGTGTAAATGTAACACAATTATCCGTTGTTATCTGTTAAAATGTCTAAAAATCAAATAAGCCATCTACTTTGTCACCTCTAATAAATTCTATTGTCGCTCTAATTCGAATGTTGCTCTAATTCGAATGTTACAAATTGTGAACCTTTGGAACATATCCATAGTTAAACAAACGAGACAGGGTTCCAATTCGCTCATCAAGTTAGCCACTTGACTTAACAAAAATCATGTATCATCTATCTATATTACTTTAAACACTACAAACTTGTAACACTTAATAGAACGCGTCCTGAGTCGTCGCAAACATGAAAATTGCCAAAACAAAATGCCATCTCCATGCTTTAGAAGATCACCTCATTCATATTTATTTCAATTTGAACATCGCTTACTGGTATAAGAAAGCAAACAAATGAACTATATTATATGGTTATAACAAATCGATTTTAGATACTGTTAACACTAAAATTACACACCAAATGCAACCCACTATCAAAATTCGCAAGACTGCAGTATTACATTCGTTACCTTTGATTATCAGCCTAATTATCCCAATAGTTGCGAAGCTGTGACATATGCAAAAGAAGATCATCCCTACCCAATCCGGTGGCACTGCTAGTCATTATCCATGGAGGATGAACCTTGTAATTTTCTTTAATCAAATCTTGAAAACTCTTGATATTCTCATCTGGCCGTTTTCCTTTGCTGTTCTTCATTTTATCGCATTTTGTGAAAACAATGGTCATTGGAATCTGATAAATTAAGCAAAAAGATATAATCAATCAGATGGTAATATGACATAAAAAATGAGAGTTTGGAGCATGTAGTTTGTACAAGGGTGAATCATACATTATTTCGTCCAAGCCAATTAGCACAGTCGAGGTCAATCTTCTGAGGTGGGACGCTTGCATCAACGAGAAGTAGAACGCTTACCAAAGATTCTCTATTTAGAAAGTAACCTTTGGTGAAAACTGACCAATCCATCCGTGTAGCTTCCGGTGCGTTAGCAAAGCTGTACACCCAACAAATATAAACCTCAGCTAGAAGCATGAGGAAACCGAAGGAATATGCCATATTTATTTTATTCAAATACATTGTTATTAAGGAGGGTCCATGACAAACCGTTATTGGGTTTTCATCTAAAAACTGGAGTTTATGGTATTATGAGAAGAATATCAGTATCATTGTGTTTTCAGACCAGCCCCAAACTTTCTTCTGTGGTGCAAGTGCGCAACACCCTTACTGAAGATAATCATACGTGCACAATTCAATACAGAAAAGAAAATTAAAAGGGGGCACAAGTTAATGACAAGGCAGAATGAATGATGGGGTAATACATTTACGGAATGGAGTGAACATGACAAACACTTGCGAAAATTTCTGAACTTCAAATGTTACTTTTTAGCTGGGAAGAGATTCAGGGCCACAGTCAGCCAGTGTTAAGGTCCCCATGAGCCGCATGCTCAGGTGACATCAGACCTAAATCTCTTCGTTTGCGCCTTAAGGGTCCCAAAATTTGAATCTTCTATTAACATGTTTATCAATTATATTTTATATCGTTTCTAATGTAAATCGTGTGAAATCATGGATTTCCACATATTAAGTACGTAATTCAGTATTTTAAGCATAATTTTGGATTAAGTTTTATGGCTAAAGCTGAACCTCCCGAAATAAGGTCTAATCTGAAGGACCCATTATATGCCTAGAAAAGATTTTGTTAATATATTAATCTCCTCTCTAAAGCACTTATTTCTACCACGTAATTCCGCCTTGCAATTTGCATCACATGAGTTACATGGTTCCACAATTGGGCTATTACATCACCGCTCTTGCTAAAATTTGACTATATTTCGGGAATACTGCAGCACATTGATAGACAAAAGACATTTCCTTTGGTAAGACAGGTAAACTATGGTGTGATCACTTACAAACTATAACACAAAAAAAGAATTACTTGAAACATTTTCTCACAAACTAAGAGTAATCATGACTCATATTATTAAAGATACATAGCATAATACTGCCAGAACATTAATAAGAGAGCTAGAGGTTAAGAGCTTACCCATAACCAGGCAAATCAACAAGGTACCAAGCTTTATTCACCAAGAAATGATTAATGAGCTGAGTCTTCCCTGATAAAAAAATCACAACTTTTTACAGTCAGTAAAACCTAATTAACAATCGTTGGATATTAAAGACGAATTAAAGAGCAGAAACAACAAATCAGAGGAAGGGTTTTCTAATTGCAAATAAAAAACGAAGGTACAAAATTCTAATTCTAAGTTTCCCTATTTATAAGCAAAAAACAAACGACCCTATTATAGTTTCCTGGGAAAGGAGGGAAGCTCCAAATCTTGGGGAAGTAGGGAAGCAAATCTTAGCCCTTGATTTTTTCATAAATAAATGTATTTAACATTCATTTGTGATGAATGTTAAATTTTGAAATTATTTGTAATTTTTAAAATTCATTTATGATGAAATCAAGGGTTGAGATTTACTTCCCTTCTTCCCTAATTTTTTTGCTTCCCTCTTGATCCCCACCCATAATTTCCTAATCCTAAACAAAACCAAATAACTAATACTAGTATAATACGTCAAATATTGATGCCAAAAATAACCTAATACCATTAGGAGTTCTAATCATATTCCTAACAATTTCCACCTTGATTTGAACTCCTTAGGAATATCAAACACTCAAAACAATCAACCACTCAAACCACATCACATTCCGAGCCCAAGTAGCAATAGCGGCAACTAAACCTTTGTCCTTTAGTTTAGGACAATCAATCTTCCAATGACCCGTCTCCTTACAATAGTTACAAATATCTCGAGGATTAGGACCTCCAGGACCTGACGTTGCTCCACCTTTATCTTTACCTTTTTCCGTTCGATATCGACCCTATCACGACTTGTAACAGATAAAGTTCTTATACCAATTGTTGGAAATTAAAGACCAATTAAAAAGCAGAAACAACAAATCAGCTGAAATGTTTTCTAATTGCAAATAGAAAACAAAAGTACAAAATTCTAATTCTAAGTTTCCCTATATATAAGCAAAAAACAAACGACCCTATAATAGTTTCCTAATCCTAAACAAACTCAAATAATTAATACTAGTATCATACGTCAAATACTGATACCAAAAATAACCTAATACCGTTCGGAGTTCTAATCATATTCCTAATTACCAATAAAAATCAAAATTCAATGAAATGGAATTAAAGCAAGACCTGGTTTTTTAGAGGTGAGAGCAACTTCTTTCTTACGAACCAATGAATTAATTAAAGAAGACTTGCCAACATTGGATCGACCCAGCATAGCAAATTCGGGTCGGTCATCTTTGGGGCAATCTTTGGGTCGGATACTGCTTCCGATAAATTCTACTTGTTTGACTTTCGCATCACCAGCGTAAGGTCCTAAAACGATGTTGGAAAAAGGTAAGATCATGTCGTCAGTGACCTGTTCCGGGTCGGTTCCGGGTGGGAAAAACAGCACGGGTCGAACCAATTTGTCTGCATCCGAGATTATGATTTTAGGGGTTTTAGTGGCGGAAACATGGTGGGAAATTGAAGTTCTGAAAGAGAGTAGAGATGAAGAAGACGATGGTGTTGGTGGTGGTAGGAGTGAAGTGAAGTGACGAGTGAAGAGGCGAATTCTCGCCGGCATTAACATAGTCGATATGTTTTGTATGTATGTCTCTTCTCTGATTATTTTGAACAAAAACCCCTGAAATTTTGGATAAAGTTCCATCGAGTTTATATTTGATACTTTATTAGTTTATTGGGTGAAATAATGACATTTACAATTAGTCACTTATGTGAAAATGAAATTATTATACTAGATCTGTAAAAGTCCTTTTCATGTGAAAATCGTGCTAGTGTTTTGTAGTTGATACAATTATATAAAGTTTAATAGATTGTCATGTACTTTTGTAACTCATAAAATTATGAGTATTAAAATTTCATTAAACTAAATGTTGTCGAGTTTTTGATGACCATCATTGAATGTCACATAATCATTTGTAGTAGGAGATTATATCGATATGACATGATATGACACCATGTCATATCGTATACTATCTATTGAACTATAGTACAACCATTACAAATACTCTTTTGGAGCTTTGATTTCTTTTGCATTATTTTATCTTTAATATTTCATTTTATTACATTGATTTGTCTGCTAGAACAAATTAATTCGATATGCTTTATAAGTCACTCTTGAGCGTTGACAATGTCACAATAGTAAACTAGCATAGTAGCATACGTTCACTTACAATGAGGATGACCAAACACTTGCATATGCTCTAAAGAAGATACTCCATTTCAAATTCATTGTTTATGAATAATAAAATATACAGTTTGAAAAATAATAATTACAATTTATTTTTCTTTATAAGATGACAATTAACTTTTATTGTTTTCACATCTTTATATCATATATAAATATCAGAAGTAATCAAGTAAATTATAATAAACAAAAAAGAAATGTGAATCATAATTTTGAGTCTGGGGGAATAATATGTATGGGTGGTTTCAAGGTTTTGAAACTCGGGTCGGGCCGCGACCTAGAAGATGTACCGAGCGAACTAGAAGCGGGCTAACATGTCGGTCAAACTCGATCGGGTTTCCGGTCGGACCAGGTTGACCCAGTGACTCGGACAGGTGTTGACTTGGTTTTATATATTTTTTTTATTATTTTTCGCATTCATTTGCACTTGCTTTCTTGCTAACCCTAAAACTACCATCACCGATCACCATCCAAGGTCCTTCAACATCCAGTCGGCATCCACCACCACCGCCACACCCTCCTTTGTCTACCACCACCGCAGCCTCTTTGGTCCATATTCCGGTCATGTAAGTCCCTTAAATAGAATCGAACATGTTTCGAACCCTAAGCGGCCAAACTCCAAATCCAACCAAATCAATGAATCTCTGGGCAAAATCCTTGAATCTCCAGCCCGATCGCATCATCTCCGGCCCATATCATTAAGGAATTTTTTAGTTTCTATTTGTATCGTATTTAAAGTCGATTTATTTTTGTTTGTATTTGAACAAATCAAGAATTGAACAAAGTATGTGTTTTTGTTTCTATTTGTGTGTCGATGAGATTAGTAAGCCAAAATAAATGATGCATTAAAAAGTTTAGGTGAATATGAGTCGTCATAAGAAGAAGCTGAGAAGATAGATGTTGTAATATCAAGATTGGAATTTGGAAAGATTGGGAACTGTTGTTCATTAATGATCATGCTGGTTCGAAAAAGTAGCATGTTGGCTAAAAACTTACATGTTGGGCTTGGTCCTGGGCTTGGCTAGCCAATAATAAAAATCCGGTTTGACCGGTTAGACCGGACTTGGGAGGAAGACCAGGTCAAGCAAAAAACCGGGTTTCAAAACATTGGTGATTTTGCAATTCGCTTATCAATTGAAGCTTAAGCTTGATAACTTAGCTTTTGAGCTTAAAAAGCTCACTTCTATTTAAAAAACCTCAACCTCTCGGTTTTTAAGAAATGAACTTTTTAACTTTAATAAGCTATTAACCCAAAGGTGTATGTCAAACAAATATGAGTATCTTCACAACAACAAAAAACTGAAAAACTAAAGAACCCTTTAAAAATTTCAACAAAAACACCCCTATAGTTACCTACTCCATCTGATTCATATGAAGTGTCTACAATTAGTTTCCAAAATGTTTAAGAGATTATATTGTTTGGTAGTGAAGATGATCTTTTTATTCTTGGTTTTTTCACATATTCCCATGTATCAGTTTTGGAAAAGTATAGTGATGATAAATGGTAAAGTTAATATATTACTTTTGAAAGTAGACATCCATTTTAAAACAAACTAAAAAAGAAAAAATGAATACTTATTCTGCAATGAATATAATATTTTACTATAAACTCAGTTACAGAAACAAAAAATAAACTATGAATAGCTTAATCAACTCAAAATACGTACTATTAGAAATTTATCTTTACGTGCAAAACTCATTGCTTCACACAATATATCCACTAAAAAGAGGTGATGAAAAATATAAATTACGACTTTCATTGTTCAATTAGTCAAGATTATTAGACTATCATATCATGGTTCAATATAATGGTTATCGTTACTATTATACAGTAACAGCCCCATTAACTTCAAAATCTAGTTTCACCTGTGCCTAAACTTATATATACAGCCTGGAATCATATAAAAACCTCTCTTTTAACCATAAAGAAAATAATCTTTTTAGCTAACTAACTTTTGCGTTCACTTGTTAACGTATCTATGTCATGTCATGACGCAATTGAACACAATAGTTAGAAGATAGAATCTTCTTTAAAGGAAGAACCGCCGTTGACGAATTCTTTGCTCTTGTCTCTCAATCAAAGAAACTACTAGATAAACCTGATTATTATTTTTTCCAAGAAAAATGATATCTATGTCTAATTCATATCCATAAAAAGAGTTCTAAAGATAATTTTCTCACGTGTAATTCTGGATGTCTTGTTAGATTTAAGGTTAATAGATAAGAGGTGTAGTTCAAAAGGGAATAACTTAATAGCTACGAACTGAGAAAAGCTAATGAAAAATTAAATAACGCTATATAGAATTATTTACATTGAATTAAAAGTAATTTAATTTTTATTGATTGAATTTTTTCTCCCTTTTAATTTTATTCAATTAATTTTTCTCATCTACCAATCACATATTTATATTTAGATTTAGTCCTACAAATTTAAGTTTACATGTTATTTTGTCACTTAGCATGTTCACCTCTTCTCGTTAAGGGCAGTTTGGTCATTTTATCCGGTCCCCTTCACCTCTCTCCTTTCTCCCCCTCCCACCTTCTGCCAACCGTCGCCGGTCGCTAGCTGACGATTGCCGAAATTTGTGTAAGCCTTTTAATCTTTTAACTTTGCCTAGCTTTTTGCGACATCACTTAAATCCATTGGAATCTTCTTCTTTCAAGTCCCGATTGTTGCTATCTCCTCACAAGCAAAGTCTCAAACCATTACACTCACAAGCAGAGCTTTCTTCAATGACTCTATGTGTCAATGTGTGTACCCTGGCACTTTATGCATCATACAACCTGTACTTGTTCCTGAAATTGTTCAATTACAGACAGTATCATGTAAGTGACAATGTCCTCCGAAACCATCGGTGACCAAAGCATTGGTGATGTAGCTTATGGAGTTCGTTTTGAAGTTTTACTCAATTTGTTTTGTGAATGATTATTGTAGTTTGTAAATGTGGTGTTGCTTTGTCAAAATACAAAACATATACATCTATTTATACACTATTGGAATGTAATTTGAGCGAAAGTTATACAATTGGCTCGTTTATAAAAGACACAAACCGTTTCCAATCAATGGTATCGGTTTGCTAGAAATACGATAATTGATTAGCTGCAATTGTACAGTAAAACATAAACATTCCTTCCAAAAATGCAAGACCTATATGCATCTCTCTAAGATTTTATTTAAATAGAAATTATTTCTACTCTTTCCTATCATTTTAAATATTGACGTTACTATTATTGTTTGTTCTTAAAAAATTATCCACTTGCAAAAGTAAACTATAAAAATTATTAAATTCTATTATTTATCCTAATTTATAACTCTCAATAACTTATTACTTAAATATTTTCAGTTATATGTATCTTAAATATAATGATAAAATTGACATTTTATCAAACTATTATAAATTCGATATTATTTTGTTAGAGGACATGCCTTTTTTGAAATTTGAAATTTGATTATATATAAATATGTACTAATTAAACCGTATAAATTCCTTCTAAAAATAGTTCACAGTTGGTATACTATACAACTGTAAAGATATACATGAATAACGATTTTACATATTATTGACTTTTAGTAAAAAAATAGAATTCGATATAGTAAACATATAAATTATTTTTATGTGGGAATATGGTATTTATGTAGTTCCGATTTTTGAAGAGAAAATAAATTACGTATAGAGCTAATGTTTTATGAGAGACGATAAATTACCACAATTTTTTTTTTTGAAATTATAAGTTACAATCATTGTGATAGTTATAGGTGTTAAAATTGAGTCAATAATATAATATTTAGAAAAATTTATAAAAATTGGTATGGTATTCTTAGTAAATGTTATATATCAAATATGGATGGTATATAAAAAATGAAGGTTTACATATATAGAAGATATATAGTTAATGAATTTAAAGTTATAATTAAGGTATTATTAGTTTTGTTTTTGTTTCTTTTTTATTTCCTATATATTGGTTTCATATTTATTTCTCATACTTTGTGTAGAATACATATTATATGGAGCAACTTTTGTTTTCATATTTAGATTCTAAATTTGGAAAATTTAATTATTAATGTAATTAGTAAGTTATATTATGGAATAATTTTTGTTTCATATTTGGATTCTAAATTTGGAAAGATTATGGAGTAATTAGTAAGTTATAATGACAAAGTAGTGATCTCCTATCTTCTTTCTTTTAAGTACTAAGGTTAGGAGGTAAATAATTTATATGAGTTTTAAATTATTGTTAAGAAATAATTAGTCTATTAAAAAGACGAGGGTATGATATGATGAGCGCATGGTGTCGATTAAGTTTTACGTATTGCTATTAAGTTTTCTAGTGTTACTTCATTTAATGACCAATCTTCTTTATTTAACCACTAATCATCTTGTGGCATCTGAATTTCTAGGCCATAGAACGTCTTTTTGGTTAAAACCCCTTACCGGACAATCATTTATTACTTCACAAATTCTATTTTCTGTGAATATAATGTATTATACTGACCCCAGTGAGTTAAGTCGGTTGCAATTGATATTGACTCGCTAAATGGATTATTTTCACTTGTATTAGGCGGTTTGTATTATTATAGTGGGCCCTTAATCTCCATTGCAATCGTTATGTATATCCACACATTATTCAATTTCAAACAGAGCCCATCCAGTAATAACTCATACTTCTATCATCCAAAGTCCAACCATATGGTCCATATGTGCGGAAGTTTTACTATCAGTCCTTACACAATAGCTTGAAGATATATTTGGTCCTCAACTTCACCTTCAACTCTTCAAGTGAATCAACAAATTAACTTACGTCCTAACTTCGTTAAAAAAACCTGAAAAGTACCATATATTACCGATGAGTGTTCGCCTCTGCCGCTCCAACTGCAAGGGACTATTAACCGGCAGGCCCGGTTATCTGGGAGTGCAGTCAGCTCGATGGCACAAGGCCTTCACTTTTTGAAGGGTCCCAACTTAAAACTGCATATATCTATTTGAGAATGGAAAACAATATAAATTGTCTTATCTAGCTTATTTGGTTGGTTTATTTGCATTCAAGTTTACCGCCTAGAGTTCGATTCTTTTTCCTTGCACTATCTTTAACCATTTACACTATTAATAGGTCAAAATAATTTACTTGACCCAATATTTATATTTACTTTGTTCATAAAACAGTGAGCTAGACGACATGAAATTAAATGATCTTACAAAAATTTTATAGAGGCAGAGATAGTGTATCGAATTATCAAATCTAATAACTTGGATCAATTATATTAATTATAATGTAAGTTTGTTTTATAAGTTCAACAAAACAAAAAGGTTCATTTGTCTGACAATTCCTTTTAACCCTACAAACATTGTTCTACGAATTATTTTAACTACATAATCGGTTAATATAATTAAATTATTAACTTTGTTATACTTCTTTTGATTTTTATGTTTATAACAATTTTATAGTAGTGATGAACATAATTTATTATGTTATATATATACAAAATAATAATTTAAAGGGCCTCTTTTTGTTGTGGCACCGGATCACCCAATTTCTAACTCCGAGCCTGTTAACCGGTTATATGTATTTGATTAGGTCTTATTTGGTGTATCTTGTATTATCGGTAGTTATCCTTATTCTTATTTAGCGAATCTTACATCTTGTAACTTTTACCATACTTTCACAATATTGATTTAACACAATGATATTCATGAAAAATATAAAGAGACTTGTAAAAAAATCTATGTTGGAAGTAAAATATTTAATCTAAAATAGTAATTTGTTACACTTTTCTTTTTGACAAATTGTATATTGTGATTTCTTACAACGTTTGATTCACAAAGATCATTTACGTTCATATTTGTTTGAAAACAATTAATTTTTACTTTATTATTTTCTATTTGACGGAATGTATAATAGGATTGCTTATCATGTGGTAACTTTTGATTCACTAATTTCTTTTTTTTTGAAGAGAACATAATATGTAAAAGAAATTATAAAGGACACTGAATTATATGAAATTTGACGCTGTTATGCATCTGCTTCTTAGTAGAATGGTGGGAACATACCAATCGAATATAAACGATAAATAATACAATGTAAATATGAAAGAAAAAGGTAATAAATGTTAATAAATAACTTTTAACGACTAAAATTTAAACCACATAACAGTACGATGTATGGATAACTAAAGTCTAAAGAGACTATGGTCAAAGAGTTCCTAGAGGAAGGAAGTCAGTCGACATTGTGGACAACAATTTTTTAATTTTTTTTAATGTATAGAAATCCTCAACCTTTATAAAACTTTCAACGATACAAAAATCAGTTTAGAAGTGAATGTAGACAATATAGGGGGCAATATGTAATATTCCAAAACCACAAGGGGTTAAAGTCGAACTTAACCAAATAAACTTTTTATAGCAAGAACTTAACTAATATAACCACACGGATGTTTCTACTTTCTAATTTGGTAGTGGATTAGATCGATATGATTTAAACGTTGGTCTGCAGTAGACTCGACGACGCAAAGATTCTGCAACTCCCTGTCTTTTCGCTCTCAAGGTTCGTAAAATTTCCCAAATGCTTACACTTTTAGTTGTATCTATATGTTAGTTTTACCACTTCATCCGTATCTGCGATTGAAAACCCTAGGTCAACTACCAATTTCAATTGTGCAATTCCTAAATTAGTTAACGAAATTTTAATCGAATTATTGAAATTAAGTATTATATGGATTTAGATCTTGTGAATAAGAGCTTGAATTATACTCGAAAGAAAAAGAAATGGATCTTTCTCATTGCAGCTTTAGGGTTTTCAACTTATGGTGCAATTAGGGTTTACAATTTACCTTCTGTGGTCAAAAAGAGGGAAAGATTCGTCAAGGTTTTTGGTGCGTTAGCTTCGATTGCTGAATTATTAGGTGATTCTGCTGAGACAATCGGTGTTGTTTCAAAGGATTTGAAAGAATTTATACAGTCTGATTCTGATGAAATTCCAATTAGTTTGAGGCAGTTTTCGAAGATTACGAGATCTGATGAGGTTTCGGAGTCCATTGTTAGTGTTACGCGAGCTCTGACTGTTGGGATTTTGCGGGGGTATAATAAGGTTGGGGCGAGAAAAGGCGATCCAGGTAACAGTTTGGCGGATAGAGCTTTGGAGAAGCTGTTTTCGCCTGCTGGAACTGGTTTTGTTTCTGTTGTTGTTGGGAGTTTTGCTAAGAATATGGTTTTGGCATTTTATACGAGTGGAGAGGTTGGTGAAGGGTATGATATGAATGGTTCAACGAGTTCGGTTCAGAAGTGGGTGGACGTAATAGCTGAAGAGAAATGCAAGAGATTGATTGGAGATTGTATTGAGCAGTTTGTGAGCACATTAGTGACTGTTTATCTTGACAAAACTATGGATGTTAACCCTTATGATCAGATCTTGGCAGGGATGACAAACCCTAAACATGAAGGGAAAGTAACGGAGTTGTTAACTTCATTTTGCAATGGTGCTATAGAGACTCTTGTGAAAACATCCCACCAGGTTGTTACGAATCCCAATGGGAAAGAGCTGATGTTGAATGGAATGAAATCGAGAAAAAGCGAGAGCAATGGTATTGTGAGCAGGATTTCTTCTACATTGGCTGTTCCCAGTAACAGAAGGCTTGTTCTTGATGTAACTGGGAGGGTGACGTTTGCTACTGTAAGATCTTTTTTGGACTTTTTCTTGGACCAGTTATCCACGGGTATGAAAAGAAGGGTTGATGGGGTTCATGAAGACGCTATTGACAAAGGGCGTGAAGTTTACAGGTATGTGAGTACAAAATCTTATACTGTCATGACAATATGTCTTTCAGTGTGGTTGCACGTATTAAGCAGTCCATGGAGTTTTGCATCAGCATAAGTGTGCCGCAAATTCTTTACCCTGAATTCATATTATACAATACAACTGTGTGTATATATTTGTTAATTGAACAGAATGAACTCTTTAGAGTCTTCATTGTCTCTACTGTAGTTTTTCAATCTCGATATAGCTTTAAACAGAGCGAGTCTTGTTTGTTTATATCAGTTTACAAGGACATGAAATATCATCAATGAAGAATCAGAAAACTATATAGGAGTTCTATCTTAAACTGTTTGTATCAGTTTATTTTAGTGTATGCCATAGCTTCTACCTTGAAAGAAACACTTCTATTTTGTATCTAAGCGTGTGTGTAGCACATGCATATTTATACTTGTGTGCACAAACTGTATGCATTTAAGGAAGAAGTGGTCATATAATATGACAGACATGGATCAAATTGACAGTTTAAGTGATAGTAGGTGGTTTGAATAAATCTTCTGCTTTGCAAAAAGTAAAATAAAATATACTGATTAATTGCTAGTTGGTACTGAATGTTTATTGGGTCTTTGGACATTAAATACTAAAAGGTAAATTCAGTTGCATTGTCATTGAACCCTCTCTACACTATTGATTTTACCGTACCACAATACATGATTGTATGAATTCTAAGACCCTCTTTATGAATTATAAGGCCCTCTTTGTGCTCTCAAAGACCGGCCCCACCGCTTTGCCTTTGATGAAAGCCTTCATGACAGCCTTGTCGCCCATTGCGTGTCTTTGCAATTTTGAAGGCTGCCCTTAATCCGAGATGATTCATCAGAATGATGTGGTGCCAATGCAGAATGATGAATTTGTAAGTGAATTTGTAATTGACACTTTGGTTCTCTTAATGACTCGACCAAAGGTGTATGATGTGCTACGACTTGCTGTGGGGAAATTGAGTGCGCCATGGAAATCAATGAGATGGAGGATAGGAAGCCAAGATACAAAAGATCTAGCGCAGATGATCCTAATTCAACGTAACCAACCTTGTATGATAAATGGCTAAAATTATTGCACATCTAAACTACCCAAGCATGAAAGGGGAGCATGTGACACGTGGCTAGATTGAATCCTTCTTTAAACCTAGTGACACCCTTGGTGGGTGGTGGATTATGAAATGAGTTGATAAAGTAAATTACTAACAGAAAGGCTCAAGCATGGTGAAAAGGGAAATGTATTTAAGGTGAGTGAATTTCCAGAATCAAATCAATCAGGACTTGCAGTTTTACTGTATCGAGATTAAGTAAATAAGGAAGCGAATCTTGACTCTAAGCTAACCTGATTATTCTTAATTTTTTTTGATGCAAAGTGAAGACGTGAACTAAAAAACTAATTACGCCTATACATAGATGGGTCAATATGAACAGGTTGGTAGTGGGTTAAAACAGGTAAATTTTAATATGGGCTGAAACTGGTTGCGTCTGATGCCCATGAGATGTAATTGTAAACCAGATCACTAAAAGTAGTCATAAGTCTAATGTCACATATAGGTTTACTCAATTTAAAATCGGCTTTTGTTAATTTCTTTCTATCTCATGTTGAGTCACTACTCAAATACTTGGATATGGAACTCCTGAAACAGCATGTAATGTTTAATGTACACATCTGAATAGAAAATAGGATAAAAATTACGCTCTTTATCCCGGTGAACCTTTATTTTCTCACGCTTCATCTCTCTCAGCTCTTTTTATTTTTCACTCCTTAACTCCGTTGTTGCTATTTTATTCCAAGCTCATCCATTACTCGTTAAATCTAACGGATAGATCGTTATCTCATAAAAAATAACTACAATACTTTTTGTCTTCTTGCTTAAACACCTAACTTTTTCTTTAAAATTAAAAATATATATGTAAATCAAGATCAAATGAATATACCATACCTGCTAATTTCAACCATTCTTAAAATCAAGATCAAAGATCAAATTAATCATAACATTTCAACCATTCTTGAAATCAAGATCAAATGAATCCCAACATCAAGGAATTCCACCACTTGGGTTTCATTCAATGTCCATACGTCCAAACACACATAAACTAAAGACCAACAAATAATCTAGTAACCAAGAATATAATTTTCGTTCAATCCTTACACAAGTCTAATACTGAAAAATATATTAACATCATATTATACAGATTTGAAAACCCATATCAAAATCAAAAACCCTAAATAATATATTTTAGATCTACAAACCCAAATCCGAATCAAGCAACCTCTCTCGGTAATCGAAATCTGTGCAAAGAAGACCCCGATTCTCGTGATGATACTGTTAACTTCAACATCACCTTCTTTGTGAATGGAAACCGCAACTCTGACCGAATGCTTGTGCTGCTATTGTTAACTCTGAATAACCACCCATATATCGAACCCACCATTAACGATCAAAGAAGACCGGGTCTAAAGAGAATCATATGGATTTGTGATATCGGATTTGAGGTTACGAGTTCTTTACGGTAGCGGCGGACCTAGCTGTCGGATTTTCACTCGTTGGATAAACGAGCATCCCTTCCACATTTTCACATCTATCAAATAAATTAGGGTTTGGGGAGTCGCTAGAGTTGCAGGTCGTCGGCCGGCCAGACCGGTGGTGGTCCGACATAGGTCTTCGGAGTTGTAGATCGCAATCAATCATTGATGTTGGATTTCTAGATCCGGAGTTAGATGGTGGTGTTTGTGTTTAGGTGTATATGATTTATGTATGAGTTTCTATTTGTGTTCAGGTGTGACAGACTTATGTAAGAGTTTGTGTATGTGTTCAGGTTTGATAGATTTATGTTGATGATTTATGTGTTCATTTTAGGGTATGTTTGGTGAAGTAGCTGTAGGCTGTAGCTGTAGCTGTAGCTGTAGCTGTAGGTTGTAGCTGTAGGCTGTAGGCTGTAGCTGTAGCTTTAGAAATGGAGCTTTTCGCGAAAAGCTACTTCTAGTAGCTTTGAGAATTTGAGCTTTTCGTTGGATTCTAAAGCTAAAGCTTGTACATGACAAACAAGACTTTTATTTTCATAGGAGCTTTTCGTTTTAAAACTAAAAGGTAAAGCTCCGAAAAGCTCCATGCCAAACAGGCCCTTAATATAATATGAGAAAGAAGAAAGGTATTTTAGTCATTTTACTATGATTTAACGGAAGAGGGACGAACTTGAGACAAAATAGCAATCACATGGTCAAGGAGTGTAAACAAAAGTTAGGAGGGATGAGGCTTGAGAAAATGAAAGATCACAGGGAAAGGGAGTGTAATTTACCCTAGAAAATATTATGCGGAGTAGCGTCTAAACTTTAGCTGGCTAACTTGAATGTAGCTTAACAAAATGCCATGTATAATGAAGAGGGGAATAATTGATGCCTCATAGACCACATATTGCCTAAGGAAGGTATGATGTACAAATATACACATAATGTAATGATAAAGTAGTATGCGGTCAAAAAATTGTCAAAAGCCATTTAGAGCATCCACATTGAAGAAAAGCTTTTAAAAGCTTTTTTGTTTGCCACATCAATTTTTTATAAAAAAAACTTTTAACAAAACCTTTGTCTTTAATGATAAAAAGCTTTTCAAAGTTTTTCTTTTCAAAAATCATACACACACACTTTCAAAAAAGCTTTTCATGTACGATTCAAGATTTCTCAAGCTTTTGCACAAAAAAGCTTTTCCTCCAATGAAGAAAAACTTTTCTAAAGCTTTTTTGCATAAAAAACTTTAGAAAAAGCATTCATTGGAGATGCTCTTAGAAAGATTGAATTAGTGTGAAAGAATTGACATTCAAGGAGACTTTTATTATGTTAAAGACAAATACAATCCCGCTTAAATTCAACTTCCATTGTTTATGATATTTTTTGGTTACATCCAAAATGAAATTGTTGGGTACAGAAGAAACTGTTTTATGATTCATCTGTCTCATGATACATTGCAACTTTCTTAAGACAATTGAAGAGAATGCAAGTTGCCATGGGTTTGCTAAGTTATGGACGTTCAGACACTATAAGTAAGTACCTAGAATGCGTGTGTATTTATGAGTAATAACGATTCATCTGCAGGTTGCCTGGGTTTGCTAAATGCTGTGATAACAACCTTATCTTCCGGAACTAATTAACTGCACTCCTATCCACCCGTGCTGTTTCTTCCTCTTCACTTTTAACACAAACGTGGTATTAATTACACTATTAGTTTGTACACACATGAAATTAAGCAAGTTTTAACGTGTTACTGTGAATAAAGTTTGAACGAGCTTGTAATTTCACTGAAGTTGTTTTGATTGATATTTACGAGATTGAATTCTCAAATAGGGACACTTGTAATAAACATTTATGAGCTAATCAAGCTCTTGAATTGAGCTTAAAACCTTTTAAGTTGAGCTTAAATCATGCATCAAGAAGAACTTACAACTGGTGTTAATTTTATCTCGGGTGGACTTATTTGCAACCTTAATATTACTGAATTTAATCAAATCACTGTATTTGACGTTTTATGCATTTGCGTTTTTAGAAACTTACCCCTGCATGCTCTAGTTGAAGAAGCGAATTGCTATCGTATTATTCCCCTAGCTATTTTAACACGGATAAGGCTGGGACCAATAAAACACGTTGTATATATATATGTGTGTGCATGTTCATTTTTGAAAAGAAGCTTCGAGAGTTGCAAATATCTGATAAGTTCAACATATATACGCGTACATATCTAATTCAACTGCCAACCGTACCTTCAGTTGATTCTTAAATTCAACATTCTGTTCAACGTTTCTTTCTCTATCATCAATCACTCCCAAATGGTCCCATTGTTATTTGGTCTTATTAGACAAACGTAACATTTCGTAAGACGGTTTAGACTTTCCAAACCAACATGGTACATGGACAAAAATGCCTAAATCATCATGCATGTCCAGCTAGAATTGTTTAAGTAGTTGAATACTTAGTTAATACAGAGTAAATCTAGATAGCGAGATCTTAATTTCCAAAAATATATATTTCTAGATCACATAAGATATGATATTGTCTCGGATAAGAGATTATTATTGCAGATCGTCTGATATCTTCACAAAAGTCGTAAAAGCATGTACGTCAAACTCATTTTCAAAACTAGAACTATTTTCTATTAAATGATACACGTACGAGAACCCTTCATACCTTTATAAAGAAGTACATATATAGAACGTATATAGGTACAGAGTCTACATTAATACAATTTATAAAATGATGGCTAATTAATTACTCTTTCATGGATTCTTCTTTTGAGTGTAAATATAATCAAGGTGAGCAACAAGGGTCCTTCTCATTAAGCACTCTTCTTCACCAATTCCTTCACATCCTTCTTCAAGTTCAACACCCTACAAACATTAACACAAAACATAAGTTCGAAATATGTAATCAACGTACAAGAAGTTACATGATACACAGTTTATAATTACTAACATGGGTTCCAGGAGAGTTAGCTTACCTCTTTTGTCGTTTTTGTGGTGATGGTGGCAGTGGGTCGCGGACGGGCGGAGGAGACGGTGGATGAGAGGATGAGGAGGGATAATATGAAGAAGAGAGTGGTGGTTCTTGACATGGTTAATTTGATGATCACTATTTGGCGGTTGAGTGAAGTTTGTAGCTAGAAAGAATGTGTGAATTTATAGGACCAAGTATTGGTGTGAACTTCAAATGAAATGACAAACGTCCTTTCGGATACACATATATATACGAAGTATTTTTAATTTGAAGTAAAGTAAAAAAGCCATATCGAATGATATCAAACGATTCTATGCCACATAATCTTTCAAACGGGTATAACTTGACTTTTAATGTTGGTTTAAAGTAGCAAGCCCGAATCTAGAATTAAATCAGACTATCATCTATGCCACATAATTATTTCAATAATGGTATAATTTGACTTTTTAGTATTGGAATATTCTTAAACTATAAAACTAAAAAGGGTCAAATAATAGTATTTTAAAGTTGAACGGTTTTATAGTGTCATTTTAGAGGTTTGAACATCAAATGTTTGATTTTTATGTTTCACCGTAAAATAAATTTATCATATAAACCATCAAATGAATTTGAGTTGAAGTTATCATCTTCATTTTGGTGTAAATGATAGCTTATGAAAAATTAAGATAAATATTAGCAAGGGGGTAATCAAAATACCCTTCTTTGATCTTAAAAATTAAAGGAGAACTACATTTCTAATTAATATTCAGAGTCTGTTTGACACATAGTTTTTAGAAGCTTTTTGAAACTTAAAGCTTTTTATTTTGAAAATTAAGCTCCTTTAAAAAATAAAGTTTTGTTTGGATACACAAGCTTAAAGCTTTTAGTTTGAAGATTAAACTCCTAATTTAAAAGCTACTTCAACTAGCTTTTAGGAACTTTTTGATCATTTTACACTTTGATATTACAGCTACAGCTACTTTACCAAATACAATTTACAAATAAAACTTCAGCCATCAACTTGAACTTACTACTAATAATTACAGTTACCAGCTACAATTAACAATTAATTTTGTCAAATATAACTTCACTGTGGAGGATTAATGTAGCTTTTGGTTGAACGAAGATCATGGACCCCAGCCTAATATCAAGAGTTTTGACTTCCTCAAAAACAAATTAATTAGAGGCAAGCCCACCCTAAAAGTAGGGAATGACCGAATCTTATAAGTTGGTTTGCTATGTGATTCTTACATGAAGATTTTACTTTTCACGAAATAATTAAAGTTAAGTGACATTTTTACCTTTGTACCCGTTAACCCTTTATCTCGTTTAATAGAAATAGAAAATGAGGGTATAATTATCGATCCAATACTTTTTTCTTGAAGTAAAAGGTTATGCGTGAAATTCGCTTCCCATTTTAAAATATTAAAATGGGGGTTACAAATGTTTTGTTCAATTTTTAATTATCTTATTTACCATCAATTTCTAAATCGTCTTCATAAATTTTTTCTTGTAAGTTATCAAATAATCATTGTATATTTCAGCTCGTTAGCAGATTAGTGGATACATGTTAGATGATATCATATACATACATGGCTAAATTACTATATATGCATAATGTCAGATATAGTTTTGATACTTAAAAACACTCTGGAATATGCTTTGTATGTCAAAATAGATTCATTTTCAGTGTTTTATCTCAAATTAAATTTTGTAAACTCATACTATTTTCATAATCGAAATCGAAATATTATGTTTGAAAAGTAATATTTATACAACACGTAAAGTTATCTAACTTAAAATCAATCACTCCTATATTCAAATTCACCGACAATACCTCATTGCCTGAATGCTGAAAATTAAATATATAGTAAAAAAGGGAATTTGACACATGTGGTCCCAAATTATGCAGTACAAGTCAAAACATGCTCTTCGGATTCAAATAAGATTGTACAAGTCAACGCTAAACGTTATGATCGCTGTTGTGTCACTTCCATAATAATAGGATAAGGCATATCGAATACGACTCTAGTGTGAGTGTAGATGTTTGTAAAAGGTGTGTGAGAAGACGTTATGTCAATAAATTTGTAACTTCAATTCACAGTTTTACAAAATTGCTAAATAGAAGTTACAATTTGTAGTGAGTAGTCGTTCTGTATAGCTGTGATAAGTAGTATCATTTGAAAATAAATTCCTCATATCAAAGTTACAAATTTAGTAAATCAATGTATTGTTACATTTTTATTCTGGCATATGGTGTATGTGTTTGGCATTTTGTCAAACACTTTGGCGTGCAATGGTATTCTAACTACCCAATATGCAAATGGGTAACGAACCAAAAGTTTGATCAGTTTGAAGAGAATCGTTGAAAAGTGCTAATTGGATGGGTACGTAATTTTTAATAAATGCTTGAAGTCGACCTAATAGATCGTTTTGACAAATATGATCAGTTTATTCATGATCTCTTTTAGCCAAATCTGTTTTCTTAGACCAACTCGATATATGCAACTATCATTAATTAATAGCGGAGAATATTAATAAGTGTATTATATGTAAGCACATAGACCATTGATATTTATAGGCAACAATTATATTATACTAATGTTTAAAAAAAGAATTGTTGTATCTGAAAAGAAATAAGTCAAATAAATTGTACCCTTTAATGACAAGAATCTTATCTTAATTTGTATTAAAGTAATCTCAAAGATGCATGCACACAAAAATGATGGATTGACAATTTGAGACGCATGCAGCAAACCCCACGTGGAGGTAAAATTACATAATAATTTCTTCCCTTACATAAATATATGACCTATTGATGTTCTACATTTTTTCATACAGGTTTTTCCCTGTGATTATTGCATATAGACTTATATTATTGCATATAGACTTATATAGTATTGCTGATTACTCATATAGCTATAACAAGTAGCTATTACAAGAAGTTTTTCAAAACTTAAGTTTTCGAAGTCCCGATCAGGGTAGCATATGCTACCGATTAGTTAGCTAAGTTGAAGTAGCTATTACAAAAGTACGTTTTAGTCAGTGGTAGCATATGCTACCGATTAGTTAAGTTGAAGTAGCGTAAAATATTATGAAAATTTTTCGATTGTACCTGAGAGCTATTGTCTGTTCTTAAGTGGTGCAATTCACTATATAAACAAACTTACCTAAAAGCTCAATTAGTTGGACTAAATACATTTAAGTTGAAGGTCGCAAGTTAAATACTTGTGGACGGAGCACTAACCTTCTTGGTTTTTTGATTAAAAAACTTTAGGATGACAATTGTTATTAAGATTCTAACTTTAATTTTTCTTGGACAAACTACAAAGTGAATCGAATTTTGAATTTTTATGCGACTGGTGGCTAAAACTTCTGGGTGCACCACTGGACTCCTAGTTGTTATAAATTTTGTCATAAGAGAGGCTAAATTGGTTGACAAACAATGTATTATAAAGTATTGATTGTGAAGGTTTTATAAGGAACTTAATTGAGAGTTAGATAATGACTCTGTTATTTCGCTAAATTGTTAATGATTTTTGTAATATCAATGGATGTCTATTAATTGAAGAAGAGATAGTAACACTATAATAGAGAGAAACAAAAAAGTCTTGACAGTAAACTAGCATTTTACCTGTGCAACACTAAAAATTTGTGTAGGTTAATTTGTTTGTTCAATATATCGTATTTGAATGAAAAATGAGAAATGGTGGAACATCATGTTACAAATCAACATAATTAGGGTGACAATTCTCAAAGCGATTCGAAAACTCACATAAAAGTAGGTGGTTAAGGTTAGGAATTTTCACTCATCAACTTGCTAAGTCCAACCCGACAACGCGTTAAGTTTTCTTGTTAAGGTCGGGTCAATGTTCGGGTTAATGGGTGGACCCGTTAAATCGTACAAAATATTAAGTTTTATTTTATAAAGAAAAAATTAAACCCAAAACCAACTTGTTGTTTAATATAGTGATAAGTTGGTAAATTTGAAAGTGAAGAGTAAAAAAATTAACTTTTGACCTGCTAATCTGAATCTACTCAAATGGTTTTACCTAATTATAAAAATTGAAAGTTATAAAAATTAAATTACATTACAATAGATATTAAATGAGACAATTAAATAGATAATGGTTACAAAGAATAATAAATAGTTGATTTAAATGACTATTATTTTTATTCAATGAGGATAGAAGTATAATTTAATATATTGTATGTTAAATATTATTAAGATCGAAGGAGGGCCATTTAATAAATTGTGTTGTCTCTTTTTTAAAATTTAAGATTTTTGGTTCAAATGAAATAAATTTTTTCTTTAGTAACGGTTGAAATTTTGCTTAATGTATATGTGTATATTATATGTATAGTCATATAATGCTCATGAGACATTATTTTAAGATATAAATTATAAGTTTAGATCATGCCAAGATTCTCGACCAGCAAACTAGTGAAACATGTAAAAGATAGGAAGTTTAAATTTAAATGATGAGTAGACACAACAATTAGATTAAACGTAATTTATTTTTTATACGTCTTTTGATGTATGAGGAAAGGAAATAAAAACATCTCTTGAGTACATATAATAAGAAAAGAAACGTTAAGTGAATATCATTCAAGTTTGACACATGTAACGAGTTAAATAGCTCAGAGAGGATAATAGAAATTTCTTGCTTTATGTATCATTGTTTGTAGAAAATTAAGGCATATTCGTAAGTAATATTTCATGATAATAATCAAATAAATTAGTAGAGATTAGAAAAAGATAGAATTAATAAAGAGTGACAAATGTGATAAAAACCGAAATGGTTAAAGTTAGATAATTGTTGAAGAGTTACAGGATACATCTTATATTCGCATAGGTACCTTCAAATTGATTTCTGTAGTTGCATTAGGATGTTCGATTTGAATGCTAGTGAAGAGATTTACATGTAAGAACTTCAATAAATGTTTCATTAGTTTCGTTAGTAGGTCTGGTTTCATGTAATGACATAATGTCTTAATCATAAGATGAATGCTTGTCACGAATGGAGAATAAATCGGTGGAAAGTGGTTATGAATACATTAATATTTGCAGTTATGAGTAAATTTTCCAAAAGAATGCATACATAGTGTACTCTTGTAAGGTCGAATTCTTGCATCAAGAATAAAAATAAGTGCTTGCATGCATTACTTAAGTGTTGTTTGGTAAACTGTACGCTGTCTGGTAAAAACGCAAAGGTTTGGTTTTGAATTTTCGGTTCTTTAAAAACGAAAGTATTTTGAAAAAGAAAGAACCATTCAATCTATATCTGCTTACTTTTATCATCTTTTGACTTTGAAGGTGCATGAGCATGATACATGTCCACAAATCTTAAAAGCTATTCGTAGGACCAATCTTTTATGAAAAATGGTTGAGCTTCACTTCAATTATAGCACGTACAGACGCATATATAGTCAATTTCGATCAAATTGATAGGTTGTAGACGGCATGGGCTCCCTCAATCAAAATCAAAGTGAATTATTAATCATAATTTAATTATCAATAATCATAAAAGCGTTTTACAAAACATGGTCACGTGACAAATGGTGCAAACCCACGCCACATCTCCCACGTAAAAAATATGTTTTTGCTTTTTGTTGTTAAACCATACATCTTTTATGTGATCATAGTTGAAACACATCTTATATTTCATTAAATCATTTGCCTTGCCTTCAAGGGAATTGTATCAAATTGTTAATTGTGTTCATGTTTGAGCGGTCCCCTTTGTTACTTCCCGATCCAATAAATTGATCGATCATAATGTATGTGTTGTTTTTTCTTTTTCAAGACGATTATGTTCAGATTGCATGCCTTAAATATTTATTGAGCTTATCCTACAAAAAACATAATGTGTTGGGAAATAGACATATACCTCGGTAAACAATGATAATCAAGATTTAAATTTGATCAAATACTAAGTGAGAAGTTGCACAAGTGAAAATAAATTTATGGTAAGTGTAGAACTTCTTATCTTAACTACACATCTATATCTATATCTATTTATATATTAAAAGAGAATGCGATAGAGGAATATGAATCATTCATTGTTTTTTATTCTTTTAGATCCAACGATCTTAATTTCTTTCATATAATTACACTTTTGACCCCTTAAACATTTGATATATTTATTTAAATTAAAAATATAGACAAAATATTTTATTCATCTATTAAAATTAAAGATTCTATAAACTATATAAAAAAATCGGCTACAATACTTTATTCATTTTATTAAAATTAAATTTGTCCCGTGTTATAGCGGGCCAATAAACTATATAAAAAAATCAAACAAATAAAATTAAATTCGACCCACAATATATAAAAAAGATGGTCACAATATTTTATTAATTTATAAAAATTAAATTCGTCTCACATTATTGCGGTTCTATAAACTAGCAACAATCAACATTGACTATATAAAAAGATCGACAAAATATTTTATTGATATATTAAATTTAAATTCGTTGCGCCTTATCACCGGTCTATAAACTATATAAAAAATCGGCTACAAATCGATCACAATATTTTTATTTATATAAAATAAATAAATTAATTCTGCGTGATGAACTAGTTATTATCTTATAACTAAGTCAAAATGTATGTATAAATATTATTGTTGCAACTAGCTCTAATTATTCTCAAGTCGAACATGCATAAGATGGATATTGATGCGTGGAAATGCTGGCCCAAGTTATGAGCCCAATCTTTCCTTATGGAGATGCCCAAGTCCAATTGTATGGTCCATGTAAATGAAAGCCTGAACTCATCCTTACAAAATGAGAAGGTCTAATATTGTTATTGACCTTGTTAATTGTTATAGACAAATTTTAAGATGAGCAACGATATATGGACTTGATATATTAATTTAAAAAATGATTTAAATAAGTTACCATTTGACAGGTGTCATGAATCATTTGACACTCCTTATCAGTTATCGTTTATCATTTTGATTGGATTTGACAAATGTATTGATCTTCTTGTCACATCTATTATTAGATCATTTAATTCCATTTGCTACTATGTGTTATTGGATCGTATAAATATATCTCAGTAAAATTGTTTTTAATTCTCAATAAAAATAATATTTTAAATAACATTCGTCTTTTCTTGTATTCTTAAAATAAAAATTATTATAATTTGTACTTATTTCTAGTATCTTACGAGAAGTTTATATATATATATATATATAATATTTTCTGCTTTTAAAATATATATAAATATATATATTTCATTTAGACATTTTGTCATTGTCATTTTAAGAAAGAGTAGAAAGTTATCGAATTTAATTTCGTCTACATGGGATGTGGAAAATGAAATGGATGATTAATGTTTAGTTTCAGTATGTTCATCATATTATTGTATGTTAGCTATATGCACGAAACATCAAATGGGAAACTTAACTGTTGAATTTCTTCAACATAGTTCTAGTAACAAAAATCTAATTTTAAAAGAGCAACTAATTTGAACCTGTTTTTCATTTTTTTCAAATTTATTTTGGCCGGCTACCAATATAAGAATTCAATTTTATTTATTTTTCTTTTTTTTTTTATTCACATTATTATTATTTTTATTTATAAAAGATTATCTGTTTGGAAAAAATAATTATTAAAAATTATTAAATTCTTCGATATATCTTTATTGGTTACTCGCATTTATTTATTTGATAAAAATATTTAGTCATAGTTGACTAGAATATTGGAGCAAATTGGACATTCTAAATCCAACAGAATTTGTTGAGGACAATAAAAAGAAAATGAATAGTATGATATAATAAGGAGATAATATTCGTGCAGTTAACTGCACAAAAAAAAAAAAAAATTGTCGCTAAAAAGAAAACAATTTATGAATTATACGTTTTTAGTGCCTCTCAATATATAATCTTTATATAAACAGACGTTATTTTAACACTAACGCCACGTGAAGTTAGGTAATATTAATTAACTCCACCTAACATTTACCCTGATAATAAACTTGAATATTCTAAAAAGTCATAAAAAAAACATATAAATATTGATTCAATTCAAAGTTTGGGAAGTTGGTTAGGATTGTTTTTATATTTATTAAGAAATCAGTCCACAAAGCATCTTTCCCATGCCAACTGTTTCAACTCTAAACATTTCTAACAACAGATTATCGATAACATTATCATTCGCTATTCCAACCGAAGAGCATAAATATATTTGGAAAGTCCGATAACACGACAAGATCATAAATCACTAGACCTTATGCATGTAATATTGTTGTAGTATATATATATACATACGTCTCAATACAATATCAAAACAACAACTAATGACTAGTCTATTGTCCGTTTTGGACGGCTGATGATTAGTTTAATTAGTCATTGAATTCATACGCACTACCCTTTAATTCATCAAGTTAATGAAATTATTAACTGTTCCTAACAAAAACTTAATTCAACAAGTTGATGCACCGATAGATCATGTCGCTTGCCATAGCCATCCGCTACAAAGACAAGTTGATCACATATCCTGAAAAAATTAAGATGAAACAACTTTAGTTTCAAAATTAGAAGATTCATGGATGGTGGTTACATTTGAGGTTTACCAATGAGTAGAGTTGCAAATACTTTGGCCTTTTGTACATACCAATAGATACTGGCGATAGATATTGATTTCCCCCAATAGCACATGCTCCAAAAAGTCATTGCTCCCAAGTGTTCTACATATGTAAATCATCTCAGTAATTCATGTAAATTGTTGTACTGGAATCATTCTTTATGATAGTAACCGTATAATCGATTTTTATTTTTAATCTCAACATAGGTATCATTTTGTAAATAAAATAATACCAAAGTTAGTAGAGCTTTATTCCTTTCAATATGAGATTATTTTTTTAAAATCGTTATATGATACACAACTATTATATGTGATATTTATAGTGTGCATCACAAAGATTAGTTGTTTATCACATATATTTTGTAAAAAAGACATATCTCGTATTAAAGAATATAAAAAGGTAATAATTTTGATATAATTTTATTAGTTTCTATTTGAACCCTCCATAATAACTTGTACTAAAAACCTTTAACAATTAAAACGGTTGAATAAAACCACAATCAAATCATCATCAGTCAAAGTCATAATATGTATAAGACCACTCCCCATAGTGCAGTTAAGAATTGGAGAATTGATTGTCACATTAGCGTTACATCAACACAAGAACTGAATAACTGACCCATAACTGTACCCTACCTATAATGAGTGAAGAACTAAACTTTTTTCAGCGCCATGTCACATTGTTAACTTTAATATAAATACATTTATATTCTTAAAAGCACAATAATAATAATAATAATAAAGTATGTTACACTAATAATAAAAATTACATTAGGTAAAAAAAATCATTTGACTGTATATCGATTGAGAATTGTTGTGGTGTTGTTTATGCATTTTTAAATGAATGTTTTTGATATAGTTTATAAGTAAAATAAGTAAAGATTGTGAGATTTGTGTGTGAGAAAAAAAGTGATAATTGTTAATATAATTTGTGTATAAAATAAGTAGAGATAGTAATAACTATGTGTTTAAAATAGTAGTAATCGTATGTATATATATTGAAAGCACAAGAATAGTGCCGGAGAACTTGACCGTGCCTATGACTTTCTCGTGAGAACGCCCATTCTTCTATTGAGAATGTGAGAATGCTAGCACCATAAGGAGTGCTCCAAAAATAAAGTTGAAAAACGAAGAAGATAGAAAATAAAACCTTGAGCCAAAGTTTATATGGTAAAAGTTCATTTAAAAGTTGCTACCTAATTTGATTCCTCTGCTTCAAACACGATAATCTGTAATCATAAGTCCATGGGCATGTAGTCGATGTACATTATATAAGTTATTTATATATTATAGAAATAGTACTATCAATGGCAATATATAGCAATTTTTTTGGTTACCGTTGTCTTCAGTTGAGAAGATGAACAAGATTTTCACCTTCATACGAACTAAATGAATACATGAGAATTAAAGACATAGTTAATTAAACAATTAGATCAATCCAGAAATAAAAGTAGACATTTAAATTGAGAAGAACTTTTATGTATTTTTACTGTGGCTATGATGGAATGTGCTCAGCATAGACTTTGTGAGGTAATACTATCGAATTGCTGTAACTCGAAATTTCTCAACATATTTTAAAATTACAAAAAAAAAAAAAAAAAAAAAAAAAAAACATCAAACAACATTACGGTACTACAATATGGGGAAAGAGATTGGTCGGCAGGATGTGATGTGTTCGATTGTGAAGCAGTTTACATGCGTGGGACAACGTTCAAAAAGAAAAGAAAGAGGGGAAGTGATGAGAGAAAGAGAGAAGATTATGGTTTGAATTATATGGGGAATTAAGTGATGGAGGAATATTAAGGGGGATGGAAATCAAATTTTTGGGCTTCGGGAGGTTGCGGGAATTAAAAGAAAAAACATATGAAGACTAGTTTCTAATTGAGTGGGAATTGACACCAATTTTCGGGATTTTGGAGACCGGGTTTTAAGATGATATCGAAACCAGTTAAGAGTTAAAACACATCTATACCGGCTTTCTAGCTAACAATGAGTTGGACGCGCACAGCTCTTGTAGACCCGGTTTTCGTGTAACCGGTCTTAAAGATGTGGTATTGATATCCCATTTTTCAGTAGTGTGCCAACTTTATATTCTGTCACCTTTATTATCATCTCTTCACGTGCTATGCTTCTCCTACCACATTAAGCTAGACTCAATTTGCAGTTATGTAAACATAGATCAGCGGATTTTTATATTCGTATAATAGAAATATAACCGCCTCTTAAAATAATCTGAGTTATTAGTATATATATATATAGGAATCTTTAGGAATATGTTTAATTGTAATTGCCAATTAGAGAAAGCTATATTTGTCGGCCTCCTGCTGCCTATTTGTTATAAATGTGATTAATAATATTAACTCAATTTTTAACTTAGTTAGTCCTTTCCTTAAATAATCCCTTGGTAATTAAGCTACAAATTTGTATATTTACATACAAAGCGTGTAGACAATTAAAGAATGAACGCACTTTGGTGCGTACAAATCACTAATTTCTTGTAGTGAAATCACACCTGTTGAAGTTACGGACCTAACATTTAACACTATTTAGCTGTAGCTACTAGCATATGCTCTTAAAGCATGTTTTAAACCATCCGTTAATTAATATATACTTATATACTACAATATATAAAGCTATCAAATTAACAAAAGGGATTTTGATAATAGAGTCGTCATTAGAGGTTTAAAATCTGTATGTATTATCATTGACTTTTATAATAATCCTTTGAGTACGATAATGAATTCATATATTAAACTTTAATTAATATATTTAATTAATAAATATATAAGTTGATCGGTAACGATGAAACAAATATAGATCGTTTATTACTTTATCATCAATTATATAGACTAACCACATGTTTATAAATATACTTCATACGCATTTAACATTACTGTAAACATGAAAATGTTATAAAATATATGTCAAGGACTATATCTCCGAACGATGACGATATCCAATTTTGACCCCCATTGACTCGGTCCTCCGCAAAACGTGTGACCACGTCAGCAACCCTCGATTCTACTGGCTTCCTGTACTACCAACCAACTAAATATCCACGTGTACAACAGTGTTCCCACCTGCTTTGTTTCTTCGTGACTAAGCATGAAACAACAATCCTTTTAGGACCCACTATCTTTACCAAAAACCACGTGGGACCTACCATTAAGTGCCACCTGACTCAAAAGGCAATAACCTTAAAATTATTAATTTTATTTCTGACAACAATTCTTATTGTGGTGGACCCCAACTCCCCTCATTTTTACCTTTAAATACCACCACCCAACCCATCGTTCCTTCCCTTTCCTCCTTCCACCTTCCTTACTATATTAAACGTTTTTCCGGCGAAATGTTGTCTGAATTTTTCACCGCCGGCGACCATCTCCTTTCCGACGTTCCCGGTTTTTTTGATACCGACCCCTTTGATAATCTTTTCTCACCAAATGATCAAGAACCGGTTTTTTCCTTCTCTGGTTCAGACAACTCCACCCCAAAAGCCAACAGCTCCGATGAAGTTACCGTAATCGATGACCGTAAGCAAAGACGTAAGATATCAAACCGTGAATCGGCACGAAGGTCTCGTATGAGAAAACAAAAGCACGTGGAGAACCTAAGGAACCAGTTGAACCGGTTTAAAACCGGGAACAGGGACCTTACAAACCGGTTACGGGTTTTAAACGTCCACGGAAAAATCTTAAGAGAAGAAAACCGGAGACTTTATTCGGAATCGGTGATTCTACAACAAAAACTTTGGAACATACGTCAAGTATTGCTTTTCCGGCAGCTCAACCAACAGTTGTTATTGCTATCTGCATGGCCATGCAATAATAATGTTACGTACATCAATGAACAACAAAATCCACCATCATTAATCGCATAAAAACTTATAAAGTTTATATATTAAAAAGAATCACTACATAAAGACCTGAATACGTGCATGAAATGAAGGGATGGAAAACTCACTTATTGGCAGTCTCTAAATATATATAATTGCAAATGTAAATTGGAATCATGTAGGTTGTTGAGGAAGGAAATTTGGCATTTTTTTTTCTTTTTTAATTTTGGTGATTTCGTGCAAATGGTGGCTTTGGGTGAGTCGTATGTCAAAACGAGAGTAATCATTTTCTAAAGATTCACTCTTTAAGTGTTTTGCTCATTCGATATAATTATTATTATTAATCAATGAATAATTCAGTTCGCCCCTCGTGTTACTTTTTTATATTATTGCTTCATGTTTCATTCATTTAGTCGTTCTGTTTTACTTTACTAAACATATATATCCATACATATGTTGTGTCCAACGAGACATGAAACGACAATACCACACCAAACGTCTTGACTAGCTATATGATACTACGTAATATAATAATCAAAATTGAGCGTTCCAGTTATTATAATTATAGTATATGGTTATTGATATAAGGTGCACTCCTCGATTATTTATTCAAACTAGGATATTTTCTATTTATTTTTGAAAAAAATATGATGATTTAATGAAATTTAAATATTCATAAAAGTATTAAGTGTGAAAGAAAAGAGTAAATAATTAATGAACATACTATTCATCGTTTCGCTTAGGCCCTGGTAGGCCATATATATCGATCCCTATATATATATCTTTAAAAAATGTATCGAACATTTTTCAGTAGTCGATCTTTCACTCTTTCTTTTCTTTCTGACGATACCGCTTCACCATCGGACAGCTTATCTTGCGGTCTTGCCGAACACTATTCTCGTGCCACACCGACACCAATGTTCCCTCTTTCTCTTTGCATTCAGGTAGTATGTGTTGGAAATGTTGTTTGATTCAGGCCATCGTCTCCGTTCAACTAACTGGTAATAAGATTTAAATATCTAGAAGTTCATATTTTGGGTAGTTAGTGGAATGTGTTTATGGTGTGTAGTTTATGAATAAGATAAATATCTGCTCTAATTATTCCTAACAATCGACTATAATTCAACTGCATTTAATTGAATTACCTGTAAAATAATAAATGCATCTTAAGTGTTTGATGAAATGTTTGAAGGTTTCTATCTGATTTACAGGTCCATAATGTGTTGAGCACTGTCTGTACTGATCATGTTCTTTTTGTGGTATAGAATATTATTTATTGTTCTACTGAATGCAAGCACACTTACTTCTAATTTATAAAAACAACATCCAACATATGAAGCTTATAATGACGTCTCTAGTTTATGATTACTTAAGAGTTATGATTGAAAACCATGTTCAACCGATTGTTGATGCCTTTTATTTGTATAGGTGTATTTGTTAGTAATTTAAAACTAGTTTGTGGTATCTACCTAGGTTCCACGTGTTTGGTATTGGCCGACAGTCAATTGAGTTCAAAATCCGGATCAGCGTCAAGTCAAGAGGAAAAACTTCTTTACGCTATTGGTAACAATCTTCAAGTTAACTTTGACTGAATTTGATATGTTTACCTAATTACTTCTTTCAAAGGGGAATGAAGACCTTCTTTAGAAGTTGTCGCTCGATCGAAAGGATATAATACATACAGAACCTTAACTTTGCGGACTTTCCGAGGTGTAACCTTCGCCACAACATTCGTTAACTTTGACTGAATTTGATATGTTTACCTACATCATTTGAACATATATTTCTCGATAGTCGTTAACAGATTCTTACAAATGCAGACAAAATTTATGCTCCTAAGACTCACAGTTAACAGAGACACTAATCTTTTGAAACCATTCAAAGATGTAACTGAAAAGGTCATCAAATTCTCTAACAAAGAAAACTCCTCTTGTGCAAGACAAGCAAGTACATCTGTTATTTTCTCAGATGCAATTGGTCAATGGGTATTTTGCAAAAGGCCAAACTAATTGCAACCATGGTAGTCTGCTAATTGGTAAACCCTTGAGCTGTATATTTTGTTCAAGAATCTTCAATTTTTTGAAACTTACTCACATTTTAACTTAATTTTTTCAGGTTAGGTGCCCAACATGTCTTTGTATGAAAATGGCTATGGCAAGTTGCATTCCGGCAGACCCTTTTTCAGGTCGTGCGCTTATTGTTAGGTCTATGAGTTTTGAGTGCAAGATGAGATTGTGTTAGAAATGTATAATGATTTTGTTGACTTATTAAATAAAATGGGAGTGTAAGCTTTGTTAGAAATGCTACTGGTAGTTTTATTCCTTTGTTATCAATAATTATGTATCATCAATCTTAGTATTGTGTTTTATATGTATGCACAGAGTCTTTGTATTCCTCTTAGTAATATGGCTGGGTTTTAAATATGTACTTTAGCATTACTGGAAAAATTGAAAAAAAAAAAAAAGAGAGGACCACATCAAGACTGGTTATATGGCTAAATAAAATATCTATTAGACGGTTGTAATCCTGGAATTCCCGGCAATATATAGCCTCATAGAGACCGGTTTTTGAACCGGTCTTCATGTGATTAGTCAACCAGACCCCCCATCATAGAGACAGGATCCAAAACCGGTCTTTACGAGCTTTTCAACCGGTCTATATAGTGCTATGTGTAGTAGTGGCCATTGAGCGATAGAGAAATTAGGTCTTTTGGATAATTTGAAAAGGATGAAACTCTGTTGTTAAGTGTAAATCACATTTTAAAGAGGTGTAGTTAGGTGAATGTTTCACTTAACCATAATATAATGAAACGTACTTAAACTTCTTTTGTATTTTTGCTAAATGAATACATGATATGATATGACTTATATATACCGAGGATTTGATTAACATCCATGTATACAATATAATTTAATGAAATTATTTTGTCGCTACTCAAACTTTGCAATGTTTAGTATTGCATGTATTTTACTTTTGTCCTACTTATAAAGGGTAATTAAGTTCTTAAAAATAAATGTATATATTTAAAAATGATCGATAAATCTATGGGTATGTGATGTATCGCTTTCAAAAAAAAAAAATACGTAGAGACCAATTGTAATAGCATATGGTTTGGTGCAGTTTTTTTTATTCTTTCTTTACTGTTTTGTGCAACAGTTTTTGCTATATAGTAACTATACTTTGCCTTTCACAATTAGAATTTCTGGATCTACTACCGTCTATGGCCAGCTTTCTAAATGAATTCGATCTGTAAAAGGATGTCAAATGTCAATGTGTCATGGGTGCTGAAAATACAAAATGACACATAAAAATGTTTGATAAGTTCTCGCGCGATTGATTATTTATTTGGTAAAAATGCACACTATCATTCAGCAAGGTTATTGAAAAGGGTATTTAATCTTAATGATAATCAATAGGACTGGATTGTGTCACTTTGATTGATTAAATGTTATTTTGTGTTTAATAAAAAAGTAAATTAATATGAAGAAAAAAGAAAATAATAGTGATAAATTACATGCAAGACGTAAGCCAATGAGTAGGTAACAAAGGTGCACATCTACCACCAATAAACATTTTACCTTTCAACCTATCATAATCTCAAATCGTCACCAATAAAACGATTAAGTGGGAAACAAAGTTAAATTTTATGTGACAGTGGCCATTCCCCACATAATGCTTTTTTAACTTTTTATTTACAAAAGAAATAATATCGTCATCACTTACGATTAATTTTTGTCGGGATATTTTTCTCTCAAAAAATGTAACAAGTTATGCTTCTATGATGATCGATCATGCTAAGTTAATTGTATTTGTCATAGACTATTAATTAATATGCATGCAAACTTATATTCTTTCGATCAACTAGACTGCATAAGCAGTGATTTAATTATCAGGGTTTTTTCTTGTAATTGCAATTAAATTCATTATCCTTATGACTAACATATAATCGTAATTAAGTGTGAGGTATTTATTAAGTTGCCTTCGAAAGGTTGAAATGAAATTTCAAGTCAGTCAAAAAGAACTTTTTAAAACTTGTAGTATTATACAAAAAGATGCACCAATCGGTACACGTAGCGTGCACTCGACAAAAACTTATATAGAAAACGGGACAAGTGATAAGTAAATGGGATCTTACTATATATGTGTGGAATTTTGAATTTTGAGCATCGTATAACGTTCTTTCAGTTCCTTAGGTTGTAAGTAACTAATTAATTAAACAAAGCTTTGACTAACTATAGCATTTGAGTTTTTGTAATTAAACTATGTCTATCTTAAGTATGACAAATGAACTTCGATCTAATTCGTATGGGTAACAGAAATTCTGACATAAGTACTACTTTTGAAATGTGATTTCCCTCTAATTCATATATATTGAAAAGAACTTGATCTCAAGAAACCCGGCCACAAAAACGGAAAATCAGAAGTTAAGGTGAATGGTTTAGATGACCAATGAAAAAGTATTTCTTTTGTGTGCAGCTTTCATCATTAACTCCCTTACGGAATTGAAATTCATATATTTTAAATTCTTTGAACGGAAAGAATTTGATTACTTTAAGTTTAATTCATTCTTAAATCAAAGCTTTATAGAATAGAGTTGGGATTCTTTCATTGAATTTTATAAAATTATATGAAGCAAAATCAACCTTAAATTTTTTTAGTGACGTTGAAATGTATCCAATAATTAATCATTATCCTTTTAATTTGCTTATGGATATTTGTTTGTCACTAACAATCGACGTAGATATATATAATCTCACTAGATTTTGAGCCGTGAGATGCACAACTGTTTAAAAAATACAGATATAAGTTTTGTAAGAAGCCCAATAAATTGGTGTTCTCAATTTAGACAGTGCAATTGTCATTGAAAATGAAAGCAATTAATAACATCAATCAAACTATATAAGAAACAACCAATTTCTAAGTTTTAAACAAACTAATAATTAAATAGTATAAGCCGAATTATGAGACCTACAATTGTTGTAGAACTTCTCTCTAAACGACGTTGACTGTGGAGTTTTTGAGTTGCTTATCTTTGTTGCAAATCAATACATTTAATCCACTTTTCTTTTAACTCTCGAAAGTGCAACAGTATTTGGTCATGATTGAAAATCAAACGTTGAAGAAATAAACCGACATGAGACAATGATTGTTATCGGCTCTTATTAATATTCATTGCCAACCATACTGTCAATGGATATTGCCTTATTTGAAACCTAAATGTTATTCATTTATCATAAGGCACAATTAACATTCATGGGACAAGTTTCTTGTTCGAACATTAGTACCCTTCATGATTTTTTCCTTAATCATTTTATTGCCAAGGTTCATTATTGTAACCTTATACCGTTGCATAAACCCGCAGACTGATCAACATTTCATAGTAGCATAACGGGGACACCAACTTTCAGTATTAGTTTGTTCTTAAGTAGTTCCCTATTGTCAATGATGTTGAGAAAATCAGATGTGTACAAATCACTGTTGAAATATGCATGTAAGTTACACTAACTAATAATGAAAAAATCCTTACTGGTGCCACAAACGAAAAACTTTAACTTTGATTGAAAACTTTACATTGTCGGGTGTTATACCAACGATAAGAACAAATTTTGTATCCATTATCTATAAGCAAAAGAATATGAAATATTGACAACATTGATCAAAAATAACATAAACATTGTATAAGAGTTAAAAGACTACACAAATAAAGAAAAGAATGATCATACAAAGCGTAGCAAATTAAAGTTGTTTGTTCATTTAACTGTGAAGTCACATTGAGTCAATGAATCGTTTATATATAGTGTACTAAAGGGGGAAAATAGAAATGGTAGAAGCTAAAAGTGGTAATCTTTAGAGATGATGAGAATTTTATTTTGTATGAGATATGAACAGGGTGGTATCACAGTGGGGGCACTGTTGCCCTCACAAAAGTTTTACAAGCTACAAATTTTTTTGAAGGTAATGGTAGAAATCATATTTTGTCCCCTTAAATGCATAAATGATAAACACTTTCACTATCTGATAATAAGTCTATTATCAACATAGTGGTGAGCACACATTTTCACCATCTAGGAGGTTAATAGTTCGATTCCTATGAACTACATTCTATTTTTTTTCTCTCCTTGTTAATTTTGGTTGTGGCTTCACAATTTAGACGAATTATAGATGGATGAGGCATGTCTTTCACTTTATATAAAAGATGGATATGAAGTATTTAAAATAATGAACATATTAAAGGTAACGAATAAGATGTCAATAATTTCCTTCTTCAACTACAAATGCCTTCAATGTCTACTCCTGTCGGCTAACAACCCAAAGTGTGCTCATTGCACGTAATCGAGAGAAGTAGTTATGTATGTGGATTATGGCTTGAGCAGATTGGCGCGTTGTAAGTATTGCATGCATATCATTTAGTGTTTTTTCCCGCAATCGATCAGCCTGAAACAATAGAAAAAACTATTATGTATTTAAAACCAGATTTGACATTTTGCTTAGAGTGGCAACACCAAGAGGTACTATGGTTTTATTGACTTCCGAAACATTGTGTAACAAAGAAGTTTTGATTTGTGGTGTGGTTACATTACCATCAAAGTAAATGAAAAAGAATTGTTTAAAGATTGTTCCATATACCTGCACAAGAAAATGTTCAAGCGAAGAAAATTGTCATATGACCATCGACATCTGAGCCATGTAATTGGGAAATTTTAATCCACCAATAGTTAAGGAATGAAATTCTGTTGACAAGATTTTAAACAAAGATTTGTGCATCTCTTCGAGCTCATGCGATAGTGGCTGTTCTGAATAACGTGTTGTATGCCTTATTTGTATGATACTTGTATTCTGTTGGAGTGTTAGCGTATCCAATTGAGTCAACATAACCTGCAATTGAGTTTATATGTATAAGTTAGTTACATTGTGATGGATGATGTAGATTTTGATAACATGGCGATACGAATTACCTTAGGTAAGTTAGACGACCGAAATCTGCCAATCCACTACAGACAACGTTTAGCAGGTGAACTCCACATTCCATATATGATGTGACATGTTAACCTTTGATGCCTTCCTTTCAGATTTGAAAATGAATTGAAATATAGTGATGCATTTTGGAAAAAAATTTGAAGATCGGATGTGCTTGAATGTGAATCAATTGTTGTTTGTAGTGATTGTATGTGTTTGTTTTGATCGTGTATCCATCATGTATAAGCTGATAGAAATGCTAAGTAATCTGTTGAGCCTTGAAAAGAATAACATGAAACCAAAATAAAAAGCAGATAAAGATCATCATATGAAGTCTATATCTAAATAATTATTTTCTTAAATGATGTGATGAAAGTTGTTGGTGTAACTATTAGTATAATAAATGTAATTAGTAGAATAAATGTAGTACGATCACCTATAGAACAGATCAATGTTTACCAGATTGTAGTCATTCAGATTCAAATACATTATTATGATGGGTTATATAAGCAGAATAATATAAGACATGGATATATACAAAGTAAACCATGTTTGATTGCCATGCCTTTCTATTTAAGTGATTACATATCAAAAGAGGGTATACAATTTATATGATTGGCACATTAACGACAATCACCAAAAAAGCATTTACATGGTAAGCATAAAAACAATAAGATCTGTACATAGCAAAAATGTTTACCTAATATTGAAAAAACACTACAAAATTCCCAACAAAGTAGACCATGTCTGACTACCATGCTTTGCTTTTTAAGTTATTACATATCAAAAAGAGCAAATACAATTTATATGATTGGCACATTAACCACAGTTACCAAAAAAACATTTAGACAGTAAGAATGAAAATAAGTAGATGTATACACATGACATTGTATGCGTAATTCAAATAAAACACAACAAAATTCCAAATACAGTAGATCATGTATGATTTCCTCATACTTACAACATAAGTGATTACCTATCAATAAAGGGTCATTCAACATACAGTTGTGTTTCAACGTAGTTGTAGACAGATTCGGGTCATACCTGAGGGTGTATCAATATCATATCCCTACTTACGACTTGGGTAGGGTTATTCTTGTACGATTGGTTCCACACGTGGTGCACCTTTACACAAATAACCCAATTCTCCTTTTTGACCGTAAGCTCATTGAGAGGGGTGTATACATGTTAATTCGCCATTTTTAATTTTGAAAGACATGTCTCAAAATAGCATGGGTGGTTAATTAGTCAACATTGTTAAATGAATGGCTTAAATGAGCAATAAGTTACAGCTTATGAACTAAACTTAGTTTTGGTGATTGATATATGCCTCAAAATAGCTAAAAGTTACTTAACTTCTCCTAAAATATTTGACTACTTTAGAGTATAAAATATGTAATGATCTTATAAACTTTTTGAGGGTTAATTTTTTTGTTGTTAATTTACGTGTATGTGTATGTAAGTTATGGGTAAATTAATTTTGAGTGCTTATCTTCAAGTTTGGTTTTTCAATAATAAGGTCAAAGTGTAAACTTCAACTCTTAATTTTAAGTGATAAACTTTAACTTGCTTTATTGAACATGTGTGTAAAAAAGGACAACTCAAAGTTTATCACATTGTATTTCTTTTATGAAGATTTAATGTTAAATATAGGCAAATTACTTTTATTTGATATAAAAATATGGTGCAATGAAGTCAATGGTTGGTGTTTAGTAGTTTCCTTTTATTTAGAGATTGGTGGTTAATTAGTCAATATTGTTAGCTGTACGGATTAAACGAATAATCAATTACAGCTTATGAATTCAAATTAGTTACAGTAATGAAGGCAAACACTAAGGACCTATTATGACAAATGTAACAAACATATGGACGTATAGTTAAACTGATAGTAAGGTAAATTAGTAATTTAATCTTAATTCACCATGATATTGGTATCAGTTGGTCTAATGTTGAATTCTTAAATGATGAGCTTTAATTTAAAAGGGCATTTTTTATGTTTAATTTTAAATTTTCTTATATAGAGGAAGGATCCATAAGGAAGTTTCAAATTCTTGGGAAGGAGAGAAGTAAATTTCAGCCATTGATTTTATCATTTATAACATTCATTCCAGATGAATGTTAACTCATATTTTGTTATTATACATCCATAAATGTTACTTAACATCATTTCTTGATGAATTTTTAGTGATAACATTCACCCATAAATGGTATAATTAGTATATAAGAACATATATGAGTTAATATTTATCATAAATTAATGTTTTAGGAATATTAAGTTGAAATTTAGACTAACATTCATCACAAATGAATGATAAATATCGATTTTGAGAGTTTTTTGTTTAAAATATAAATTTATAACAGAATTGTTTAATTAAATGATGTATATAATCAATTCATTTATATTTTAAGCTTTAATTTGATGAATTTTGTTTGAAAATTATGTTTTGATGGTAAATGGGTATTTGTTTCCCTCTTTTTTTTTTTTTTTTTTTTTTCTTCCCTCTTGATCCCCACCCTTTATATATATATATATATATAATAATAGATAGAAGAAAATATAATAATAGATAGAAGATAGATAATAGATAGATCCTCCAAGGAGCAAGGATATAAATAAATTAATGATTCATTGCATTCTTTGAATAGATCACAAGACTCTGAATCCAAATTAAAGGAGCTTTAAGCGTTGAACTTTAGTAGCATGTCTCACAAAAGAAATAAAGTGACCTTGTTGAATATGATTGCTTACCTAGTTTTTCTTCACAAAAGCATCGAGGAGAAAATCATTTTTACGTGAATGTTTTTGGCTGTTTTAATTTTCAATCGAGTATTAAAAAGGGTGATGAAAAGTATGCACAAGTCTATTCCTAATTAAATTGTTAAATACACAAAAGCATCGAGAAGAAAATCATTTTTACGTACTTTAAATTTAAATAAGCAGGATCGAAATTTATAACTAGTTAAATTGGTAAGTTGTATATTCGAACCAGCTCCAAATCCATCTGATACACTACGAAAGTACGAATATGAAAGAAACATGTCTATAAAAGTGAAATTCTGATGTTTGGTAAATATCAGAATATAATACGTGATTAATCTTTGGAAAAATAGTCTTATTTGTCAAGATTAATATAATTTTTTTTTTTTCTTTTTTTGCCATTTGTTGCGAATGCTCCTAATCTCTTGATTCTTTAAAGATACCAGAAACTCTTTACAGTTACATGAAAACATATGCGAACAAATGAGATTTGTACCTGAACACATTATTGGGCTTTGTGTTTGGCCCTTTAACGTCCCGTTTGGGCTTTATATTAGACTATATAGATATGATTACTAAGAAGAAGGTATGTTTTTGGGAAAAAAAAGTTAGATAACTGTCAATTCAGACCGGCCTATAAATGACTGTCTATCTATAATGTGGGTGACATATCTGACTCAACGGTTGTGGTTATAGAGGTGTCAGGGTTGAACATTTGACCTAGTGCTTTTTGTGATAAAAATGTCCGCACTCATTATCAACTGAGTTAAATCATTGGCACAAAAGACGTATTTTGATAATCACAACGTTACCTTAATCTAATTAAACGATTCAAACTCACAATAAGTGGACCAGTATAAATCGATGATACAACTGAAAGTAGATACCAGCCATCACAAAGTTCTTCAAATGTATCAATATACGCGTGTAAAACATGAATGTTCGGTATTTATAAATTATAATTCTATCACCCGTTAGTTGCACATTATAGTTTTTACCAATCTGTGTAAATAGTGTTCATACTTGTACATTTATCTATTATTTTAATTTCTTAACTATTCAAATTCAGTTATGATATAAATCCATTATTTGTCAATTGTATGAATTGAGTAATAAGTCGTCTTATAGCTCAAAATAGATAAAACTATGAAGTTTTTCGACTAATCGAAAATGGAGTAAGGAACTTGGAAGGGTGTCTTCGCAAGAGACAATTCTACTTGTGGCAATCATTGTTGATCTCTTACCTAACACATACATAATACATCCATCCTCTAAAATTAATCTTGTCATCATCAAATTTCTTGAATAATCAAAAGGTAAGTTTTCTTTTTCCACAGTGATTAAATGGAAAATTTAACTAAAACAAATGAACATAAACAAATCGATATGAAACATTATTTGGTAAAAATACGAAACCCTAATGAAGACATGCATGTATATAATTGATAGTTCTATATAAGCTTCAAACTCTGAAGTCGTTCTTGAAGAAGAAAGGAACCTAAACTCGATGGCCTCATCGATAAATGACACCCTTCGATATCAAAAGAACGTTTGCATGAAAAGAAGAAATACTTGCTCTTGTGCACCTTATTCCCGAAGCTCTTTATTTTCTCACCCTTAATCTTGTAATTATCACAATCTTTTGTACATTCTATCATAGCTACAAGAAAAGGGTCTTCCTCACATAACAACACCCTTTTAGACACACTTCTCACCGGCTTCCGAAAAGATCCAGGTGGCAACGGAAGACCTAATTCCTGATGTACCTCATGATTGTTGTCATTCAGCCTACGAACCAAAGCACAACTAGGTGAGGCCATAAACTTTGGGACCCCAGGCATTTTTTCCCATGAAAAAGGTACATGAGCCTTGGAGTTACCTTTTTTGTGGCTCATTTTAATTTTAAAAGTGTATCTTTTTAGGCATAAAGTTATGATACAATAATGGGTTGTGTAGTAGGTGTGTGTATGTGTATATATATGGATGTTTAGAGAGGTTCACCGAAGAGAAATCAAAGTGATAAGCCAATGAAACGTGGGTTGGAAGTAACTTAAATTGCTTTTAAAACAATTCATGGGGATTTGATGAGTAATGTGAAGCATAAGAAGAAAAGAAATGGAAGATTTAATGGAGTCTGTTGGTGTTTGAAACGTATTTTTGGTCTAAATCAATTACTGTTCATTCTCTCGTTTGGTGTGAAGTAGTGTTGCATTAAAATGTACTAGTAAACTATATATTTAAAGCTGTATCAATATCATGGGTTTCATAAAACTCTGAATAAGCATTTTCTTCTTATTGGGTAATTTAGGTAAATAAAGCATTTTTCTTTCACATATATACATCAAAATACCTTATGTATAGTATATGTGGAATTAATTAATCTTTTTCCCGTTAAATTGTTTTCGTTAGTATATGGGAAAAATATTGAAATATGATTTGGGAATTTGATTTTGATCCTCTATAATAAGGATAAACACAGGAAAGATGGGAAAGAAGAATGTGGTTGAGGATGTCCAAAAACAAATGATAAGTACATGTAACTAACTAAACTTGTTGATCTAAAGTTGCATCCATGTAATTAATAATGAATGTGTTGGTATATAAACCGTTTGAGTTAGTCACGTACGTGGGTCTACTTATATTTTTGGTTAACTCGAGCTTATCGGTTAATTAACTTGTCTTTTGGATTGTCTATAGGGTTGGCAGTTGTCGTCTAGTGTGAATGTCTGGGTGATAATCTTTTCATATTTAGATCGGGGTTCGGGTTGCCTTAGTAATGTCGCTTTAGTTATCGGTGTGAAATCTAAACTCGATTAATTCGGGGTCTAATATTTAAATTTTGAGTTCGACTTATTTATTACATATATTTGTACTTATTTAATGTATATAAGGCATAAAATGAAGAGTAAAGTATCATTTTTAAAAAATGAAGAAAATAACGCTTTTTATCCAATAATATTTATTGTTGAATATTAATATAGAATAACATTCAATGAAAATATTCAACAACGCATATACAGATAAAAAAATATAATTCTCTTTTGAGTTGTACTTCCATGATCGTTCTCTTAATTAATATTTTATTGGTTCATGTTTATATAATTTTAGCTACAAATATAATAAAATTTATTTGTTTTTATTATTATTTCAAATACTATATAAGTTACAAATTTTATCACACGATTATATACTTTATATTATAAACATTAGTTTGTACAGATATAAGGATTATTTATGATCGCGGGTCTATTCGAAATGATACAAGTGACTCAATCTTGTTAATTAACTATCTAATATATCTTCAAGCTCAACTTGAATCGAGACTTAAATAAGTGAGCTTGAGTAAATTTGAGTTGCTTGACTCATTTAGACTCTACGTCAAATCTAAACAAATTTTAGAGATTAAAATATATAGCCTTCTTTTTTTTTTCCTTATTTCTTTTAAGAAATAAAAAATACTTTAAAACGTACATACATAGGGCCTGTTTGACATGGAGTTTTTAGGAGCTTTTCGGAACTTTAGCTTTTAATTTTTGAACGAAAGCTCATATGAAAATAAAAGTCCTGTTTGTCATGTACAAGCTTTAGCTTTAGAATCCAACGAAAAGTTCAAATTCTCAAAGCTACTAGAAGTAACTTTTCGCGAAAAACTCCAAACCTAAAGCTACATTACAACCTACAGCCTACTACTACAACCTACAGCTACTAATAACCAATCTTATTATTCCTGTGGTTCCTGCTCCTGCCAGTGATAAATGTCCAACAGAGCGCATGAACCTGAGCTTGAATCGTTATGGGCCAGTTCCCATCTTCGTATGGTTTATGTATGGAGTGTGTTCTTGGGCCATGTTTGTATATCCTTTACGGCCCAAACACTATTAGGGCTGGTTCCTTTAATATCGTATTCAAAGTCCAAGAGGTCAATTGTGAGATTCGAAACAGAGTGAATGACTGAATAGGTCCACTGGGCCATTGTAGTTATTGCTGTCATCTTATACTTCTGGATCTGTTATTAAAGAAATAGGACCTTTAGGAAAAAGCATATGGGCCTTCTGTATACTTTTAGACATAGGGACATGGGCCTCCTTTGACACTTGTTAAATTTCCTTGTAACAACTAACAAGTATTCAACTGCTTAACTATTTCTGTGTTGTATTACATGAGTCTATATTGTTCTTAACAAGTGGTTTCTAATCCGCGCTTTGCGACAATAGTTTTTCATTAAAAAAATTAGACTTTGATATAAAATAAAATTTATAAAAGCTAGCATAATATGTATAAATATAGTTTAACTTGTAAAGAAAAGTTACCCAAATCAATAACATGCCGTAGAACTTGACACACGCATAACTACTACACTAGCAGAATACCCGCGCAATGCAGCGGGAAAAGTTTATTAATTTCATATTAATTCGATATACAGTATTGCGTTTTCTAAAATATTTTAAAAATAAAAACTACATTACAATATACGAAGAATACTATTTTATAAGTGGAAAAATAACTTTTTAACAAATTATCCGAAATATTGTTTTATTTTGCAATTTTCATTATTTTTAAAACGTAGTAATCATATTCTTTTGCAATTTTATTTGTAATTTCTTTTTGGAGTTAACTAAAATACATAACCTAATAAGTTCAAATTGAAACTAAAAATTAAGCCACACATTTTTTTATTTATGTAAGAGGATGTTTTGACCCGAACCCCTTATAATCCGCATCCGTTGTAGCCCAAGCCTGTTAGGACCCAAACCCATTTTAGCCCAACTACCCGACCCGACCCGCCCGGCCATTTCGCACCTTTGAATGTAATAGTGTATATATATAGAGAGAGAAGTTTAAGTTAAATTAAATGTCATTATTTAGTTTATGGTTTAATAATATTTGTGTTAATAAGAACTTAATAATTAATAATTAGATGTATGTTAATTAAATGTCATATATTAATTAGTTTATGGTTTAATAATGTTTGTATTAATGAGAATTTAATAATTAATAATTAGGGGTATGTTAGTCATTTTTATGAATTTTTAGAAAATCTCTTAGTAATTGTAAGGGCAAATTAGTCAATTCTATCTTAAAAAAAAATGAAAATGCATTATATATTAGTAATAAATAAATAAATTATATACATAACTCTCCATTAATTTTAATATTATTATACGTATACAATTAATTGTATACATAATTTTTTCAATTAGTATTAATAAATAACATATATACAACTGTGCACATAATTTATCCAATTAATTAATACTAATAAATACAAATACTTACATGTATCTAACAATATGAATGAAAATCTCTATATCTTCTACCATGACTCTTTTCATTTCTAACATCAGTCACCACCTTTTCACCTTCTTTTATGTATCTTCACATTTTTAATGCAAATTTCTATATATCAATTAGTAATTTTTATCACAAATCAAGTCGAATTCTCCAAAAAAACAAAGTGTAATTGCAGTGGATACATGGAATCCTAAAATGTTCTTCGACCCGATCACTTGTATCGATACACTGGCACGTTAGAAATCGTTACAGAAATAGTTAGAATCTTGATCTATAATCCAATTGCATTTATAGCCATTGAGACAATATTGATTATCCCAGTTTCAACTATTCATTTATCGAATGGAATACTCGATCAATCACAGTACAAATTGGAGAGTTATGTATATAGAGAGTTATGTATACATTGTTGATGCATTTTTCAAAGGTTGTGATTAAAGCCTCATTGACCTCAAAATGAGGTATAGTCTTCAAGTGTTATATAGCCAAGCACAATAGAAAAGTTCATCTTACTAACTACACATATTTCGCAATTAACACAACAACATCATGATCGATTAAGTGTTTAAATCCATTTACATCTTCATTGGCAGTAAGTTCAAGCAAATTGGAGAAAGAGATTTCAGATTCAACTAATTTAATTGAATCTTTCATCTCTATTATGGGAAGCAAATGGAGTGTTGGTGCTTAAATCTTAATAGATCAGAACCACTTACACATGCTTCATCAACAATCTTGAAAATAACCTGAATCCTCAAAAAACTTAAAAATAAAAACCATCATAACCTTTCACATAAATCAACACAAGTCGAACTAAACAGAGTTGAATTAGAACAAAACATGAAAACAAACAAATTCATCAAAAACTTACTTGCGAAGCAAAAAAAAATCAAAATTAGGGTTTGTTCGCAAATAGCGAGTTCCGTATTTCTACGAAAACAGCAAAACCACAACACTTCCTGGTTTAAAAAGAAGGGAGGATGAAGCGATAGTCAAAAGATCGGCTGATGAGCAGTACGAGGGAAAAACATATGACTGGTGATGTATATAAGTAAAAAAAGTTAAGTGTGAGAGCAAGATTCAAACCTGGACCTGCGAATTAAAACGTAAACCATTACATTGCCTGACCACTCAACTGTAAAGTCCAATTGTTATTTTGTTTCTCAGATAAATATATTCTTATGTGGCTAAATAACTATTCATTGGATAGTCATTTAACATCCTACTAAATAGAGAGCTTTTCAATGTTTATACATGGTTGTATACCCACATCAAGAAACGTAATCCTAACATACTTTTATAGGCAAGGTGGATCTACATTGACCCGTTCTTGTCGACTTGTCCGGCTCAAGATTCTCTTCCACTCAAAGTTCATGAAGTACCGCGACCTAAATCAGAGATCAAATTCAAGTGTAGGATGGATGTTTATATCTACAGATTCGGTGTTTTTATAAAGGATCACAACTGGAATATCTTTTCATTATCCTGTTTTAATTGATCAACTCAGTCTTTTTAACTTCTCAAATTTTCATCCATGGTGTTTAAGTGTCATTATTTGGTCCGTGATTAGAACAAATCACCTTAAAATTGTATTTGATTTGTTGTCCCTTTCCACTACATTCTGGGGGCCAATACATGTCTTTAAAAGAGACTCAAGCTATTTATAAAACTACATAAAAGTAACATTTATTTGGGCCTTCTCTTTTGTGAAAAAAGCAAAATAAGACCGTATTTTCAAGGCCAAAATTGTGTCACAATAGACAGACATGAAAGGCACCTTAATGTATACCGAGGTGTGGAATATTTTTAATTGGGTTCTGGTTGTAAGGGGATTCCCTACCAACCTACCACTCTTTAGATCATGGGTATTGAATTAAATGCTTCAATTTTTCTTAACTATTTATATATATATATATATAAAAAAAAAAAAAAAAAAAAAGAATCTTGAAACTTTCTTTCCCTTTGTTTCTGGCCCTATGGCTAGAGGGGTCCTAGGATTTTGGGTACTTTACCTTCTTCTTCCCTTGGGTTCTCTGTCCTGTTATATTTATAATGTAGCATCTAACGGTCTAGATTTGCAAGATTCTAGCTTGTTTGATGTTTGTTTCTTAGAATTCAATTCACAGTTTATATATAGGAGCTAGTAAAGACTAGTAAAGATTGTAAATTTCTTGGAGTTTTACTCGCTTTGTGCTAAAGATAATATATATATATATATATACATAGTTTTTTTTTTTTTTCTTTTCGCAAAAAACAATTTAAATGTATTGAATAGTCCTTTATCGTTGAAGAGGGCAAGAGATATGCATGAATCTTTAACACATTGAACTAATCAATTGATAGTGGTCAAACAATAAGAATCTAGCTACAAGATAATCTAAAGAGCAAACTGTAACTTGAGAACCATGATGATCCACCAGTTGAACCTCCTTTCCATGCATGAAACATGAAAATTTACATCTGACCAAAAATCATGAAAACTAACCAAAGAAGCTTGAGCCTTTTCATTTCTTGTTGCACCAAACTCATATGAACAAGCCAAGAATCGAAGACAAAGCTACCAGAATGCCAAACCTACTTTTTGAGAGTGTTTCATGATGCTTTATATTGTATATCAATTGAGATTGAACCACGAATTACTAACTTAAGTGTTAGCCCAAGAATTTTCATCATCCTCATGTTTAGCATGAACTCGCGAAAGCTCATCGAATGACTTTCGGTTTTCTCCATATTAATTAGTTTTCCGATGGCAGGACGCAATTTAAGCAATTGTTTGTTTGCACGAAGCTGACAATAGAGGTCCTTTAGAGGTTTATGTTCGAAAGAATCTTCATTAATAGCTGAAAAAACACCAGAAAAATTTGTTCCGCCTTTTTTCTGTTTTTGCGATTTTAATGATGGATTATCTTTGTTGCACAACTTCGGATTAGCCTGTACATTTCGTCCTTTATTTTTTTGAACATTTTTCCTGAAAACCGCACAAGATGAATGACAATCCTTGTATTGACAACTATCATCTAGGAAAATTTTGAAACCGAAGCAATTGGTTGTTGTTCGTTTGAAAAGGTTGTACTAAGTGATTTATAAATCAAAGTTGCAACAAGTTTTTGGGGGAACCCAAAAGAGAAGATGAATTATTCGGTGGAAAAATAGAAGTTGATCTCAGAGTAATAGGTTCAGAAGAAGGCTGGATAGAGAGAGCCTCTTGACCCTTTCAAAAACCTCAATATAAATATTACCATGAGGGGAATATCTACACTTGCCTGTAAAATGTCATCAACTTCACCCAGACATTCAGTAGATCAGATTGTTGCACCGGAACTTGGTTGTTGAGAATTCCAATTAGCTTTTGAATTTAAATTTTGAACTTGAGGAAAAGAGTCGTTGCAAAAAAAATCAAAATGTGACTATTGACCATCTTTAACGTGTTGATTATCAGGTAGGATAAAATCATAAATTTTTATTTGGTGATTGGAGGGGGTGATGTTGTCCTTTTCTAATGGATTTAAAATACGACACTCGGTAAATATATACTAGCCTAGTACTCGCGCAATGCGACGGCGGCAATAATATTATTCAACTATATATTCGGCGGTGAAATTGATTCGAATATATGTTTTAGATCAAACAAATACTAATAATATGAAGTAATATGATGAACAACACTTAAACAAAAAATCATAGAAAATACTATATTCATATGGTGATGTAAAAAAGAACATAAAAAAGTAGTAGAAAATAAAACTGTATTTCAAATAGCAAAATTAAAACACACATGAAGAGATTGGTTTAATAATAGTGTGTTTAAATTGGTGCATCAAGTTTGTTTAAATAGTGTTAGATAGTTAAATTTATTTGTATATAGTGATTTTGTATTAAATAGAGGGATTATTTCCAATTGTGTAAAAGGGTAAATTGGAGATTTCGCATATCCCCTTTTTAAGTTTTAAGCAAAAAGAGGTAAATGCTTAATAAGGGTTTAAGATACATGAATATCATTTGTCTCTGCCAATTTAGGACATCTGATAAATTCCTAAACCAATATCCATAGGACTACATCATCGTCAACATTCACAAAACCGCTATCTCGGATGGGGTTTAGATCATTTGCCTCTACTATACAGTAACAAGATTATGCCCGAGTTGAGTCCACATAAAGAACGTCACCCCATGATTTGGCGATATTGGAAATGTTAACCGTTGAACCGTATTTATAAAGAATCCCTTTTGTTTCGAGCAACATCCGCTCTACCATAGGCTGAACTTTCAAAATACTTTCTAACTCCGATGATGGACATTGAACTCGACTTTTGAAGCTGTTATTATTGCAACACTGAATGATGATACCATGCATACCCCATTTGAATAACTTCTCCACCAACATATGATGTTTTTCTAGCCAAACGAGAAGTTTTTCCTTTGACATGTCCTTATAGATGATAAGAGGGGAGAGATTGATGGCCACTTCAGATTCACACATTACGGTGAAGCCGAAATCTTTTTTTGGATCGTCGTGAAATAACATCTCTTCTTTGCACCATTCTTTGAAGATTAGAAACAACACTCTCAACTATGACCGACCAATGTATATGAGAAAATTACTCAATTAGACCATTCAAAGAAGTTAATTTGAAATTGGACGGTGTAAAAAAAAACTTTTCAAAAATAGTCAAGAAAAAATAAAATTTTGCTCCTCACGATTTTTCCCATAGCCATTAAAACCTCACCGTGTATCCCACTAAAATCACCCTTCAACGAGGAATTTGCTCACCACATAAATTTGTTACGTGTTAAAAAATAGCCAAAATTGAATTAATTGTGAGGCGATTTTCGAACCAATTAAAATGTGCCATGTGGAAGCAAATTCGCCGGTTAATGTGTCAACAGAAATCACTGAAATGCAATTTAATTCTGGTGATCCTGACAATTTTTTGAATTTCCAATTTTTCATGCTAGGCGATTCTAGTGTTTGTGTTTGTATCTTCCACATGCGATTTTTGCTTGTCTTTCAAATTAATTCGTTTAATAGCAACTAAAAAGATCAATTTAAATTCAAAAATTGATGTTAGCGAGATATGTGATGCAAATACAGACTGAATGCATGATATATAGTTAGTTGCATGGAATAAGAAAATAAATGTTGGCATTCAAAGGTAATTGATATAAAGGAGAGAAACTTTTGAAATGAAAAGATTGTATCTAGTAATTTTGTGAGTTAATTATGAGCGATTTTTTTTTAAAACATTGAAATTAGTTTCCAAAGTCACTATACTTTTTTTTTTTTTTTTTTTTTTTTTTTGGAGATAATTATGGTGGTGATCATAATAATGATTTGATTGATACGATAATATCATCCTTAAACCTCATTATTTTTGTGTTTGTATTGTTGGAAGTTTGGAAATTCGCCGAAGGGATAAGTTCTCGGTTGGAAAATGGTATGATCTCGAAAATTAAGAAACACAAAAATCGCCTCTACAAGATTCAAACACAAACACTAAAATCTCTTAGTATGAAAATTGAAAATTCAAAAAATCGCCCGAACCACCAAAATTAAATTGTACTTCGGCGATTTTATGTGATGGGCATTGAAAATTGTACTTTGACCAGCGAATTTCCTTCCACGTGGCGCATTTTAGTTGGTCCAAAAAATCGCGAGAATCACTAGACAGATAATTTTTTTTGAGACACATGTCAAATTTATGTGATGGGCGAATTCCTCTTTGAATGCAAATTTCAGTGGGAGACGTTATGAGGTTTTAATAGGGAAAATCGACATGAGAGAATTTTAATTTTGATAATTATTTTATTTACTTTTGAAAGATTTTTTCGACACCGTCCAATTTCAAATTAACTTATTTGAATGGTCTAATTTAGTAATTAATATTAATATATATATATATATTATATGCTAGGGTCTCTCTTTCTTACTATAAATTTCACCTCATTACTAATTAAAGTAAAGCATATTTAGCAAAGTAATGTTCTTTCTTCTCTCTTGTGAAATGTCATACATAGCCCTTAAGGCATGTGAGTGATGTCATATTCACTTTAAGATTCTCTCTGTCCATCTCCTGCCATGAGAGAGTTGCAGAATTAGCTTAGCAGAGACTTAAATGAGAAGCCACTTTAATGGTGAGGATAAGTCTTTTTCTTTCTATCTCTCTCTCATCTTCATGGGGCTTCTTTATCTACTCTTTGACATCTATTTGTCCATTGGGTATTCATGTTTATATTAGATTTTGTTTGGATCTTTGTGTTCCCAAATCCCACCTGAATTTACACTTACTTGGACTCACCAACTCAATTATTCTCATTGGGTCCTTTAATTATTTCCCAACAGATACATCATATAGTACCAACAATTCTTAACTTTAATATTTGCACTTATTAATAAAGTTTTCACCTTTCTATTACTATTCAAATAAATACAAAAGCCCTCACATCAATGTATTTCACTTGAATCTTTGGCCTGCAATCAATCTTGAACTAATCAAAGCATATTCTTTAATTCCAAGACTAAAAAATCCATTGTACAACGGAGATAACAAAGGCTATCCTTAATTATAAGTGGATTATGATTCATAAAGATTGAACCAAAACAAAATTATGAATGACCCGAAAGTTGTTTTGGTAACGGGTTGTGCTAAAGGTGGCATTGGCTATGAATACTGCAAGGCGTTTGCCGAGCAAAACTGCCATGTCTTTGCGACTGATATATCTTCACGGATGGATGACTTGTCTGATCTCCAAGAAAAACGTATCGAGACTTTAGAACTTGATGTTTTATCGGATGCAAGTGTTTCATCAGCCGTGAAGGCAATAATTTCCAAACATGGGCGGATAGACGTGTTAATCAATAATGCCGGGATAGGAAGCACGGGCCCACTAGCTGAGCTCTCGTTAGATGATATAAAAAAAGCTTATGAAATCAATACATTAGGACAACTTCGAATGGTGCAACAAGTTGTGCCTTCTATGGCTTCTCGAAAAAGTGGGGTCATAGTCAATGTCGGTAGTGTGGTTGGAAAAGCACCCACACCATGGGCTGGTTCTTATTGTTCTAGTAAGGCTGCGATTCACGCGATTACTCACACTCTTCGAGTGGAACTAAAGCCCTTTGGGATTAATGTAGTATTAGCGATTCCCGGGGCTATTAGATCAAATTTAGGGAGTCACAACATAGGGAGATTATCAAATTACAATTGGGAACTTTATAAAGATTTTAGCAAAGAAATAGCCGAACGGGCTAGAGCTTCACAAGTTGGTAAATCAACAGATGCGGCCCTACTTGCACGACATATAGCAAAGAAGGTTTTGAGCCCGAAACCACCAAGACAGATAGTGTTTGGTCATATGACATCTTTGTTTGCGTTTCTTTCCATCTCTCCCCTTTGGGTTAGAGATCTTTTCTTCACAAAACGGTTCAACCTAGACAAAAAAGTGTGATCATTAGGAATTTTAAATGGTTTTTTTTTCTTGTTTTATGGGTGTTCAATGTTTTGAGATAAATTAAAGTTGTTGTCTTTATCTTTCTCGTGTTGAAAGTACTATACCATGTTCTCTACACCATTAGTACTCCATGTACCAAAGGCATGGAAGACCAGATGGACTATTAATAAGTTGTACTTTAAATCAGAAGTTAGGAGACACAAAATTGAAGTATGGTAGTTGAGTAAGTTTGAGACTCCCCAGCTAGCCTTTTTAAACTTCCAAATAGATTTCAGCAGTGTCTACACAACGTCAAATAAACCATAAGACAAATGTTCTTAGTTGTTTTGCTATTATTGTTCATTATTTGGAGCTACTTTAAGGTGTTTGATTTGATAAGAAGAGACTAAAAAACTTTATAAACTTTAATTACCAAGGATGTGATAATTGAGTATGAGATGAAAGTGGAGGCAATGGCCCTGCTATGGTAAAAAGAGCCAAAGAGGGATTCAATAATTGAAAAGGAGCGTATTGAGATGACTCATTTAAAGCAGACAATGAATGAGAAAAAAATGCGTCTCATTCAAAAGGTTGTTAAAAAATCGAATCCAAAACATATCTTAAATGAGGATCTTTATTAGTTTTATCTCAGTTTTTATTTAAAAAATAATTAAGACAGATATAACAAAGAAACATACTCGTATTCTTAATTGTGCACTAATGCTATGCTAGGGAAAGTTTTTTTTAGAAAAAAATGAAGTTTGTTATGTGGGTGGGTTGATTTAGTCCCATGATTACTACAATCAAAAAAAGGAATTTGAGGGGTGGGATTGTGGGGATTTTTTCCCCTACCATCCTTATTAACAGTACACAATTTCCTTTTTTTTTTTTTTTCCCATCACTTCTTTATCTCTCTCTTTCTTTTTCCAAAAAAACACCAAATTATTCCTGCTGGAAAATCTGTCTCCACGAACAACTTTGTCATGCATAAATTTCATGCAACCCTAATCTTGATTATTTTTCTCTTTTTTTGCTATGTATATCTATAGATTAATACAAATAAAGAGGAACCCATTAGTAAAAATGCAATCTTTTTATATATATATATATATATTTTTTTTTTTTACTGCAGTACTAGTTATTTTAAAGAAATGCAAATTTTGAAAGTATACATAGAGGGCAGTATGGGACTGCCATACATACTGTGTTGATTTGTCAGTCAAAAACAAACTTATATATCGTTGTTTAACCAAAGTCCAAAAGGATGGAGCAAATGCTTTAACCCTGTTCACATATATGTCTTTCCTGGCAAGCCTGAAACGGCGTCGTTTAGCTCATTGTCAAGGCACTTCTTATCAGAACTACAGCTACCTAGCTACCTAGCTACCTATTGCAACATACCCATCCATAGCTTATTAGCTAGGTATTCCAAAAGATACCCTATTAAGCAGCAGCTAATGCATATGCAGTTATCAGCAGGAGCATTACTTCAGTAGTGTATGTATGTGTAATTTGTCTATAGACTCATGTAGACATTGACAATTGTAGAACCTCCAAAACCCAAAACCTATACAAATTGTGGTCTACTGTTTGTGACCGTAAATAACTTTTATTTTGTCTTTTTCACCCCTGTTGTGAAGAAAATCTATCTTACCTTTGCAGTTTACTTAGCATCAAACAGGTCCTGTTTCATAACTTCAATTGCCTTGTCTTTGGATCGATGTCTATCTATCATTCTATCTTTAACTTTGTTGTCTTTGATTCTTTTCATTTATTGAACTCTGATATTTTTGTAGTACTTGCATATACTGTTTATATTATGACCCATTTGATGGCATAATTATTATATGTTTAGTCCTTATAGTAAGAAGTTAAACAGTTTTGTGAACAACGTTTGGTTTCCTTATCTGCTATTAAAAAAAGTAACAAGCATATAAGCGTTTCAATAATCAAGCCCAAACACACCAGTTAGGATAAGTACTAACTGTATTCAAGAATTAGACAAGCAGTTTCTCAACGAAGTGATCGTGAGACCTCTAGTTCGATTTGAGAAACATTTGTGCGTATTTATGCCTGCATTGTGTGTTTGACGTTCAAGAAAAGATATATAACTTTAATGTGAATATGTGATATCACAATTACAAGGGGCAGGTGAAAGAGAGAGAAATTATGGACATAATTTTTCAAGTATTGAAAACTTATTAAGCAAAGATTTATAGAAAAAGTGACCTTATGATCAAAACCTAGCTATCACTTGTTAAGTGAAAAGGAAAGCGTAAGGTTGCAAGTTTCAACTTTTAATATAATCCGAGTCAAATCTTGAAAGTTGCTATTTTTGTCCCACTATACACACAAACATAACTCTAGTATATAAAATTCTTTGTAACCTTAACCAAGATTTCTTGCTCTTTTTAGGAAGTATTAATAGCTTATGGTTGAGCTAAAAGGGCGATATGCGCTGGGATGTTAAAAAGAGACTGGTTAGCACTTCTGCTAATGAAGCTATTAGGGGATACTCCGTATTATATATATTTTTTCTAAATAAACAAATCCATATTAATGATTTGGTGACCACACAGAATAAGATCTTTGACCTTTTTATGACCCTTTTATAAGTACATACGGATTATGCTTAACAAACATGGGGTTGAAGTAAATAGTTTAAAGAATATACCAGAAATTGCATACAATTGCACACTATACATATTATATATATATCCATGTATCACATATAGCAAAAGAAAAATAAAATAAAAGAACAGACTCATAGAGTGAGGAAAAGCAAAAGAGGTGGTCTTTCTCAAGCACGGATCCCAATGCTATGCAGGAAGGATGCCAGCATTGTTTGCTGTAAACTCATTCTTTTTGTATAAGTTTAAAGAAACTTGCTTTGTTTTTCTTTAGAAATCTTTTCAGAGAGACCACAAGGAATTTGGATAAAGATTATATTTATTAACATACCCTTCATTTAACAAATTTATCTAGTGAGTTTGTGCTTTACTTTGCTACCTTTTGATTTCATTTATAAATATAAAGATATCTCTATTACTCTTAGTTTCAAAAATGGAGGGAAAGCAAAGTATGATTAGTTTAACATCCACCAAATGATTGATGAGCTTTGCATCAAGAAAAAAAAAATCAAAACTTGCTTTGGATTAAAATTTGCTAGCTTTTTCTTTATTCCAAGTGTGTAAGTGAGTTAGATTCATAGAAAAATGAAATCTATGAACAACAATGGCAATAATGAAAACAATGACAACAACAAAAATAGTAACAACTGGTTGGGTTTCTCTCTTTCTCCTCATATGAACACAAATTCAACCATGGAAGGTTCACCACCACCTCACGCTTCTTCTTCTTCATCTTCTTCTCCTCACCCCACAACTTATTTCAATCTTCCTTGCCATTTCAACAACTACTCAAACATTTATGGAGTTGAAGGTGAAAACGGTAATAATGGGATTTACTCTTCTTTTCCTATTATGCCCCTCAAGTCTGATGGTTCACTTTGTTTGATGGAAGCTATCACAAGATCACAATCACAAGGTTTGCTTTTTTTTGTTTTTTTGTTTTCTGTTCTTTTTTTTTTGGAACAATGTTAATTGTGTTAATGAAATGTTAAAAAAGTGTTGAATATTTAATGTGTTTTAGGAATGGTTAATTCAACTCCACCAAAACTTGAGAATTTTTTTGGTGGTGTAACAATGGGGACCCCTGATTATGACAGAGGCGGTGGAGCTACAATGGGTCTTGGTTTAGATGGGAGTACAATGTATTACAACCAAAATCATGAACACAACCATAGGCCTAATCAGCACCAGATTCAAACCCAAAATTACCCAGATTATTCTGGTTTCAGAGCTTTGTACCAAACTGTACAACAAGATCAACAAGTCAAGGAGGACCATATTGCTGCTGACCTTCATCATCATGTACCAATTAGTATTGGTCAAGATGATGATGACATCACTGGTATGAAGAACTGGATATCAAGAAACTATCATTCTAGTGCTGATCATGGTGCTTATGGGGATTTACAGTCACTTAGTTTGTCAATGAGCTTTGGTTGTTCACAGTCAACTCCCCCATGTGTTGACACTGCACCACAACAACAGCAGCAAATCATACCTACTACTGCTGTTTCTGCTAATGCGACTACTGATTGTGTTGTTATGGATACCAAAAAAAGAGGGTCTGAGAAGGTTGACCAACACAAACAAATTGTTCATAGGAAATCTTTGGATACATTTGGTCAAAGAACCTCTCAGTATAGAGGAGTTACCAGGTTCATTTCGTAACATTTAATATATATATATTTTCTGAAAAAATGTTAAATTTCTAATTTTGGTTATGTGAATCTGTAAGAATGTTGAATATGTGTCTTTATCAGGCATAGATGGACTGGTAGATATGAAGCACATTTGTGGGACAACAGTTGCAAGAAAGAAGGCCAAAGCAGGAAGGGAAGACAAGGTTAGAAATAAATAAAAATACCATATATAATTAATTAACAGTTTTGACTTTTACATTGTGCTCCTTTGACTTATAGTTACTACAGCTTCTTACCAATTTTCTTGTTTGTTGTTTTCTGCCGGATTAAAAAACTTTGCTTCAGTTTATCTGGGTAAGTCTCAGTTTCATGTTTTCATTTACTCCACTTTTTATAGTTTTCATGTACAGAAAGATAGAAAATTAAAAATGCCTAGCTATTTATTCATACTATTGTTTGACTAATTTCTAGGTGGATATGATATGGAAGAGAAAGCTGCTAGAGCTTATGATTTAGCAGCACTCAAGTATTGGGGTCCTGCAACTCACATCAATTTTCCGGTCGCTTTCAACTGTTCTATAAAACCTCTTACACATGTAATAATATTATATTACCATCTTATACTTAATATTTACTAGCTATAATTATGTATTTCTCAGTTGGAGAACTATGAACACGAAGTTTTGGAAATGAAAAACATGTCCAGACAGGAATATGTAGCTCATTTGAGAAGGCATGCAACTCTTTGAACTCCCATGTTTAAACCATATTATATATTTATTACTGTTAATTACTGCAGTTGAAAGCTGACTACTCAACTTCTATCCTAATGATTTCAGGAGAAGCAGTGGTTTCTCCAGGGGAGCCTCCGTCTACAGAGGAGTAACAAGGTCTAAAACTAATCTTTACGCATAACATGTTGTAATATATAGGTTCATAATTTATTTACATTTTCTTAATCTATAACTAAAATGGTTTCGGCTTCTTATTTGTGATTTTCAGACACCATCAACATGGCCGATGGCAAGCTCGGATCGGCCGTGTGGCCGGGAATAAGGATCTTTACTTGGGCACATTCAGTAAGTGTTTTTGTAAATTTTGGGCCGGCTAGTAAGTTTTGTTATTATAATTATTTTATTTTATATAATGAAGAACCAATAGACAAATGTGAATGCTTTTATAACACCCTAAAATCTCTGTGAAATCTTGACCTTTAAGATGATCAAAGCTGCTTTTGTCAACAAAAGAAGGCTGATTTTTATCAAAGAGCATCTTCTGTGATGACTCTCTTCCATCCAATGGCCAATGCATGTTTTTATGTCATTTATGTCTTGCTGCATATTCAGATTTTGGTTAAAGTCACAAAAGCTATATGTCAAGTGGGACCCAACCTGTATATTATTACTATTCATGTATCTCCTAATATCATACGGTATATACTTTTATTCACCAAAGTATGAAATTAATCGACAGGTACCCAAGAGGAGGCTGCTGAGGCTTATGATGTAGCTGCCATCAAATTTCGTGGCGTTAATGCAGTTACAAATTTCGATATATCTAGGTATAATGTTGAAAAGATCATTGCAAGTAACACCCTTTTGGCCGGTGAACTAGCTAGGCGAACCAAGGAAGTAATCCCTACAAACGATCAGCTTTTATCGGTGGACCAAACAGCTAATAATGGTGAACCTAAGACCATATTTGCTGAGCCCACCACCAATAGAAACATGTTGGACTGGAAAATGACACTATATGATCAGAACGGGACTGGATCTGGGCTTGAGGGTGATGAGTCGTCTAACTTTGGAACACATTTATCAAATGCTTCTTCATTGGTGACAAGTTTAAGTAGCTCGCGAGAAGATAGCCCCGAGAGAAATAACAATCTTCCAATGGTTCTTGAAACTCCTCCATCAGCTTCCAATTTTCTTGGGAATTCATCTGGCAATAATACATGGATCCCAACAGCAGCAACCCAAATGAGGCCTCATATCCCAGTGTTTGCTGCATGGACAGATGCATGATTTTGGAATTAAAAAATGAATTTGTGGGGTCTTCTCCTTTGGTTTTTTACTCTATTGCAATATATGTATTAATTTCAATTGGGAAGGGGTAGTAAATTCAGTTCTATATAGGATTTTGTATCACTCCATGGTAACAATGGTTACAAATTTTCACTCTACAAGATCTTATTTATTCGAAAGCGGCGAGTAGTTTCTTTTTTCGAATCAATCTAGCTTGTTATAATTACTTGTGTTTCATGCCTTAAATGTTAAGTTTTTTGTTATTCAAAAAGAGTTGAAGGAAAATGATGAAAGAGGTTTCATGACAGAATGATTCATTGACCATAACTTAGATTATGATTAGATTTGGCCCTTTTTTACTAATGGTCCAATTTTAAGTACAAGAATTGAACCCAGCTCAGTCCTTCACTCCTTCCAATTATGTAAAAGATTGTGTTTGTTCTTTTGACCTATAACTGTTTTTGTTTATTACAATTGCATGTCACCATGCAATATCTATGATTTTATATTACTATAAAGCTTAATTTCATCATTACCTTGCTCCATTTACTTTTGATCAGAAACGATATTATTTCTTTCTTTTAAATAATACAAAATTAAGATACTTCATTTTGCAACTCAATTTTAACCATTCCTTTTACATGGATATATATACACTTTTAGACGATATTCGACGGATGTTGTTTTTTCTTTTAATAAACCGACCGACAACACCAACAAATTTTCATTTTCCAAATTTGTTTTACTCTAGTTCATATTAAGCATTGTATAAAGTTATTAGAGATCGAATACTAAAGGAAGAAAAATGAAGTTTGGTGGGTGTGAAAATGTGGACTTTAGGTGGTGGTTTAACTTTAGATTAGGATTGTACAATTTTGGTGGAAACTAATGATGGTTTTAAGAATTAAAGGAGTTGATGTGGGCTTTTTTTCATAACTAACATCATTACATATTCATATAATCATTCTCTTAAAGTAAATTTGCTTCAATCACCATTCCTCGTGTGGGTCTCAACTTTTATACCTTTGACCATCATCTCACTTCACAACCATATTCATCTATGAATCTTTCTTGTGTTGTGCTTATCATGATACCGTTTATCAATAAATTTGCTATTTTCACTAGTCAATCCATGATCTCAATAATTTTTCATACAACTGTTTGTTTATAACTAGGGGAACAACACCTACGATGAGTGCAACAAAGAATAGGTATAAAACAATATTTACATTTTTGAACATAAATAACTAGTTCTTCTATTTATTATTTATTGTTATTGTACCGAACAGCCGTGCAGTTTGTTGCATGTATGGATTATTTCCCGAGATAACGAAATGTGATTCTTTTAATAAAGGAATGAAACCAAGTAACTTGGGACGCTCTATTTAATTTCAAGCTGTTTCATAATCCTATTAAACGTTACTTAAACTGCTTGATGTTATTCACATGTTTGATATCCTATAGGATACTAAATTATCTGTCGACAATGAAGAGTGTTTGCTATACGATTTATCGGTTTATGTCTATAGTTTACGAAATGAAATGGTTGCTTTTTGTTTCACTGTGTATAAAAATATGAATAGTTGTATATGATGTCTTTTAAAATTGTTAAAATACAAAACATTTATGTCTTTTCGGGCAGCAACAAGTCCAAACTTTTTCCAAGTTATGTCTCTAAAATTGCATGAAAAAGATGAACGAATTATTTTTATTCCATGCAAAAGCAGATGTGTACGAAAAAGCTGGAGAAATTCAACTTTGGGACCAAGTAAGAATGTTTTGCACAGTAAAGTGTTCAAGAGTAAAATTCAATTATATTAATATCTACTATGTCATAACTCATATGTACAATTTTTTGAACAATTTGATTAGTTAGATATGGATCTAATCAATATCCATTTAATTGGATCATGGATCGAATTGTGATCCATAATAAATCACTAATTATCCGATCCTATTCATCCAATGACACCTCTTATAATGCGAGTGTGCGTGACAGCAAATTCTATTGTAATTATAAAATGTTACTATTTCACAAAGCCATTGTTATGTATGTGCCAAAGTACTGTTAATGTACATTATCTATAAGTCATTTAAATAGGTCATGTTATTGGAGAGTCGATAAAACTCTTACATACCTATTTATCACTTTAAGTTGCAACTTGCAATAATACAACAATAACATAGTTCAAGAAAATACTTGTACGGTTACTAAAAGACAAATGAAATGAAAGGATTTATCGTTACTCTAAAACTATTAAACACCTAATATCCATTGGTACATTTTAATAGTTCTTTATTTTGTCTTTTTATTATTTTTATTTATCATCATCGAGATAGCTCTGATTCTCATTATTATTTTTTTAACAGTAGAGATATATTATAAATAGCTACTAGTAAGGTATTAGAAGCCAATAATTACAAATGTACTAGAAATAAATAAGGTGCATAATCTAGATTCCACCCGAAATTTTAACTGTGAGGACTACAAAAAGAATGGAAAAAACTCTTGCCAATTAACGAAAATCAAGACAAGAGAAAATTCCCACCTACGAAAACCATGCCACCAATTTTCACTCCGTGGTGTTTCTGATTCTCATTATTATTGTCACGTGTGAATTGCAAGTGTTGCCTTACACTTGAGCTTATGGAATTCGTGCTTTAGTTTCTATATAAATCGATCAGTATGTTTTATTTTTTATTTTTGTGTGATATTTTTAAGAAAATCGTACGTACATATGATTATTCTCAAACAAAAACAAAAAAGTACGCGTGACATAAAAACTGAAATAGCAATGGAATTGATTTCATGATTTGTGGCTCATTCTTTTGTTTATTGGTACTTCTTATTGGGTAGTCCACAATGTTTTCAATGAAACCAATCTAAGCTAATAATATGGATCATAAACTAAAGAAGGTTCATTAGACAATTACAAGCTCAGAAGCCCAATTATTTCATCTGGGCCAAACCTTTTCATATGCTACAAATAAAAATAAAAATAATCAAAATACGCTACTTTTAGTCCATATATGTAATTATATTATATCTTTCTAAATTTGAAATTGTAAACAAATACTGTCCACTTGCAACTCACAAATCACTACATGCAACTCGTAAATTGTGGGTTGCATGTGACAGGTTCTTCAACCTATCCGTCGGATAAGTGTCTTATATGTACAAGAAACAAAGCGACATATACCTATCCGACGGATAGGTTAACTAGACATTGTTTTACTTAAACTCTTCCTCATCCGTTTTGGATAAGATTTTCTGAGATTTTTAAGATTCTTAAAATATCTATAAATAATGTGACCCTAAGATAAAATGAATATCAATTTGTTTTACAATTTATCGCATTAATCTCATATTTTGTTGCTTAAAAAATCAAGAAAACACTTTCTCAAATGGTTCAAATTGATCATTTTTGGCACTCTCGATCTCAAAATGAAGAACCGCAAACTGATGAATTGTACGCAATAGTTCCTGATTTGTTTAGCATCGCGCTTTGTCACGGTGGAGATTTTCAAGGCGCAAGAAGAATATACGTTCAATGTTTATTCACCTTTATTGGCTGTGTAGATGTTGATGAATTTTCAACAAAAAATTTTGATTACGTTTTGGAATAGTTGGGTTATTGGCCTCCAAGTGGGGATGGTATTACTACTTTAAAGAGTATGATAAAGATCTAGATACAGGGTTACAGTTGATAACGGATGATGTCGAGCAATTGAAGCATATCACTACCTATGCGAAAATACACAGAGAAATTGGTGTCTACGTTACACGCAATGATTTGACACATTCGTCAAATTCTGAAACAATGATGTTACTAATTTCAAGATTATGACCGGCTCTTCAAGTGCAAGAGGGTTGTTCGATTAGTTTATTTATTCAATAGTGTGTTGTATTGTATTGTTTTTGTAATGTTTTAAAACCCTATTTCTAATGAAATGTTTGTCTTTGTCAAACACAAAAATGTGAAAAATAAGGAAAGATACCGAAACATATATACATTCAAAAACAAGTATAATCCCAATACAAATACAATGTCATACATATGTATACAAATATCAGGCAATGTCTGGTGGTGGTTGTGGTGGCTCTGCAGGAATGTGAACATAACGTGCATTGTAGAATATATCGAGCATCTTCAATCTATAAGCCCAAGGGAGGTCATTCGTCGACCCACTCTCCTTTAACTCTATTTTGGAAACGAACTTCTCCATATTCTTGCACACCCAGACTCCGCAATCTCCTAGTGGACCATTTGTTGAGGCAAATTATGATAGGTTCTATACACAAATTTAATAGGATAATGCAACGTCGTCTCCCAACCAGAATTCTCAAAAAAAGTTATAGCATCTAAGTACTCTTTGAGACCGTCAACAAATTCAGTTAATGCCTCGAGTCGATCTTCCCTTTTACCGATACATTCGACACTATCGTATATCGTGACATCAAGCTGGAGAAGATCAAACTCAAACATGATCCAATGACTAATACGCTTTAGAAATACGAGGACCAGTACGTGCATATATCATTTAAATTTTAAATCATAAAACATAATGTAAAGTTATTTTTAGGTAACACAAGTTATTTTTTACTTAACGATGACAATCTCACTATCCTGGGTATAGGGAACGAGTCCATCTACGTACCCCAGACAATGGTCCAAATCTTGTACTTCTCTAGTAATCATCTCCCTAACGACACCCATCTCCTTCTTATCCTTGCTAAAGACCTTGAGTACATCCATGAAATGTATGGGTATGATCGTCCACCGTCGTTCCTTCTAAATGGGTTGTGCCATCTGCATTTCTCTCCACCTCATCAACATATAGTCCCAACCGTCAATATGCTGTAAACAGAAAGACAAGATCAACATATTATTATAACATATATAAAATTTATTTAAACATAATTATACAGGAATTTGATACTTATTGTATTTTCTAAGTATCCGCTCTCAATATCTCCATATAATCGTCCCCAAAACTCCTTCATCAACACCATAATGCGGATAAATAGACAACGGACCTCTTCGCCACTCTCATATAACTCTCGCATAGTGGGTGGCCTTAGGGGTGTTCAAAATATCCAAATCTGAAACACAAAAAATCAAAAAACCCGATCCGAAAATATCTGAAATTTCGCATTCGGATATTGGATAGTGCTTTTCCAAAAATTCGGATAATTGGGTACCGAAATATCCAAACATGTTATACTTTATTTTTATTTTATTTTTTTATATATCTTGAATTTGATATACTCTCAGAAAAGCAGACACCATAAATTAAAAGTTAAAACCCCAAATCTCTTTCTTACCTTTACAACCGACATCGTCATTTTTCACCATCACCATCTAGAAATTCTGGTCACCCTCGCTGTCCACCCTCACGCAGCCAACAAGAGAACAACATCTGTAAGAATCAATTTCCTTTTTCTTTTCTTTATTTCTTCAAATTTCTATATTAAATAATTAGATTTCCTTATTTGTGCAATGATCCGACTTGTGTGAATCTATCTGAGATCTAAGGATGTGTTTGATTTGGTACCAAGTTAAATATCTATAATATATTTAGATGTATAAAAAATGGCAACAAGATGAATTTTCTGATTTTGAATTATAAATAAACATGGAGCTACGAAGCAGATAGAGGAGTAACCCCATCACAATGGCACTTTAGTAATTTAGCTTTCAATAGCCCATCACAAGCAACACATATTTTTAGATTTTTAGGCATGATCGTAATATTTAAACTCATAAACATCTAGGTCATTTGTTTGTGATCCATCCATCATGTATGTTTTATGTATAAACACGTAGTCATTACAAAAGGGTGAATGCATATAATACGGAGTAGGAAATAACAGATAATACATGTTATTCATTGTCTATTTGATGTTGTTTTTAAGTTGTTATGCTGATGTTTTTGAGCCATTTACATGGTGTTTTTCAGCTCCCTTTTGATACCTTGGATGATGGAACTTTTGCTAGCTTGATGACGGAAGAATTCCAGGGACACGAAGGATGAATGTTATTTTCATGTTTTGTATGGATGCTGAAACTTAATTGTTTAAGTGCCAAACTATAACTACGTTTTATTTGTGTGTTTCTAAATTAGGATTGTTGTATTATGAATTATTAGATGATTGATGTTATTCAGTAACTATCAAGTTTGCATTTGAATATTTAAAAGTTTTCATAATTTTATATATTTATATTTCTCAGATATTGGGAAAATCTGAAACCTGTATCCGAGATTTTAGATATCCGAACTTCGGATATCCGAAATTTTGGAGATGGGTTTTGGGTAGTGAAATCCTCTTTCATATTCGAAATTTTTGATATCCGAAAATGAACAGCCCTAGGTGGCCCGGGTTAGACCCTACGCGGCAGTGGCGGTGGCGGAGAGAGAAGACCTGTTTCTGGGTTCTCTAGACTGCGCAATACCTCATGTATCTCACCCTCCCCTCATGCACCTCCTCAACAGGGGGATCCTGTTGCACCCCTTTGAAGGGGGATCCTGCTACACCTCCTTAAATAAAGGATCGTGATGTACCTCCTCAGGGAGATCCTGCTACAGATCCTGACAATGCAAATGTCGTATCCTCACTTTACGGTGTCCAAGTGTCTTGAACGGTGATTGCATAGCCCATGTTGCTCGTTGCTTTCTTGTAGCACGACACAAATTAAACTCACATGGCACCGAAATCTGGGCTACATAAGGGGGATCTGGGTCAGGTATGTGACCGTCATTATCATCGTGGTGGTCAGATATATGAACGTCATAAGCATCATGCTCGTGGTCATGAATTAATTAATTACAAAATGTTTTAATTACAAAATGTTTTAATTACAAAATCAATTAAAATAAGATTTGTAAACCATCAAAATATTAACAAATTAATACCTGAAGCAGTGTCTCCTCCTGCTCCTGTAATGTGGTAATGGTGACGGATTGCGTGTCCACTCGCCCTAGTAATGTGGCGATACTGGCAGACTACGTGTCCACACGGTCTAGTAATGTGGCGATGGTTGCATCCTGCATGCCCACCTGTGCCTGTAATATACCTATGGTGGTAACCTGCTCAAATGTATGATGAGATGAGGTGGGAGAAGGGGGGGAAGACTGATCCTCTTGGCTCGTCAGGGCCTTCTTCGTAGGCTACTTGACACCGTCATTATCATCGGTCTGCATCTACTCGTCGAAGAAACGATAAGAATCCACCCACCAGCTACACTTCTTCTCAATATTAGTCGGCTTAAATGTCCTCAACGACCTTAACTTTTTATCACCCTCCTCCTTCTGCAATTTCATATTAACAAATGTCAAAGTTATATAATTTTAAAATGTTAAAATGTTAACTACTAATAGAACAAACTACAACACTTAGCGAAATGGTCATAATAGAGATATACTCCATCCATGTTTGCACCTTTTTGAGTCGCCTCCAATACACGGTTCGAGGAACTACAATCTTATCCTCCCTCCTCCCATTATTAATCACCTGATGGTGAAACGCCTCCTATATCCAGATCTGAAAAGCCCATACGAAACTGACCAACGTGTATGCCATCCCAGTATGTATTTGACTGCCCCATCTCTCTAACGCAACATACAACTGGGAATAAGTCAGCTCCCAAAGATGAGAACCCCAAGGGTACTCGTCAACAACACTGAAATCTTCAAGCAAATAATGATATAAGTCGTCAACAACTTACTTGGGTTGCTTTCCCATAGATGTCCGCTCCACAAGCATAATGATACATAAGCGCACACAATCCTCATCGCTCAGCTTTTTCTCTCCAACAAACGTCTCTTTCAGTTTAAACTTTGCCGCCACCTCATTAATAGATATGCACTTTCCAGTCTCTGGGTACACCGAATCTCTAAATGCACGGGTCATCTTATGAAGATTCTATGGAATATAATCCATCATACAAGTCTTGGGACCCAACCGCAATCCGGTCACTAAGCAGAAATCCCTCCGCCCGAACCGTATCGCATAACTCGGGGTCAACCTAAAGCACAACTCATTTGCCTCCTCAATAGGCTTTTTCAGCCTTGGACGCTCACATCGTCTCTGGAGTATATGATGTACATTACCCGGGTCATTATGCAGACACATCAAATCCAACCAACTTTCGAATCATGTGCCTCTAAATATTTTGGTTTGCTTAGGTGTCAACATCCTTTTAATATCTTTGACAATAGTGAGCCGACTACTTATGGTCAAGGAAGCATTAAAAACTCTTGAAAATTCTTCAATTAAAAGTCATGATTAGACATAACAATTAAACATAGTCTAAACGGGTCAAACAATTCAAACATAGTTAAAATGGGTCAACGTACCAATATTAGTCGACAAACAAGTCAAACCTAATAAGCTAAAGTCAAAACGGCATAGCTTGCTAGTCGTAGCCGAGATTTTGCGTTTGGTTGCCTATTTGTACACGCAAACCCCAGCCACGACACACAACCACTCCCAAATTGTAGCTCAAATTAAGGTATTTTGCAAATCGAAGCCAAATCAAGCAACTCAACCCCGTGTTATGCACCAACAACATCAAACCAACAATATAAAGCAACATCAAACACAAATTTATTTCAATCACCAAAACATTAAAAAACCGGATGCGCACCAAGTCTTGATGAAATGCTTCACTTAAAATTCAAGTTAAAACGAATGTATACCTGATTAGTAGACATTGTTAAGGTACAATTTGACAAAAAATGGCCACATATCCATGTTAAATGAAGTTGGTTGATTGCGGTAGTGGAGGAGGGTAGAGGTGGTGGTGGTTGGTTTTTGCGGTAGGAGGTGGGTTGCGGTGGTGGGTGGGTGTTGATTGATTTGTTAGATGTGGTGGTTATTGGTGGTTTGCACACAAATGAGGAAGGTTGCGGATGGTTTTGGTCACAAATGGTTTGAATGAGATTGAGTGAGTGTTTGGAGTGAAAGTTAATACATGCAGATGCGGCTATCCGTCCGATAGGTTGTACCTATCCATCGGATAATCTATAACACGTTTGGCACAGTAGGCACCTATCCATCAGATAGGTTGAGAAACTTGTCACACGCAACCCGCAATTTGCAAGTTGCGAGTGGGCAGTAATTTTTTGCAATTTTGAATTTAAGAAGATATAATTTTATATATGGTTAAAAGTTAGTGTATTTTGGTGATTTTCTCATATACATTACTCGTATGATATTATCACGACTCCTGAGATTCGAGGACAGATTCGATTTGCTTAAACTAATCATATAAAAAAATAATTGTTTTTTACATTTAATTTTATCAAGTGCTACAATTTTATTGTTAAGAAGATAATTAGTAGGATAGGTTAGGAAGATTATATCATCTCTCATATAAAACATGGTTGATGAGATCTTGAAGATGAGCAAAAGCACAACTGGAACTTGGTAAATGTGTTTTGTTTCCATGGTTGAGTTGTAAAGCATGATTTGGGTTTTATTATATGATCCAAGACAATCAAAATTGGATAAGCAAATTGTAAGAAAGACTTCTTAGATAGTAATGAAGTTTTTTACCTATTCATAAGTTTAGTTAAATTGATTGTTAGTCAGTAAACGATTTGATTATGATACTTAGATCACAATAAAATATGAAAGCGCACATCAAGTCATCCTTAAAACATTTTCTTTAAGTCATTTGTTGCAAAGTTATATTGGGTCGAGATATATAAGAAATACAAGTTTTTAAGCTTCAACTTTAAGAACTATTTTTTATAATAGAAATAGAAAATAAAGATTACAAGATGGAACACCACCACTCAATGTGCCAACTCCCAAGTGACCTTTACTCGATGTGTTTTCTTATCATTATCTTAATGGTCTAGTGGAATTTATAAGATATTTTAATTTTAATAATTGAATTGATGATAGAAAAAGTTCATCACACTTTTGTTGGACACATATATTACTGCTATCTCATGTAACAAAGACTAATATTTCCTTATCATTATCGATTTATCACACCAAAAAATGTGTACTAGCCTCCTTGCTAAGTGCAAAGACTACTTGATTTGTTACATAAAAATCAAAACAAATGTTACATACATCTCCCGGTAACTAGGCTAGGGTAAATATCTTCAATTTACAAATCATTACGTGGATTGTAATAAAGGACTCTTTACTTATCGGTTTGTGATCAACATATCAATTTGGATATTGGCAACTCAAATCTCAATTAAGACGATTTGCATATAATAATGATAATAATAATAATAATAATAATAATAATAATACATCTAATGTGATTGAGATACATAATGTGAAATAATTGTTCGTCTGTCCTAAAAAAATCAGGGACTTGTCTCTATATGTTTTACAAATTTTGATTTTCTTACTAAACACATTTTCTGTAGTTGATTATTAAACACATAAAAATAAATGTTGCATTTCCTAATCCCATCTATCATTACAAAATCAGAAAGTTACAGAGGGTGTTATAACATCATATTAACACAACTATATTATATTCATCGAAACAAAACTTTACTTTTAAATTTCAAAATATATTTAACATTAATGTATTACAAGGAAATAGTCTAATTCACATTTTGAGGTTCTTTGTAAGAGATTACTCATCAAACCTCTTTTCTCTCACATGCTCACAAGTAATAGCAAGTTCAATTCATATTCATATTCATATTCAATCAACAAGGAGATAGAAATTAAATCCCTCATTTCTTCTCAATCTCATTTTATCTCACTCTCTAGATCAAGTATTTCAATCAATATATTTGCATATGAGAATATCAAAATCACTACTCTTATCGTTTCTAATCTTATTTTTCCTCCAACCATCATTCCAAGATCAAAAGGATGAATCATGTTTAACCCATTTATTCGATTCCTTTCAAGACCCAAACAACAACCTTCATAACTGGACCAAACCCACCTTCTCGAACCCATGTACCGATTCTTATTCCAATCTCGTCGGAGCCACATGTAACAACGGTCGAATTTACAAACTATCACTCCAAAACCTTTCACTTCATGGCACAATCTCACCCTACATCTCAAACTGCACAAATCTTCAATCATTAGACCTCTCAAACAACTTCTTAACAGGGCCCATACCCGACCAACTTCAATACCTAGTCAACCTTGCTGTCCTTAATCTCTCCGAAAACCAATTTTCTGGCCCAATTCCAATCTCTCTTCCTATGTGTTTTTACCTTAATGTCATTGACTTGCATCATAATATTCTCAATGGTACAATTCCGTCTCAACTTGGGTCGTTGGTAAGGTTGTCGGTTTTTGATGTTTCTAATAATAAATTGTCTGGCCCGATACCTACGAGCTTGGGAAACAGGACGGGAAATCTGGCCCAATTTAATGCTAGCTCGTACTATGGTAATGAAGATCTTTATGGGTACCCGTTGGGCCCGATGAAAAGTAAAGGTTTATCGGTGTTGACTATTGTAGCGATCGGGTTGGGAAGTGGGTTGTTGAGTTTGGTATTGAGTTTTACGGTGGTTTGTGTTTGGTTGAGAACGACTGAACAGAAGAGGGCCGGTGAACAACAAGGCAAGATTGGTACTTTGCCTGATTATTAATTAATGTATCATTTTGTATAAATATTTCATTAATTAGAAAAATCTATTGATATGTTAATTTGTAACTATCTTTTTTCTTTTATCTTTGACTTCTCTTGATAACCAATAGATACGAAATGTTACAATACTCAATAGCTATATTGTTTATTTTCTGATTTTTATTTTATAAGCACAAGTGGAAAATTTTATAATTCACGAAGACCTGAACTATGTGTCCTAAATTACAAACACGAATTTAATTTTTCTCTTATACCCATGAAGATGAAGATTTGGGTTGTCGTTTGTATGAAGTAATGTTATAACTTTTAAGTATTATACTAAGTCGTTAAATTTAGATGGTTATAAATGTGTTATGACTTTTGTGGTACGGTCAAGTAATTTGGAAGTTTTATAAGGCCGTTTCTAACGCACCCAGTCATTTATAAGCTGATACGTGTTGACCGACTGACGACGATGTTGACATCGCCGCGTCAGTGAATTTCGGTAGGTTTCCCGACGCAAGAGAGAGAAAGTGTCAGTTTGGTGTGGGGATCACTTTTTTTTCTTCTTCGTTTTTTACCATTGGACATTTAAAATAAATTATTTTTTTAATCCATTATATAATGGATATATACCCGATTTTTGTAAAAATATATATATATGTATATATATATATATTATTTTTTAACCTATTTATCCTACCCTAAACACACTATAAATACATATACAACTAACCTTCAATTCACACATACGTTTCATCTTCTTTTTACATTCAAATACATTATTTCACCCAACTCTTCTATGTAATTCACACACACTTTTTATATTATTGCTCTACATTCAAATACATTATTCTACCCACCTAATCTATATAATTCAACCATTTTCATTATCGTATCGTAAATGGATCCAAACTCGTCTTCAAGTGCCGATTCCGATTATAAATCGGAATTTTTAAAGGTCGCTGCATGTTTCGATCCGGCCACGATGCTAGATATTGTTGATACATTGGACCAAGAAGATGAAGAAAATGAACCCGAAAGTTCAAGCCAGCCGCCAAGAGCACAAAGAAGATACTTATCGAGAGATTGTGTTGGTGCCGACGAACGTTTGTAGCAAGATTACTTTGCTCCAAACCCAACATTCCCGCCAAATTACTTTCGAAGACGATTTCGGATGAGCCGAACATTGTTTCTCCGTATATGTGAAGGTATAACTGCTTACGCTCAACTACCTCTATCACCGTATTTTGCTTATTTCTATCAACAAATTGACGCTCTGGTAAACTTGGTTTCAACACTTACCAAAAGTGCACTTTCGCCATACACAATTGGCGTACGGTGTTGCACCTGATGCGTTTGATGAATACTTACACATTAGTTAACAAATATCCTATGATTGTTTGAACAACTTTACCAAGTGTGTATTTCATTTGTATTCCACTGAGTACCTTAGAAAACCAACACTCCAAAATGTTCAACGTTTACATGCTAAACATCAAGAGTTACATGGTTTTTTGGGTATGCAATATATGTCAACTTGGGGAAACTATATGTCAAACCCGACAAATATTCCAAGACGTTCGTGGGCGGAGACCATTGAAATACAAATGCGTATGGACAACGAATTACGCGACTCGAGCGTTCATCATCAACTTCGCAACGCTCTTATCGAACACATTGGAACCTCCCTCCAAATTTACGTCGTCGTAATGTATAATATTTTAAATTTAGTTTTCATTATTTTAATTATTGCAATGTTTTATTTTAATTTATGTAATATTTTCTTTTTAATAAGTAATGTAAGTTTTTTAATTGTAATGAAATTGTTTATTTAAATATATGTAGGGACCAGAAATTAAAGTGACATACTCAGGGTTGATAGATGTGTGTCACTTTTGTATCAGTTTGGGAGGTGTTGATGTAACACTGAGGTGACATAAGTGACACGATACTGATACGCCGAAAGTTAAAAATGCTCTAACAATACGGAGTTATTTTAAGTTATTTCTCTTACTAAAAAAAGAAGAAATTTCTTTAAATCATGACAATGCAAATTAACATGTGATTTTTTAAATTTTGTAACTTTATAATAGATTTTTATAAATAAGACTGTATTGTTGGAAGGAAAATTAAAAACGAAACTATGAAGATAATTTAATAAAACATGAGAAAAAATTTAAAATGTGAACACAATGGTCTGATAAGAGAACAATGTACATGATGAGTGCAACACTACATGTGCAAATCTGCATATTCCATTTGCTGTTATTATATATTAATTAATTGTGTATGATGAGAAATCATTGACTAATTACTCACTATAAGTTGTTGATGAAGTGTCATATTCTCAAGTGTTGGAAATCATTGACTTAGTCCCACTTTACTAAATCTTACAATTGTTTTTGGCCTTAATAAGTTCATAAGATAATGTAATGTAATTGCAGTAATATATAACCTTTTTTTCCGAATGAGGTCAACCGTAAACGTATTGTGTAACATTCAAACTTATGAACTTTTCCTTTTAGCTTTTCATTTGTGTCTCGGAATTTATTATTTGATTTTCGAAATAACATGTCAACTCAACAAGTATTATGTCATTAGATAGTGATACGTACATTACCTTTTTGCTTGATAAATTTACTAAAATTGCATTTTGTCTACTAAAATTATATATTATTTATCTACGTTGGCACAATTGTAATGGTTCATTAAAAAGAATTGTAAAAATATTACTACTTAAAAATTAAGTTCAAATGAGAATGTAATTTTTGGTGAGAACGGAGGAATCAATCTCAACCATTCATTTTATCAAGATAATAATATCTTCAATATTTTTAAAATTAAATATCTCACAAACGGCTAGTCAAAAAAATATAAAAATTGCACTATAAAAATCAGTATTTTTTTTCTTTTCGATTAGACATCTCACAAGGTATACTTTCGACGAACTTTTTTTTCTTCATTTTTTGGTGGGTTTTGAAAACTGGTAACACATGTGTTAATCGCAAGTGTTACCAACAACTAGGTAACACATGTGTTAGTCGTTGGTAACACATGTGTTAGCTGCTGGTAACACATGTGTTAGTCGCGAGTAAAACATGTGTTACCAACTACTAACACATGTGTTACCGGTTTTCAACCCCAAAAAGAAAAAAGAAATTCGTCGAAAGTATATCATGAGAGATGTCTAATCGTAGAGGAACAAACGCTGATTTTTATGGTGCAATTTTTATAATTTTTTGATTAGCCGTTTATGAGATATTTAATTTGAGGGGAAAATTGGGTTTTGGGATGGCTAAAATTCATTTCCTTCATTCTCACTAAAATTTTCATTCTCATTTGAACTCAACCCACTACTACCTAATGTTATTTGTTGCAACCGTTGTCTTAAATGTAACAATAATTGACCGTTGCCATTAATATCAGTAAGTATCAAGTGAGGTATGTTTGACAAACTACATATGACCTGGAATTGTAAGCTTATAGTTAGAACTAAAGCTTATATTTGAAGCTGAAAAATTAAAACTTATATTTTATAATATGTAATAAGTGTTTGGAAATGTGGATGGTATTTTCTTTTTATTTAAGGGTGAAAGAAATTTATATTAGAACTAATAAGGAGCTAGAGAAGAGAACTAGTAAAGAAAACAAGAAAGAGAAACTACATAAAAAAACAAACTTCAGTCTAAAAATTTTAGTATGATTGCTACGCCGTAACTCCCAAGGACCAATCAAGTCTTTAAATCAACAAGAAAGAGAAAATACATCAAAAAACAAACTGCAGTCTAAAAATTTGAGTAGGATTGCTTCGCCGTAACTCCCAAGGACCAATAAAGTCTTTAAATCTATTAGACACCCAAAGGAATGACAGAACCTTGACAGTATCTAGCAGATTTGAAGGAGGCCTCTTATGGGAGAAACTGATCATGTTTCGGGCTTTCCATAAGCACCAGCAAGAGCAACAACATCCACACACATCTTACGAGACAATGACTTCGCAACTGAAACTGGGAAATTTAACAGATCACGAGTGTCATCCATATTTCTATTTGGGTCAATATTCCACTACAAATTACCTTCCCATAAGGTTTTAGTATTATTGCAAGAAAAGAAGACATGAGCGACAGATTCACAATCCTCCATACAGCCGCAACAAAGCAATGAGTCAAGGTTGATACCTCTATCGTTGAGTTTAGACGGTGCTTAAAAATGAGAATTGAGATAAAAGGACGATAAAACATGATGACTATAGAAATAAGGGGTATTTTAGTATATTAATTATTAATAAACTCTCAAAAGCTACTTCCAGTGCATTGCATCATAAAAGAAGAAAAAAATAATCATATTAAAAGATCATAAAATATAACTTGCAGTTGCATCATAAAAGTCATTTGCTTTATTTCTCACCAGATGGAAAAATGGCAAGAGCCAGTGCATTGCTATCGCCAATAGCTGATCCCTTTGGAAAATCAAACTTAATCCCTAAACAGACATTTCAGTAAGCCAATTTATATATAATAAGCGTATTAAGAAATAACCAAGTTCTAATTACCAATACATCATCAGCGTCCCTGACTCCCTGCTGTTAAAAGTTAGCGGGTTAAATAGGCTCGGGAACATCATTTGAAGTAATTAGGTCATCTATAGATATCGGTTTAGGTTCATCTATGGGTGATTCTGTCTCTTATTTGTGAGGTGAGTTGTCTTCTTCTAGTTTATATGTCAACATAAGGCTTTCTGGATCCTGAACATAAATCGCCAAATATATTGGAATTATCACAAAGTACAATGTGAAGTTCGTTGGTCTTTAACATTTGATTACGAGCATTAAATGAACACTCAGTAATTGCTTAGGACCTGCAGCCAACCGTGGTGCCTCTCTTATGCATTCTTCCATTGTCGCAAAGAAATGATTCTTGAGGCTGGAACACGTTAAAGAAACGGTGTTACGCAAAAGGTTTAAAAAAATAGATACAAGCAATAGTCTACTCTTTTTAACCACAATCTCCAAAAGCAAGTGTTAATGTAAGAATAATACCTGTCTGAGAACACAAAACTGAAAATTTCTAGCGAGTTCCAATCCTTTTCAAACTTCATAGAAAATCAGAAAGGCTCCCAGCGTGTAAGATCTAGTTAACGATTCAATTATGCACTGAAAATGTCAAACGGCTTCAAATTATGTAGGCTTGGCAAGATGGATGTGACGAATAATTGGTCAAAATGAGTAACTTCACCGGCAAGGTTGACCCGGAACACTTTTTGTCCAAATTTGAAGCATTCCCAATTATGATTACAGTACTAATAATTTCAGTAAAAATGCAACCTTACTAATATACTTCACAGGCAAGGTTGACCCAGAACACTTTTTGTTGACTTTGTTACTTTCACCATCACGAGATTTAGTCATATATGCAGGAGCCGAAAGACCAAAATGGTCAGGACCCTGACCTAAAGCGCACATGTCAGTGTTGCATTTAGAGAGAAGGAGAGTCTACCTGATTTGAAGAACACAGAAGTTTTATTAATGAATCATCTACTTTGTCATGTACAGAAACCTCAGAGTAGCCATCTCGAATAGGTATCATTCGGCCACTTTGGTTCTTAATTACAAATCCTCCTTCAATACATTATTACTAATATACACTTGTATACGAGTCTATCAGGTAAATGATCGTATAATAAACACAAGCATAAAAGTGTAATACTCCCATGGTTTATGATGTGAAAAAATTTATGTGATGTTGTGAACTTTAAAAAGTGAAGGCTTACCTGCTTAGCATCATCCCTGGATCTTTCCTTTACGACAGCGTTCCGACCAGACTAATGCACTCCATGGCTTTGGCTCGAAGCACATGATTAGCCTTGCCATTTGCATTCACTAATGATATTAGTGTAAAATAATTTCCACATATAATTTATCATGTCCATTATTCACATGCCATAAAGGTCGGTGTATGGTATATCATTGCAAAATTAGCTGCACGGTTTATTGGTCGTCCATGTTGTGTGTTGTGTGTGCGATTGTAGATTAAAAATGAGATAATATAAATTGAGTACGTTGATTCATACGGATATCAGGAATAATTCTTTTAACTATTGTTGATTCACATGAAATTTGACAGGTAAGGTAAATTTCAACTCAAACTGAGAGAAAAATGATTTTTCATAAAATTCAAAACTAATTGTTCAATAAACTTCTTAGAACCCTAAATAACAACTAGAATTTTCGAATGGGCCTAAAAAGACAAACTGGCTGAAAGTTAGCCCACAAACAAGGCCTGAAAAAATGAAAAGAAAAACATAAAAATATAAATAACTCCTAAAATAAAGCGTTCTTGAGCCGGACAGTTGGGCAAACCGCCATAGGTGGTTAATCACGACGTTGGGCTCACTCCAAGCTTCGATTCGTCAGGTCGTGGGCCTAAAACGGAGACTCGTAGCCCAAGTTCTTGTCTTTTTCGTGAAACGCCTTTTGTCACGCGATCTTGGGCCTCAAAAAGCATAAGAGCTCGATCCTCCACACTTGGGCCCGCATTAGTGGGTCAGATACACTTATTGTCCATAAAATAGGGGTCATGGCCAGTTGTTTTGTTATATTTTTCTGTTTATGTTTTGGTTTGCCTTGTTGGGTCTAAATCGTGTTTTACAAGGCTGTTGTTTTATCTAGGTTGTTGCTAGGTGAATTATCGTTTCATGATGTATTGTATTTGGATTTGTACAAATATAAATGTCTATAGAAGTGGTCGAAAGAATTGGTATCATGAAATAAAGTTTTAACGGAGGTTGTGTTGTTTATACGAGGCATATTGTGTATTGTGAAGATCTAGTGTCATGTGAAGTTGCATAACATTGTAAATAAGAGTATCCTATGTGTTGTTTAAAATTCGTACTTTATTTTCTTTTATGTAAGCATATAAATTAAATCACGAACTTGCTATAACAAACTAAATATGTTAATTATTGAGAAACGGTTAGTAGTGTGAATATAAATATAATTCGTTTACGATATTTAAATTAATAAAACCGATAGAACATATTGAACAAAGTATATTAGTTGGTACGTAATATTATATAGATTTGATTAAATAAATAGGTTGGTGTTGAATAACAATCAAATTCGCGAGACGTTACAAAATCTATTAATTAACTAAAATACATACACCAAAACTTAACATTTAGAAATTAAAATCAATTTTTTTTCACAAAGTCCCAATAGGTCGGTCGATGGAGTCATGTTTCAACTTATTTGTTATCTAATCCTCCATGCCACCTCAATTTACTCATTTCCATATTTTTCTTTAAATTTAAATATCTTACAAACCGTCCATCAATAAATTATAAAAATTATATCATTAGAATCAACGTCATTTTATTTATTGATTAGAGATCTCACATGATATACTTTCGACGATTTTCTTTTTCTATTTTTAATAGGTTTTAAAAGTTCGTAATATTAAATCACATGTGATTTAAACACTAAATAATAATTACGCGCAATTATATCTCTAATTACATGTAATTTTAAATATATGAATTATTATATATCGATAAGTTATTATTAAAGATATTTTTTAGTTGAAAAAATAATTTAACAAATCAAGCGAAACCATTGTGAAAGTGGCACTTGGAGAACTACTCAGCAAATGTTTTTTCACTTTAGTCGAAACTTTTACTTTCTTGTGTGCCATCAAGTTCAAGTCTACAGGATAAACCTTTAAGTTCTTCAAAATAACAAATGGAGAAGGTTGATGTGAGATTAGTTCCACGTCTGAAGAAAGTATCTGGCACGAAAACTTAGAATATATAATGAACAACAAATTCACAAATTATATATATGATTATAAAAATTAACAACTAATAACGAACATACCTTGATAATTTCCAAGTTAAGTGTAAGAAACTTGACATTGTGGAAACGTTGAAGCAGATCAATAATTTTACTAGCATCGACCTTGAATAAATACGGGAAACGGAGATATAACATCTCTAGAGAATGGACTCCATCAGCACAGAGCTTCAAAGTAGACCAATAACTTATATAATCTTTTCTAACACTGAGATTCTTGAGTTGGGGTGCTACTATGTTCACATTCATGTATATATTTTCAAGTTTGAGAATAGAAAGTTGAGAATGACAAAATTAAAACCATTATCCATCGTTGTTCTGCGGTCACTTAAGATTAAATTTTTCATATTTGGGCAATTGGAGAAAAGATCATGGTAGCTCTTATCACAGGATGTTATATTATTGAGATATAACGTTGTTAAAGCTGGGAGCTCCCCAGTTGATACAATACTGATATAACGATGTCTGGTAAAAGTAAGATGTTTGAGAGATTGACAACTAAGGAGAGAAGCAGGGAGTTCAATTTCTTTGCTTTCCTCCACATATGTAACAGTTAGTTGTTGGAGAGAAACTGCATATTTCATTATTCTTTTGATAAAGACCAGACTAAGTTTTCCTTGACATACGAGCTTGACATTCCTCAGTTTCTGTTTTATTATTGCGGCTGGACAAAACACGGGTAATAAACTTGGAGAACTTATCCTGTCTACGGAAATTGTCGAAAGTCAGATATGGAATTTCAGTCCAGATAAACCTCCATCTAGATGACAAAACACTTGTTTGGACAGCTTGTTTAGTGCTAACAAAAGAGAGGATTTTATGTATAAGATCGTCCAGCAAGTTGCTTAATCTATCATCGTTTATCTTTTTCTCTTCTCATTCTTTTCTGTCTTCCTTCTCTTATGATCACGTCGAGAACCCATTGTTTTGCGTCTAAGATTCTTTCGAAGCTAAGGGTGCGAGCGTGAGAGACTATGTAGGGGTTACGGATTTATAAATACTAGCGTCCATATAGAAAAATATAACAAGAATATTCGATTTAAAATTAGGATGACATAGTTTTAAACTAAAAAAAACGTGTTGGAATTTTAACCCAAATTACATTGGATTTGATATACTATTTTATTAGATCTGTAATTACTCTAACACCCTCATAAAGGGTTTCACATTCTCTTTCTTAATTGTTAAAAAAGAATATTTAAAATTACCATTTTATTTCTCTACTTATTAAATATATAAATAATTTAATTAATACCATATCTTACATAATACATTTATTCTTTCTTTTTTTATATCACATTCTTAAATTTACAATTATAATAATTTAAACTGTCATAAGAAATCACTTCAATTAAAGAAGTACCACTTATTTTTACATTTAAGTATTATTAAACATTTGTCTTTTAACATCAACATGCGAAATCTTCACCGGCTACTGTGTGCAGGGTCTGATGTTTCTAAGTGATAGATATGGTTATTTGGTTTAAGGATTTATCTTCATAGTTTTTAAATAATTTTTGCTCTTCTAATTATATTAGGAGTCTTCTAAGTTCTACCACGTAGATGAATCTTACTAATTTTGTTGCATATGGAATCTGTCATGTTTCGTTTGATATTTAAGTACATGATAAATAATAAATAAATAAAAATTGTTGAATTGAAGTTCAAATGGAATGTTTACGAGTTCCATAAATTTGGGAAATCATATGTTAATTAGTGTGACAAGAAAGCAATAAAAATATGGGTATATTTAGTTGACCCGTAAACTAATTAAAAACATAAATATAGTTAAATATAAATAAAACATTAAAAAGTAAAAAAAGTAAAATAATTATATAATAATTATAATTGACCGGTAAACTAATTAAAAAATATGAGTATATTTAGACAACCCTAAATGAAAGATTAACTCTTTTATGTTGGATCACTAGCACCGACATCCATGCAAACATATCAAGATCCGATATCGTATTTCGCTCATGGTACATACCGTCCCCACAAACCCGCTTAAAATTCAACCCGTAACTTCTTCACATTCTTTCTTTCTAGGCCCCTACCCCTCCCACCTGTTTTTCTAATTTCTCAACCAACACATGCAAGAAAAATATATGTATTTATGCAAATAGGTTCAAGATCCATCTTCAATTGTTAGATAAATTCTTCCTACTGATCTACATTTCACTTTCCTAATTCAATTGATTGTATGTCTATCATCTTTTATAGGTCCATAAATTTCGAATCTTTATACAAATCAATCCCACATCTAACATTGTATAATCGTGTTGATTCTATCAAGAAAACCTCTAAAAAGATCCTTACTCCAGGAAATCAACCCACAAGACGATTTACACGCAGTGGTAGTGCAGCACTAGGAGGAATTTTTCATCAAGAAACAAGCTCATCTCCTCTATTATCTGTTACCCTTGTACTACTAGTAAGCACATAATCATTTGATTTGAATTATTGTTACACTACTTGTCTGAATTCATTTGTCATCATAAATGGAACTTTCGGGTGCTGATTCAATTTTTTCCCTCAAGACAGGGAAGCTTTCTTTTTATTTTTACAGGAGCTCTTAGAATACCAGTAGCTCTGTAGACAATAAAGAAGTTAGCAAGATTCAAGGCAAAGCTGTTTCCTTCTTCAATTTCTATCTACTTTTTGAGTTGTTTTTGTTATTTATAACAGGTTTTCTATTTTAGGTGATTTTAGTTGCAGATTCGATGTTCAGAAAGCCATACCTTTTTTAAGGAAAACATATGGTGACAGCATGCATAGGGTATTGCATGTAGGACCTGAAAGTTGTTCGGTAGTCTCCCGATTGATAAAAGAACCTGAAAGTGAAGCAGGGGGGGTGGAACCATATGACGTAGAGGATGCAGACATGGATTGCAGAAGTCTTGTTTAAGGGTCTTGTACGTGTAGCCGGCATCAAGTTCCCTTTGCCGTATAGGGCCAAATCATTTTCGCTAGTAATAATTTCAGACTTAGTTGATTACTTATCTACCAAGTACCTCAACAAGACCATTCCAGAATTGGCAAGAATATCTGCTCAAAACCTCGTGATATTCACTGGTAACTCACTATATAAATGCACATAACATCGAATTTTCTTTTATCTAATATAAGTCTTTAGTGTCATCATCTCTGTACTTTTACAGGGTATCCTGTTCATTCGAAAGCTAGAGTTTCACAACAATCAAAATTTGGACATCCAGTAAGCACTTATCGGTTATCAGTAATCCACCACTAATCATTTTCTGCATTTGGAAATGGCTATTGACTCAGTAATTGGTATTTGTAAAATACAGAGCACGACTTGGTGGGCCCGGTTCTTCTTTCAAATGAGTTTTGAAGAAATTCAAACAGGCTGCTTCTGAGATTTCATACAAACCAAGATGCCAAGTTTTCCACCTCAATTCGTATCATTGATGTTTGTAATATTCTTTATGGAAAATGTAATTTACGGAACAAAGTGAAAGAATATTTTGAATCTTCAAAATTATCAAAGTACCTGATTAAAAAAAGTTCACCAATAATCTCCACACGAACATTGTCCATCCTTAAAACAATGAAATCTACGAGCATCTCTTACTGTAATCTCTCTACCAGTTAAACCCGATATAATCTTGATCGCATTATGACAATCACCACAAATTCTCAAATTCTTCACCACATAAAGAGGTTGTCCATCTTTAGTTGATAACAATCCAAACACAACTGCCAGTTTTTCACTGTGACGCCCTAAACTCGTCTCTTTTTCACCTTCCCTTATTCCATGATCTCTAACCACTGCCCATTTGATATCCGGCACATATCCTACTTGCTTCATCTTCTTTAACAATTCTTCCCAAAACGTTGTAATTTCCTTCAACATTGGGTGTGAACTATCTTCTGCAACAAACACGTGCACTTTCTTATTTATCTCAATCCAACTGCAACCCGGATTCTTTTTTACTCCATTGTTTCTCATAGACCTTCTGATTGTTGCCACTTCTTCCCATTTGTCATCTTTGGCGTACATGTGTGCAAGAATCACATACGGGGCTGCATTAGAAGGATCAAGTAAAAGACACTGATTCGCAGCTTTAACCGCTAACTCCAAATTTCCGTGGGTCCTACAGGCTCCCAGTAAAGAACCCCATCCTACAGTGCCTGGGTTAAATGGCATGTTCTCAATAAGCCTTTCAGCTTCCTCAAGTTTACCAGCTCGCCCGAAGAGGTCTATCATACATGCAAAGTGTTCTTCATCTGGTTCTATACCAAAATTCTCGGTCATTAATGTAAAATACTTTCTTCCTTCCTCAACTTTTCCTGTATGTGCACAAGCAGAAAGGATTGATATGAAGGTAATACTTGTAGGGGATATATTTGTTTCAAGCATGTGTTTGAAAAGATCTAATGCTTCCATTTGAAATCCATGTTGCGCGTAACCTGTGATCAATGAGTTGAATGTGACAGTATTATGCTCTGCCATGTTATCAAACACTTGTGTCGCATCTTGCAAGTTTCCACATTTGGAGTACATGGTAATTAGAGCATTATTTACGGATATTCTATTTGATGGGATATCAGATTTAAGTGCAAGACAATGAATCTGCTTCCCTTGAGTTGGTGAGGAAAGATTAGAGCTTGCACTAATTACACAAACAAAGGTGCAATCATCGGGGCAGTAACCTTCCCGTTGCATTTTCTTAAAACAGATTAAAGCCTCTTCTGATAAATCATCATTCTGAGAGTACCCAGAAACCATGGTATTCCATAGAACCAAATCGGGGTCGATTATTTCATCAAAGACTTTCTTACAATCTGACATACCCCCATGACATTTCGAATATAAATCAATCAAACCACTTCCCACGTGTGTATTCTGGTGGAACCCCTTCTTGATTAACTGACCATGAAACTGAAGCCCTCCACGCAAATCCTCAAGGCAGGTAAACGCAGTTAAGACGCTAGCCAAAGTATACATATCAATCCTTAACTCCAAACGAACCATTTCCCGATACAACGCAAGTGCTTTTAGTCCTTCTCGATGCTGACTGTACGCCACAATCATCGAATTCCATGTCACCTCATCTTTATCACTACCCATATCATTAAAAATCCATTTTGCATAATTCAAATATCCGTTTTTACTATAATAAGTAATCAGACTATTATTAACAGAAGTATACACATTAAACCCGCCAGAAATCGCCAACTTATGAAGCTGACGAATCAAACAAAAATCTTTACAAGCTGCTGTAACAGCAGCAGAGAATGTAAACCCATCCATTTCAAAACCCAACTCACGCATTTCCCTAAACAAGTTAAGAGCAGGCAGGCTTTCACCGCCATCAGCGTAAGCCGAAATCAGGGTGTTGTAAGACACAAGATCTCGTTGAGGAATTTCGTCGAACAGTTGGCGGGCAATGGTGGGTTGGGATTCTTTCGCGTAGGCTGCGACAATGGTGTTGAAGGAGAATACATTCGGGTGTGGGACGACATCAAAGGCGTTCCTTGCGGCGGATAGACGGCGGCATTTGGAGTAAAGGAGAATGAAGTGATTGGAAAGATAGGTGGAATGAGGGATTAGGGTCTTGATGTAGATGGTGTGTAAGGTCTTTCCTGTAAATAAATCTCTCTGTGAAATGCATGTTTTGAGCAAATGAGTGAAGTGATGCGAAGACCATGATGAAATTTGGTTCATTTATAAATAAAAAGTTTTGGTCGACATGTGTTTAAGCTTATTCACCGTGAATTGGAGAAAAAAGTTACAGGTGACTGAAAATGAAGAAGGCGGTGGTGGATGGGCTAAATTCCAGGCCCAAGTTTGTATGGTTAAGAGGTTTTATGGTTCGTATACATGTTAAAATAGATACAAACATGCATTCAATTAGATGGGCTAGATTTATACAAAGGCCGAATTTTGGGCCACAATAAACATGCAGCAGCCTAATGGCGTATTATTATGTTGCAACTTGCAAGCTGGTATGTAAATACATTCAGTTTTTCTGTATTCATTTTTTGATCTATGAAGGTGTACTATTTTCTTACATAAAAGATTATGAAGAATTGTTTACAAACTCACTCGATATGTAATTAAATTAATTTTAACTGTTCTTTTATTTCATATTCTTCTTTCTCTCTTCATATCACATGCTGCAAAAGTTTTGTAACATAGATTTTGCAACTTTATTACTTTATTTTAAGAGTAATACTCTTCATGAAATCATATCATATAATGCAAGTTATAAAGATCAGACTCTTGTTTATGCAACTCCCTTGAGAGGATCCTCCTCACCACGTCGGCAAATTATATTGTCTGTGGTAACACTCGTAATAGTCTGCTATGTATATTATAAATGGAACAATTTTTTTAGTTTTGCAACCTAAATACAAAACTTACCAGATTCACACAAGAGTAGCATGTTGTCATGCAGATACAAACCAATACCAACGAAGAATTAACAAATTTGGCAGCTAGCAAAGCAACATGTAAGTAGGCACTGTAGTGTAGGACTGTAGGCTCATGAATTATGACTGTTTTAACAAGAGGGACAAAATTGTCCCCTCAACAGGGTTATTTTCTTAGTTTTGGCCCATTTAGTTTAATATCCAGTGATAGTATTGGGCCCTAGATATAGTTAATCCAATCTTTTCAAATTGTACATTGAAGTATTGAACACGATAATGTGAGTACGTGACTACTGATTTTGTATTTTACAAATAGAAAGACATATATTACAATATTGGAAATTTATAAAAAAGCATTAAAAAAAGTAAATATAATTTTTTACTCAAAAAATGTGTAATTAAAGAACACTACCAGCAACCCGCAATTTGCAGGTTGCGTATGCTTGTTTACGGGTTGCTTGTCCGAGGACACGGGCTCGTAACCGGGTATGTAGGTAACAAACGGCACACACAACCTGTAAAATTGCAGATTAAGTGTGCCGTTTTGCGACATGAGTACCCAGTCACGAGCTCGCGTCCTTGGACATTTTTAAATATATTTACCATTGATTGCGCTTGGTGGGTTATTTTTTTAAATAATTTATTTTTGATAGAAAGTTATATTTTCTTTTTTTTAGTAGTTTTTATATAATTTCTCTTATAATATACCATTGATCGCGAAACTATACTACTAAAAAGAACGAAAATAAAAGGCTTATAAAGATAAAGATGAAAATATTATAGTTGTATAACTCATCTTATATGATGTAGTTTGTGTAGTGAAACATTCCCATGCACCATAGTAGTTGGTGGACCTAAATAGGGGATTTGTTGTGTAGATATATTTAATAACAAACAAACAAGAATCAAGGGACCTATGATGATAGTAAAGAGGAAACAAATGGTCAAGTTAATGTCTTCGAGATGGAGGAAGGAACTAACATGGAGAGGCTTATGTGTGTCAAGTTGTCAACATTGGCTATCGGTTTTGGTTTCTTGCGGTTTAAGCCATTAGGAAATGGTCCCTCAAATTTGTCGTCTCTTATATTTGCATATGTATAGTTGAAACGCGTATTGAATACAAATCCATATGTAAAAGGGATGACCGTCTTAAAACAAGCTGACATACGTAATTTAGATATGTCAAAAATGAATTTGTCTAAAGTTAATGGGATCTGACGTTTAGCTTAGTCGTGAGTTTTGAGAATCTATAACAGAGACCCAAGTTTAATCTCGATGGGCTATGATTTTGAAATCAGGTTTTTGTGTCATCGTAAACATTATTTTCTATTTATTGTCTTTGGAGTGTGGCCAGGGGCGGATGTAATGAGTTAGTAGGAGGTGGTCAGGAACCCAGTACAAAAACCCAACATGTATTAAAAAATTTAATATTATCAAAAGGCCCTCTAGGTCAAGATCCATTGGACCCCTCAAAGCTCAAACTGAAATTCACTAAGTAAAATTAATTTTAAGTCCACATTTTTATGTAAAATTTTACGTCCCTCTCCCTCCTAAAAGCTCTAATCCCAATCGTTACATAATCTACCTGTGCATCAGCAAAATCAGGATTTATTATTCTCATCTGCTCAATCTTCATCTCTTTTTATATCCAAAGATTGTCCAAACTTTTACCTTGCTGGGAAACTTGAATAATAAATTGATATTTTGTTTGTAACTATTAAACCCTAAGTGTGTAATTTTGTTGTGAAATTATGAGCTTTTTTTAACCAAAATATACTGAAATTAACCTTATTAGGAAGTAGAAGTTATTTATATGAGAAGTTGTGATATTATATATATTATGTTGTCTTTTGTTGTTCATTTATTTATAATTGCTTTTTTTTTTTTTTGTTTTTTTTTTTGTCTTTTTTCTTGAAGAGGTCTCTTACTTGTATGTTAACATTTAACATGGTGTTTTTGTTTTATTATATTGGTGGTGGATTACGTTTTACTTATGTCTAGTGATATGTGTTATACATAATTGCTTAGTTGATTTGTGAATTGTTCTTAAATTAACATATGTTGTTTTCCCCGCTGTTTGAAACTATTTTATCTGTTGTTTGAAGCTATTTTTGTTGTTGATTGAAGCTGCTTTTGCTGTTGTTTGAAGCTGTTTTTGCTGATGTTCGAAGCTGTTTAAGTTGATGTCGTTGATGCAGTTTCGCTACTGTTTAGGTACTATTTTAGATGTATTTTTTTATTGTTTTAACATGCATTATTTGATGTTCTAGCATGCTTAAGTGCTCTTTTAGCCTCTTTATGTACTGATTTCTGCATAATAATGTATGAGTTTATGCAAACTCTAATGTAATAAGATGTAACTATGTCGATAACTTGGTTAAGTAGCTTGTAGTTTTGTGCACAATATTATAATTTTTTGCCCCCACGATTAAAAATCTTGGATCCGCCACTAATTGCGACATATAAACTTTTTAATTAGTATTGTCGCTTTCAACGTTACAAGAAAAATAACATGATGTCGAATAAATGAACAATCCTACAAAAGATATTCAGATAGTTGCAATAAACATAGTTGTTCTTTTTAAATTATTTTATTACTACTATATCTTAATATATTCCAAATGTCACACAATAGCTTTTTATTATTACTGTATTCAAACAAATAACATCGAAGATGATATCCTGTTGCAACCCATACTCATAAATGTACGACAAATATATTATAATATATGCTACATTTAATTTAATATGTAAATAATGCTAAAGAAAGTATAAGCTAAAACATACATGTATAAATATATATATATATAGGGCTTATCTACAAAAAATAGGTAATCTTAGGGGAAGGGGAAAGTAAATATGAGTCGCCCGTTAACATTTATGAATGTTAATTAACATTCATCACAGGCGGCTAACATTTATGAATGTTAACTCACCCGTAATGAATGTTAATGCGAGGACATATTTATTTCTCCCAAAATTACTCATTCCCTCTGGATCATCCATATATATATATATATATGTATAAGTACGTACCGTGATAAAAATTACTAATAAACATGTACATTGAACACGTACATAAACATTTTAATAACTACATTCCATTTTACCTTAAAAAGCCATTGTATTTTGGCATAATTCAGACAAAACTATTTTGTGTCTTTTGCAAGTACAACTATAAGATCTTAATTTCTAATCGCGATAGTCATTTATGGTTTCAGAAACTTTTGCTGAACACGTTAAAAGCATAGTGCCAATTGCATTTGGCTTGGGCATATGGTGTAAGTAGTTGATATCTTTTTTACCCAATCTATATCTAAAGATACAAGTTCGGATACTTGTGGCAAAATGTTGATACCGGCAATCTAGATAGGTTTACAATCGATTGTCTATCCATAATGTAATGGGCTCCTGACTCACTCAGCAATTGTGGCTATAGGGGTGTCAGGGTTCGACCCATGACCTTATGCTATTTGTGACAAAAATGCCCCCACCCATTTACATGCTACTGTCACTAATTCAGATATTACACCTGTTTATTGCAGAACTAGCTTTTAAAGTCGTGAATACACAAGGATTATTTAAGCCTTTAAAAATAAGAGCAGCATTAATAAACTAATTTTTTTGACATAAAACTTGCAAGTATATCATGCATTAACTTAATTACCTAATTGATAATTATGTTCGATATTCTTTTATTATAATATAAGATTCACAAAACACGTCGTTCGATAGTAACATTCTATCTTATTCATGCAATTGTCTCATATCTCAAATCAACTATTATTAAGTAGTGCAGTCATCTTAGCACCATTAGTTGTAGGGTTATCGGGCTAGGCTATCTCAAAAAAAATATAAGTTATAACAACAAAGAATTTACATGCTTAAAAATAAACAGCCATATAAATCAACCTAATGATATAAAACTTATTCATTGCAACACGAAAATTTAATTGTACAATCATTACTATGCAATATTAAATAACCACAAAACATATAAGTATACCCGACATTATGTAAGAGAGGTTGATTTGTTAATAGTTTTTCTTAATGATAAAAAATTAAGTATAAGTTAGTATGATCATACCCATAAAATAATACAAAATAACAATCTCAAATCATCTTAATTCTTACTATATGATATGAACGGAGCATTTAAATGACCAAATACACATGTACTTAACAAAACATCAACATAAAATATAAAAGACACTAATCCTATTAAGATAACCATCAACAACATAGAACCAACTTCATGAATTGTTTTCTCTAACATCATTTGTTCGTAACAAAAATGGGTTAATTTCCTAAAACACTCCCATGTATAGTTGCAATTCTTTAAACGTAAAAGGTGTTAGTTAAATAAAACTATAAAAACCAACTTAATTATCATGTGAACTTGCCTACGTGATGAACTTCTAATTAACTTTTGATATTTGTTGTCTTTGAAGTTAGAAAAAATACATTTGAATGACTATATATAAGTCAATCTAAAACTTAATATTAACATAGTCAACTCCTCATCGTCATGTTCATTATGGTCCTAAAACACTAGTCTGGTTCCGTGAGAGCTATTAGGAATTATGCCCCCATAATTCCCTTCGAAGCTACCTCACTTCTCTCTCACATAGGTGATTTGTTAAAGATCTCCAACTGGCTTATAATTATATCGTTAGATATTATTAAAAGTCTAATGCCTAACCTTATATCACTGTCAACAATAGTTGTGGAAATGGACTAGGAAGTTTAATAACTTTCTCAAATGGTTTAAAAAATTTAACAATTCCCCCACAGTGACCTTAGGTTTTCCTATATATAAATTTATCCCTTAAGGGCTTTAGTCTCATTCCCCAACATGATCTCCTTTCAACCCATGGTTATCGGATCCAAAATGTTATCAATTAACTTCCGAGAGTTAACAAAGATAAGTCTCACAGAGATTAGTTGGTCATACTTGTGATCACTTGAATATTTTCAGATGATTCTTACTCATGATTCTACTTAAACGATGTCAAGTCTTGTACTAAGTTATATTGTACTACACTTGATCAACATTGATTATTATGACCTTTGTAAGCTTATGCTTGGTCAACATTGACTCATATCAAAAAGTCATCTTCTCATAAATCATGAGCTTTGTATCAAAATGCAAGAGACCCCCCACATTTTCATGGTATTGTGAATAAGTTCTCCCTTTTTTACAATCATTTAGCGTTAATGCTTCTATTAAATAAAGTTTCCCTAACATGTCTTGTAACTTGATATAGTTTTAGTCATAATCATATATATCTAATGTGATTCTAACTAATGATGCGGTTGAATACCCCCGTAAGATTCACATCTTTTGTGTTTCAAACATTATTATAATTTGAGCAATTTTTAGTCATAATCTAGGTTTGAACATGAGACTTCAAATTTAGGAAACCTAACAAATTTTCCACACTCAAATTACCACTTGCTTATATAAACTCTAATCGGGCAACTTAAAAACCCAAGATTATATAACAAAAGATAGACATCTTTATGTTTATAATTATCCTCAATATCATATTTGTTCCCTCCCAATTCCATATTAATAGAGGAAACAAATCCCACATCGTTATTGTAATTAATTTGGTTTTACAATATACCTAATCCTTTTATCACTTAATGAAATATTGATTTTGTCGTTACATAAACTCCACACCGTAGGAATGTTCGTTGTTAATTGATCTTTGAGATGATCATAAATGTAAGTCCAAGACTAGCATGCTATAAACTTCAAGACCTAAGCATACGAACTAGAGATGTATCACTCTGTTCTACATGGCTTTCTTTTACAAGGAATCTCACACCATGTCCTTTGTCAATAGTCACTCTTATCTTATTTAGACAAAATCCACGTTTGAGACTCAAACAACACCCTTAATTGTGGCCATTTAAGAGGGTCTCAAACAAATATATTCTTGTTACTCATTCAACTTCAAATTCAATAGCACATATGCTTTTGATCTCCAAAGTTTCGTCAATGCCCTATATAGAGGACTTACCCCAAGCCCACATGGCAAAAGTCAATTGATCACATCACTTATGACAAAGAGACTATGTATCAACATCATAACATAGATGATGCTTTTCTTAAGTGGTGTACACATCTTCCTTGTTATTTATTGACATCATCATATTGTCAATTGGTTTAGCTTGTAGCCCAGACAGTAAATCAGACCATCAAGGAAGATAGAATTGTCTAGCTATTAAGAAATAAATCTTGTTAGATTATACATCTTAGTGTCACATTGCAAAACACTTTGTAACCACATTTGTACTTGATGTGCTAAAATTTTATCTTAATTGTTTCAAAGCTTACTTCGAGCCATAATTTGGCTAGAGACTTTTCTTTAAAACATTTTCATGGCACCATAAAAATAATAGTAGGGCGCGGTTATTTTATACAATCACTTCTTGTAATATTCCGTTAAAATACCAATTAGAAGAAAAGAAAAATATTCCAAAATTTCATTGTTTAATATTGTTTCAAGAAATATAATAGTTTTATAACCATATATATATATATATATTTTAGTTAAAAACAAACTACATAATGTAATAACATAAAATTAACTAGAGAAATTGCTTCTCAAGTTTTTATACACAATTATAATTTTAACGGATACCTAACATATCTCATGACAAACTTTAAAGAGGAAACTCGAACATTTTCAATGCCTTCTTCAGATTACTCTTAGTAATCTGATATGTTTATTGCATTTATGATTATCACTATCCCAGATGGGACCTTTTATCACTCGTAATCACGAGATCTATAATGTATGCATAAAATTCCCATCATGACCCATTGTACAATGCACTTTGGTTATCTAATTTGAAGCTCCCAACATCCACGATCTAAATTCACGTTTCATTAAGAAACTCAAAGCTTAGATAAAATTAAAGCAGGTTTAACAACATTGTTGATCCCAAAGGTTAACAACAGATGTTGTAGAAGGGGGGGTGAATACAACTTCTTTTAAAGCTTAAACAGGATAGTGAATTTTAGTTTAACTAATGATAAGAACAGATGATAGTTTTTCAATTAATTCTTTTATTTTGATAAATCATAGAATTACAAGTTAGATGCGGAATATCTAACTCAATTGAATACAGATTACTAATACTAAAATCAGCTGAGAACAAACTCAAAGCTAGTTACAAGTAATGCTAGTTCTACTAACACAAATGCTCTCTTAACTAACTATTAATTCACTCATAATTTCACACGCACAGACTTCATAAACTAAGTATGATATTATAGTAGAGCTTGTGTAATGCTTGAAACTTGATTAGCCAATAGATGTCTTCATCTTCATTGGTTGACTTCAGACATGTTTGCTTGTATGTTCTGATGAACTCTGCACGACCAGGTCTGCAGTCTGTCAGAAAGTACACTGCACATCTTGTCTTGTAGGCTGACTATGATAAGGAAACATTATGTGCATAAGTAGCCAAAATGGACAGGTTTGTATGTTGTGTACAACCTCTGAAGATGTCATTTTATCATACACATAAGTCCCTAAGTGTTACAAGCATGTTTACTTGAATATGTAACAAGTAAAATATTCTTCAATCTCTGTGCTGGATGAAATGATCATTAGTCCTTCAAACTTCTGATCAAAACTCATTCTTGACTAACAAAGAGAGTCTTCAGCACTTGATTGAATAATCATCAAAGATGTATAGATTACAAATCTCTAATCTTCTCTGTGCTAGTTATTCTTCATCAAATTTCTGTTTGTTGGTTGAACTGCTAGTTCTGTCTGCTGGGTGAACTACTAGTTCTGTCTGCTGGGTGAACTAACTCACAGCAAATCCTTTGCAATCAGTATTCAGAAGACTTAGCTTAACTTTGAAGAATACCTTTGCTGGATGGATAACACCATAACCATGATGTTAACAAAGAGTTGTTGTCATTATAAAATCATCATAGAAAGGATCATGACTTAACAAACATGCACCAGAAAACCCCTTTTTTTTAATTTCAAGCTCAGTGGTAGAGCGGTCGGTTGGTAATGAATGACATGTATTGAGTTTATATTATAGTATTAGGAGGGAGAAACTATATCAACCAATGGACGAGTTAGGCTTACTTTTAGATCCAATTAAGTAGGCATATATATATCATTATTCTTTTACAAAATGACGAGTTTCGCTAGATAAAGGTATTGTATGGAGTGAAATGAATAAAAATGTTTTATATTTTAGTGCATTATCGGATTGGTGGATATGAGTTAAGTAAAGTGCATATCCGGCTAAGTTATTACACTTTCAGATTAACCAAAATTGTGGAGGTCAAGGGTCACGTGCCCCCTGTGAGGTCCTAAGGGCAACGCTACTAGCGAGGTCGAAAGGGCAGAACCTCTAACTGCGATCCCCAAAACGACAACAAAAGTCATCAGTTATTATGTACCCATGAAAACAGTTTTCGGCGATAACTGTTTTCAAACTGTCGAGTTGGTTGGAATAATCCCTTGAATTATCTCTAATACAAATTTTATGAATCTAGATATATTTTATGGTCAAAATATTATTTTTAAACTTTTATATACATAAACGATTTTAAAAGTTTTATCTGGGAAATGAAATCATTTAGCTTATTAATTACAACCCGATTTCAACAGTTATTAACTCTCTTTTTTCGGTTACGATAGTTTGAGTATTTTACGATGATAAATATTATAATATTGTATTTAATTAAAATAAATAAACAATCACTCAGCATTCTTCAAAGATCTGTCCTTCCCACCTGCCGTCTCCGGTCATCATAGCTCGTCAATGTTGCGTTGGAAAATCTTCGACTCTTTTTTTTTCTTCAAATTTCTTAATTTCACAACTGATTCGTAAATTGGATTTTTTGTCCTCAACCAAATTTGTATTTGATTTTTGTAAAGCCGGTAAGCATATGAAAACATTGTCGATAAGTGATTCGTTAATTTTATAGATGGATATTTGTTAAAATAGCAAAATATTTACGTATTAATGCAACAACTGTTTATAATATTTCTTAAGTTTTTTTCTACCTTTTCAAATAAAAACGTCATAAACTTATAAAATACGTGTTTTACAAAAGATAAACCATTATGTTCATTAAAATACATAACAATGTTCGCGCATAGCTACGGGGACAAATGGAATATTATGACATTCAAGATTTTATTGTTTACACTATATTGTATTATTATATCAAAGCAAAAAAATCAACAATGTTTAAAGTTCGGGTTTTAAATTAAATCCTATTGTTCATAAATGGTTATTTTTTATATCTTTTGTAATCTTACTTACATATTATAAAAGAAAAAATTTAATGAAATGAAATGTTAAAATTTTAATCAGGGATATGCAAAGTTTAGAATTAAATGTTACAATTTATAAATTAGTGGTTAATTTAAAAATATTAAGATAATTAATAATTTTTAAGAGTACTTTAGACATTACTTATTATTGAATTTAATTTTAAGAAAAAAGATGAAGATGGTTTATATATAGTTAAGATTAAGATTAACATGAAATTAAAATAAGATAAGATAAAATGAATGATGATATGATATACCGAATATTATAACAATGATAAAGTACCAGTACTTTAAACTTCAATGCAGTAATTTATAACTATCGTATTTAAGCAATTAGTGCATCATTACTTTAAAGGGGATGTAATGACATTTAAATTTATAATACACAATTTTTTTAAATATATAATATAGCGTTGAGTATCTTATTTTATTTATCTTTCACTGATTTTTAACTATCATATATCATATAAAAATCATTAAAATATGTCTATAATAAGTGCATCATTTTCAAACTGCGATGCATCAAACTTTTTAAGATTATGATTATGATGCATAATTTCAATTATCTAATAAGCACTATTAATTTATTTATAACTTATGTCTTGTATAAAAATGATGTGTAACGGTTACAATATAAATATGTAATCAATAATTGGTTTTGTTAGTTGAAATTATCTTAAGAGTTTGAATGAATCTACCATTTATATGTGTATACGAGGAGGTGTGTATGTAAGAGAGAAAAGGTGTGTACATTGACCCCTTTATTTCAAATGGTGTAGTAGCCATGATAATCTAGAAACTCTAATGGAGATTTTTAATAATGTATAGAAAAATATATGTTTAACTAATGATGAACTTTATAGATCCTATTCAATATACAAATCATAGGCTCTATTTCTTGATTAGGAATGATAAGATATAACAGTCGTTTGTTAATTAGTTCAACCTCCAAGTTCTGGATTCGAAATCAGATGGCAAACACCGATGGCGGATTAATCATTCTTTCCATTTATTTATACTTTTGCCAATTATTAACTCCCACTTTAGAATTCTAAAGTTGAAGTTGATGTGTTCCACAAATTACCAACTACTAACAATAATATATTCAGTAATTTAATGTGGGCCACTAATTGTTCTAAATATTGTTTAACTCCCTTCTCTCACGAGATTCTGTCACATTACGTCAAGACTTTTTGTAGCCAAAAAAGGAAAAGGATCAAGGTTTAAAATTAAGTAGTGATTAGAGTTTGATAAATGACATACCATGAAATAGAGTTTTTACATATACCATGAAACAAAAATTGCAATTTCACTAGTTCAACTTGTTTCTTGTACATTAGTTAATAAAGTCACAGGTTGACTTCAAACTTGAAATACAAATGGCCGACATGAAAGACATTAAGCATTGGTACATAGAAGAAAATGGTAGACAATTTCACGATAAAGGGGTCCTAGCTGGCATACCATTCAAGCTCTGGCCCCATTTTCTTCCAGATTTGTTGTCGGTAATGAGTTTCTGGAAACAAATATTAAATCCTTTTTAATGTTTTTCTGGCCTTCAATTAGGATTTTGTGTCAATTCCATAAGTGTTGATGTTTTTCTTGATTTAGCCGGCTGAAATTAAAGTCAAAACACAAACTTAAAAAACTTGCAACAACTGAACATACATGATACCGAAACACTACTAGAAAAATAGCATCAGCGACGGAATTAATTCGTTGAAATTCCAACGGATTACCGACCAATTTCCAAAGAAATCATACCCAAAAACTAATGATAACTTTGTGTCGGATTACCAACGAATTAGAGATGGTTTTTGTTTCCTTGGAGGCTTGGATAACCATTGATAAATAACAACAGTTTGTGACGGATTATCCACAACTTTCTAAATCGTCGGAATGATTAGAGATATTATTTTCCATATATACCTTCATTTTAAATTTGAAAAACTGTTGGAAATTTGTTCGAACTAAAACAGTTTTCCTTAAGGCTTTTCAACGAAAAATTATTCTAAATTTAAGTATCAAAACAAAACAAAAAGTGACTCTTCCTTGGAGAACTCTTAGAAAGTCAAATAGTTTTCTGACAAATTTACAATGTATAGGAAAATATATGTTAAATAATTGATTTTGTAAACAATTTTAATAGTTCCGTTAAAATATTACTTATAATTTTAAATCTTTCATATACATATATCTAACACCCTTATAAAGAGTTTATATATTTTCTTTATAAAACTTTAAGTTTAAAGATGCGAAATTTTCATATTACCTTTTTTTATCAACAAATTAAAACATTTTCCATATTAGAATTATGAAAAGTCAAATATATCTATAATAGTTTCATTTTTATATTATCACACATTAACTATTATCGAATTTTTCTACTATCACAAAAATCGTTTGGTGGGCATATTAAAATCGACAAAACACCAAAATTATTTAGAATAAACTTTAAATTTCACTTTTTAACGCGAATGTATGCTATATATAATATATGTATATTAAACGAAAGTATCATAAGTTGTCACGTACGGATGTCATGATAAATTTGAATTGATAAAATACAATTATGATAATCAACAAATTTAAGAGTTGATATATGCGGAGATAATTAAGTAATCATATAATAAGATTCATTTAATTTTTTTTATATAATTATTTAGTTAAAGTATCGAAGGAAATAAGGATTATCAGTAACTAATAAAATTAACAACTAGGATTGAATTATCGATTACAATATATATTTTGTCTTTCTGTATAGTCTCCGACTTTTGTTCTAAGGGGGCGTTTGTTTTGTAAGTAGATTTAGGAATAGAAATAGGTTTGAGAAAATATATTATATATTATTTTATACAAAAGCTATTTTATTTGTACATTTAAATTTAGTAATAATTGTTATTTAATATTGATGAATGAAAAAAATAAAAAAACAAAGTCTGAAAGAGATGTTGATTTTTTACATTTATTAATTATATAATAATTTCTAATAAAAGTCAATTAAATTTTTTCTTTCTTCTTTTCTTTTTTAAACTTATATCGAAACTGATTACTAAACTCATTAAAATTAGCTTTTATTTTGGATTTTTTTAACTATATTTTTTGTTTCCTTGCTAACTGATTAATCACTATTTTTTATGTTTGGAGGAACTATGAAAGATGATGTTGATTGTAGAATGAAGAAGGATCTGTTAGAAAATCGATAAGCTGTACATAGTGCATTAACATTTGTACATACACATACAAGTAAGTTTATTTACTTTTGTTTAGTCATATATTTATTTTATTTTCTATATTAGCTTTTTTGTGCTTTGTCGTTGGCTTATTATATCTAATAATATCAATCAATATTAATTGAGATTATCTAACTCATGTTTTAAGGCATACGTTAAAACCTAGCTACTTTTTAAAGCTACATTTTCTATAAATAACAAAAAAGGTAATTAATACACATGTAGAAATGAAAATCAAAGATTTTAATAAATGAATTTATATAATAATTGGAAAATTCTAGTTTATTTAATGAAGTTTAACTTATTTTCTTAAGGCATGTGTTAGTTAAACCCATATAACTTTAGTAATTCTAATGGGTGCAGACTGTGGAGCTACTTAAAAGTATGGATATACTTCAAGATAAAGTTAAGATGAGAGCCTTCGACGGAACCAAAATTATTAACTTATGTTTATAGTTTGTTAGATGTATATCAAATAACAACATTTGATGTATGTACAAGATAATTAATGTATTTCAATTTAATATTACTTTAGACTATATATAACCTTGTCTTTTTTATATATATTACATATATATTTAGTTACATTATATATATACTATAGGCATTATATAATTGAAGGAATATAAATATAAATATAAATATAAATTAATACTAAAATAAAACTATAAAATGCATATAAGTTTCCAACGTTTTTCAATATCATTTCGAATGAAATTAATTACATATCAAAATCTCTTAATTATTTTTACCAATGGATTTGCAATAAGAATTCTCTTAGAAATGCGTCGCTTCCATGCCTTATTTTACTTATTTTAAAACTTAGAAGTGACGGATTTTGAACGGAAAAATCTGTTGGAAACCGGAAAATTTTGTTGGAAATTTCAGTCGAATATGTTACCAGCGAGCGGTTTCGGACGGACTGATTTTGTTCGATGTATTTCCAATGATATTTGCCCAGTTTTCTAGTAGTGAAACTTTTATTTAGATATCGTATAACTTTCACCCATTTTGAACATAAACCATGTAATAATGCGTAATAAACTTATATACTGTTACTTGTGAATATATCATTCCTAGTTTAAGGCCGGGAGATGTAAACTGGGTTTTTCATGTTTCGATTCTTTTGAGAGAGCGAGTATTTTTTACTTAAATTTATGCGGTTTAATCGAGGTAGTCATACAATTGTTTCTGACTCTTTTCACTGTCCACCTCAAGATGTTAACCTATTGAGGATTGAAGCTGAGAACTCTTGTTATTAATCAAGACGCCTTACTTCTAGAGCGTCTTGGTGATGATTTAATGTGGACCAAATGTCTAATGTGTAAATTATAATATATTTTAGCAATATAAAGTACATTGTTTTAATAGAAATTTATTATATTTAATTTGATTTAATGTGTGAGTTTTGAACGGCTGCTGTATTTTGAAGGGAATGAGTGGCAAACAATCTTAGTAAATGATTTATGTGATTAACGGTCCGGATACGTAACACTGCATTTTACATCCACATTACGTTTTGCGTAAAATACAGTATTGTTAGGGTACAACAAATCTAGCTCATTGATTACATAAATTAACGGTTGTGATTATTTACCCATTCTTCTCCTCAAAATGCAGCTGTCCATAAGAATCCTACCTTTATTTTAGTACTTTTTACATTATGTAACCGGGGGGAGGGGGGGGGGGAGGGAATGCGTAACGTTTACCACCTACTTGAAAGATGATTATTGAACTTTCAGTGACATCTAAATGTCATACATGCTTCACTAATCAAAATCGTTGATTGCGTAAACAAATTCTCACAATTACATATTTATTGAAAGATGATTTTGATCGTATTAGGCTGTAAATGTTAAATACGAGTAAGTGACACTTAGTCGATATAGATATATATCATAGCGTATATGCTACATCTAAAGATACCTGCGTCATTTCTATCTATCGTCAATCTGTAACATCCTCTCCCGCGGTCTGGTAATTTCTATTATTTTAATTGATTATCTAATTGCTTTAGAAATTATTTAATATTATGTGTTTCATTGTGAAACGTAGATAAATAAGCCCTTTGACTTATTGTGACTAGTGAAATATTGGTCGTTTCAAAATTTTAAAGTTTTGATTTTCTGCGACACAAGGGTAGTGTCGCAGGTGGTGCCTGTGCGACACAACGGTTGTGTCGCAGGACTGTGTCGCAAAACGGGCTAAACTGAAATTAATCAAGGAGCTTAAGTGTAATTCGATGTTATATATATTAAAGCGCCGCCCAAACATTTCCAGATAGTTTCCAGACGTTCTAATCTAGTTTTAAAGTGTAAAAATAAAGAGAAAAGAGAGAAAGAAGTGAGAAGTTGGGTTTTGAATCAAATTTGAGCAATTAGCTGTGAATTCGAGGTAAGGTTCCAATTATTATGTGTTATAGTTGTTTATAAGTGAATTACACGGATTGGAATAAGTTAATTTGAGTATTACATGTTTGAATTCAAGAATTTCGAATCTGGGAACTGGTCTGTTCTTCATTGCGACACAAGGATTGTGTCGCAGGTTGTGTCGCATGAATGTTCTGCGACACAGTTGGTTATGTCGCTTAAAGCGGCCATATTGAGTATTGCGACACAATGTTAGTGTCGCAGGTTTAAGTTGTGCGACACAGTGGTAGTGTCGCAAGGGTTTATTGTGCGACACAATTGTAGTGTCGCATGAGGTTATAAAAGAGTTTTGTTTTACAAATTTTGAAATTTTTTTTGAAAATGCGTAAGACGCGGTTTTGTGAAAATATCATTAACTCGGATTTAGTTGAAAATTGCATGGTCACTTGAAAACGACCTAGTAATCAAGACTATATACTATAGCCTAGGCAGTTTTTGGCCATTCGGGGTCATCTAGGGCCCGAAAATGACATTTTTTCAATTTTAAACGTCATTGCAAGATTTTCTAAGTTCATTTCTGATTGAACTTTTGTTTGCCTAGACTTCAGGGATTACCTGATTTGATAAATGGGCTATAATGATAATTATGGAACGAATTTCTAACTTGTATATGATTTTCTGTTTCAGATCAACATAAGACTCAGTGATATAAGAATCCTGAGTGTGGAGACGTCAAAGGTATCGGTGAGTGGATTCAGAACTCATCATTTGATTTAGTTGTAACTATTTGGTTACAACAAGTAAACGTAGATATGTGTTAGACTGTTTAGTCTTGATTATTGATTATTAATCTACGTGATATGTGAACTATGTGTATTATGTTATTGAGGTCAACGTGTAGTTGGACTTCTGGTTATTATGTGTTTTACACAGGTTTTGATTCATTTGTTCTGTTTGAAACTTGTGTATGAGTTTAATAACCAGTAGTTATCGGTCTATTCTGTATTGGCCATACGGATTGACGGTAAGTGTTCTTGGGGGAATCCCCGGGTATTATGATATCCCAGAGCCACCGATCCTCATTGAATTATGTGTGTTTACAATTATTTGGTGTAAACAGCTGGTTATGCTAAGTTGAATGGAGTGTGATGAATCTATTCACTTAGCTTCGTGCTAACCCCCTCATTTTACTTCCTGCAGGATATGTTTTGATTGATTGTGGGTGCAGGAGGTGAATGGTGATCAGGGGATGTTTGACTGCGCTTAAAGAATCTGATATGGTTTTCGTAATAAACCTTGTTTGGAGAATTTTATAATACCCCGTCTTTTGTAGTTTTAAACAGTTTAGATATTGTGTAAATATGGAAAAATGTTAACTGTTTATGTATAATATTTAATATATACTAAGGTAATGTATTTTAAATTCATGCTTCCGAGTTTATTAATATAATATTCTTATTTGAAATGAGGGGTGTTATACAATCTGTTGAACTTCACTAATTTTAATTCTACTTTGTTGATTTGGACAACAAATTAAATGGACGTTACTAATAGTATTAATTTTCCAATCCAAAAGATCAATTTCAATACTTTATAATTAGTTTAGTGATTGAAAATGTTTGTTTACTAACATAATTATTGGGTCCGTGACCCTACTTAAGTAATTTATCTATGGCAAAAATAAACTAAGTGCTTTTTAGTCGTTGGATCTATGAGCAGCAACCTTAAATAGACTTGTAATATAGACACTGCATATACTCAGCATCGAACATTTTTGCACTTAGTATTTTATCACTTGTCTATTTAGTTGATGCATGTGTTAGCAGCGACTTCTCTTATAACTTAAAATATATTTGAGTGATTTAATCATTCACTGATAAACACTTACCTCATAGAACAAATTACATAGGTCTGACGCTGGTATGCATATCTGAAACATCTGTTATATTTTGAAGACTGAAGACAGAGAGAGAAGTATTCACTGAAGTGGAATTCAGAGTTACTCTTCTATTAACTAGTGGATCAGACTATTACCTAGCAAAGTACATAGGGTTTGACAAATACTCAATGTACTACTTGAAGGTCAACTTATAATGTATACTGATATTATACATATCTTTTGTAAAAATATGTAAAAGTGTTTATTGTACATTCTAGAAAAAGAACCTTACCTTTTCTGAAACCTAGAATTAAAGTCAACAGTAAACTTTATTCATAAGAATGTAATGTCATTTCCATTCATTGGAAATTTCATTTAACCTTCTTTCAATACGGTGTTACACTTGTTAGGGTTTGAAGCTTCAAACATTATTGATGTCACTATAAATACTCCCCTCAACTAACGTATTCAATGTCAAGAAATTGCATTAATTTCAACATTTGATTTAGGCAATCACTCTTGCATATTAGCGAGCATTGTGCCTTTCACTTTTAGTAAGTATTGACTCTGATAGCCATCAACATCTATTTGTTGGTTGGTTTGTTGAGATTAAATTTGTCATAAGTGTAGTTTACTTAGACTAGTTTGATTGTCTTAATTTCACAGTAAACTATTATAAAGTATTCTTTAAAATTGAATTAATAAAAAAAAAATTTAAATTTAAATTTGCTATTATTACTTATATTTATTTAGTAGTTTAACGTAAAATTATATAATAGGACCAACAATAACGAAAAAGAAATTGAGAAGGAAAATCCTCTTTTCTTAGTTTTTTTCTTTTACATAATATCCCAGGTGTAGTGGATCCATCCGACTTGGCAATTGGCATTCTTTTTACATGCAGCTCGGATCCTTCTATATATATTCCTTCCAAACACACCAACATAATCACTCACTCCCATTTATCAACTCTTCCCATTTCCTCCATATCTCTTATAACAAATCTCCTGCTCCGTATTTCACTTCTCTCCATCATATTCATATTATAACTTAACCAAAAAATCATGTTGTCAGCAAAAATAACATGCAACTCTCACGGACAAGATTCCTCGTACTTCCTGGGATGGGAAGAGTACGAGAAGAATCCCTACGATGAGATAAAGAATCCAAATGGTATCATTCAAATGGGTCTCGCCGAGAATCAACTCTCTTTCGATCTTCTTGAATCATGGCTACAAAACAACCCACAACCATCAGCTTTCAAGAACCACAATGATCAATCTATTTTTAAAGAACTTGCCCTCTTTCAAGATTACCATGGCCTTCCTGCCTTCAAAAATGTAAGCATTCATTTAAAATCCTTTTGTTTTTATTCTAAATAAAACCAATTACTGGTATATATCATGTATTTGGTAATTAATTAATAAATGAATGTTTTTCTTTTACAGGCTTTAGTTCAATTCATGTCGGAAATAAGAGGAAATACGGTTACCTTCAACCCGAACAACCTTGTACTAACCGCAGGAGCAACCTCGGCCAACGAAACACTAATGTTTTGTCTAGCAAATCCTGGCGACGCCTTTCTCATTCCAACACCATATTATCCTGGGTAAGTTGATATTTTCATCTGAATCGTGATAGCAAAGCCACTCTATCTTATTCTGATCGAATTTGTTTACATTCTATAGGTTTGATAGAGATCTCAAATGGAGAACCGGAGCCGAAATAGTACCAATTCATTGCTCAAGCTTAAATGGTTTCAGAATTACCAAATCCAACCTCGAAGAAGCTTACAAACAAGCAGAAAAACAGAACCTCAAAGTCAAAGGTGTTTTGGTCACAAACCCTTCTAACCCATTAGGCACATCATTAAGCTTGCATGAACTCGACCTCCTAGTCAACTTCATTTCCTCAAAAAACATTCACCTCATTAGCGACGAAATTTACTCAGGTACGGTTTTTAACTCTCCAAGCTTCATTAGCATCATGGAAGTACTAAAAAACCAAAATCTCATGAACACTGAAATCGCGAAAAGAGTACACACTGTCTATAGCCTCTCCAAAGATCTCGGACTTCCCGGTTTTAGAATTGGAGCCATTTACTCCAACAATGAACTCATCGTATCCGCAGCAACGAAAATGTCAAGTTTCGGTTTGATCTCGTCACAAACACAATACTTATTGTCCGTAATTCTCTCGGACAAAAAGTTCACAAAAATGTATCTTTCGGAGAATAGGAGAAGATTGAAAGAAAGACATGAAATGTTGGTACAAGGTCTACAAAAAACCGGAATTCGATGTCTTCAAAGTAATGCCGGTTTATTTTGTTGGGTGGATATGAGACACTTATTAAGTTCGAAGACATTCGAAGGTGAAATTGAGCTTTGGAAAAAGATTGTTTATGAAGTCGGGTTGAATATTTCACCCGGTTCATCATGTCATTGTAGTGAACCAGGTTGGTTTAGGGTTTGCTTTGCAAACATGTCAGAAGAGACTCTAGTTCTTGCCGTGCAACGTGTGATAACGTTTGTAGAGTCAACGGTCAAGATAAATAGTCAAAGTCGTCATCAGAAGTTATTAAACAGAAATGCATCAAGAAGAACAAAGTCACTACCCAAATGGGTTTTTGAACTATCGTTTCAAAGGGAACTTCTTGCCACCGATGAACGTTAGTGGAGTGACATTTGATTAACTGATTGAGCAACATATATTTTTGTTATTTTTTCAATATATTTCATGTATATTGGTGTATTTTTCATTTATTTTTTTTTATTTTGTGAGATTCTTCGTTCTTGAAGAGAGAGTGCACTCAATCCTTACGGATTTGAAGTGGCATATATATGCTTCCTTGCTTTGTAAAATCAATGGACATCTTGATGTAACCCGTTCCCTGAATTATTCAAAAGAATTTGCCTGATTCTTATATGATCCATTATGATTTTAATATTTGCATTTAATATGATTTACTAAAATCTCAATGTGGTCTGATTTGTACCCGAATACATCTTACTATCTTAGTCAGTTTTTTTATGCAAATTCTCACATATAGTTATTAAGAATGTCTATATTTGACTCACAACTTTACGATTAGAAATTCACTTTTTTATTGTTAGAAGAAGTGTAAATGACTATCTAGCGTCCCCACCAACCGGTCTCCCGATCCATGTGTGATAGATAAATTGCGTAAATCATGATTAAAAAAGTTATGAAATGGAAATTGAATCCATGATCTTCGTCTTTTGTTACGTTTTCGTCACCGGTAGTCACTAGTTCACTACTAATATACCATCATCTTTATACAGTTAGGAGAATATAACCCTTTCGTAAGTAGGAGGTTACAGTTATCGGAGGTGTGTCAAAAATGAGTGGTCAAAGATACGAAAATGTTCTAATTCAATTCAATACCCGTTTCATACATCTATGTTGTGTAGTATATTTACTTATTTGTGAACATGAAAAATTGTTAATACCCGGATCTCAGCAAGAATGGCAGCGCCGATATTTACGGCTACAGTTGCTGATATGTGTGGTGCCGTAGTCGGCCAACCGGTCTTTCTCTTCTTATAAAATCAATCAAATAATTACAGCAAATAATGTTTGTCAAACCGACTTCTCCATCTTTTTGTTTCTTCCAACGGAGACAAAGTGTGTATTAAGTATTAACGGTATTTTAGTCGTATGATTAATTTATATCTAGCACATTTAATAATGTGGCTTCGGGTCTCATTATCATATTTATATATATATATATATACTTTAAAATAATGCCTCAATAAGTAGATCTATAATCTAATGAATATTTAAAGTCATATAATTGTGATATGATAACTATAATGTATAATTGATAGTTCATAAATACTCCTAATATCTATCGAATATAATTATATTGAAAGGTGTAAATTATAAATAAAGATACATAATATTTTTTTTATTACAACTAGAGTCTATTTCTGTCTGTTATAGAAGTACATAAAATTTAACTTTAATTTGTCAATAAAAGAGCTTAAAGTAGCTAGCTCAATTTTATAATTTATAATTACAATAATAAATATATACAAAGTACAAAATTTGTCAAAACTAATCTATACAAGTCCTCAATCAAGAAAAATGATAATCGAACAACACAACAAGACAAGCAAATTAAAACTTTCATAAACTAAAATCGGACCACGTTATAAAATAAGACTAAATCATCACACAGAATTAAAACCCTCAAGATCAAATCATCAATAAATGATGATCTTTACACTCAAAGAACTAAGCTAGAATTACAAACAGAAACCCTAGTTTAATAACTCGACAATACACAGATGAAACGGAGAACATATTTTCATTACACCAACAAAAGAAATTAACAAAAAAAAAAAACTATTTACATTTACAATTAAAAATAAATAAGTAAACAAGTCCCTGTACTCTAGAAGTCTTCATAATTTACCATGAACTTCCAGAAGTATAACATAATTACACTTAGCAGCCTCCAGAAACAGCAGATCAACCAGATTAATCCTTCAATATGAAATATACCTACAAAACAAGTACACAAACATGCACAAAACAAATCATAGCTTGTAAACTTATTTCATAATAAAGATTGACACTTTTGAACATTCTTCCTCAATCTAACTACGAAATAAGTTAAACAATTTTAAATTAAGACATAACACTTCATGTTGTGCATTTGAAAGACTCTTTGTAAAGATATTTGCAGTGTTTTCTAAAGACTTAACTTGAACAATTTTAATTATACTAACAAAAAAATTTTCCCTTACAAAGTGTATATATATATCTTAAAGTGTTTTGATCACAAAGTGTATATATATCTTAAAGTGTTTTGATCTTTCATGAAATACTGGATTTACAGAATCTATATTGTTGCTTTATGATCACAAAATACACTTACAAGAATATTATATTTAACTTTAAAATCATTCAAGAACTTTAGAATCAAAGCAATTTCACAAGTCACACTTGCTAAAGCTCTATATATATTCAGATCCTACAGATGATCTTGAAACCGTAGCCTGTTTTTTAACTTTTCCAAGAGATTAATGAATCTCTAAGAAATAAACAGAACCATATTACTGACCTTCTAGATGAAACACACTTACCACAATTAGAATCCACCCTAGCAGATAAAGAGAAGAATTTGACATCTTTAACACTATACCTCTGCCATGAGATCCTTTAAGATATTTAAGAACTCTTAAACCAATTTTTAAGTGTGAATTCATATGAGCATGTATATGTTGACTTAAACAATGCACAGAGTAAGCAATGTTAGACCTTGTCAAAGTTAAATAAATTAATTTACCAACAAGTATTTGATAGTCACTAACATTTGTTAGCGGAATGTCATTAGCATCATGAACCTCAGAACTAAAAATAACCAAATTTTACTCCATTGGAGTCAATGCAGGCTTAGAGTCTTATATTAGTAATTAACTATCTCAAAAAAGGCACTGCAATTACCATTACAACCACAACAATATACAGATAAATAATACAAAGCAAATACAAAGCATAACAAATACAAAAAATACGACACATGGATATTATATTGTTACATCCGATCTTCAATGTGAAGATTAGTTTAGACTAGCGGGCCAAACTAGAGAATATTTTATATTGTTTTCGTAGGCACATGATTAAAAACATATGGTATATTCATATAGGATAAACCTAACTTAAAAATAAAAAATAAATCTGACACCGAAACTAACATTGCGCCGCAACCGGTATATGTTGTGTCGTGATCTTGGGTAATAAACGTTATGTCGTGACGGGACAACCCATCTTTGACCGTTGTGGTTATTATCTTCACAATTCCCAACAGTATTACCGTGTATAAATGTTTCCTACGCCTCAAAGATGTACATCAATGTGTATTACAAATTCAATTGCATAGTCATCCCCTTTCACCGTTTAAATATATTTGTCGATCATCAGCTTTTTTTAATATAATATGTGGAATGATCAGCATACCATAGTTAAAATTATATTCTATTGTTTTTTAAATTTTATATCACAATAGTTAACCTTTAATCTATATCTACCTATATCTATATGGTAATAATATGACATATTTAATATTTTTTCCAGACATTAATTTTTTACCTTTTTCTCCTCTTTTATTTAAATCGGTTGATTGATGTTGATGTCGGAACACGATCGATCGAATTATGCACTACGGTCGTCCTACAAATAAAATCAAAACTAATGATCATATATTTACCTACATGTGATGTTTCATTTATTTCAGTTTTTCTATTTCAATTATTTATACCCCTAATGCATTATGTTATGACCCTCAGTTTTTTTTAATAGGTATTTGCATTAAAAATATATATTAAAAAACACGGTATGATGATTGATGTATTTCTTTGTTTATACTTGTGAATTTAAATGTCGCGTTTTTTGCATGAGAATCTTCTCTATTTTATTACTGTTATAATCAATAATATTTTTTTTATCATTATTACTATTATTACAACAACTACTATTACTATTAATATAAATTACGTACATAAATATTAGAAAATAAAATCATTAGATCGATGACATGTACATTACCTTATTGAATGTTATAATAGAACTTAATACTGTAACTCTTTTCAGTCAAAACTTATTCTTAATTTAGTTCTAATTGAAAGCTTAAATAAGAAAAGTATATCTAATGAAATGTGTTAATATTTATTTTATGAATGAGAATACAATCACATGTCCCGTCATATGTAGGTAACGTTTGTCTATTATCAAGCAATCGGATGAGTTTGTACAATGAACGTATAAGAGATTTGATAGCTTTTTTTTTCCTTTCTAATTTTCTAATAAGCACAATAACAAATTGTACAATTGAAGTCTTATAGCTGACACTAGTTAGACTTATTCATACTACAACTAGTAGCCACATGATTAAACACAAGTAATGTTTAATATCTTTATTATTGTTCCTAACAATCTCTTTCTGATTGTAAACATTGTTTGAGTTGCATTCAATTTTAATCTATCTTTTAAGGTTGCATGCTGAGAATCTTTTGAAAGCTAAAAAACAAGTTGAAGCGCACTTTTTAATAATTACAATTCAACATTTATCTTTTTCTTTGATGCTAGAAAGCATTCTTGAAGAGAAACCCATTTTCTTGTTCTTCAACGGCAATTTCTAGACTTGAACGAATTGTTGGAATATTTTTCTGTGAAACTCAAAAATTAAAAGCACTTTCAACGATCTTGATTCTAAAATGTTATTCCAAATATTTCGTTACCGTAGTATCCTCATTAACTGTTTGATTTTGATGTATGAAAGATTTATTATTATAATTTTTTGAATCTTGATATTTCGTTGATAACACTGAAACTTCTTTAATCTCATGTTTCCCCTCAAATTCATGTTCATCTTCTTGAGCTTTATCAACTTTTGTTCTAACCAATTTCATATCCACTCTATTTGCTACCCCTCAAACAAACAACCTTCTCAAACTTGTAGAAAGATACCGTGAATTATAATTGAAATATTCTTGAACATTTGAATGATATGACGTCTTCATTGAGACTTTATCTTTCATTAAACACTCGTCAAAATTTGTTGAGCAGAATTCATCTTTTCTCTTCCAATATATCTTCTAGAACCTCGAACTTTTCAACCGTCATAGATTTTATAAGATTTCTCTGATCAAATTTTGCACTTCATCTTTCAATCTCACTTCTTTCATGAATTTCACTATTTCAATATCTTTTTTTTTCACTCTCAATCAATTCTTTTCAAACATCACCCATTTTTCATCACTCTCTTCAAACCTGAACTATTTTCTCATCACTATCTTCAATAACGAAAATTGTATGTCCCCCACATGATAATTACGATTCACGTGAACATTATAAATATGGTGTAATACAAGGTGTTTGAAGAACAATTAAGTCCAACGATCCTCTTAGTGTGACATTCTCCACTTAACCATCTAACATTTGTTGAATGTTGAATATTCGATATGCTCCATATGCCACAAAACTATGCTTCGAACTGCTGAAGGGTATATTGAATATTCCAATAAAATCAATATTGTGTGATAATGATCATGAATTCCAAGTAAAGCATCAATTTCGTAACACTTGGGTAAAACAACAATTCACTCAATTAAATCAAGGAAAAGTCGTGTGTGATTTCTAAAAACAAATTCCTGAAATCACTAACTCTTGGACCAAATAGATTACTAGTTAGCACACAAATTGATTTTAAATGAATCAATTCTAGTGACCTACTTTTAGCCTTGGCATTGATGTTAGCACTCATAGGATTTCCATGCTGTCATCAAGGAATACCAATATATTAGATATCACAATGAATTTTCCGGCAATGTCACAAAGACATGCATAATGTCACGAAAATATATAGTGTAAAAGTACACTTGTGTTCTAAAGAATGTGTAATTCTTGGTTCTACACTTAAATAAGTGAGAAAATGAAGTCAGAAACTGGAGCAAAATGGGCCGTTTCAATATCAACAATCTCAAAATGAGAAGTTGATAAATTACGTGCTTAGTATCTATGAGAATTGTAACAAGAAATTTTTAAGAAATATTTGAGTGGCTAGGAGGGTAATGTGATTGCATCACTGGGTCTATGATGTCTTCTTTAATACCAGAAATCAACGAATGAAATCCGATAGTAGATGTATCAAACCGGCAATTTAGGCGGTTTATAAAGGGTTTTACTTTTCGTTTAACCCTGTCACACACTCCTCACTCAATCGCTCATTTTTTTTAACTCCTCTCTCGTTTGACAATCACTTATACCAAAAGATTTTGGCATGTAAAGATGTATTATGATTTGCACCCCTATCTCAATCTCCCCTCTTAGAACTTTATCTTATCACACACCGACCAAGAGCCCGTGATACTTGATCCTGCTCACCTAGACCTAAAAGACCCTCACGTACTAAATAGAATATGGCTTCTAGGGTACATCCATCCAACTCTGGTGGAAGTAAGAGTATTTTTTGATGAATGATCCTTCTACATTGATTTTATTGACAACAACTTGTATTTAACATTTTATAGTTCTATGTACAGGCATCATAGAGATCTTATTAGATTGTTTAGACAGCTCATAAGTGTGTTCTGTGAGCTAGATCCAAAGGGTTTATATGAATTGGCCATATGTGCAGACATCACAGAGAAATAACCTTTGGACAACTTTCAAGTTTCATCATATTGAAAGTTGTAATATGCGTTAGATATGCTCTAATACATTCAACTAAGTCAAAGATGACGTTGAAGATGAAGAATGAAGACCCAACATTGAAACTGGATCATAATCTAAATGGAATCTTCAGAGTTATACAAATATACATACCTACTAAACCTGGCCATTTTTTTTTATGGTATTCCCATTATCAATGTCAGCCAATAAAACATGATTATTCAGTGTATTTCTGACAGTCTCTGCAATCAGCATACATTGTCTAACAGTACATGTTAGAACATACAACAAGCATGTCTAAAATTCTCCAATGAAAAAGAAGACAATTGAAAGATTTTGATTGACTGAAGTAGTTACTAAGAAGATACTTGCTCAAGTGTGTAAATTGGTGTAAACTACATGTAAGTTTGAGACCAACAATATTAGCAGTTTGGCATTCCTTAGTAACCAGCTTTGAATGTGTTATCAGTTAATAGTGAGTGTTATAATATATATTCAGTTGTTAATTATTCCGCTTACAAACTAGCTAGTAATTCTTTGATTAAAATCAAATAAAGTATTATTTAAAAAAAAATTCTATTTGTGTTATTATTTAAACTTGCAATTAACTTAGTATCAAGTAAGTTATAATCAAAAGATTATATTCACCCTCTCTCTACTACTTATGTTTTTAGTTTGGAACCAACAACTAGTATCAGAGGTGTTAAGATTGATATAATCTTAGATCTGTAAAGATGATAACATATAGTTCAAACTTTGCGTATCTAAAAAATAATTATACATCTAAACCACCTAAGCTTGATCTAAAATAATTTTCAAATTATATATTATTATTGCCTTAAATCCTTCTTTTGTTTCAAGTCTTGTTTGTTTGTTCTTTTTAAGTTCTCGTGACTTCAGATTGTTAAAACAATCTTACATTTTTCTTCATAGTCTGTTTTATGTGAAATTACAGATGAGGGTAAGTAGAAATAGGAAACAATATTGGAGGAGGTATATATTGTTTTGAAAGGAAATAGAAATAGAAAAACAGATTAGGCAGGAGAAGTATTATGTTAATCATCAACTTTCTAAACCTTTTATATCTGAATAAATATAATTAATTTTTAACTTCTAACATTAATACACCATGTGTAGTAATCGGACTCATTGTTATTTATAAACACTGAACGCATGGATTAAAATATCTACATTTAAAAAATTACTTAATAAAGAAAAGATGTTAAATATGATACAGAATAAGACTTTTGGTGAACAAATGTTAAAATGGAATTATTAAACTCTTAAGATGCCATAATATATAATCAATAAAGTATTACATGTTTAAACTACAAATTGTTTGAAAAGTTCGATGAAGCGTGAAATTATCATCTAAATACATTATGAACTCTTTAACGATTTTATCAAAAGTAAAAAGTGTAATTTTGCATCTTTTGATTAATTATATACATTGCTTGTGAAGATATATCTCTTGAGTAGCATAATATCGTGATCTTACACTTAATAACAACAAATCTTTAACCTGTAATATAATACCACAATGAAATACTATGAAGACCGTTGGCGGTTGGTCCCCCAATGGCAGTTGGTAGTTAGCTAGATGTATCTATAGAACTACCAGATTTTTTTTTATTTTGCTTGATTTAATATCCTAACATATAATTATTTATTTTTGATATTTTAATGTAAGTAGTTAATTTAAATATTCGTCTGTAACCTCTCGACCGTTTTTTGTCAATAATTGTATATCAACCTTGATAGGCCAAATCAATTTAATTTATTTTTTTAACTTTCATCGATTAAAAAACAACAATAGAAGACATTAACCAATATTTATATATTATTAACGTATATAAATGTAATCAATGGAATAAAGTCAAGTATATATATTTGTTTTAATTTATTGAGAAGTTGGTATTGGTATTTTGGTTGATTTGATGCCATGTTCTTGTTGACTCCTCTGCATGTGCCTCCTTTACAAATATGAATATAAATGTATTTCTTTATTCAAATGAAGTACACTAAAATTTAAGATTTAAAATAATAAAGAAAAAGATTAAATCAAACAGAGTAAAGATTAGGTAGTAAAAGGTACAAGTAGCTTAATATCTCTTACTATACAAGTAATTTTATTATTTAAAAATATATATATTAAATTTCTCTAACTTCCCAACCAAAGTTATATTTGCTTAAATCTTTGTTTCCTATATTTTTCTTCTAAATTACTCGTGAAGATCATAACTGTGGGGCAACTAACAGGAACAAAATAGTCGTGGTTCGGCTCCTCAAGTAAAATTTACAACAAATTCCCTATATTAGAAAGAATGACGTTACTATCACCGCTCATTATAATCTTCCACATTTTCTAACGATAGACTACAATAATTGAGACCTCACAACATTATTGAATTTTATGAGATACACATTAATGGTAGGACAATAATAATATGATTTTGATTAGTTATTTCTCAAAACACTCACCAAAAAACCAAACATATATTTTATCCGTTTCAGTTAAAATGTACACTTTAAAAATTATGTAATTTTAAAAAATGTTCATTAACTATACTTTTCACCAATCAAATATTATATTTATCTATTAAAATCTTTTTTATTAGTTGGAATAGAAAAGTGATACTTATTTTAAAACAACTATACGTAATAAGATGAAAACTTAATATTGGAATGCAATTAGTATATTACTTCTATTTATAGATAGCACTCAAGTTACTGTCAAAGTTAAATTAACTTATACAAACCTATAATAGTTTGAAAAGTTTTCAAATTAATTATATATTCATTTAAGTAATTTGAGTCGAACTATAACGGTGTCATGGTTAGTGACGAATTCAAGGCTAATGATTAAATTAGTTTATTGCTCTGTGACTATACGAGAGTAAGCATGAAACTTTTTAATAATTGACTCATTATAAATCTGATATGGTACATATTTAATTTAAGTATAATGAACTATAAATTTATTACGGAGTATCATAATAATAATAAAATATTATTGATGTATAGTAATGCATAGGTAAGTAATATGAATAAAATAATGTTGTCCACCGTAAAATAAATGTCAACCATTTGTTGTTTTGTGTTTTGAGTAATGAAAAATATTAATTAAAGCGTGAGGGTTTAACTGTAATTTAAAGACAATTAAGTGTCAAATGAATAAATAAGGGACTATTATGAAATTTGTAAGGACTGATTCTGCAATTTTTTAAAGCTCATGAACATTCCATTAAAATTGACTTTGACCACTAATATTTAATCTTCACCCTTAAATCAAAGAACTTATGAAGGTTCAAGATATCTTCATTATATATTCACTTTTAATTATTGAATAAAGATTATGATTATCATCCTCTAATAATCACACAAATAATTAATCACAGTAATTAAATATGTAATTGATGTTTTAATTCATAGTTTTTTTAAACTCTAGTATCAACTCTTTGATAACAAACTAATTATGTACGCTACCTCTAATCCTTTTCTTTTTGAAAAATGGAGGGTGAGAGGGGTAGGGTGTCGATATCACATGAAATTTTTTTATGTGCAAAAGCACATGTCCAGTTATCAAGGGGAGGGAACACAACAAGCCACCCCTAGTTAACGTCTTCTTCAAACCGTGTTAATGGCTTTGCGTTAAATTTTAAAATATACATACCGGCCCAAATTATTTTCAAACATCATGTGGGTCCTATTATATATGCATCATCATGCATCTATATATATATATATATACACGTATTAGATTTAAATCATGTAGTGCATGATAATTTAAATTAAAAAAATTTATATTTATAATTTTTATAAGTTTAATAATTTAATATTATTTTTCAATTAGTGTTTGAGTAGGATTTACAGATTTTTTAATTAATTATTATTATATTCAAATATTATCTAACTCTATCTAATTTTTTTTTTAATTTATCTTTTAAATTTAAATAATTATTTATTTTTAAATTATAAGAGGCCGCCACATGTCATTTTACCTATGTGGCAAAATATGAAACAACATTTTATTCTCCTTTAGTATATATATAGATAGATATGTATATACCTATTAATTGTTACGTGCAGGAATGACTCAAAGATAAAGTTAGTAAAGTTAGAACTTTAGGCTCCGACTTTGTAAGGCCTTAAAAATTTTTGATGTCATGAATTGTATATAGGATAACATCAAGGATCTTCAATATTTTTTTAGCCTCTTAAGGTCTTCAAAAAGATAAAGGTTTAAAAGATTATGCCGATTTTATATGAAAAAATGACATCGTAAGGCTTCAAAAGGGTTTATATCGTATAATATTATAACCACTTTATGTGAAAAAATGACATTGTAAAGTCTCAAAAGAGTTTATAATCATAAGATATTATGCCCATTAAATAATGACTAGACCCATTTTTTCACTTAATTCTTAGTAATTACATTGAGGGTTTTGATGTTCTATCTTGTGTCTTCGGTTTCATTTTTTTTTTCATTGGCTATGATCAAAGTATTGTTGCATTTTCTATTCCTAGTTAAAACCTTCAATAATACATTTATTATCCCTTAATCTCAATTGTTGAGTACTTATGAATAGTAAGTGTTTTCTCTTTTTTGATAACAAAAGATCTAATATATGTATATATTTAACTAATAGGAGGTTGTGATAATAAATATAATATGATGCAAAGAATGCTTTCAGGCCTTTAGCTCCTCTGACATAGTGGTCGTTTCTTTACATGATCTCACCGGAGGCACACGTATTTTCAAAGCTTAATAGCAATAAGTTTAACTTTTAAATCTCCGACAATGTCTCGTAAAAAGAAGCAAGTTGTCTCTAAAAAGAATGGAGATAACACAAGTGGTAAAAAGAAGCAAGTTGGATTGACTAGACAAAAGTTAAGTAATTGGAACCCATTTGTTCTCTTAATTTGGTTGAGAACAATGATGATCTGGGTACGAATGGGGGGAATTCAAAGTTAGCTGAGAAAAGGGCCAACTCTGGCGTGGCTTCTTCTGGTCACGGGACTTCATCCGAGGCATTTGGTAGTCCTAACTACTACCCCTCTAGAAGAAAGGATTAAGAACCTTGAAAGACAAATGTTGGATTGGAAACTTATGCTTGTGGATGATGATGGAAAGCCGCTAAGAAAGGTTGATTATCCGGATAATTCGGATAGTGATAGTGAAGTGGAAGAGGTGTTTAATGAAACTGTAGGTTTTATGGCATCAACGAGTTCCAAGGTTGACAATTACTCTAAAAGTGGTAGTGGTGTGGAAAGTAAAAGCATGTATGAACAATAGAGAGAGACTTATGATGAAGACCCGTACGATGATGATGATTTTGATGATTGTGGTTTGACTGATGCTTCGCTGAAGTTTGCTAATGCGTTTGATATCAATCTTCGTGGTCAACTTTGATAGCATAAGTAGGTCTTATAAGTTTGGCATGTCATTCTAATGATATGTTAAGTTGTAAGCACATATGGTGCCTTTGTTTCCCCGTATATGTGACGGGTTGAGATGTGGGACTCACCCACATCCTTTGTACTTAACAATTTTTTGGAGTAATAAATTTGCCGGGGTTTAAACACTTTACCATAAAAAAAAAGTAGATTTTCAAAATCCGTTATACTGTACATTTTTTATTTATTAAATTCAATAATGATATAGCTACGTGAAGGTCCCGATGAAACGCACAGACATTATAAATTTTGTTTAAGTCAATACTTAAAACTGAGTATTATAAAAGTAAAAGATTGAAGCCGATCTACTTTAAAATTATACTTGTTGTAGTAGATTTTCTTTTATCAAAGCGTATTATCTCTAATCTCTAACTACATATAAAACATCTTTATCATTATCTTAAAATTAGTCTCAACACAAGGAAATGTCTAAATTACCCTTAACTTATTTATAGTATTTCCATTAATAAAATTATTCCCTATTCATAATTCATAATCTATTATTATATATAACTATATAATGTATAAATACAACTCTTTGTTACATAAAATAAGATAATAATTCATACAAAACATATAAAACAATTAAACAATTAGTAGTTTTTCACTATCACCACCGTTACCTACCAACGTTATTTCTACCGCCGCATTGCACGGGTATCATTCTAGTCAATAACAAAGTATAAGTGGATGTACTATGTCACAACTGAATCGTAAATTGATTTTTTTTATTTAAAAAAATAGATTCTTCATTTTATACCGAGCAAAATTTATTAAATTTACAATAAATAAGTTTGAAATATATTAAATTGATAAACTTTTTCTAGCCGTTAATTTTTTTTGATAAATTTTCCTATTCTGAATTTATTTTAGACTCGCTAAAAATTTGAGGCGCTCGTGAATGTACGAATGTATGTGTATATGGGCGGAACGAAGGAGCAACCCGGTATGACCATGCTAAGATTGGTGATGACAAGTTTAGCCAAATGAACATGACACATAAATCATAAATGCAAACCCACCCATTATATGCATCTTAATTGGGTCCCTCAATCATCAAATATATTCGGTCCCACCATCTTATTTCTCAATCACATACAATCTTAGATTAAAAAAGAAACCATGAAATATAGACAATATATAGACGCGTTCAGCTACGTAAAATTCTTTCTGCTTTAGAATTTTGTTTTTGACTATAATAAAAAAAAAAAAAAAAACCGTGTTTAAGTTTATATTTTCTGAAAACATTTTTTTTAAAAAGATCAATGTTTTACTCTTTGTAACTACTAATATGAAAACTATAATTAGTTTTTTACGTTCTATATTATGAGAGCAAAAATATCACGTCTTACATTAACTCTTTTTCTAAACTTTTTCATTAGCTTTATAGAGTCACAAAAACAATACCATTGGTATAAAACCTTAATGTCTTAGTGAATCAAAGGTGTATCTTTCATATGACGTATAAATTATATATGGTATATACATAATAATATTTTATTAATAGCTAACGAAAATATTAACACGTATAATTAAATTCATAAAGTTTTCAAGTACAAACTTATGTAGGATAGATGTTGAAATTAGGAACCCAGGCCTAAGAAATCAATTGAAAATAAACACATGTATGTTGATTATATATTTCGGAGGATCATTCTATAGCTAATTAGAAAATCGAATTAACTGAATCATAACAATATTAATCGTTAAAATCAAACTGAATTAACCAACTTGAACATATAATCGATGTTTCAGTTATTATTTTTGGATTAACCAACGTTTTTGATTTGTTTATGAAAATAAAGGATATATACCTCAATTTTAATCACATCGCCTCACACGTAATTTATGAACTTAATAATATTATACTTATATTTGTATTATGTTAATTAATATCTTATAAATTTATAAATTGATTTGCAACTCAGGAAAATAAATTTAGAATATACTTTCGTTAAAAATTTGAAACATAAATAGCTAAAATCATAGGGTAAAAAATACGATCTTCCTACACCTAACTTGGCTATCAAACGGTTGGTTTTTGAAGGATTAAACCCTAGCACTTCCATCTCCTATTCTCTTTCACATCGATTCTTCTACTTCACAATTCTGAGTTCATAAGAGTAAGTTTACGTTTCATTATATATGACAAAGAAATATATAAATTAGTGTATTATTGTACATGCATTAGTGTTTCGTTGTATATAGTTTCCTCCATTATGCATATTTTAATTTTATTTGTGTATGATATGATGAAACTTATGAATAATAACGGATCTTTAGGAAGATCTCATTAGTTTCATGGATTTTAGGAATTTTAGTGTCAACTGAATCAAGGTGCTTTTTTTTAATCCTATAAACTTAAATCATAATCTGTATGTGCAATTATTTAGTCATCAATTATCACACACACATATATATATATATATATATCTACCTTACATGAAGCTATTGATTGAATGAAACGGTTAACCGAATTAACCGCTCTATATTTAGACGTTAACCAAATTAATCGAAGTAATCAAACCGTTTATTAACCGAATCGAATCGTTAAGAATGTTGATTAACAAAAATTTAGTTGTGAAGGCGTATTTAGGCCATAACTGACCCTAATCACCCCACGCTCACCCCAATTCATATCTCGGTTATTCGAGCCTTTGCATGTGAACAAGCCCAGTTAGCTCAAACTCCAATGGGGTCATGACTCGTGAGCACATCCACAATTGCCATCCAAACATTTATTTTTAGGTGTCAAAATAATCTGTTACTCCAATTTCCGTTAATAGCAATTCCTTCCCAATTAAAAAACTTGGACGTCACTGAATACAATATTTACATTCGTAGCAAGTAGACACGTCAGAATGAAAGTTGAGCATTTGAGTTTTATTTTTGAAAAAAAAAAATCAACACAACGTTTCTTTGAATATTTTATATAGTTAAGTGTTTAAAGATAAAAATGATTGATAGATCTAATTAAGTTGGTATAAAAGTACACATAACAAGGTGAAGATAATAAATGACAACCTAAATCAATAAAACCGAGAGGAAAAATATATATATCAAGCAATAAGTGGATTAGATCTACTTCCAATAGTGTTTAATTAGGTCTATATTTCATTATTTATGTAGTTTTATCAATAGCACCTGCTCAAGCCCAAGTATCATGGATTTTTATTTGGGCTTGGTTTAGTTATGTACTCATGTCCTTTTGTCCTTTTCTTTCTCATGCTTTAACTTCTGATTGAGAACTAAAACCATATATGTATATATATATATATATCCCTATATATATTATTTATTATTATTATATTATATATAGAGTATGAAAATAATTTCTTTTTGGATAAACTAATATTCACAAATAAAATTACACGATTGTAAGTTTATAGTAGTAAAGCAAGCTTATAGAGTTATAGGGAACATAATAAAAACAAAATTCATGTTTATAAGCTCGTAGAAATGATAGTCAACCAACCAAATTCGATTTTTTAAAGATTTAATCAATTTCTCAATTAATTTTTCTCTATTATATGAAAAAATTTACAGGTGAAAAGTGAAAAATAAAATAATTTATTTAAATATAATTGTTCAACAACAGCCAGCATTGTGCTACTGAGTACATAATTGACACCGGCTGGTATATGAATTCATCGGGAAAAAGTTCAAAATTGGAGTTAATTAAATCCTTTAATTATCTCGTCAAAAGATCCTGATTGCCATCACTATACCTCCAATTAATAAAAAGGTGGTACACAAATCATGCGTAGACAAAGTAAGAAAACAACGTACATTAATAAGGGCGAGATTAGAAATTTCTAATCAAGGGGTTGATTTTTCTTTTTCTTTTTTTGTAGTTTTAAAGGGGGTAAACTTTAATAAATATTATTAATACGTAACATTTTTTTTATATAATTTTTGTTTTTTTAAAGGGGAGCTATCCTCGTAGATCCGCCTCTCCTGTACATTACTATATGATGTGAAGATGATATATATAGAAAAGGATTTGTTTAATTAAAGATGGTGGATGTCACATTCGAATTGAATAAACAGAAAAGAAAGAAGCAGGAAATCAAATGGAAAAAGACTGTTAAGGAACGTCGGGAGGCTATTGTCATTACATACCCAACTTCTTTGCTTCAATCACGGATCTTTTTCATTTCATGTGATCTTCATGTGACGCTATATTTTTTCACCTTAATTCAATCGGAGTTTCAAGATTTAGTACAAGTTGATCCATTATAGTTATAATTTGTACTCGTAAATAATCTTATTCATATATTTTGTCGACCACTTAAAATGTAATTTTATTAAAAAAAAAAAGTGTCTAGTTATATATTTTGTACTTTGTACATAGATACCGAGTACATTTCAAATATATTAATGTGGTTTGTGATAAGTTTTCAGTAAAAACATTTTAAAATAAGAATAGGTAAAAACGATTTTTACTTGCATATGTAGCCTACAAAATCAATGGATTCATATTCATACATCTCAGATATGTGTAACAAAATAGATGCACATTCTGGAAAAGGCATAAATAACGATTGATGCATAATTTTAGATAAAAAAATGTAAAATTGTGCATTAACCATTTTATTCAAATTTTATATATTTTTAAAAATGCACATTTATTTTTCTTGTATATTTAAAATGTATCGATGTATCTTTAATAATTTTATCAAATATAAGTGTAAGTTTGAAATGTTTTTATTGTTTATATTTTCAAAGTGTTTTTGTTTCATTCTTACTATGTGACCAATCACCAATCAAATTATAAAATATCCTTTCTCTAATTTATATTTTTAAACGGTAATAATTCATCTCCATCACATTCTACGAGTAATTTAATTAAACTTTGTATATCTCACGTTAATTACATTCATGGCCCATATGCAAGTTCCGTTAAGTTTGTATATTCATGAACCCCATAGGTTAATTAATTTTAATTTTGCTTCTATAGATCGACCTTTTGTTAGTTTTTATTGACTGAGCAAAAACACTTGACCTGGTCCAGTTTGTTGAGGTTTAAATTGTTGATCTTGTGCTCCACTAACACCAACACCTTTATTGACCTCATACAATATTACATATGATCTCATTTGGATTGGATCACATATATACATAAACCTAATTAATTCAACCTAGCTTCCATAATTAACAGATATCTCGCTAATAAGTCTTTTATAATAACTATGAAATAATAAAAAACCTTCTGGTAACACAAACTGATTAATATATATTCAATCAATTAAATAGCCAAACACATGACCAATAGGTTACCACCCATGCATATGCACTAGTAATTAAGGTGATCTTGTAAGATTGTGTCTGTAATTGTATTATAAAGCGGTTTAATTTAAAGGTTTTTGTTCTCGTAATTTTATTAAATATTAAAATTTATACCTATGATATGCATAAAAAGGATCAATATTAGATTGAATTAATAGTATTAAAAACAAATATTAATATTTTAAAAAAAAAGTATTTCATTAAATACACCTTATTTTAGAAGAACCCTAATTTAAAACATGACCTTAGAATACAAGTTCCTAACACAATCACATAAAACTCAATCAATAAGATACGTACAAGACCAAGTCCATCAAGTGATATGGGGTAATTGTTGCATTAAACTTGTGACCTTTTCCTTTTGATTTTTTCTTTAATGGGACCATTCTTGTCTCATAAAGTTTGCCAACCATTAAAATCTTCATTCTACCATAAAATCACAAACAACTTGATGCGGTACTTGCAATTCAGTTTTATTTTACTCACAAGTTAGAACTTTTGAGTTTTACTATCAAACAAAGAAAAATCCACTTTTGTATTTGCAAATAGTTAATAGTACGTTCTCTGACAGTTCTACGTACACAACAAAATATTACTCGTAGTAAACAGGGAGTAAAAAAGAAAACTAAAGCCCTATTTCGATTCGCTATAATGAAGGTGAAACTAAATCTTTCTAAGGCGAGAAATATGATAAGGAGTGTGACACATGTTCTTTAATTAGCTTGTAGGATACTACCGTTTTACGCCTAGTAAATTGTAAAATATTTATGTTAATTAGTCTTACAAGTTTAACTAGATGAACTAATCATCAATTCATTGGGTTGTATATACGTGTATTAATTTGTCCTAAACTAGAAGTTTAATCTGCATATGATTTGAAAGTCGGAAGAATTCCATTTATGGGAAAATAGGTAGAAAATAAAAGTGGCTATGCAATATGCATGGAATGGACTGATCGACTACCTTAATTATATATGTGTGGATGAGTATAGTACGTAGTGTAGGTGTTTACGGCCATGAAGATAAATATAAAAAAATGCAGCCATTTCTAGTTGTCCTACTTGCCACCATGTTTATGTATTTTTTCTTTAAAAAAACTTATAATCTATTTCACGAATATATACGATTTATGTATAATATACATAAAGATTCTTTCAAAACTCAAAACCTATTAATTAGTGAACTACTTCCACATACTATTAGGCCAAAGAACCTTTAGTGTTTATGTATCTTTTAGTTGATTATACTAATTATTTAATTCTTAATTCAATAAAATTTCAAGAATGATTGCAAATAATGTGTTAGTATCAATTAGTAATTAGGATATATACTAGTTATTTCAAGAATTTTCTTGTGTATCTACATTATATGGGGTAGAGGTGCGGAGCTACCTTATCGCTAGCTAGGTAGAGGCTGTCATGGTTAGGTCTTACGGATCTATTTGATTTTCTTGAATATATCTATAATCTATAACTATTTATAATGCATTTGAGTAATTGACTTAATTTTTAATTCAATCACAAAAAATGACTATATTACCCATATATAATTAGTAACATTTTAATCATCTCAATAATTATACTTCCTATTAATATATTATTATTATTATTACAATATATAAATCAAATTTCACTCTATTACTATCTTAATTATATAAACACAAAAAACATACAATAACCTTCAAAACATATACATATTCTTAATCTCTCAAAACCTCATCACTATACTATTAGCAATATCACCGCCATTTACTATCACCATATGGAACGTCGCATTACGCAGAGTATTTTCTATTCCGTCAAATATAGTTGCATTCTTTGTAAGTGGTAAGGGTGGCAAGAAACTGAAATAATGGTCATTATCGATCTTGGATCCGCCGGTGCATATATATTATAGTACACTATCGCATCCCTTAACACATATAAGACAGATACATAATAATTTTCCTTTTCTAATTATGGTTCTCGGGTATACAAAGATCATAAAGATAAAATTATAAGTTGTTTCCGTTTGAACTTTGAAGTACCTATGAATTGAAGAATAATGGTTAACACTTCAGGTTCAAAACAAGCAAATGTTTAACACTGTACTCTTGATTCTAAAAGTAGAGCAATGTGTCACTTTCTTTCTATTTCGTTCGCCTAATCACGAAAAAAGGTTCAATTATTGATGTCGACTACAAAATTATTGTGTATGTGAGTTATACCTAGCTAATTAATTACGTAGTAACTCATAATTTATTCATGTAAATTATAACCATCACGTTACCTAAATTTTGTCGATAAGTTTTAAAACCAGACAGGACATATTAGTATGCTCTTGGCATTATCGTATGTTTAGTCGGATTCTCCTTGTAAACTTCCAATCTTGTCGAATTCATAGCAATCCCATTTCATTAATTCTTCAGGTAGGTGAACTATACATGAATCAATCAATATGCTTGTATAAAATATAAAATACTTACATAAAGTTGATGTTCTAGAAATTAGCATAGAAGAAAACAACATTTGCATGAATTTAGTGGATATACTAAGAAACTCAGTAGATCAGAATGAAAGTGATAGTGAATAAAGAAAAACAAATTAAATAAATACCCCTAATGAAAATGCCAACAGTGATTTGTCCTAAAATGGGTACGAAATCCACACTCACTGAATGTTAATTGTACCCTCGTTAAAATCTTATTGAAACTGACAAGGCTGATCGGGAGGACAATTTTGTGGCGGCCCACGTCGACAATCTTCGTAGGCCACTTGAGCAGGAGGGCATGCAAGAGGATCACTCCAGCTAGTAGTACTTTCTGCAGAAGAACTAGTACAATTGCTTCCATTGATTAGGTTATCTAAACCTCCAACTAACCCATCAAACTGCTCTAATTGTGTATTGTTGTACACAAATTCATTGATCCCAAATGGATAGTTGTTGAATTCTTGAAACTGATTTATACCATCATCACTATTTGTGAAATATGGTGTGTTTGCCAATTGGGGATGGTAAGCAGTGGCTGTTATAGGTTTCTTGTTGTCTTGATCGAACAATTGAGGTTGGGTGGAGGTTGTGTCAAAAGGGTATTGATTAAAAATTGGATCTTGGTTTTTGAGTTGAAGTTCTTGATGATGCTGATTATTAGCGTTTGTAAGTATCAAAGGGAATTCTGTGGGCCAGTAAGATTGATAAAGATTCATGCTCATGCATAAAGATGGCATCCTTAAATCTCCAAGAATCTCTCGCTTCATTTCTTGTTTGATTTGGCCACCTCTAGTTTTGGACAATTGTTGATCTTTACGTTGCTTTCCCATTAGCTTTTTCTTTAGCCTTGTGTTCCAATAGTTCTTGATATCATTATCAGTTCGTCCAGGTAATTGTGCAGCGATAATAGACCACCTTCATAACAAATCAATAACTTAATTACGATATGCTTAACAAATCCATATTGAATCTTTTCTATATAAAATTGAAAATTTGGTATCATATATTACCGGCTGCCAATACTAAGATAGAGGGTGCAAATGATATGATCTTCTTCTTCGGAGAAAGATCCATGCTTGATGTTTGGACGAAGATAATTTAACCATCGAAGGCGACAACTCTTGCCACATCTCTTAAGTCCTGAAAAAAAAAAAAAGATTCACCAAAAGTTGACCTTGATTAAAATTAGCTTGTATCAAACATCAAAAACAAAATGAAAAAAAAAAGTTCTCTTGACACAAAGTGATGAAATCAAATATATACAAGATTGATTAGATCTATTTTTTGGGTGTAATTTTATGTAACTAATGAAGTAAGAAATCAAAAGAATATTACCGATTTTATGAGGTAAGGCTATCCAATTTCCTCCTGTGCCGTATTCTTCGATATAGGACTTGAGTTTGGCATCTTCTTCAGGTGACCATGGTCCTCTTTTGACCTTAGCTTTATCGCAACAAGGTGCTCTTCCCATTTCAATTATTAAGGTTTGTGATACTTCAAAAGTTCTGCTTTGATCAAGTGGAGTTGTTGGTGTTTGGTTTTATCTCTTTATTTTCATCTACTCATGGCTTTTAGGGTAAATGATATGATGGTGATGAAAATAATATATACAATGATTTTATGGATATATAAAGAGAGATGTAGCTGGAGAAGAAAGATGGGGATTAAAGAGAATGATCACTAGAATTTCAAAAAGGTGAAGTTGGAAAAATAGGCATAAAGCTCTATATGAGATATAAATTTTAATCAATATTAAACATTTAATTTAAAAAAAATATTAATAAATCAAATCAAATTAATTAAAAATCAAGAGTAATAGAATAAGGAGGCAACCCGGAATGCCACAACTGTTAGCATCAGGTTTTTTCTCATTTGTCTTTCTCCCAACTCCAGAATCTCTGTCATTTCAATTTTTATTTCTATAAATTACAAAATCGTCCATTATGTAATTTCTAAGTTATGGATGTAGTCCAAAAGGTTTCAGTTATACAATAATAGTCCAAATAGTGTCAGTTTTGTTAAAAAATATTCCAATCATATTAGAATCAAGTCAAACGGAGCAGAGTAGATCGGGGAATTCAAGATAAATGTGTAAACATGTGTTATCATCTTAATTGTTCAGAAATAATTAAATTCTGCATAAAAGGCAGGAAATTATAATATATATAAGTTATCTTTAATCAAAATTAAGTTGTCTAGAAACACAAATTATCGATTATCAACATGATTAATTAAATACTATCAAAAACTTGTGATCTAACAGTATACACGAGAAACCATTAACCAGTTTGTTGAAATGAAGTGAATAAAGCTATAACACTTGACACTTGCAATAAGCTAGATATTATCGTACGGGAAAACTCACATAGAGTTCGAAAATATGAAGCTATCCAAGTTGGAAATCAACACTTTAATTAGACCGATTAGGAAGTCGTAAAGAGAAGAACGATTGGACATGTTTGATGTTTGCAAACGTGAATTTCATGTTTATGCAAACTTTATTCTAAATCTAAGATTATGGATGTATACTTTGGTATTATGGAATTTAGCTTTAAGATAGGATTAGTTAATAATTGAGCATCAAACTCACGCAACTACAAGGCTGCCAAATCTTAGTCCAGTACGTCAATATCTTTTTGTATAAAAATTTTATGGCATGCTAATGTATCCTCTAATATCAATCAACTACTCCGTACAAAAGAGTCATACTCTGTCAAGATTCAAAAGTCAATATCTTAGTATTGCAAGCCGTATTCTCGTACAATTAATTGCTTTTAATTTCAATAAAAAAATTTACGACACGCTCTCTAAACCGGACAATGTTACAAGAAAAAACATGTGGTAATTAAACAACTAAAAGGAAACATGATTTAAAGAAACAAAACATCAAACGAAAATAAATATATAGTTCTAGTTGTCACACTCATGTCCCCATCTATATGTACCGTTGGAGAACATATATTTCGTTTGTTGAAAGTCTGTTTAATTTATAAGACGTGTTATGCTCTTAAAAACATAACTCGAAAGGTTTCTCTTGAAACAACAATGTTTATAATCGAGCTTGATTGATACGTTAGTGTGCATGATCAAGAAATCTTGACGTGAGAAGAAGAAAATAAAAGGAAAAGATCGTTGGATATAGTTTCTTCTAGAAAATATTTGAATCAAAATCAAATTTAAATTGATTAACGACAACTTCAATTAGTGTCGTCACTAACCACAAAAGGGTCCCCTTCATTGTAAGTTCAAAGTAATTTCTATCAAATAAAACATACGTTACGAACCAAGAAATATTCGTGACCTAAACGCGGTTGAAGTTAAAGTCGAACTATTCTGTATTACAAATATAAGGTTGACATAACGTCATTTGTGAAGTGACCAAAAGTAAGTCGGTAAACCGAATTGAATATGGACATATATGAATTCATATTTTATGAATTTGATGTGTTGTTAGAAATTGAGTGGAGATTTTAAATTGTATAAAAATTTGATTAAGTCAAAATCAATGACATATACATTTGTTAGAATTGTCCGAATCCAACTTTAATAAAAGAAACGTTACAATTTTAAAACATTTTTTACAGTAATTAATAATATCCAACCCAAGATGTAGTTCAATTTGAAATTGATAAGGTGGGAAATGTATAGAATTTTGTCACCTTTTTTCTTGTAGGTATTACATGAAATATATATATATATATATATATAATTAGTCTTTGAAGTGTATAATTAACCACTTAAATATCTTAATTAAACCTACAAATTTAAAGAGACTGTCCAAAATTTACTTTTTGTAAATGCTAACACTAAATAATACATTCATTGAACAAGTTTATTGGTTTACTAAGTAAACGCATATAATAAACAAAAAGAAATTACATCGAGTGTACGTGATGCGTTACAGGTTATATTTCTATCATAAACAAATTAAATTAAATTAATTGCCTTTTTTGACAAATTTTGGTTTCATATTTAAACTCCAATTTTTGATGTGTCTAGAATTCTATACATTCATACGACTTTTTAATAAGATCTTAAGTTTGAGTGGAAAATAATAATTAACAAATGATCCACAATCATTTTCGTAACATCCCTATCTTGTTTTTTAGTGAACATTTTTTTAAGAGTCGTTCATGATAGTGTCAAATGAGTTGAAATTTGGTTAGCCATCAGAGTCAATCCTATAAGTTCTCGAGGTATTATTTTCTTTAAGTGCATATGTGAGAAAAAGTAGCCCACCTTACTCAAATTTTCGGACACTGCGTTGACTAAACAAAAGCATAAACAACAAAATCAAACCAAAGACTTGTGTTGTGTTATTAAAGTGGATGAGACATAACTAGTAAATAAATTTTATTTTTAAATAATAAATAAATCATATATATCATTCTAGAATATAAATTAAAATAAGACTGTTTCTTTCGTTTCAATCCAGAGCAACAGGCCTTCTAAAATGCGTAAACAAAATAGCTAACACTAGATTATTGCTGAAAGAAATTAGTAACTCGTTATTGAAGAAGTAATAATAATTATTATTATAAAAAGAATATATGCTAAGTCTATTTTGAATGTGTGATGGGCTGTCACATATAGAATATTTTTGTCGTTTTAGTTAGTTGGAGCATGATAAGAGATTGAACCCTTTTAATGGTGGAGAACATACATTTTTCATCCTTGAAGAGCACCTTTTTCTGGTTACAAATGTATTTCTCCATCATTTCCTTGAAAATTACTTATATTAGTGGAGTATTAATTTACTATTAATCGTTGTTTACAAGATCCGGATCAATATTATCAAGTATATATCAATTTATTTATTTGTAATATAAAATAATATTCACATTATGTACTTTCCAAGTACCAACTGTGAAATATTTACCTATTCAGTTTTGATTGTGTCATCCTTTTCGCTTTTTGTTCAACCACCTTCTTTGTATTATCTTCGAGGTCCAAATTATTCTCCTAGCAGAACGAATAAACACGAAACAATCAATTCAATACAATAGTATCCTGACACGGACAAAAACATCAGGATGGTCTGAATTACTTCAAGTGAAATTATAAGTTGTTTACAGAATATAGTAACTCTGTTTCTTTATATAGGTAGATCATCCTAAAACTAGAACTTTGAAGATAAAATTAAGAGAAGAAAAATGTCAATAGCATTTTAAAAGGTAATAATGTGTTTATCTTAATCATTGGATGAACGTGCCAATGACGTAATTCAATTATATTTGTCACAAATAGTAAAAGGTTACGACATCGAGCCTCACCACTTCACAGTTACAACCGCTAAGTAAGTCAGGTGTATCCCATATTATAAATAGACAGTTAATTATAGAACAGTCTGATTGCTGATTGTAGAAGAGTCTAGTTGCCGGTTATCAATTAACCTTGTGACACAAATCATTAGATAATATGTAACGGTATTACTGAAACTTCATATAGTCATTATGTTTTCTATCACATATCTCAAATAAGGCGTCAATATTGAATATATTTTTTTTCGTAAAAGTTCTATTCTATAAGTTACATAAATGGTGCTGGCGGTTTTGTCGAAATGTCACATTTCGTCCTGTATATAAAAAATTACATGGGTAGTAATTTTTTTTAAAAAATTATTGTACATATGGTCCTTTAAATGTACGGTCGTTAAAGTCTTTAACGTTTACGTTAAACTAGATCATGTGTCTTGCATTTGAGGGTAAACTTGTCATTTTAAAGTCTCCTTTTGTCTTTTTTCAAGCTGTCTAACTCAAGATCAAATTCACGTTTATTTAATCAAATTCTTCATTTAGTCTGCTTTCTGATAATTTTCTTTAGTTTCTTTGACTTATGTCATCAGAAGATTGTGAAGACTTCTGGAAGTCTTGGTTCGAGTAGTTGACCTCTTCCTTTCCTTTCTACAAACATGGCTTTTTGGATTAAATGCAACTCTGGAAGTTGTCTTTAACAAAAACTTTTGTTTGTTAGTGATATTTAAGCCTACTTGTACATAACACGAATGTATAATATTAATCGTTAAGATTAGAGATTCATACATGCTCGTTTTGTTTGATACGTCTGTGAGATACTGAGATTTATATCGTACAATGCGACAAAAACCGTTAATGGTCATTTTTGTGTGCAATGGGTATCAACTTGGTAACTTTGTCAATATTGTACCTGGCTAGTTGCAGCGAATTTAATTTACCAAACAAGTTTTTGGGTATTCCATGTAAAACATTTCAAACCCTGTTTTCTCATACAACTAATAATCACATATTTTGACCGAGTGAAAAAATAACAAATATAAAAGATTTGGGTTTGGGTTCGGGTTTGGATTTGGACACTTTATTTTGTTCAAAACAATCATTTATATTATTGTTATTTATATATATAGGGTGGGAATCAAGAGGGAAGAAAAAAAATTAGAGAATGAGGAAAGCAAATCTCAACCATTGATTTCATCATAAATGAATTTTAAAAAATACAAAAAATTTCAAAATTTAACATTCATCACCAATGAATGTTAAAAACGTTTTTTAATAAAAAAATCAAGGGCTAAGATTTGCTTCCCTTCTTCCTCAAATTTTGAAGCTTCCCTATGGATTCTTCCCTTATATATATAATATAATATATTAATATATTATATTAATTGAAAAAGTAGTTTCTAATTCTCGATTAACACGATTTAAATAAGCAAAATATTGGAATTTATTTATTATTTATTAAGATAAGATGAGTGCTGCCTATTCTTCTTAAAGCAATGAGTGACATACTTAATATTTGGGCTTTACTATAACATAGATGGCCCAGTTAAGTTTGAACTTTTTTGGGCCGAAAGTAGGCGGGACTGACTTCGAAACGAGTTGATTAACCTGAAAACAGTTTAGTTATTTGTTGCACATGAAATGAGTTACATATAGTAGACATGCAAATTAAAAACCGGTTTTTTTAAAACCTATCGAATAACCGAAACCGGTTTTGAGGAAAATCGGTTTTTTTAAAACCGAACCGGTTTTTAAATAACCGAACCGGTTTTGACCGGTTTTAGGTTACCGGATAAACCGGTTTTTTTCCGGTTTTTTAACCGGTTTTAACCGGTTTTTTTCAAAAAATCCGAAAGTAGCCGTTTGAGGAGCGGGGGGAGCGTATTTTTGAATTTTTTTTTGTCTTTTTGGCACCTCCAAAACTCTATAAATAGAGCTAGTTGGTTTAGGTTCAAAGCACACCAACATTTCTTCTCTTCTTATCTCAAAAACACTCTAAATCTCAATATTATTCTCTTATTCTCTCAAAAACACTCTAAATCTCAATATTTAGATACTTTTTGTTTGAGAAAAATGGAAAACATACAATCACAAGCTTCCGGTTCCGGTTCCGCTTCCGTTGGTAGCAATGTACGAAACAAAGTGTACACAAATGTTGATGTTGTGCAAATTAAATCAACGAGTCGGAATCCGGAAATTTGGTCGAATTACGAGTTGTGCGTTATGAATGATGGGGTGGAAAAGGCCCGTTGTAGGAGATGTGGGAAGTTTTATAACCCCACATCAAACTCAACATTAAGAAGTCACAAAAACAGTTCTTGTAGGGCGGCTAGTCAAGATGTGTCACAATCGACACTTGGTTCGGATGGTGGGGTATTTATATACGATAATGATGCGCTTCGAGAAGATTTTACAAAGTTTGTCATCCAAGAGGCGCTTCCATTCAACCACTTCGACAACCAACGGCTTACGAGTATCATCAAAAAGAGACTACAACCGCGATACCAACAAGTAAGTCGTACTACCCTTAGAAGCGATGCGTTTAAATTATGGAAAAAATGCTAAAAATGATATAATTGATGGTTTTCTAAACTATAAACATAGTGTTTCTATTACTTGTGATGTTTGGACCGCACCACATGGTACAACAAATTCTTATTTAGCCGTTACGGCCCATTGGTTTCATCCCGAGTCTTGGTTGTTGATGAAACGTACAATTGCTTTTAAATTGTTTGGTTATCCGCATACGGGATGTAACTTGCGAAAAATTTTAAATGACACTTTAATTGAATATAATTTAGACGATAAAGTTTTTACAATTTCACTAGATAATGCGTCAAATAATACTAGAGCTATGGATTTACTAAAATTACGTCTAAAACCAATTTTAAATGGCGCTTTTTTTCATTCTCGTTGTGTTGCTCATATTATAAATTTGTCCGTGCAAGCGGCATTAAACATATGTGATGATTTACGTCAAAAATTTAAGAGTTTATTAATAACTATATATAGTTCTAGTAACGAACGTCAAGCTAATTATAGACGTTTTCGTGTACAATGTGGTGAAACTCCCCTAGGACCATGCTACGATAATAATACTAGGTGGAATTCTACTCACACTATGTTTGAAAATATTTTACGACAACGTGATACTTTAGATGCTTTTAATAACATATTAGTTGCAAGAAATAAGTCCGTAGCTATTACGGATTATGAATGGGATCGACTAAATGATCTAACTTCGTTTTTAGTAGTTTTTAAAGATGCTACTACTATATTATCGGGTGTATATTACCCAACTAGCTCCTTAGTGATAAACCAAATTTTTATAATGACCGAAAAATTAAAAGAATTTGAAACCTCGTTATTTCCAATGTTTAGAAAAATGGTTAGAGTTATAAAAAAGAAATTTATAAAATATTTTGGTAGCATGCCTTTGGTTTTTACTTGTGCCGCCGCACTAAATCCAACTATAAATGTTGGCGGCGTACAAGCTATACTTAAAACAATTATGGAAAATTTAGACTTAAACTTAACCGACAACCCAAACTATATTACAAATGAAATTAAACGTTTTGAAGATGGTTTTGCACAATTATTTGAGATTTATGCAACAAAAGTTGGTTACCAACATAACCCAATCGTTGAATCCATGCGGGCGGGGACATCTAGAGCATCATCGAGTGACATAAGCATAAACCTTTATAATACTTTAGTTGAAGACGCTACAAAGCGTCAACGAACATCGGCTCCAACAAGCGAGTTGGGAAACTATAAGTCTACAAACTTTTTAACCAGTATCCGGCCTGAGGATTTTTGTAATTTTGACATTTTGAGTTGGTGGAAAGAAAGAGAAGTACAATTTCCAATTTTATCTGCTATGGCTCGGGATTTATTAGCCGTCCAAGCCTCGACGGTAGCTTCCGAATCAGCATTTTCTACTAGCGGTAGAATCATATCGGAAAGAAGGTCAAGACTAACCGCTGAATCCGTGGAAGTATGCATATGTTTGAAAGATTACTTGGACGGGGTAGATAGGATACAAAATGTAACAACATTGGAAGGCCCACTATTAGGTAACGTTGAAGAGATTATCCAAGATGAAGAAGTCGCATTAGGAATATCACCTCCAACGACCGAATTAGATGAAGGTGAATTTGAAGAACTTGAAGTTGAATCCGTGGATGAAGATGAAGTTTGGGACGACATTCATGGTTAAGTGTATGCGGGTGATGGCTATGCCGAAGCTCGATATACTTTACTACACGATTACATTTCCGGGTGATGGCCATGCCGAAGCTCGAAATGTATTCGTATTTGTAATTGCATTATATAAATAAAAGTTATGTTTGTATTTTATATTTTTAGTTGTAATTGCATTATATAAATAAAAGTTATGTTTGTATTTTTTATTTTCATTTGTATTATTTAAATTTTGTTATACAATTTCGAATCCGGAAAAAAAAACCGAAAAAAAATAACCGATTAAAACCGGTTCAAAACCGTAAAAAACCGATTCCGAATATTTAAAACCGAAAAAAACCGATTCCGAAAAACCGAAAACCGAAAAAACCGAAACCGATAAAAAACCGGTTTTTTTAAAACCGATTTTTAAAAAACCGAAAACCGAAAAAAACCGATTTTTTTGCACCTCTAACATATAGTAATAGTAATATATATGACAAACATACGGGCCTAAACTAGCTTTATTTTATTATGATAATGTAAAATAAACTAGATACAATGTATACATTATATCGTTAATCGTTGATACAAATTTAATGTGCAGACAAAAAGTTAGACGTCGTTAATACAATTTCTAAAAAGGTACTATTTACATGTTGTTTAGCACAGACACGAAGCTAGAAAAAAATTGTTGAGGGAGCAAAATAAATACCTTTTTTTTTTTTCATTTTTGAATCAGCAAAATTAATAAAATATCATTAATATCTTTTAAAAAAATTATTTTTTACATGATTCAAAATTTTTTGAGAACGCGTTCACCCCCGCTACCCCCATTCTAGATCCACCTCTGATTTAGCCACCGGTTTCACTAACTTTCGACCCCCCAAACCTAAAGTGAAAACAATAAAAGTAGGTTGATAAAGTATTTTACGATATAATTACTTTTGAAATAAACAGGACATTTCTATTTTTAGCTTCTATATATACTAAGTCAATTGTGAGTTTTATTAATAAACAGAACATTTGAGTTATTCTACTCATATCCCATTTGGTCCATATGACCCATGACCAATTTTTCCCATGTCTCATTTGGCCCATATGACCCATCACCCATTTTACCCATGACTCGTTTGGTCCATTTGACTCATATAAATAATTTGACCCATATAACCCGTACTCAAAATTGAAAATTGTATACTTACATGTTGTGCCTTGGCTACATCGTTGACCCACCCTTGATCTTTCCTATGCATTTTAGTGAATTGGTCAAAGAGACTAGGATATTGACATGTTTCCTTGTTACGCTATAAACATAAAAAATGAGTATATTAACAATCAATCAAATTAACCGATAGAGAAAAAAATATTAAAAATAACAATTATAAAGATACTAATTTCTTCATGTCTTCGTGTAGCATACGATTTAGTTCCATGTCCACTCAAATACTTTTGTTTACTCACATTGACCATGTTTACCTCCGAGCGACTCATGTTAACATGGTTCAAGTAGAAGTCCACATACTTTTCCTACTCAACTTGCTCCAGGTGAGTGGTGGATATTGTCTGGTTTCTTGAGGATGCTCGAAACCCCCCCCCCCCCCCCTCCCCCCAACCCCACCTTGTAAAATCCTTCGTCTTAAATTGCCCTTTGTGATCTCGATATTTTTCGCCACACATGAGCTCAACCCCTCTTCTGATCTTCTCTGCGTAGTCCCCTTTCAGTGTGTTTCCATGTCAAAATAAAGCAGCAATTTTATAAGAAATAGTTAGAAAGTGTATATATTTATGAATTTAGAGTACTATATTAAACAAGTTCAATGCAACCTCAACCTCAATGTAGGCCAAATGTATTAAACCATGGTCCTGACTAAACTAGAGAAAAGGGGATGATTAGGGTCAACAGGTCGTACCATCTACTGATCGAAAACGTTTCATTGGGTTTTCTCATTTTTCTTAGTGCATCCACATCATACGGTTCATACCATTCTTGTAGTGCATCACATCATAAGGTTCGTAGCAAATCATTAATGGTCCGCCTGTCTTAACTCTTATATCGCATAACCACTTTAGACGTGGGTAATATAGGTGATAACGCGTACATATGGCTGCACAATGATTGTATGCTAACAGTCAATGATGTATGAAGGAATTAATAAAAAACGAAAAGAGCAATATAAAAAAAATACTGCATGCAGTTTCTCAAATACAGTAATAAAATTATACGTTTCATCACATGAGTTTAGTTTTACATATTTCTGATATATTTAATAGTTTGTATACATGTAAAAAAAGTACTCCGTAACACCTTCCTATTATTAAAATGCAACGCTTTTTTGCTACAAGAGCATTTACAATTATTTTACTTATTTTTCTTCTTTTTCTTTAAAGTAATTATATTATATTTATATATAAATATATAGGATGGGGATCAAGAGGGAAGAAAAAAAATTAGGGAAGGATGAAAGCAAATCTCAACAATTGATTTCATCATAAATGAATTTTAAATTTACAAAAAATTTAAAATTTAATATTCATCACCAATGAATGTTAAAAACGTTTTTTAATAAAAAATTCACCCTATAGATCCTTCCCTTATATGTATGTATATATATATGCAACGCTTTTTTGTTGTATAAGAATATACATTAATTTCACTTATTTTTCTTCTTTTTCTGTGAAGTAATCATACCAACGGCAACAAAATGAAACAACATGAATCCAAGCAGAAATTTATTATACCAAACTCTTATAATTGAATGATTAAATAGCTACTAATATAATTAATTAATTCAATTTTGAAAGGGTATCTTTAGGATTTAATAATGAGGATTTAATAATGTACACGGCCAAAATGTTGCACCCAATTCCACAGTAAGACAAACAAATTTAGTTGTTGATCTCCCTTAAAAAATATATATACAGGTAGCGACGCTAATTAAAGTTTGAAGGATAAATAATAGAAAATAAGTCGTATCTTGAAAATCCTCCAACTTTAGTTGGTCCCACCCCATCTCTAACTCAATAACTAACCCCTTAGACGACACTGTTATTCTAATGTGTCAAGTTTTGTTGGATACTTGGATTAGATTTACTTTGACTGGAATTAGGAACAAGAAGAAATAATTTATACAAGAACCAATTAAATGTATATTCATATCCATTAACTAAAATTTTGAATATCTTTTATCCTTATATCACGCAGTTATAAGATGCAATTGTCAATGAGTATTGTGAATTTCAAGCAACGTACAATTGTTTGTCGTCGTCTTGATTCTAGAAAATGATATGAGCATTGGATGTATCACACTAGGATCATATCCTACACTGTATGAGCATTGGATGATTATGTCTTATTCTTGATTGCTATAAGTTGCTATTTGATTGTTCATTTTCAAGCAATCACTGTTTTTCTACTTAACCATGCACTTTATCAAAGTAGAATTCCATCGACATTAATATTATATTGCATGCATGTCATCTTCTTAATGGTATTATTAGCCAAACCTATGTGTCATTTCACCTAAATGGCTTAATCAAATGCTTGATCGTCATTTATTAACGGTTTTCCTATATATTTTGTTATTAGTTCCACATGTCACGTCATTAGACATACAAACTAGTCGATCGAAAACTCGGAGAGACGTGCGCGTTTTGGTGTGTCACTGTCAGTTTGTCCTTTTGTCCAATTGTTTCTTCACTTATCAGTCGTCACTTTCTATTCTTAAAACAAATATACATACACAGTGATCTCAAATGCTTACATTTTTCTAGATCACCCCTAAATATTTAAGTGATCATGACCTCATAGTTACAATAACACCCTAATATCATTAGACCAATGACTTTTTGGTGGTCAACTAATTATCATCTTTTATGAATAATCATCCATATGTATATGTACTAGGTCGGTCTTGATCAATTAGTATATACTTTATCCGTTCTATTATGACTATCCACCTTATTATTATTTTTTACACTTTAAAAAATAACTTCAAATATCATTAACTCTTTATTTTATCATCGTTTATTATTCTTAATCATTTACTTTTAGATAATTGATTCGTAATGTATTAAATTTTAACTTTTTTCTATTGTATGGTATAAACTTCTAAAACCTCTATTGTATGAGGTAAACCTTTTAAAATCTCTATTGTATGTTGTGTGTAACTTGAAACGTAGGTAACCGGTAAAAACTTTAACACATCATCTTTTTCATAACAGGTGGCATGACAGGTCGCCTTTTCATGTAACAAATCAGCATTCTTTGAACATTATTCTTAAGAGAAATAATAAAACCACCAAAATTTTACAAAATCTTATTTACAAAATAAGGTGGTCCAATGAAATGAAGAAAGAGAATTATGAGAGAGAAACAAAAAGTGAATTTAATTGGTAGATGTTATATGCCATATCATTTTGTGGATGTTTTTTTGTAAAATTTGTGTGGACGAAGCATTACTCTATTGTTTATCTACCTATACAGTGTTTGTATACCAGTAGCTTGTATGCTTGTACCCTCTTATGTGATTGAGCAGGATGCTGTTAACATAGTGATAAGTATCTTGATTTTAATGCAAATTTTTGTTGACATCGATTATTCTTGGAAATACCCACGTGAAGAATTGTTAAATTGGATCATGATTGATCACGAGATTGTATTCTCATCACTAGCACACTCCGGCCACCACCAAAATCCGGTCACTAGCATACTTCGACCACTAGCATTTACAAGTAGGCGAGTTGAGTTTGCAATTTTACTGACAAATCAAATGTTTAGTGTTAACACATCCTATTCTTGCCTGGAATTTTTGGTTGCCAGACTTGCATAGAATCTTTATCTATTGTCATCCCTTCGTATGAGACCGGAATCGCGTACAGGTGAACTTCGTCGGAGGTGCAGGGAGGCTTGCCGGAGGTCAGACGTCGTCAATTTCAGAAGATCAGTGAGACCAGAATTTTTCAGAAAGAGAGAGAGTGTGTGTGTGAGCCGCTGGAATAACAGGAAATGAAAGAAACCCTAAAATTGGTATAATGGTGATGAATAATGGTGGATGATGATGAAGAAGATGATAAAGTTTGGTGGTGATGAAGCTGGGTAAAAAAAAAAAAGAAATAAAGTGCATATTTCTTTTGGAGTTTTGGGGGAAGAAAGAGGGGTTAATGGTGTACTACTTTTTAAGCTATTTGTATAACTTTTGTTTTATTTTGTATTTAAAAGTAAAATTAGTTGTTAAAATTCAAGACAACTCAGCGACACGCAAGCTTAACCAATTACACGTTATTCAATTTTTAGTTTCAGGTCACATATAATATATAGTAGATATTTTAAAAGGTTTACCTCATACAATAGAGGTTTTAGAAGTTTACTTCATATAATAATTTTTTTTAAAGTTTTAACACATTACGAATCAATTATCTCTTTAATTTATATTATATTTTAATCAAATATATTTTAAATATAAGAGTAAAATTAACATTCCATTAATCTATATGAAATAAAAACAAAACTATTAAAGAATAACTATTATGGGGTGAAGGGTATCTTTTACTCTCAAGCAGTCAAACCATTTAACCTCGTATTAAAGTCCCTCAATTGATGTACTCACTCAAGTCTAGGTTCACATAAGATTTTAGAAACTATTTTGGAAGCTTAAACAATAAATTATAATAAATCTCATGCGTATATGGAGCCAAACCATTTAACCACACGTATGTAATGACCAATTTAGTTGGAACAAACTTCTTTTAATAATTCTACTATTATTATAAATTTACTATTTGTTTATCTTTTGATGATAATTACATTACGATGAAGATATAAGTTCCTGATGACGTAACATTTTTAATAATTAACTCGTATATGCTGATAATTGATATTTAAATAATGATTTTGAATAGTGGCGAGCATGACAACATTTTGCATACCCCTGAAATATGCAGTATGGCTTATTTAAGATCAAACTATATCGAACTACGACTACCTTATTGCTGATTGTTTAAGAAAATTATAAGTATTAATTGTATTAGAATATTAGGTTGCGTTTGGTTCATGGAATTGATTGGAATTTAATGAAATTGAAATTGAGATTTCATTACTTAGTTTGTTTGGTTGAATAATTTATAAAGTTCAATTTTCATCAAATTCCTTCTACTAAAGGAATTGAAATTTTCTTTTCTTTGATGAATTCCAATTCTTTCAAAATCATTCCGCGAACCAAACACAACCTTAGTTTCTACTCCGCATTTTAGAGAAATTGTATATTATGTGTTCGCACCATAATTATACAAAAAATAAATTGCAAAATGAACGTGTCACAAGAAGTTCAAGATATTGACGTTACTATAATTAACTAAATTATGTTTATATTATCGGTGACCTAACTTTACGATCATCAGTACATCTATGTAGCCGGCAGTGCAATTATTGAGCATGACATTTGTTTGTGAATTCATGCAAGAGATAAATTCATGTTTGTAGGACCCATTAACAATTCTAATCAACTTTCTAATTGAGCAATATTTGGAATCTTGTTGATGATGAATCGTATTCAGACATCAATCACATAATCATATACAAAAAAATCATATTTAATGAGACTTTATTTTGATTGCTTTTGTTTACAAAATAATAGAAAGAATAGAGTATAATTAAAGATTGGGACGTACTACAAACTCATGAAAATAATCTTTCTAGACTTAAAAAGCAAGAATTTATCTTTCTTTTTTAATAAGCATCGATGTAAAACGATTTCATCCAACCATTTATTTAGAGTATGATGTATGAATATGACTATTTATGTAATTATCAATATTCAGACAGATGAGTGTGTGATGACGACTTTATCCACCACAAAATAACAATGAGTGTTTTTAATTAGCCCGTTAATTACTACTTTTAAATTTGTTTCTTTTTCGAGTATAAGAAATAATGAGATCATTCACATGAGATATAGTGGACATCTCTATCTTCTCCCACACTTAAGAGATTAGATAAAGCTATCATCCACACAAACCCCCCATTTATGAATATTGGCAAAATAATTCAACAAGATAACATGAGCCCATTTCATGCAAGTTGAACCAATTATGCAACAACGGATCATTCATGTGGTCTTGCCACCTTCTGATCTGGTCAAAATATGTCAAATATTGATTTCTTCATTATTTGTATTGTGCAAAAGAGACCGTAGAAGTATATATTATACACAATAATTTAGCGTAGGTAGTTAGGTGGATTGAAAGATTTATATGTAACTTCATAGGAAAAAATAGATTTTGTGGTACGTTGTAATTTGTGATTTAATAAGATATAGAGGTTGTGTCTCCCAAGAGATTGTTGGACCTTATAGAGGAGTAAGATTATTCTAACCCCTATAATCGTTTGACAGCAAAAATAGACATATGAAGCTTGCTGAAAAAAATCTCACGGAATCACGTAATATATAAACATTTTCAAGTAGCTTTAATAAAATAATCTCTACAACAAACTTCAGCTTCATCTAGTTTGTTGAATTTTGAGGCATTGATGTAGGATAGCACATCCTCTAAACAAGCTTTTTGAAATGGAGTTAAGATTACTTTTTCTTGAAATAGTATGTGTATAAAGTATGAAGTATGAACCATTCATTTGTAATTATTGAGTAATTAATTTTTTTTCACATGTGTATTAAACATAAGCTCGATCGTGTTTCATTGGCAAGTTCGAATCCTACTAAGTTCATTCTAGCTTATCGGTAATTAATTAAGTAACATATGCTTCTAGAAATCAGAAAGTGGTTAAGAATCATAGAAAATGATAAAAGGCATTTGGGAAGGATGATGGAGTTGAAAAGGTTGTAGGAATCATTTGTCGACATAGTTTCTATGGCCAAATGATTTTGAGTACCCCATCCATGTCGTCTATCCATCAATCATGGGCACAAATATTACATACTCCATCCTTTTCCCATAAACATTAAAAATCTTGATATTATGTAAACATTCTAAGATTTCATGCGGGACTTTTTAAGGAGAAAAATAGTCGTAGATATTATTTAAACATTCCCAAGATTTCAAGCTCTTATCTCGTTATCATTACTACCACCAATTAAATGACTAGGTTATCTAGTAAAATGTAAAAAAATCTACGTACTTCGTTTTAGTTAGACATTATTTAGAGTGTGTTTAGCTGTGAAATTCTTTTTAAAAAAAATAAAGTTTTGTATCACCATAAAAGCGTTAAAATTTTTAAAAACATATCCCAAAGTCGTTACATTTTTCATTTTAGTAACTAAAGTACGTCTAGAGAAGCTACAATCATGAAAGTTCGAAAATCTTTGAAAAAGTTGAGGAATTATTATAAACATATGGGGAATCATCGTTTTCCATTTTCAGTTAAGCTTTCAAAAAGTGGAAGTTTTATGTTTTCTTAAAAAACTCTTTGAGAAGACACTCAATTTTTTATTTTGTTAATTTTTCAATTTCTTAAACATTTTTCTAAAAAAGTGTATCAGCTTTATTATAATTAAACATGCTCTAACTTATGTATCGTAAGTTTAAGTGCTATATATATATATATATATAGTCTCGCTTCCGTTAATTAATTAGCTCCGAGAATAATCAAACAATTGTTTGGTCGTCAAAGAATGGTTAAGAGACAAATTGCATGAATCATAATTAGATCGATTAAAAAATTCATTGATTATGAAGGCAATAGAAGACATTTCATTCTAGAATTAAATTATTAAATAAAAAATGTGGTAGACTGCATGTTTAATGCCGCATAAAGTTTGGTTAGCATTATATTAACAAATCTTAGCAACGTTAAGTTAAATCTAACCAAGTTTGGGTTTACTGTGCTTTAATTAGTTAGTTAGTATATATACTTTATACTTTTAAGTTTATGACTTTTATCTGCTAATTAGTTACGTACGTACTTTATTTTCTTAACAGAACAGCATTTGTTATCGTTTATGCTCATTTTTTTGTAGGAAATGCAAAAAAGATGAGTATATTCGATATAATTAAGAAGGTGTGTAGAATCAAAAGAGTAATCTTGAAGTTTGTTTTGATTCTTTTTTGTTATTATTGCTCCAAAAGGTCAACCTATGTATAGTAAGAACTCTACTTATTTTCCTTTCTCGTTTTATTCATTTATTTATTTGATTATTTATTTATATATTATTTTTTCTAACCACCTTAGTAATTCTACTCCTATAAACCATATTCCAAAATCTACACATTCATTCATCTCGTTGTTTAAGCATCATCAAAGCCACCACACCACACCCCACACCCACCAAATACTTTCCTCCCATATATTTTCATTAAATTCCTCATCTGCATATATACACATATACCACTTATCTTCAATTCATTCATAAAAGCAACAACCAAATGGAGTTTAATAGTTTTTGTGACAACACAAAACTTGTCTTAGGACTAACCCTTAATTCATCACCAATTATGGTCGTCAAACCCAACACCATGGGTCCCAACAAGGATGCGACCGAGCCCATGTCAAGTTTTGAGCCATCGTTAACATTAGGTCTTTCTGGCAACCATCATCATGACCAGCTTAACCCTAACATGAAATTTGTCGTTGCAGCCGATCCTGGTGCTTTGAATCGACAAGATAGTTCCGTAATTAGTGGTGGAGGATCGTCGTTTTCAAACGTAAGTGTCAAGAGAGAAAGAGAGGTGCGAAGCGAAGAATCAGAAAGAGTTTCGAATGATAATAATTATTCAAGAGTGATGAGTACAACAAGTGTTGATGATGTTGAAGATGATGATGGTTGTGTTAATGGTAGGAAGAAATTAAGGCTCACTAAACCTCAATCTGCTCTTCTAGAAGAAGCCTTTAAACTTCACAGCTCTTTAAATCCTGTATGTATAATTAACCGCTTTTTATTTACGTTCACACGAACACACACAAAACCCAAGTGTTTGAAGTGATTATTAGTTAAGATTAATTAATTTAGGTAATGATGATTATTGTTTGATATTAGCAGAAACAAAAGCAAGAACTAGCAAAGGAGCTAAAGTTGAGGCCTAGGCAAGTTGAAGTTTGGTTCCAAAACAGAAGAGCCAGGTAATTAATACTTCTCAAAAATCATTTATTTAAATTCAGAAAATTTTAAAATTCTTTGGACATGTTTTTTGGTTAATCTGCTAAGTCTAACTTAATTTTAGTTGATTCGGTTCTGTCCCTTTTTATAATTATGCTGATTCGTGTCATGATCTTGATTAACAAAACTATATATATATAGGACCCGAAGAAATATATTGAGATTGTAGATGGCCCGAAAAGATATTATGTCATTCTTTATAATTTTATTTTATTTAAACTTGAATTTGACACAACTTTGTCAAATTTGGATGAGCAATAAAAACATATGGATTATTTGTTATTTAATTGGTCGTATTAGCTAGACTAGAAGGTTGCGTGCATATGTTCTCTTCTTTTATCTTTCTTAATATTTTGACAAAATCAACGTACGTCATGACCAACCACTTTGGGTATATTATTAGTAACGATACATGCACTACTTAATTGATTGCCATTAAGAAAACCACATAAGTTGATAAAACTAACATTTGATTGGATAATATAAACATTTTAATTTAACTTAGTTGATTAATTAATTTTACACAAATTTTATACAAACTAAAGGAGACATAATTGGTGGATGATATATATTTGTTTTCTTTGTGTTTATTTGTCTTCTTTCTCCTTTTAGATGAAATAAACTTTATTATTATTATTTTATTATAAATAAAAAAGCAAAGTAAGAAAAAGAAACAAGCCATGATGAATGAGGTTGTAACAACAGACCAAATATATAATTGTGGGCTCTTTCGTCTACCCTTGATTGTAATATATAACCACAATTATTCCTATCACTATTGCTACCTTTCAACTTACGCCACCAATCATTTTTTCTTAAAAATATTACGGAGTAATTAATTAAAACAAATTAAGTAGCTACAAAAGCAAACGTAATCTAACTACTTTTATTCGTCGAAATTCATGAATATAATACTTTTACTTTGTTATCTTTTAAATAAAAGGACGAAACTGAAGCAAACGGAACTGGACTTCGAACACATAAAGAAATGTTGCGAGAAATTAACAGATGAAAATCGTAGACTCCAAAAAGAGCTTCAAGAACTTAAAGCATTCAAGTCGTCTCAACAATTTTACATGCAATTGCCAGCAGCCACACTAACGATGTGTCCATCGTGTGAAAGGATCGATGACAGCAAATCGTCCACTGTGAAGAACCCGTTTACGATGGCTGCTAAACCACACTTCTATAATTCCTTCACAAATCCATCTGCAGCCTGTTAATTGAATACTAATTAAGTTTCTATATATAATATTGTGCATGTGATTATTGATTTATGGATCACACATATATAGTTTGAATAGAATATGAAGAATATATATATATATATACTACTTAAATCGCCAAGCATATATAACCCTTCCTTTTTTAGAGTCAAGGGTGAATGATGTGGTAAATGTAAGTTATCTTAGTAGAAATTAATTTCTACAGTTTTTCTTTTTATATTATTATTATTTATTTTTTGTGAGTAACACACTAGCTAAGATATATTGATATGAAATGAATATATGATCTATTATTACGTACATTTGTTATAAGATCGCCTTCGCGCGCTACGACTTAGCTTTTACTCTTGTTCACATAGTTACAAAAGTTATTTTATGTTTAGAAAATACTCTGTCTAAAAAATAAAATGTTAATTACCTAAAATACAACGTACTTGTATTTTTGTTTATTTTTCCAACATATTTTTTTATGTCTCAACTACTCATCGTACTTTCAATTATTATCCATATTTTCTCAATTTGTAACATATTTTTACTTTTACAAATCCTTTCAAATTTTCTTTATCATTTATCATTCAACGAGGTTTTATTCTAATTTTTTAAATGATAAATGATAAAAAAAATTTAAATAAAACTTGAAAAGACTTGTAAAGATAGAATATATCACAGATTGGAGAAATATGGACAAGTTAGAACTGAAAGTACGATAAGGAGTTAGAACATTATAAAGTACCGTAGAAAAAAAAATAACAAAATTAAAAGTATGTTATGTTTTTAAGTAATTAATTAATCCAAAAATAAAAAGTAACACATAGTCAAAACGTAGATTGTGCAAATTTAATAACATAAATATCTAAATGTTAAAATGAAAACACTAGTGATTCAATTCGAAAGTTCGAAATGGTAGGACCTAATATGGTAGATTGGTAGTTTTCTGTCGTTGACAAAATGATCTTGTATAGAAATTCATCCAACAACCATCAATATCTAAAGGACAAACCCAAATGTTAAGTGCCGATAACTTTCCCTTGATTAATGATGCATTGTATGTTTTTTATTAAGCAAATGGTAACCCATAGTTTAGTATTGTCAAAAACAAAAAATGTAATTTCCCTCCTCTCCAAATGATAACTTTATTACGAAGCTACGAGTGCTTGCATGCATCAAAGAGCATTTGGTCTATTAGTAGGTGAAAAACTCATTAACTAAAAAGATTATGAATTTAAATTTAATAAAAGGCATAATATATATATATATATACTATGTAAATGTAAATTAGGTTAATTTATAAGTTTATCTTTCTAAAAAGATATGAGTATTTGTATGCAGTATATGTATAGTCGTTTGTCTTTCAAACATGGTCTTTAATGAAATACAAGCATAACGCGCATAATGTTTATTCTGATTCATAATATGAACATATAATGGCACCTTAAACCGTACGATTGGAATGTGTAAGACGTACATATATACGAACCTACAATGGGATAAGATCCTTTTTAGTTAAGGTATTACAAACAGTTGGATGGCAATTTGGAAGTTAATGGGCCTTGTGGACCAAACCTTAAGCTTTCGAAATTTCCGGGAATCCTCACATTAGTGGATTCACTCATCGCCAGTCTTCTAGTGTACTACAACCGCCCCCGAATGTTTACTTTTATATTTTACTTTATCTTAAAAATAAATATAAATCTTTAATTCAAATTTTTAATCAATCAAAATCCTTTTCAAATGTCTAAGATAAAATTCTATTGGTCTATAGTGTGATAACTCTCACTTTTCTTAAACTGTATGCAAATTGAAAGTGGACATTTAATTTGGGATAGAAAGAGCAATATTTAGAGAGAATTAAAAAAATCGTCTTTTAAGTTTGCCTCAAATTTTACTGTCAGTCATTTACGAACTTTAATTACAATAATCATAATTTCTTTTGAAACTTCTTACGCATATAGTCCTTTAAACTAACGATCGTTAACTATTGCGTTAAAAAGGACTATGTATGATATTTATTACTCTTTTAATTTATTTTCCTTTGAAGAGAATATAAATTATAAAATCTAAAATATGTATAGAAATATTGTTTGCATCATCAACTTTGGTTCTCTTCTACACTAAATCATCAAATTTTATAGTACAACACACAATCATCTCGAACAAAATATGGTGATGGGATATAAAATTTGATGTTTCAGTGAAGAAAATATTTGAATTTTTGTGTTGAATAGACTAAGTATAATTGGAGAAAATGAAATGATATTCAGTGCACTTAATAATGTATCTATACATATTTTTTAGATTGTATAATTTATATTTTATTCAAAGTAAATTAATTAAAATAATAAAAAGATATCACATATAGTCTTTTTCAACGGAAAGTTAATGATCGTTAGTTTAAAAGACTATAGGTGTAACTAGTTTAAAAAAAAAAGATGATTAATTAATTAAGATTTGTAAGGATAGTAGTAAAATTTAAACCAAACTTAAAAAATGCTTCGTGTAATTTTTTCTAATATTTATCTATTTTTGTATAGCTATAGATATAGATTATACGCTCTCAATATTTGATTATTTTTTAGTTAAAGTTTATGTTTATATACATCGACGTGAAAGCTTATGTTTAGTAAAGTATACATGGGGCCGGAGTCAAGTTTAAGTCGGGGGTAGTTCAGACTAGCTACGAGTGCATTTCACAATTGAAGTATTAATTTCTTTTGTGAAAAGCTATTTTTTACTTTTTCACAGGTGCAACGGGTCCAAAAGATCTATAATTCCGGTACTAAATAGGAAGTCCATTTTCATGTTCTGAATCAAAAAATTAATGATACCGATACAATTTGAGAATGTATATTTAAGCGAACATTAAATCTTCAGGTTCCAAATTCACCATCGTAGTCCATGTACATTCATCCTTTAACAACTGCAAACCGCCATATATGACTTAAAATATTGCCAATGAAATCTGCAACACCAATTCAATCTGTAATTACTTCACTAAAAGAAATTGTAAAAAACATAACGTATATTTGACTAACCTACACAGACATCAGGCTTATCAACCTTTTTCGAAACTTTAGAAAACCGAAGGAACTCAAAACCATACTTTGAACCTTAAAACTGGAAACACGGTTTTACCTGAGTTTTGGCACATAACATCATCTTGTAGGGTCGTTAGCTTTGTCTTTTGCAAACGAGTTCAAGTCAACTACAAAATTACGCAACGTGATCTCACCTCCTTCAAGAAAAAAAAGTTCTCAAATAGTGGTACAAATGTTGGAGCAGGCAAGAGCAGACCTACAACACCTATGACTAGTAAACAATCGGGGGGAAATCTTTTTTTAGAAAACTTGACTTTTGTGACATCACACATAGATGCGAGAAAACTGGGAGCATCCCAACTGCCGAATACTTCAGCTTATCTTAAAAGAAAGCTGATGTCAGCGCCTTCGGGTATTATTATATAGTGTAGATATGGTATAGCTGAAATTTCTTTATAGATATTGTGTATTTTGTTCCCCAAGTTTAAGTATAATGAATATAATCGGTATAATTAGGTTGATGCTCTAAAAAACTCAAAAAGAAAAACCATCCCTTGTTATCACCTCACTTTATTACTACAATATGGAACTTTCAATGTTATTTAGCGATTTTATTAACTGTGAAACCATATCATAGGATTTGTAAAAGATAGAAGTCATAGAACTTTATTCAAAAAGGTCTTTTTCAAAACCATGCAAACATAAAAGTTTTGGATAATTGGAAATGCCATAAATACAGGCACAATAATTTCACACTAGGAAGGACACTTTTCATGGTACAATTACAACTTTAACCCTCGTAAACATATACAAATATTCACCGACATTATTTTCAGCACGTGTGTATACATAAATAAAAGCTTCTCAATCCCACCAGCCGGTTTACGAAAATAGTTTCATATGTCATCAGCTTCGAATCAGTTTAAATTCCAGCTAGGCATTCTGGTGGTGTAACAGGGAAACGACGTTTATCGGTACAATAATCATAGACCATGTGGTTCATTCGTACCCATCGGTAGCGACGGGCTGCAACCGGGTCGAGCTGTTGGTAGGACGAACCCTCCCACCAATTAGACGGGTTAGAAGCGCATGAGCTGGGACCGGGGACCGCACAACCTTCAATGTCAAAATCCTTGTAATATGCGTAAAATGGTGCTTTTCTCCAATCAATTTTTTCGAGCCCACCTCTTGTTGCCCAGTCATCTGCTTCCCATAATGTGGAGTAAACTCCCATTGGTTGACGTGTGGGGAATGGGATCCCTTTAGCTGCATTATTCTTGTATACCCTTATAGGCACTTCATCTACTGAAAACCTGTACCAACAAAATATATATTGTTTACTTGTACTATACAACTTATTGGTAAGTGTATGTCAACAAATGGATATGGAAAGTGGGCCAAAGGGGTATGGTTTTAAAGAAGGGTCAAAATGGGCCTCCAAAGGCGGGTTGATATCATAAATAACTTGAAAGTTGGATATATTAATGAACTACTACTGACAAAAAAAATCACTGCTAGTTAAAGGTTATAAATAGTTGGCTACATTGGATGACTTTTAAACATTTAATTCTTCTGCATATATATACTAATTTAATTTAACATTTATGATATGAAAATGTTACTTACACAACATGGTGATGGTTCCATAAGATGGAGTAAGTGTGATAGTCGGCAGCAGGATCGAACCAAAGGTTAACCCGTTGCTCTCTATCACCTTTACCATGAGCATACACATTGGTTTGGACCGAGTACGGTTGCCCGGTTCGGTTTCCCAAGAATTCAAAATCCAACTCATCACGCACTTGATCCGTATCCGAATTCATCTACCACAAAAAAGTAAGAGCCAACGCCCATATAACTATCAGTCAATAATATAATAAAGAAAACAATTTATGTAAAAAGAAAAATGTTAGGTGTAGCACACTGCTCATAAGCTTAGATGCATCAATTATATTGTGAGGGACCGATGATAATGTACATGTAGAAAAGTTATATGATTAGGAATTTATAAAGAAATTAAAAAAAGAAATTGTTATTGCTACGACATGAGTTATGTACAGCTAACACTATATATGTTAACCCCGGCCTATATAAAACGTGACTTTGTTTAAAATAATCGTACATAGAAAGCAGTAACGGTGCCTGCAGAGTCTCCTGGAATCATCTTAATCTTCATGCTCACACGTCCAAATAAGTATTGGCTTTTCGAAGCGAACCCACATCCTATTTCAAATGAGATGATACATTATGTATAATCGAAAGCTTTGTTTCTTGTTTTAAACCACATTGGACATACATAGCTATGTGTACAAACCTGAGTTTTCATCAAGAACAAGTTGAATGGCCCTACCGCCATCGAGTTGTTTGATATGGGAATCAGACCATGTAATACGAAAATCCTGGAGAAAGGTAGCGGGTTTGGCATTCGCCACCGTGAATAAAACAACTAAGAAAAGAGAAACAACTTTGTTAGTCAACATATTATGTGCCATTTTGGCCATTGACTAATAGAGTAGTATTTGTCTTTTCTGGAATGTGGTGATGAATATAACTTAGGTGTATGTATGAGGCTATATTTATAGTTCTGAAGTTACATATCTATAAATAGTGTAGATCGAGTAGTTAATTAAATATTGGAATAAAAGAGAGGGCCCGGGGGGGCTGGCTTTGAAAGTTGGGCTCGCTTTCGATACAGCTCATTTTATGCTGCCAATCGGGCTAATTGCATCATTCTAATTGGTTAATGGTTATGGACTGAATTCAATAGAAGATTCTTGCTATCAAAAAGTTAATGCAATACGTAGGTGTGTTTATATGTGTTGTAACACGGAAGTGTAATATATACAAGTTATGGTGATTATATTGTTACAAGTTGTTTCAGGTGTTGTGTATTTCATTATTTGTTAATCAATGCGGTTAGCGAGAGATGTTAAGATATCTTAACAAATGTTGTTTGTTCTGCATTAAGTGTACCGAAATTTATAGTTGGGCTTTTATTTTTTGTATTCATATTTTTTTGAATTCTATATTACGTATCAAATCAGATAAGTTGTCACGTTATCAAAATTGATGTTGTGTCAGTATTCATATTTTTTTAAATTCTATATTACGTATCAAATCAGATAAGTCGTCACGTTATAAAAATTGATGTTTTGTCACTGGTTTATAAGTTATTACAGATCGATTACATATAATTATTACAACATACAATAATCAAAAGTTTAATACATAAAATAAAAATTGACAAAGTTGATTACACACAATAAATTTTAATTATAAATGAAGAAATTTTGATGCATTTTCAATTTAAGTAAGTGAGCTAGTGTCATTTGGTTTTGTGATAGTTATACAAAATATCAATTTATTAGATGTATAAGCACAATTATAATTATTTTGGGCATGATTCTATTTGCAACCTATATTTATACATTCATACATGCATGCGATTCCCTTATTGACCTTATCATGACTATTTTCCAACAATGCCTCTCACGCTGTACGTAACTATCGTTATTTTGAAGTTTATAAATCAAAATTCATAATAGAAATAGTTGATAACAACGTACAACCAACCAAAATAACTCATAATTCTTCGAGTAATAATATATTTGAATCTTTTATTGGTGTATTTATAAATATAAAAAATAAATAAAAAAGAAGTTCAGATATTGGGTATTCAAAATATCTTAAATTTACTATCGGAATTGGAAATTTCAAATATCTAAAAGTTTGAATTTTCGGATTAGATTTTTGAGTTTTCGAATTACGGACTATGATACGAATATTTTTTAACATCCCTAATATAATGGATTGTAAATTCTGCGTTAAATTTTCTTGACATGACTTGTATTTGAATCTATTGTTGATTATAAATATATTACTTTCTCTGTCTCAAAACAAGTGTTCAAATTTCTATTTGATTTGTTTCAAAATAAGAATTTACTTTCAAAAAAAAATTAATTTTTTAATTTTACCCTTTACTTACACTTTCTCACGAAGTTACAATAAAGCAAGGATATTACAAACATTTGACTGAAATAATAGAAAAGTTATATTTTATTTAAATTATATG